>CACSLI010000196.1:0-600000 GCA_902706615.1 Meloidogyne luci | reverse complement strand
ATAATAAATAAACGTTCATGGGCTAATGATTTGATTAATTCTATGTTTAGTGCTGTTACTTGTTATGATGAACCTATACCTGCAAGTAAAATAAAAAAAAATTTTTAAACCTATTGGTCCATAATTTTTGTCCGCAAAAATTTTTTATAGCAAAAAATAATAGTATGCGGACGAAAAATTGCTGGTCTGGCCAAATTAATTAAAAAAAAATTATTTTTCAGTGTCTTTTCTCTCACAATTTGTTATTGAAATAGCTGATATGGACAGATTATTCTCTCTAGAATTTATTCAACAATTATGTTCATTACAACAAAAACTATTTTTGTTTAGTTTAATTTTTTAATTCAATTAAAATTTTTTTCTAATCTTAAGTGAATTATCCTCTTTTTCAAGTTTTACTTTATACAAAAATATTTGGAGTTGGTCCAATTTTGTCAATTGTTTAGCCCCTAATCAGCGAGATAATTGTTCACAAATTAATGAGGAGGATGTTAATAACTTTAAAAATGTTGGTTTTTAAGTTGTTGTTAAGTGGAGGATTTTCTCTTTAAAAAATTTAGAATATTCTCCGTATCAGGATTTTCTCCGTACCGATAGGCCAAATTGTATCCCACCCGAAAATTAGTTTAGTCCCCTTTTTCTGAGTTTCGGGCCTGTTCTCTCCTTCAATGTTGATTTTTTGGACTAAAGCTTGGTGTCGTTTGACACCAGCAAATTTGCCGCCCCAATGATCTAAATTTTCAAAAAAAAAATTTTTGAGGTGAGAGGCATGTTCTAAACCCCTAAGCTTTAATTTTTAATAAATTCTCTTTTATTTAATTTTAAAAAGATTTTCTTTCATCGCTGTCTCCCTCATCGCCAAACAATTTTGGATTGTGGCCGTATTTGTGGCCAAATAAAATCATCAATTTCTGGAAATATTTTAAATAATAATCAACGTCAAAAAAGACAATTTACTTCTTCAAATGATTTATTTGAAGAAGAAGAATTTATTGAAGAAAAAAATAAATGTTTTGAATTTGAAATTTGTTTAAAAATTCCCAAGGAATGTAGAGGGCAAATGTGGTAATTTATTATTTTCAGTAATTAAAAAAGTTAAAAAATGGGTTTTAAAATGGTCAGAGAATAGAGCCAAAACTCTCACTATTTTATAGCCCTAGGGGCTGGAAAACCCCGTCACTAAAATGAGTTGTTGTACAGAGGTACTTCCTTCTACTTCTTCCCCTTACCCAGTGGCTTATTGAAGGCCACTGGGTTCGGGATATCCGGACAGCTTCGGGATATCCGGGCATTTTTTCGGATCCGTATCCATCAGCACTAAAGGAGAACCACATCAAAAATTATAAATTAGTGTGAGTATTCGACCGTGTTATTTTAATCTGAACTAACATATACCGTATTACCTCTAATTGAACGCCCGAGCATTCTATTTTTCAATCACCTTAAGGAGCATTCTATGAGAGGGGTCATTCAAATAAAATGTAATACGGTATTAAAAAACTATATAAAAATTTAATAAAATTATCCAACATTTTTAAAATCTAGGTTTGATTTGTTTTACCGTATTTTGCCAGAAGATGTTTACTCTAAACCGGTATTCTTATTTAATTAAAAATTAAATTTTTTTTAAATCCCTTCAAGTTGTTGTTAAACAATTTTTTGCCTTTCTATACTTTTGCTGCTTACCGATTACAAGGAATTAATGTTCCCTTAAATTTATTTGTAAATTTTGAATTTAAATTGAAAGAAATTGCTAAAGAAAAGTCGTCTTTATTTGAATTAAAAGGTGATTTTTTGAATTTTTTTGGGTAATTTGAGGTAAAAATTTTTTTGAAAGGTCTCTCCCTCGATACTAAACGAGATTTACTTTTGGAAGCAGCTTTAAATGATTCTAAACTAACTTTAATTTCTGCTTTGATTGTTTTTGCGTTGCTAGCAATATATTCGTTAAGCATTGTTTTTGCTTTAATTGTTTCATTGCAACTTGCTAGTTCTGTTTTTATTTCTTTGGCTATATTTAGATTGTTTATTTCGGTAAGTTAATATAAATAAACTTTTTCAGAATTTTTAAAAAATAAACTTTTTTCAGAAAAAAAATAAACTTTTTCAGAAATAAACTTTTTCAGAATTTAAAAAAAAATAAACTTTTTTCAGAATTTTTAAAAATAACCTTTTCAAAATTATTCAGAAATAAATTTTTTCAGAATTTCTTTACAAATAAACTTTTTCAGAATTAAAATATAAATAAACTTTTTCAGAATTTTATTCAGAAATAAACTTTTTCAGAATTTTTTTAAAAATAAACTTTTTTCAGAATTTTTAAAAAATTAACTTTTCAGAATTTCGAAAAATAAACTTTCTCAGAATTTTCTTTTATTTTTTCAGTCAGAAATACCAGAATTAAATTTAATTTCTTTTGTTCTGTTAATTTCTGTTGGTTCTGATGGGGCGTTTCTTTTGTTGGATGTTTTTCCTGCGCCGGAAAGGCTCACACCAACAACATTAAATAAAGCATTAAAACATATAGCAAAAACAATGTTTCTAACACAATTCTCAACGGTGACTAAAAATAAATAAAATAATTTAAACAATTATTTTAAGGTTATTCCGTTTATGTTAAATTTATTATCGAGTGTTTATGCTTTTCGGTGTCTTCTTAATTAAAAAATTAAATTAATTTAAATTTTCTGTCTAATTTTTAGTAGTTTTGGTTTATTTGCTGGATTAACATTAATTTTCAATTATTTTTTGCTTGTAACCTTCCTTCCAGCATTTTTAGTTTTGCAAAGTCGTTGGCTTAATCCTTGGTGAACTTATATTTAAAAAATTATTTTAATCTTACATAACAATTTTTTCCTTTTAAATTTAATTTAATGATAGGCTAATAATACCAAAAATAAACAAATATCCCATAAAAATAAAATTTTTGATAGCTGGATCAGGAATGGGCCGAGAGTTATCCGAAGTTCGATACGTTAAACTCTCGGACTTTTTTTATGCGAAACCAGAGCCAAATAAAATTTCGAAGTTTCGACTCCTCCTCATTCCGGCCTCTTGGTTGAGGAATAAAAAAGCCTCTTGGTTGAGGAAACCTTCAACCCCTCTCCTCAACCTCTTCTCAACCACTCCTCAACCTCATCCTCAACCCTATCCTCAACCTGGCCTCAAAGATACCTCACCTCAACCCGGCAACAACCCAGCCTATCAGCCTAAAATGTCTTTGTCCCTCTAAGGTTCTACTTTAAAAATAATATTATATCAATTATTTAGGTTTGTCCGTTGGTGGCCAAGTCGTTGTTGGTATTGCTTTTCGGGTATAGGCGGAGGATATTCTGGCACTTCCCCTTCTCTTGGAGGGATTAAACAAAAGTTTCTTTTAAACCTTAATTTTAAAATTTCCCCTAAATTTAAAGCCAACAGCACCAAAATACTCGTTGTTCTCCACTTTTATTTAAATTCCCAACAAATTGGCTAGAACGTTATAGGCATTTTAATCGTCTCGTTTTGGACGATATATTGCCTTCAGTATTAATTCAAGGAAGATTTGTATGGCTCGGATCTTTGTCTATATTTTTTGGAAGTAAATTGGAAATTTTTTTGAAATTAAATTTTAATTTTAATTTAAGTCAATATTTATTTAATTTGCACTCAATTGTCTCTACCTCGTTATAATCCACTACAATTATTTAGAGCTTCTAATACACATGAATTTTATGATCAGGTGTGGTCTAGAATTTTGTTTATTATTTGTTTAGTGCTGATTTTCTGAAATATGAAGTAAAGGGATGAGGGAGTCAGATTAGGCTAAAAACACCAGGACCCGTAGAATAAGAAGGTGGTTACTTATTCTACCGGTTAAAACCGCCGGTTGATGGAGCAACTGAGCTCTTATTCTACGGGCAAAGAGTTGTTCAAAACCGAAAAATTTTACAAGAATTAAGACTGCGCTTAAAGGCAATTCCAAAAAACAAGTAAATCTCGTAAACCAAGACTCATGACCACGAGTCCTAGGGGCCGAAGATCCTTCGGGCCGAATTTGGATATAAAATGAAAGTAACCTGGGGGATGTCGTTATTGAGGGATTCCACCATATTATACTTTATCCTTACTATAAGATATGACAATTTTTGGCCCTCCCCTTAGGTATAATTTGAGGTATCTTAAATAAAGTGTATATGATATCTGAGGGTACCGCGTAGGCACATTTTCTATTACTGTATGAAAAAATTTCAATTTTTTGACAGAATGCCGAACAACTCTACCCTTTTATTGCCGATAAAATAGGTGAATTACCCTTCTCAGTTCGGCTTGTATGGGGCATTCAACTAATTAATAACAATGATTCATCTTTGTCTAATTATTTTGATCCAAATTCTGAGAATCAACAAAAAGAATTGCTGAAAATTGATTTAAAAAATTTTAAATTGGATTCGCCTGCTCAAGTAAAAAAATTTTTTTAGAGTTAAATTTAGAGCCGGCTTAATTTGGGGTAATCGAAAAAGCAACGATTGACCCTTCTAGCTGGGCTATAATTTAATTTAAAAATTTTTAAAAATTATTTTATAATTTTAAATAATTTCTTTAGCTGCAAACATTGGCACACCAACTTTCGCGCCTTCAAAAGTTGAATTTTTCAAATCTTCCAGTTGGTGACAAATTTTGGCCGGAAAGGTGGAAAAATTTATTTTCGAATTATGAGTTGCAAAAATAATTTTTCAAAAATTTTTTTTCATTTTTCTTGTTAGATTTATTGAATGGACATCCTCGACAGCTTGTAATTTAACTTCAGCCATTTCTGCTTCCTCTCATTGCTGTAAATTATTTGGTAATCGAATTGCCCCAGTTTCTCCATCCATTTTTGATCATTGTATTCGTCTTTCAACAACAATACTTCCAACAGGCTATAATGATACTTTAATTTGGGATAGGCAAACACACAGACTTGTTGGATATACTGTTTGTTAATCTGATTTTTTGGAGAGTCATCTAAGAGTCACTAGAAAAAAATTAGTCACTCTAGAGTCATCTAAAGTCATGTCATCTTGATGGCAAGTCTAAACGTTAGCACTTCTCTCTCTCCTTAATAGTCTGATCAACTTGGTCCAGAGGGAGTTTTAACCAGATTTGACCCCTATAGCTTGTCTTTCCTTCTATATTAATCGGATTTGAGTTTGAAAAACTCATACCTTCAGATCCATTATACCTTCCCTCAATATAATAGTGTTACGGAGGGCATACATATTACTAAATTTAATAGAGCCGTATTGAAATTAAAATTTTTAAAATTAAATTTTAGGCATTATTACCTACCAAATTAATCTATTCTCATCGTTTTGCCAATTTATCCGCGTCTTTTGAATTATTAGACCAAACAATAAAACCTATAATTAATGGAGACGAAGATTTATTGGAGGGATGGTATACAACTGAATGGGGAGGTAAATTAGATGGTTAAAAATTCGCAAAAAATTTCGGAATCTTTAAAAGTTATTTCCC
Source organism: Meloidogyne luci (assembly GCA_902706615.1). Classification (NCBI taxonomy): domain Eukaryota; kingdom Metazoa; phylum Nematoda; class Chromadorea; order Rhabditida; family Meloidogynidae; genus Meloidogyne; species Meloidogyne luci. Next base: position 594,504 of record CACSLI010000196.1, on the reverse strand, counting down.
AATGGTTTGATTTACAACGTTCAATAATTGAAGACTGTAAACAATCCTTTATTGTTTCTTTACTTGTTGTGCTCCTATTTTCTGCTGTTATGCTACGGTAGGGTTTGGTAGAAATAGGACTTGAGGATTGAGGGAGATTTGAGAAAATCCGAAAAATTTTGACCTGGTTAGGCTATAGGTCCTTGAACGAGCTCTTGTTTTCTGGGAATCTCCAGAAAAAATTTTTTTCTCTCCAAATCTTAAAATTTATTAAAGTCTTATTTAATTGACTATTTATCTAATTCATATCTCTCTAAAAATGGCTTTAAAAATTAAAAAAAAATTTTTTTTTTAATTTTTCCTTTAAGTCTTAACTCAATTTATGCAACCCTAACAATTGTTAGTATTGTATGTTGCACTCTTGGAATGTTACTTTTGCTTGGTTTAATTTTTAAAATTAATTTAAAAATTAATTTTTTAAAGGGTGGGAGATTGGTGTTCTAGAAGCAGTTATTCTCGTGGTCGTTGTTGGCCTCTCATTTGATTATACCCTCCATTTTGGGGCTACAATGCCTTCTAAAGGTGGTTAAATTGAAATTTTTTAATTTAAAAAATATTCAAAGTTTGTCCCATGCATTCTTTACAAATGGCAATTCGTGGAGCAATTAGGCCTATTTTAATGTCAACAGTCTCGAGTATTCTTGCTGGGGCTGTAATGCTTTTTGCCGAAACACATGCATTTTTTCAAGTAGAAAATTTTTAATAGGGTTTATTTCAGAATTGTTTGTCAAACTGTTTGTTTGTAGTTCTGATTTTTAAAATTCTGATATGTTTATTTAAAATTCTGATATGTTTATTTCAAATTCTGTTTTTTTTTAATTCTGATTTTTGAAATTCTGAATGTTTGTTTAAAATCTGAATGTTCGATTGAAATTCTGATATTTTATTTCAAATTCAGATTTTTATAATTCTGAATGTTTGTTTAGAATTCTGATTTAAAATATTCTGATTTTGTTTGAAATTCAGTATGATTGTTTGAAATTCTGATTTCTAAAATTCTGATTTTTAAAATTCTGATGTTTTTAACATTTTGAATGTTTAAAATTCTGAATGTTTATTTAGACTTCTGATATTTTATTTAAAATTCTGATAAGTCATAACTTTAATAAGATTAATTTAATTTTTTAAGGTCGGAATTTTCCTTGTTGTTTGCAGTTCATTAAGGTTGCTTGTAATTTATTTAAAAAATAAATTTAAAAAATTTATTTTAGCCTTCTTTTTGCAATTTTCTTCTTTCTTCCTCTCTTTTACGTCATAACAATATGGATATCAAAATTATATAAATATTTTTTATCAATAACAAATAATGAAAATTCAACAATAAAAATTCACAAAATTCAAAATTGTGAATGGTGTTTTATTTCACAACAAGGAAAAGTGGATCTTAAAATGAAAAAAATTTAATAAAAATGAGAATAGAAATAATATTAGTATTAGTAAAAATAATAGGAGATTAAGAGGTGGAATAATTGTTGGAACAAATGAGAGACGAATGAAAATAGCAGGTAAGAGTAAAATTCCAGAAATGTTTGTTTAAAATTCTGATTATTAAAATTAACAAAATTCTGAGATGTTTATCAAAAATTCTGATTTTCTGGAAATAGTAAAACTTCTGGTTTTCCGGAAATGTTTACCAAAAATTCTGGTTTTCTAGAAATATTTAGTAAATATTCTGATTATTTCAGATGTTCATTTAAAATTCTGATTATTAATGTTTATCCAAAATTCTGAATTGTTTAGTAAATATTCTGATTATTTCAAATGTTCATTTAAAATTCTGATTTATGTTTATCCTAAATTCTGAAATGTTTAGTAAACCTTTTGATTATTCCAGAACCGTTTATTTTGAAATTTTGTTTGCCTAAAATTCTGATGTTTGAAAAATTACGAATGTTCGCTTAAAGTTCTGATTTTTACTAAACATTTCTTAATAGTTAGGGTCATTTCGGCGTGGGTCCTTTAGGCGCGCAACTGTTTAGAAACATAAAATATTTTAATTTGACGTCGGTGCTTTAAATAAAATTTTTCTAATATATTTATAGGACTCAGACAAAACATAGAAAACCCTTTATCTATTAACAACAATATTATTGAACCATCCAACAATAACCGTTCATTTTCTTCCGGTGTTTCAAGTTTTGTTGCAAAATTAAAATATGATCCAAGGGAAGAAGAATATGAAGAATATGGGGATATTATTAAGCTATGAATTTTTGTATAAAAAATTATATTTTTCTTTATATTATTTGTATATTTCTTAAGCAAATTACTAACAAAATTTCTAGCTTTTTTTTATAATTTTAATTTAAATAAATAAATAATTTTATAAATTATATCCTTAGTTTCATTTCTATTTAGTCAAAGAGTTAATAATAAATTAACAAAGATATAGCAACAAATAAAATTTATTCTTCCATCAATACAATAATTTAAAAAACAAAAATAAAGTCAAATCTCGATAGTTCGTCTCCTAAAATCACCTTTCTTTCATTAAGTCTACACAATCCGGTCTCGAGCGAGAAAGCTATTGAGATTTGAATACCCTCAGTAATCCAAAAAACTGTCTGGAATTGTCAGAGTTGTCGAAAAATCTGTCGGAATTTCCGGGTCCTGGACAGCTAGAATCCTGCTATATATATAGATAAAATAAAAAATAAAATTCTTCCAACAAATTTCCTTCCTTCAATTTTCAATTAACTGCTACAAGATTCCCATTCTTATTTTTATTATTCTTATCTTGCTGTGCATAAGGTTTAACAATAATAGTTTTGATCACACTTGTTTGATTATTATTTTTAAAAAATTGCTTCAAAACCAATTTATAAAATTCCTTCGAAGCAAAAAGTAGACAAATTTCTTCAATAAATTGAATTAAAGTATAACCAAGATTATAGAGAATATTAAATATCACTGCAGTTAAGGTGTTTTTCATATTGGTGTTTACATATAAACTTGCTTGATATATAGCTATCTGAACAGGGCAGGGAATTAAACTTGAGGTGAAGACTATTAAAATGAGAATTCGGTCTTTTTGTAATTGTACATCGACTCCTACTTTTTTGTGTTCTGTGGAATTTTAAAAAATTTTAATTTTTTTCAATTTTATATTTTAAGAGTATGGGAGGCGTGTCCTGACAATGCTTCAGTGGACTATCAGTCCTCTTAATCCCTCCAAATATCCCTCTATATCCCATAATCCTCCGATATACGTCACCTAAAGATTACCCACTGCCGTTTTGTCGGGAATCCTGGGAATAGTGGAACTGTGGGGGTATTTTCAGAGAATCCATGCCGAGCATCAAATTTCGGAATCAGGGCTGGACTCAACTGCGGATTGCGTAAAATTGCGTGTTTCTTTTGACTTTTAGACTGCGTATTTTTAAATTAAAATTGCGGCTGAGAAAAAATTTTTTCCAACTGCATTTAGCACTGCTCTGGATATACCGTATTTTCTCTAAAATAACCCCCGGGGGTTATTTTTTTCGATCGACCTCTAGAGGGGGGTTATTTTAGAGGGGGGGGGTATTTTTTTCGATCTCTAAATTTTCTGAAAACCAAAATTTTTTACCAAATTTTGAATAATATTTTTCTAAAATTTAAGAGAATTCATCACAAACTAAAGGTTTCTTAACGAAAATCCTAGCACAAAAACTTTCATCAAGTACTCCTCAGTCCGTAAATTCATAAAAAACTTGGTTTAAGGTTCGGGATACATAATTAAGAACTTATTTTAGATTATTATCCCACTTTTATATAACTCAGTTAAGTCCCAAAGTTTAATAATATTAAAAGGGATTGGATTAAGATGCCTATCTTGGCATTTTCAGGTATTAAAGTCAATGTGACATGACTTTAATCCTTCGTCGAGAGATCAAGTGGATGGAATTAGTGGAGTAGACATCGTTGGATATTAATGGATTTTAAGAGATTAAGGGAAATTCTGGAGGATTAAGTTGAATATTATGAGATTTAAGAAGTAAAAGATTATTAGTGGACCTCTCAAAATCCAATTTGACTGGATTAAAGTGGAAATCAATGGATTTGAGATATCAGGGACTTGGGAGGATATCGGACATTTGATTGAATAAAAGTGAAAAAATACTCTTAATACTTATCTCTTTTAATTCATAAATTCACACCTAATACCTAATATCTCTCCAAATCCCCGAATCAATATTAATCCACCGCCATCCCTTAATCCATCAGAATCCCCTTATATCCCTCCAAATCCCTTATATCCCCCATAATCATTTCTAATCTTATTGAAATATAGGGATTAAACCGTGCTGTGGTTTGAAAAATAGCAATGCCAAAAAAATAATTAAATATTTTAGGGGGGGGGGGCTATTTTAGAGGGGGGGTTATTTTAGAGGGGGGGGGGTTATTTTTTTCGATCGATCTCTAGAGGGGGGTTATTTTAGAGGGGGGGGGGGTTATTTTAGAGGGGGGGGTTATTTTAGAGAAAATACGGTAGTATGTATACTGTGTGGCCCACTATTAAAAATAACCCCGTTTTTAGAATAACGCCCTTGGTACCAGACGAACGCTCCGTGGTTCCCATCTTTTATAACAATATAAAAGATTATAAATAAACCTACTATAATCATAAATAAATTTAGTTAAAATAGCCAAATATAAAGGTGCTGATATACAAATTGCTAAGATTAATGCTTGATCATGATCCATCAAAATTTTATTGATAAGAATGCTATTAGTAATTAAATTTTTAACAAATAATTTTCGACGATTAGCTTGATTAATTGTCATCCCTTGATCCCCCTCGAGTAATTCACCATCATCGATAGTTGGACCCCGGCCCTGAATTTTTTTGGCTAACATCCAACTCCGGAAGTCTCCCCACGATAATTCCTACCTCGAACTTTTCGACCCTGAAGGGCCGGGGGTTCAGTCCAAAGCTGAACAATAACTCAGGGTAATTAATCAAGTAATTTTTTCTTCCAAAAATTCAAACCCTAAAATTCCAGTATTTGCAATGTCTAGACGAAAAGCAACATATTGTACAGCACTCCAAATAATTACTACAAGCCATGTTAAACAAATAAAGTATTTAATATTTCTGAAAAATTTTATTATTATCTTTAGGGTTGTTCCCCGACGGGGGGAGGGCCATGTGGAACAATTTTCGGAAAAGCAGCGCCACGGGGGGCGTAGCAAGTTAGTGCAGACGTATTAAACAAGATAATTAGGGTTGGTTTTTTAATACGTCTGCACCAACTAGTCCGCAAATATCTGTCCGCAAATATTTTTGTTTTTAGAATTTTCAAAAGTTTACTTCAATTTCCAATATTTTTGATAGCTTAAAGGAAAGAAAACTGCATGGAAACGATTTATAGCCAGTACAATAATATGAAAATAAGCAGCATTTAGAAGCACACCTGCACTGGGAGCCAGAAAGAAATAACTCCAGTAAGACGATGAAAACGAAAAATATCGGTAAATACAAACATAGATTTGCCGAATTTGATATATTATATTGGCACAAGACTTGAAAAAATTATTTAAAAAATTAATTTAAGGAAGCTTATTGATAGCATTTTTTCTCGGTCACCGGCACAAGCAAAAATTCTTAGATTCTTCGAATCGTATTTAAATCATCCATAATTTTGGCCTCGTACCCGTATATGCCCGCTTACCCTCTATGCTAGATAATTGCCCCCTCTCGATTAATTTTACCTCCTCTATTGAGGGGTTGAAGCAATAATTATCCATGGTAATTATTTAAATGAAGGGGTACGACATCTGATTTGACCGACCTTTGTTTATACTAAGGCGGATCTAAAAGTCGAATAGTCCCAAAATTAAGTACGCCACGAAAATATAGACGGAAAATAATCCCGAGCTAAAACTCCATTAGCATATACAAAAACAATCCAAAAAGAAGCCCTCTACCTTGCTAAAAAGAATAAGAAGAGCCTTTCTTTCCTTTGAAAAATAATATAAAGGACGAATCAGAATTATCAAAAATATTGCACAGATTGTACAGAAAAACCCCGAAAATACATTATAATAATTATTTTGAACATCAACATCAATTGTCATTTTAATTCTAAAATTTTAAATTTTTAAAATGTTAAATTTTAAATTAGAATACGAGGGTAAATTCTTTTGGGGTATACGCGTACCTTTAATTCGCTAATTTTAATATATTCCCTCCAGAGGTTGATCGGAATTCCGATTTCCGAAAATTTAGGCTGATTTTTGAGCCATTTCCAATTTCCGACAGTTCCGATTTCCGGCACCTTCGTCACTTTCGATTCACCTCTGATTCCCTTTCAATTCACCTTCCTCCGCATGTCAGCTCAAGTTCCTAGGGTGTATATAAGACCCATTGGGAAGAGAAATTGAAGAGGTTGTATATTAGAGAGGTTTAGGCTTTATAGACACCCCTCTATTTAAGATACGTTTTTAAATTTGATTAGCTACCGGGTGGGAGAAATGTTAAAGCGACACTTAAAATTTATAATTTTTAAAAAGTCAATTTTTAAATTAGAATATAGGTAATTATTTTATTAGGTAATTATCTACGTTAAATAAATTCTATTTTTAAAGATTCCATTTTTAAAGATTTAAATAAAATATTTTTTGCATCAAAGCATAAAAAGAATAAAACACCATTTTCTAGCAACATTTTTAAAAATTATTTTGAATAACCCAAAATTATCTTCCCTCTAAAATTAAATTTTATCTACATAATAAAACACATATCTTATATAAATTTAATTATACTATATTGTCTAATATATAGTTAAATAGTTAAAGTCAGACTTGCACACGGATACTGATCTTGGTATCCGCAGGCATTTTGATATTATTTGTATCCTTATCCGTATCCGTTAAAGTGGACTATTTAAATGTCAAATAATACCTTTTAAAAATTTTAAAGGTTTTTTTGTATTTAATTAAGCGAAAATAAGCTTTAAAAAATTTTAAGTTTAAAAAATGAAAAAGCTGAACAAGAGCAAAGACCCATTGGGAAGAGAAATTGAAGAGGCGTGAGGGGGAATAATTTTTTTTTAATTTTTTTGAGAATTTCCCACCATGTACTTTTCTATGTAATCATTTTTTCCCACTATGTAATAAATTAAACATTTTGTACTTTAATTTAACATTTCTCGATGAGAACACTGTCTTAACGTATGTAGATTAAATGCGTAAGAGTAATAAATGGGTACAGCCCAAAGCGGCGCGCGGCCATAACGGCGCTTAGCCATAATCTGCTGAAAAATGTCTGGCCCTTAACAATTTTGATAGCAATCGCCTTAGTTCCATGAGAGGACTCCTTTGATACTAAATTTGATAAGATTAGTAAATCTTGAAGTAGGTTATAGCTTTGCGCCATTATTGGCGCGCGCCGTTTTGGGTGCCTATAAATAGGTACTTATAAATGGACTTTTTGATTAAAAAATTAAAGGTACACCTTAAAATTCTCAAAATTTCAACGCTTACGGCGTTGGAAATGGAAGCAATCTGGCTCATTGATCCCCAATTTTCTAAATTTTCGTTTGCGCGCGGAAAAAGATTCGGCTCTTGTCTCGGCTCTTGTCCAGATTAATGGTTATATACACACTATAATTAAAGAAAAGGAAATTAAAAAAAAGATTTTAGAGAGATTAAATTGAATTTTAATATTTATTTAAATATTATTTTAATTTATTTTCAAAAATTATAAAAAAACACATCCGGGTAGGCAGATAAAAATTAAAATGGGGAGGAGGGGGGAGGTGGGGGTGGGTTATTAAGAAGGGAGTTACCCTCCTTAAACAATTATTAAATTTAATAGATAAAGAACATTTTTTGTTAATTTTTAAATAAATATTGATATCATTTTCTTCCCAATTCCGGCCCAAAATTTATTATTTAAGGGGGCTACTCAGGCCAAAAATTAAATTAAAAATAATTTTAAAAATACTCAAAAATGTTGCTTAAAAATAAATTTTCCATCCCTCTACTTTTATTTTTTTCCATTTATTTATTTTTCTGTTTAAATTGGAATTTTGTTGAATCGAAAAATTTGGAAAGCCGAAAACTTGAAATTTCAAAAATTAAAAAAATTTTAAACAAAGGAGGAAGAAAATTTAATTTTAATAAAACTGACAAGTTAAATTCAAGGAAAATAAATGGGGAAGACGAATTTTTTGTTGATTTTGCTTTGGTTGGTTACTTTGAGGATTTTGAGATTGAAGGATATGAGCTTTTGTATTACTTAGATTTTTGTTATGACGAAGAAAAATATTTTCAAAATTATTGCGATTTGGATCAGATGAGTAAACCGATTAATGCTACATTTGATGTAAGTCAATCAACTTTTGATGTGAGCATTCGGGGTGCAAATTAGAGTTGCAGCCAGAATGCTTGAGGGTCTGGGTTTCAATTTTTTCGTGGCGGGGTTTGGCGGGGGTACTTCGAAGTTCATTATAATATATACCCAATACTAGTCTTTAAATCTCTAAATCTAACCATTGAATGGGGGAGCTTTTGGGCATTCCAATATCCGCCATTTGCCAGTAATCTGACATTAACACGCCTATACAAATAAGCTGCCTATTCCAATATTTCGAAATTGCCAGAATTGGGTCAGGCTGTAATTTTGCATCAAAATTATAGAAATAGGCTTTTGAGGAGCGGCTAATTAACATATTGGAATATCCCCTGATCTCACTATATAACTTTTATCGATGCCGATATCGGCGTACAAAGATATTCGACCTTATATTGAAACTAGTGCCGTTCGGAACAGTGTCGTTCCACTCAAAGGCGGAACGACACTGTTCCGGACTCAGGAGGTTCGGGTTACCTTAATCCTCCTATATCCTTTATATTTAAACAAATTAAGCATGAAAGCTTGGAAAAGATTGTCATTTTTGTTGATCAAGTCGTTGACAGTAAAGGAGAAACAATTATAAATGTTGGAAATAATACTGAATTCTATCGCGATTACTTAAACATAGCTATAAAAGGAAGTTCAAAAAATATTCAAAAAATCGCTAAGGCTTTGGATGCTTTAATTGATGATAAAAAAGATTTTTATTATCTAAATGGAAAATGTAAAGATATTAAATCTGAAGGAAATTCAATTGGTTTAAAATTAAAAAATTCTAATACTACACTTAATGTTTCTCGAAAGGATATAGCAGACTATAGTGTAAGTAAATAAATATTAGTCAAAAATTTTAGCGTCAGGGGAGGATCAGTTTCAATTCGTGCCCCTCCCTCGCAATCGTACATGGACAAAGTACGAGTAAAAATTAAAAAATGTTAGGTAGTACGAGGCCAAAAGTAGGTGGGGTACCAAAAATTTGTGTCAAATATAGAGAAGATGTCAAGTAGGGGCGACGTTCGAGTCATTTTTTCGAGCCTAATTGAAAAAGACCGTGTCTTTTTCAGGCCAAAATCCCATGCCCGATCGATCTTTCGGATCGGCCCTCCCGATCTTTTGGACCGGGCCGGATTGGGCCCCATTTCTAATGCCAAGAGATCGCAGATTCTATTCTTACCGGTGTCTCTTCCTTAAATTAAAAAGCAAAAAAATATTCTTTAAAAAATTTTTGATTTTTCAAGGATGAAAATAAATGTATACTTGGACTAGAAACTAGTGAAGAAAAACAATTAGAATTTTCAACACAACATTTGAATAATTATTGTGTTTTATTTGATACTTTTTTGAATCAAATAGCTTTTGCACCTAAAGTAGTTAAGCCGAAAGATATGGAATGGATTCTTTGTTAATAAAAAAAGAAAATTTTAAGAGGTTAAAAAGAAAGTTTTTAAATTGAAAAAATTTATGAAAAGCATTTTTTCATTATATTATTTTTTTAAAAAATATAAAGAAGCATTCAAATATATGCCTTATTTTCATGAAAAAATCCTGGGCAATTATAGGTATTTACTAGGAAAAAAATCAGAAGGTATAAATCAGAAGGTATTAAATAATCAGAAGGTATTTACTCAACCTTCTGATTTGACTCTACCGCTTATGTTAGCTTTTTATATGCCATCTTAAGGGTGTCCGGAAAATTGGGCTCTGGAAAATTGGGCTCCAAGATTTTTCGGAAATTTGGGCTCCAACTTTTCGGAAAATTGGGCTCCAGCGGTAATTTGGGCTCTGCGTGAAAAAATCGGAATATTGGGCTCTAAAATTTTGGGCTCCGGAGGAATTTTGGGCTCTGAGGAAAAAAGTCAAATTATGCAAAAATTAGAGATGAGTCTTCGAAATCGGGAGATTTTGCGTGTACGCCCAACTGTTCTTGGAAGGAATAGGATTTCTTTATCAAATTCCACTGAATCGGACCGACCAATTTGAACCAATTTGAGTATACTTTAAAGGAATAGGGCCAAGTACTCACCCAGACCAACTGGCCGTAGGTTCCTAACCCAGAACTCGACTTCGCTCCGTAGGTTTGCATAATTTGACTTTTTTCCTCAGAGCCCAAAATTCTCCGGAGCCCAAAATTTTAGAGCCCAGTATTCCGATTTTTTCACGCAGAGCCCAAATTACCGCTGGAGCCCAATTTTCCGAAAAGTTGGAGCCCAAATTTCCGAAAAATCTTGGAGCCCAATTTTCCAGAGCCCAATTTTCCGGCACCCATCTTAAGTTCCCAGGGTATATATCAGATTTACTCTAACTCCTTAGACACACCTATATCTAAGACATGTTTTTAAAATTTAGTTGGCACAATTAAGGGAGATGATACTGCCAATTAAGTATGGACCAATTTTCCGCTTCAAGGATGACATTTTAAGTGAGGTCTACGGATATTATCCATAGCCGCGTGCATTCTTATCTACCTATAAGCCGAAGCTCAGTTCAACAATTTTATGTTCCCCTAAGCCAATACCGTCAGAAAAATCCCAGTAATTGGAGACCCCCTTTATAATCCTCTCGATCTTTAACGTTAAGTTTTATTCTTAGAGATATTCTATAAGTAAATAAATAATTGTTATAAATGAAATAATATTTTAAATAAATAATAAGCAAGTATGTATAAGCTAGCAACATTTTAAAAAATAATTTTGAATAACCCAAAATTATCTTCCATCTAAAATTGTCTGTTTATCTAAAAATTGCTTATCTAAAAATTGTTTATACAAAAATTAATTACAATTTTGTCTAATTTATAGTTAAAAATTGGACTATTTAAATGTCAAATATCAAATTTAAAAAATAAATTTACTCAAAATATTTTTTATTTTAATTTGTTTTTATGACTCTGCTTTATTTATACCTAGTTTGTTTCAATTATTTTATTGTCCCGTTTTTTATGTAAAAAATTAAAAAAAATACGTATTCATTTTAATTTGCAAAACAAAAAGAGATAAAAAAAAATTCTTAAAGGGGTATTAGTCTTTAAAAATAAATTTCTAGGAAATTATTTTTAAAAAATAAATAGAGCTGAAAGGGCCTCGCGCCATGGCGTTGGCGTCCATTTTTGCTCGATTTTGGCGTTTGGCGTGTTTTAAGAATTTGAAAAATTGGCGTTTGGCACTGCGCGAAAATTTTGGCGCCCATCCCTGAGCTGAACCACATCTTAAGATAAAGAGTAAAAATCGTAAGACATCCCTAGTAGGGTTTCACCGGAACCGAACTTTTGACCGGAACTGGATCCAATCTGAGTTCCGGTTCCCGGAACCGGAACATTTCAAAGTTCAGGCCCGGAACCGGAACTTTCGGTGAAACCTTAATCCCTAGTATTTACGGCATCTAAAAGTATATAGCGTTAGAGTGAAAGTGTCGTAAATGAAGGATGTCGTACATAATTTTGTATTTTAAAAAGCGGAAGGCGGGAGAAACGGAAGAGAGATTTAAAAAACGGAAGATGAAAGACGGAAACGGAAGACGATAAGAGACGGAATTCGTCGGAAGACAGAAGAGAATCCATCCCTGGTGTACTATGTTGACTTAATGTGTCATTAAACTTAAACTTAGGTCTTAGATTTATTTAAAAAATGTATCTTAAATTTAAAATTTGAAGTATTGCGTGTAATAAAAATTTTATATATTGTATTTATAATTTATTAATAAATTAATAGAATAATTTAAAAAAATTAATAATAATTTTTAAATTAGTGTGTTTTGTCATTGAAAAGAATTGAAAATATTCTTCAAATCAGTATTTGAAAAATAAAAAATAATCTCTTAAAGTCCGATTATAATTTACCAACTAGCATCCAGCGATGGATTGAAACAATAATTACACCAAACAAATGCCCTAAAGCACGTTCAAATGTCAAACCTCGTATAATTATACCTCCCTTAATTAATTACTCCATCCAACGGAAGGTCGAAACAATAATTACTCAGGGGAGTTATTAAAGGATATACGGTAGATTCAGTACACAGCTTATTTTTCAGAAAAAAGAATTAATTAAATGGCTTCTTTAAATAATATTTTTCTTGTTCTATTTTTATTTTTAAATTTATTTGAATTATTTAAACCAATTAATTGCAAATGTGTTGGAAAAAATGGAAACTGCTTCAAACACAGTTGCTGTAAAGGCTATCATTGTGGTGTCAAATCAACTTGTGTTTGTCTTGGATTGTTAGCAAAATGCAAGGGATATGAACAACTTTGTTGTCCTGGACTAGAGTGTGCTAAAATAGCACCTTTATGTGTACGTCCAAAAAAACTGAATTAGAAAATTACCTTCAAAATGTTAACAATTTCTATTAAAATTATGTGTTTGTCTTGGATTTTTTTGTTCTAAATTGATAAATTATTTCTTCATTTTTAAATTTAACATCCCTTTTTAATCGTTAAAATCAATCTCTCGCGCCAAATTTGTAATAAAATTTTATTTACGTATTCAGACAAATAAAAATTTTTTTTCGAAATAAAATTGAACTAGTGAATTTAACGAATAAGGAACTAATAAATTTTTCTTAGTAATCACAACTTTTATCAAATCAAAATATTTTTTTTTATTTTTTAATTTAAAAATTGGGGTTTTGACGAAAATTTTTGAAAATTAAATAATAAAATTTATTTTATAAATTAATAATTTTTTAATATTTCAAAATTATAATGAATTCAACTCCTCTAAGGGTGAGTATTTTAAATTTAAAAAGTAAAAATCTCGTTTTGTTTTCGAATTGGGCCGAGGTTCGAGACATTGTGCGGGCTTGTTTTATCGAGTCGTATTATACGAGTCACTTTCGAGATGCCCGACTCAATCTTTCAGACCTAGTCGTAGCATTTTAGCCATCCTAATAAGACAATACAGAAGGAAACGGTTTTATTGGATCTACTCTAAATGTAGTAGTAGGTCTCAAAATATTACCCTTTATCATGGTACCTCGGTTAAACCATCATACCTCATATAATACGGAATTCATAACAGAAGATTCTCCCAAAATATAGTCTAATATCGTTTATTAATCCTTTATATAATTAGGGCTATAACAAATAGAGATCGGACTGTGAATGTCATAGCGAGTAGAGATCGGACTGGAATTGTCGTAACGATATATCTCAAAAAATCTCGATTCTCTAAAAACCTCGGTTGATTTTTGATCGAATTCTCATCTTGGTCCGATCTCTAATAACTAGGGGCAGCCAAAATATGCACGGAAAAAGCCCAAAATATGCACACAAATATGCACGAAATGGTCAAAATATGCAAAAATATGCATTAAGAACCGGGTCCTAAAGTGCTCAGACCTATGTAAAACACCATTTTTGGGCTTCCCACTTCAGGGCATATCCGCATACAAAACATGCATTTGCATGTCTTGGCTGTCCCTACTAATAACGAGTGTCACTATAAAAATTAATTCAATTTCTTATAGCGTTATTGTCCAAAAATTAATTATGAAATAAAAACTAAATTTGATTTGTTCATGATCTGTTTGTATTTCATTATAGGCTGCATTATTGGGTATCAGTGCTGGGTATTTGCCATTTGTTGGCTCCGGCTCCGGCTCCGGGCTCCGGCCTTTCAAATTCTTGGCTCCGGCTCCGGCTCCGGGCTCCGGGGTTTAAAAATCTTGGCTCCGGCTCCGGCTCCGGGCTCCGGCCTTTTAAAATCTTGGCTCCGGCTCCAGCTCCGGCTCCGGAGCCGGCGATTTTCGGAGCCGCTCCATGTTGGCTCCGGGCTCCGGGTGGAAAATCAATGAATTATTTTTCATTGGGAGATTTGGGTAGATGAAGGGGATATAGAGTGATATAAGAGGATTAACAGAGTTATCAATGGATTAAGCTGGATTTGGGTGGATTATCTTGTGATTTAGGTGGATTAAGGGCGATATTGGGAGGATTAAGGGGATTTGGATCCAAACATCTTCCTTTTTTGCGCCGCAGGCGAAAATTTTGAAAAATTTGGACGATCCTTAAGCCAAACATCTTCCTTTTTTTGCGCCGCAGGCGAAAATTTTGAAAAATTTGGACGATCCTTAAGCCAAAAATCTTCCTTTTTTTGCGCCGCAGGCGAAAATTTTGAAAATTTTTGAAAAAAAGAGACTAAAATTAATCAATTTAAAAAATTTATCCAGCTTTATTTAATAAAAAAATGCTTATTATAATTCATCTTTCAAATTAAAACAATTATTTAATTATTTGTTTTGATATTTTTCGAACCTATAATTGGATAAAACTCGGAACCTAACTCACTATCCATTCAACCACAGCTACATTAAAAGGAAAGGAAAGAAAATCTGTTTTAACCGTCTCAATTTTTTCTTCCTTTTCTTTTCACGCCTACAATCTTTGCTTACTTCTTTTTCTCTAACCCATCTTTAGGGGTGTATAGCCGGAGCCGTGGGGAATTGGAAAACCTTGGCTCCGGCTCCGGCTCCGGGCTCCGGGGTTTCAAATTCTTGGCTCCGGCTCCAGCTCCGGCTCCGGGGTTTCCAAAATCTTAGCTCCGGCTCCGGCTCCGGCTCCGCCGGAGCCGGCTCCGGAGCCGGGCTCCGGAGCTAGCTCCCGGAGCTATACCCAGCACTGTTGGGTATTTTTAGATTTAAAAATTAATAAAATTTGTATTATTACAGTTTTTTTATTGGCAGAATTATAGGCAATCTTATTGTTTCCAGTACACATTCTACTATTATTAAACATGAGAATATTAGCCTTTCAAATGCAAGTGTTGGAGGACATTGACAAAAAAATTTTTTGGCATAAATTGTTTGATTGATGGATGGATTTAAAATTTTTTTCATTACCTCACAATAATTTAGTATCATTACCAGTGATTGGAAATTTAAAAATTGCTTGTACCAGGGAGGGAAAGGATAACCTGATACTCGGACTTTTTTTTGTCGATAACCCAATTTTCGGGATGAAAAATAAAGCAAAAAATTCAAGTTGTAATTTTAATAAATTGTTAATTAAAAAAAAAAAGAAAAATGAAGATAGTATAGCTTGACGGAAATTTTTGAAATTTATTTTTTTAACCATTAATATAGACACAAATGGTCGAACATAGATCTGCACTTTGTACACTTATTGTACAAATTGCAATAAAATCCATAACAGCATTGTTTATTCTTTGTAGCATCAATACCATCACAGACCCCATTTTCTTTAATACAGTTGTAAGGTCGACAATAGGAAAAGCCTAAAGGATCAGTTTTGCAATTTAATCCGGGACAGTATTGTCTTGGTTGTCACAATTATAATTATTCTTCTCTATACAGGTGCTGTCACTTGTACGTTTACAAGTGCCCTTATCAACTGCCTGAAATCTACAGACAAAACCAGAACAGCAATCACTATTACTTGTACATTCTTCGTCAATACAAGTTCTAATTGAATTATTTAATTGAAATAATAAAAATAAATTTAAAATCAAGAAAGGAATAAGAAAAATATTTTTTGTAGAAGCCATTTAATTAATTTTCTGAAAATTTTATTTAAATTTCTGAGATATAAAAAAGAAAATTGAAACAAATTTTTCAACTTTATCTTACGTTATTTCTCTCGATTTTAATTTTCCATGGAAAATTAGAACCATGCCAACAAATATAAGGAAAAGCTTTCAAAACAATAATTTTTATGGTATTGTTAAATCGGTTCCCCTCGTGAACAATGTTAAATCAACTTTAATTTAAATTGAGGTATATACTTAAATTGGAACATACTGAGAGAAAAATCTATGGAATTAAAAATAATTTGATTAGAGTATCTTATTTCGTAAAATAATGAATACAGATCTAGACATGAGGTCTCGCTCTGTACTGGATTTTTAAAGACGTTAAAATAGAGGTTGGCACGGGACAGGATCCCGTACGGGACCTACCATCTTTCACTTTACTCTTCTACATATTTCACAGTCTTTAGGGGTGTACATATTTATCAAAACCCAAAAAGTCAAGTCAAGCCCACGACTTCACCCCAAGACCAAAACCAAGAAAAAAACCCAAGAAAGGTCATGGAATCAAGACTCAAGACCAAGAGTCTTTACGTCTCTACCGTTCCATCCCTGGTATGTAGTATATTTAAATAAATATAATTTGTATTGGATAAAATATTTATCGAGTATATTTTAGAAAATTTAATTTTAGAAATTATGACGAGAGTTATATAATAATATTTTAATGTTTGTTTTAGTTAAATTAATTTTTGAATTTTAACTTCCTCGTGATTTTTGGCAAAAACGAATGTATTTACGCAAATACTATTTGATATTAGCATTCTAAATTTGGATTTCCAATACCTTTTATTTCATTTATTTATTCAGGATAACCCCCATTTTACCGCAAATCCAACTTTTACCTCCTCCCTTTAAGCCAATTTTCATGGTGCCATTCATCTTCTGCGGGAAAATGTTAACCATTCTCTAACTTTATTTTTGTTCTCTCTCTATAAAAATTAATTTTACACAAACTCTTTTGTGGTTTGTAAATTGGCAAAATTAAAAGTCACTTTATTCTATTTCATTTAATGCAGTTAGATTTTGATTTAAGGCAGAAACGTACGCGTTCATTAACAAAATTCTAAATGTGGATTTCCACGTTTAAATTACTCTAAACATTACGCCTTATATGGGCTTTATATAAAATGCTGGGAAAGCTTAGCAATACATATATCATTTTAATTATTTTAATTAATATCCAATATAGTGAACATAATACTGTCTCTGATACACATCCAAAATCAGTCTAAAAGTGTGGATATCAGGAATTTTGGAGGGATATTTCTCCGTTTTAGAAAGAAATATGTCTATTCTTTGATATGTCTCCAAAATTCTTTCACAAAAGCCTCGAGATCGGGGGATTTGGAGGGATTAGGGAGGATACCAATGATTTATAAGGATCTCGGGAATTTAAGGGATATTAGAGGATTTGAAGGAAACTTTGTCCATAATTGTCGATCGAGGCACTCCTAATTAGACTTAAATATAAAAATTTTCAGAAAGAATTAATTAAATGGCTTCTTATCTTATTCCATTTTTATTTCTAAATTTATTTATATTATTTAAACCAATTAATTGTTGTGCTGATAGAGAGGCTAAGTTTTGTGATAATGGAAACAATAAATGCTGTAGTGGTCTAAACTGTAAAACTGATAGTATTGGCCTTCCATTTTGTAGACCTTACGGTTGTAAGAAAGAAGGTGATTCTTGCAATCTAGACAGAAAATGGATGTATTGCTGTTATGGATCTTTTTGTTCCGACAAAACAAACAAATGTGAAAAGTGTTTGAAGGAGGGCGATATTTGTTATAATAGTGATCATAATATTCTTAAATGTTGTGATGGTCTGAAATGTAGTAAATCTTCCAAAGGATCAGCTGGCTCCTGTGTTAAAAAATAATTGAAAAATAATGACTAAATATTAACAATCTTTTTGGATAATTCTATTCTTTTCCCTTCTTTCTTTTTTAATAATTAAATAATTTTCTTTACTTTTTTTGTGGTTTTCCTCCTTTTATCTTTATTATGGTATGTACTTGGGATCATGCCGGAACAAAAAATAATTTCAAAACATCGGGAATCGGGGCGGCAGGATCCCTTGAATTTTTCTTCTTTCGTCCCATAATTAATCAAAAAAACTTTTCTTTCTTATTTTTGGGGGAAGAAATTTAAAAATAAATATAATTTGTGTTGGAAAAATAATTAAGTTGCTTCGAAATTGATGATTTTATATTAAGACTATTTCTAGATTATTTATTGAGTCCATTCAGACTATTATAAAATTCAAAGGCTTCGATAAAATCCTATATTAAATTTTAGAAAACAAAAAAAAATAATTTTTATCATTAAAATTTTTCGAATTCATTATACTCTCTCCTTAAAAATGGCATTTTATGGGGTGTATACCCCGAAAACCCCGAAACTTTTTCGGGTCGGGGGACGGGGTTTTCACTTTTTTCGGGGTAGGGTTCGGGTCGGGGAAAATCTGAAAAAATCTTTCGGGAACGGAGGACAGGGTTCGGGGTTCGGGGTACAACTCTAGTACTAAATTTTAAAGACGTTATAATCAGTGTTTGGAAGCTCGTACCAAAATTCGTACTCGAACTCGTACGCGTACCTGTGTACGAGTACGAGCAATTTTCAAAATTACAAACATGGTTATATTTAATGACTGTTAATGTTTTGTTATTTTTGAATAAAATTTTAAATATTAAAATAATTAGAATAATGTATGTATCTATTGCTTAACTTAAACAGCATTTTATACAATCCTCTAGCAAGTATGCCGATTTAAAAGATACAAATTTTTAAAAGTGAGTAAAATTAATTATAAATAAGTATCAAAAATTTGAGGTAAAGTGTGGGAAGTATCATTGAACAAATAAATTTTTAAGCAAACAGAAGACTTGAAAATTTAAATTATTAAAATAAAATTGTAGAATTTTGTATAAAAAAATTAAATAAAATCTTAAAGGATCAAAGAAAACATTTTTAACAGGTAAACGGATCGGTGTAGAGTATTTTAAGTGTCCTGGCTCAGACTTTGTCCCTTTTTAAATCCTGGCATCATAAGGCAATAATTACCAGATTAAAACGTCAGTGGTATATCTAATTATTTTATAAATAGCCAAAATTTATTAATTTCCCAAAAAATATATATTTAATTAAACAAACAACAAAATATTTTTTTATTTTTTTAAATTTCCTTGTGATTTTAAGTAAAAATGTACCTATTTATTCAAAATACTCCTTTATTTTACCCTTCTAAATTTGGATTTCCACTGCATTAATATAAAATTTTATTTGTTCAATGACTACCCCCCAACTTTCCCCCAAAATTTTTATACTTATTTATAATTATTTGTTAAATATTATTTTATTTTAAAATCAGTTGAAGTTTGTAAATGGCAAAATCAAAAGTCACATTACTCTTGAGGTTATATAAAATGCCGGTAAAGTTAAGCAGTAAATATATCATTTTAATTACCATTTAAGATACCTATTATTAAATAATAATACAGTCAAAAATAAAAATAACACAGTACATATTACGTTTCAAAACCCGGTCTTCGATATTCGTATATTTATTTAAAGAAGAAATTCGATACAATTACCAAATTATTTTTAACCCCATAGAGCCTCACTTCTTATTACCAGTGTTTGGAATTTTGAAATTTGCTCATACCCGTACTCATGCATGCCTAATTTTTTGCTGGTACCTCGTACTTGTACATTCTCGTACTTTGAAAATGTGTGCGGGTCCGCAAGTGTCGTTTAGCCCAGAAATAATAATGATTTAGTTCAAAATTAGGGTTGTCGGTTCTGGACCGAACCTAAGAACCGATGATTTTTACGGTTTAGGATTTTCCAAGAACCGCCAACCCTATTCAAAATCCATTCCTAGCGAGACTTCTTGTTTTCCAGGCTCCTTTCTTTTCTATTTTTGTTTTTTCAAGTTTATAACGCATTCCATAATTGTCGGATTGACTCATCCCACCCCTAATTAGACCCCGTTTTCCAAGTTCTATCGAACAACACAATATATAAAATAGCGTGAAAAAGTGTACTAAAAATAAGAATTTTCAGAAAAAAGGATTAATTAAATGGCTTCTTTAAATAATATTATTCTTGTTCTATTTTTATTTTTAAATTTATTTATATTATTTAAACCAATTAATTGTTGTGTTGAAAAAAATGCAATCAATTGTAACAATAAGGACAATAAATGCTGTCTTGGTTTAAATTCTAAAACGAAAGCTGTTGGCGGTTCATTTTGTAGACCTTACAATTGTGTTAAAAAAAGTGATCAATGCGATACATCAAAAGAATGGATGTATTGCTGTTATGGATCTTTTTGTTCTATCAAAACAAAGAAATGTGAAACGTGTTTGAAGGAATTCGATCCTTGTGGTAATAATGGTAATACTTTTAAATGTTGTGATGGTCTGAAATGTAGTAAATCTTCCAAAGGATCAGCTGGCTCCTGTGTTAAAAAATAATTGAAAAATAATGACTAAATATTAACAATCTTTTTGGTTAATTCTATTCTTTTTCTTCTTTCTTTTTTAATAAATTAAATAATTTTCTTTCCTATTTTACTGTTTTCTTCCTTTTATCTTTATTATGGTATGTACTTGGGATCCTGCCGGAACAAAAAATAATTTCAAAACATCGGGAATCGGGGCGGCAGGATCCCTTGAATTTTTCTTCTTTCGTCCCATAATTAATCAAAAAAACTTTTCTTTCTTATTTTTGGGGGAAGAAATTTAAAAATAAATATAATTTGTGTTGGAAAAATAATTAAGTTGCTTCGAAATTGATGATTTTATATTAAGACTATTTCTAGATTATTTATTGAGTCCATTCAGACTAAATTATAAAATTCAAAGGCTTCGATAAAAGCCTATATTAAATTTTAGAAAACAAAAAAAAATAATTTTTATCATTAAAATTTTTCGAATTCATTATAAAAAATCTTCAAGAATGGGAACTCGAAAGTTCAAAGCAGCTATAGTATTTTCTCATTATCGATAACCGAGATATTTGTTCGAGATATTTGTTAGAGAGTCCCTCAACAACCCTAAACAAGGGTTGTTGAGGGGCTCCGAGAGGGATATCGTTGGTTTGTAGTCTCTCAGCTCGAGGAACTCAGCTCGAGGAGCTCTTTCGAATGAGCTATTATTTGCATATTCGAATTTTTGACCCCAAAAATCAGCTTACTCCCCCCTATGGTTTTACGATTTTCGGGGGCCTATATCTCTGCGAGTTTTCGTCCCCCGCAAAAAATTCTTACATATATTTGAACTCAGCTTGGCGAGAGGAATTGATTGGTGTAAATTTTGAATCTAGAGCTAGGGTCTAAAGCCTGATTGGGGTCAAAATGACCCCAATCAGGCTTTAACGTCGTATAAAATTTTCCGTCGTTTTAGTGTTAATGGATTAAAGCCATCTTTGAACCTTTTCTTATATGTAGAAAAATCATTATTTTATTCAGAAAAAGTTGCAATTTTTTAATTCGACTGTTAATTCCTGATTTCTGTATGAAGAAGAAAACAAAAAATTCTGATAATTTTTCAAGTAAGGAAATAAAAAAGGAAAGTACTGCCAATTTCCAAACACAAATCAGTTATAAAATAATTTTTTGGAAATAACAAAAACAAAATTTGAGAATAATTTCTTTGATAAGATTTTTCGAGATTCCGATCGAGATTTGTCGAGATAATCTCGATTATCGAGATTTATACAGCACCCTGGTGTGTATTTAATATTAAATAAATATAATTTGTATTGAATAAAATAATCAAATCTTGTTTCATTTTACGCTTCAGAAACGATGATTTGTGAAACTGTTATTTAATTTTGGAAAATTTATTTTTCCAAAATTATGGCAAGGTTTTTCTAAAATTTATTTTTGAATTTCGCCAGGCTCATTGCTTTTTTCTATTTAATTTTAGCATTCCAAATTTAGATTTCCAATACCTTTTATTTCATTTATTTATTCAGGATAACCCCCCCCCCCATTTTACCGCAAATCCAACTTTTACATCCTCCCTTTAAGCCAATTTTCATGGTGCCATTCAGCTTCTACGGGAAAATGGTAACCGTTCTCTAGCTTTATTTGTTTTCTCTCTATAAAAATTAATTTTACACAAACTCTTTTGTGGTTTGTAAATTGGCAAAATCAAAAGTCGCTTAATTCTATATAGCTTTTCATTTAATACAGTTAGATAGTGAATTAAATGTAAGGTAGATTGTGGCAGATTGTGAAAGGTAGATTGTGAGACGTACGTATTCATTCACAAAATTCTAAATTTGGATTTCTAATCCTTTTTGTTTGCTTTTATTTTTTAAATGATACCTCCAAAATTGCCGAAAAGCCAACTTTTCCCTCATAATTTTAATCAATTTCACGACTTCATTCAAGTGGTAAGCATTCTCAACTTAATTTTGTTTGTTTATGGGCTCAATAGTAGTTTGTAGATTGAGATTACTCTTAACATTACGCCTTATATGGGCTTTATATAAATGCAGGCAAAGGCTAGCAATGCATATATCATTTTAATTATTTTAATTAATATCCAATATAGTGAACATAATACCGTCCCTGATACACATCCAAACTCTGTCTAAAAGTGTGGATATCAGGAATGTTGGAGGCATACCGTAAATCATCTAAAATAGCCCCAGCCTCTAAAATAGTCCCATTCTACAGGGGTTTTTTTCGATTCAAAAAAATAACCCCTTGGGGTTATTTTAGAGGATTTACGGTATTTCTCTCCATTGAAGAGAGATGTCTATTCTTTGATATGTCTTTAAAATTCTTTCACAAAAGCCTGGAGATCGGGGCATTTGGAGGGATTAGGGAGGATATCAGATGTTGTATGAGAGAGTATAGCAAAAGTTTAGCCATCCGGCAGGATTGCGACCTCCTGACAGTTATTGCTAGGCGCTTCGCTCACTACATACATTAGCTCTATCACTGACAAATGAGCTAACTGATCTATCTGGGCGAAATTTTGATAGAATATTTTATAAAATATTCAGACATTTATATCTTAAACAAATTATTTGAAATTTGTTGTAAAAATACTTATTAATTTCGATGATAAATTACCGCGGGATTAATCCCGTAAATCCCAATAATCCCGTTCATCGCTTAAAATACGGGATTTCGGGACAGGATCCCGTTAAATCCCGTGCGGGATCCTGTCCCGTGCCAACCTCTAATTATAACGTTTTTAAACTCCAGTACAGGGCGAGACCTCTTGTCTAGATCTATCTTTATTATTTTACGAATTTCGATACTCTAACCAAATTATTTTTAATCCCATAGATTTTCTTTCTGTATATTCCAATTTAGTATATACCTCAATTTAAATTTTTAAAGTTGATTTGACATTGTTCACGAGGGGAACTGATTTAACAATAACATAATAACTATCCTTTTGAAAGCTTTTCCTTATATTGGTTGACATGATTCTAATTTTCCATGGAAAATTAAAATCGAAAGAGATAACCTTAGGTAAAGTTGATATATAATTATTTAAAATAACATTTTTAAATTTTACGTTTTTTATTTTCAGAAATTTAAATAAAATTTTTCAAAAAATTAATTAAATGGCTTCTTCAAAAAATAATATTTTTCTTATTCCTTTCTTGTTTTTAAATTTATTTTTATTATTTCAACCAATTAATTGTTTTTGTCTTAAAGGTGGAGAAAATGATGATTGTAAAAACAATGATGATTGCTGTCCTAAATTGTATTGTAGATTCCCGTATCAGGGTAGTACTAGTATATGTAGAAAAAGCATATGTATAGAGAAGGATTATTCTTTTTGTGACAATAAAGACAATAGATGCTGTAAAGGATTAAAGTGTAAAACTGCGGAGAACTTAAATTCCATTTGTCGACCTTACAACTGTGTTAATAATGGAGGGGATTGCGATATTGCTGCTACAAAGAATAAACAATGCTGTTATGGATTTTATTGTCAAGACAATAAATGTGTACAATGCAAATCTAATGATGATCATATCTGTGAAGTATGATTCAAAAGAAAAATAAATTTAAAAAATTGATGTCAAAATGTTAACAATTTCTGTGAAATTTTTCTTTTTCTTAAAATTTTTTTTTTAATTTATCTAAAAATGACTTTCCTTTATTGCTTTATAGTAGTTGTGTTGAATAAAATAATCAAATCGTCTTCTTTGCTCATTTTCTTATTATTAGGTATCAAAAAATTTCTCAAGGTTTTGGGATTAAAATAGAAAAATAATTGCCGATTTTTATCAAGTTTGAAGCGAGATATGGTTCAAACAAAAGTGGACAGAAAATTTACCGTATCCAGTACATATTTTTCCAAATCATACTTAGGGATCGGATTTTTAGGTACTTTTCTGTTTTGCCACACCCCACCCATATATTCGCAGGATATATTTTCTATTTTTCCTTAATTCGTACAGAAAGGTCAGTTTTCTTCCTTCCTCAATTTCACTTTATTTTCCCTGTGGACCCAATCTTCCTTGCTCACTCGATTTTCCCAAATGTTGATTTCAATTTTGATGACATTGGAAAGAAAAATTAATCTTTTCTTTGTTGGTGTCTCTCATCGAACATGCCAGAGTGAAAATTGAGTGAAATTGAGGAAGGAAGAAAACTGACCCTTCTGTACGAATTAAGGAAAAATAGAAAATATATCCCGCGAATATATGGGTGGGGTGTGGCAAAACAGAAAAGTACCGATTTTTAGGCTGTAAAACCCTGGTACCTAAATAAGTTGTAAAAATGCCAAAATAGCTGACAAAATACCTCCCCTTTCCACCCTCCTCTCTCCATCCGTGATACTAACTCGTTGTGATTCTCTTATTTAAAATTTTTCAAAAATTTTCAAAAAAATTTTTCAAATAACAGATGTGTTGTTGTTCTTTTTCCCCTCATTTCCCCCACAAAATTTCCCTTCGTCCAACAACCCTTTTCCTAGTTTTTTGTTTGGTTTACGGGAACGAGCGATAAAAGGGAGGGGATGCCTAAAAGATCAACCTCCCTATTAGAGGGGTGCCCCGCATAGACAACACACCAAATAAGCTGGAAACCCACTCTTATTCACTCTACTTGGCCTGGTGATAAGTTGGGTAGCCTTGTTTGGTTTTGGTTTTTTATTACAATATCTCCACAAGAGAGAGAACAAGGCATGTGGGAGCGGCGTTGGTGACCTTATGAAAGAGAAAAAAGGAAAGGGAGGGAGGGGTACCTCGCAGGGCCCCGTTCAGACTGACCGTGCTGGGTTGGATAGCTTTGGACTATACAAACTATAAAACATTGTGTTCTTTTTTTCCATCATTTTTAATGTGCCCAAGTCTTCTTCTAATCGATGTATATTTATTTTCCCGTCAAGTTTTTAGCAAAATTTTATCAAAATTATTGAAATTTTTTAAATTTTTAATTATTTTTTAAAGCCGCTAAAGCGGCGAAAATTTGTAGACGTAAAGGTCGCGCTTCAATTTTAATTTGAGACCGGCGGGTAAGCCGTTCGAACTTGATTTTTAGATTGATTTTTAATTCTTAGTTCGATAATTTAATAAATCCGTTCTTCTCAAAGCTTGGGATTTTTAAGCCGCCCCTATTCCTATAAATATCCAACCCTATACCTATAAATTAATAATTTTAATTTTCTCGAGAATTTTTGACTCCCGAGCATTGGAAATTATTTTTTTATGTCGGCTAGATTCTTCCTGAAATTGATAATCCTATCCAGAGACTATTAGTGCTGAACAAAAATTCACACAGAACTTAAGACCAACTTCGAAAAATTAAGAAAAACGGGTTTAATTTTGAACTTTAATTTCAATTCCGCGACTCTCGAGCAGAGGTGGGTCGGAATTCCGATTTCCGAGTTCCGACTTTTGAGCCAGTTCCGATTATCGGCTCTTCCGATTTCCGACATCTCTGACTGTTCCGACCCACCTCTGGTCTCGAAGAGATACAACAACACAATGTACGTATTACAGTCCCTCTATTTCTTTTTTATAATAAACAGGGTATTTACTTTATCAAGTGGTCTGATTATTAACCGTCTAAAAATTGATTTTTAATTCTTTTTCAAAAAATATTTTTTTTAATTTATCTTTAAAGGAATTTTCATCCCAAATAGGTAATTTTTTTCTCATCATTCTTTTAATAAATACTTCTTTCTTTTTTCATCTTTTTAATCAGTTATCGTCATTGGAAAACGAAACAATTTTTATATTATTTTTTATTTTAATTTTCCTCTTATTTTATTCTTTTTGGTGGTGGGGCAAAACGCCGTCCGAACAATTAACCGTCTGAATATTATAGTAAAGAAACATTCCATTTTTACAGTCAATAAATTCGATGTCGGTATTAAGTTTTTTAGCGGGAGTTATTTAAAAGTCTTTGAGGGACGGGATCCCGATGGAATAATCCCGCAAAATCCCACAAATCAAAAAAAGCAGGATTTTGCAAGACTGGATCGCAAAATCCCGCGCGAATCCCGTTCCGCGCCTACCTCTAGTTTTAATATCTTTAGACCCTAAGGCTATACGATAACTCCTATGCCTATCACTAATTTTAAAATTTGTTCCTTTACGCGATCTAGACGGTATTTTTTTACTCGAATGTGTCGTGAAAACGAGGGAAAATATATAAATAAAATTTATTTATTTTATTAATTTTATTTATTTATATTTTTATTAATTTTTAATATAATTTTTTCCCAAACATTACACAATTAGTCACTTTGCTCTTTCCCGAGCATTTCCGTTCTCTTCTCTCTTTTAAAATACACACCTTTTCTGTTTGTATAAAATCCCCTATCTTATAACAATATCAGTTCTTCTTAGTTCTTTTTAGTTCTTCTAAATTCTTTAAGCTTTATTAAGCTTCTTCTTTGTAAAATTAATATATTTTATAAATAAATCTTTGAAAATTGTTTTCAATTTGTATTAAAATTGGGAATTAATTAGAAGTTTACTTGGTTTCGCCAACAAATACTTATCTTCTGGTATTTGTTGTAGCTTAGAAAGACTATTTCTTTCAGTGGGGGCTCAGCGCTTTTAAAGAAGCAAGGCAAGTTTAAATTTTTTAGAAAAAATTCAAATTTTAAGTTGGGAAAAATTTTTTTTAAATTTCCCTTAGAAACTTAGAAATAAAGACTTTGTCTTTTTCTAAGTAGACTGTTAGCAATTATTGTTAACAGCCAGTAACTTGTTATCTGGGAAGTGGGAAAATTTTTAAAGGTAAAAATACATCCAGCAGCTCAACAGAAGACAAGTCAACGATGAGTAGCCCTTTGGAACAGCGGCTACAAATTACAATCAAAAAGATTGTCGAATTATTGAAGGCAGACCTAACTGAATTTGATTCAGATCGGGTCTTGGAAATGCCTTTAGAAGAAGAAATAATTCATTTGGAGACATCAATAGAAGATTTGGACAATCTAATAAGAGGCCTCTGTGCGGCAAAAGATGAAATAAATTCGGTCTTTGAAGATTGGACTGAATTAAATAAAAAGGCAACAGCAGCAGAAAGGCCAGGATTCGACGCTTCTTTTAAAGCGTTCGAATTAAAGCAAAGGCCCAGCCAATATGCGGCCGAAGCAGAAAAAAGATTGACAGCCTTGAGAATGTCAAAATCTAAATTAAGCCGAAAACTGAGGCTAAAACGGTTAAATTTAAGAAGAGAAAAGGCTCAGATTGAGCAAACACCAAAGATAGCTCTTGCCACGCCAGTTAATTATGAGGTGAGGCATGAGGCATTAAGCATAGGCAAATTCTACGGCACCGATCCAGACCTTTGGCCTGATTGGTGGGAGCTCTTCATGTCAATACATGAAGATAGTGGTCTATCGACCGAAAGAAAATTTCTTTATCTTCGGTCATTCATACCACAGGACAGTCCTGCCGGTCTTTTGATCGACGGGTTCCAACCTAGTGAATATGGGCAAGCAATCGACTTGCTTAGGCAAAATTTCGAAAATAAAGATAGAAAAATTAGAAACTTGCAGCAGCAACTTCTAATACTCCCAAATTGCAACACTTTGGAAGATGTCAGAAAATTCTACTTGAATTTGGAACGAATCTGTCGCCAATTGGCTGGTCTTGGAAATGACACAGATTCGGATTTTTATTACAACCTGCTCGAAACAAAATTGACGCGACCAATGTTAAGAGAAATTTTGGCCGTCAAGAAGGAAGCTGGAGATAGTTGGACAACCAGCAAATTCAGACTCGAGCTAAAGAGGCTATTAGAGTCTGAAATGGAAATCTCGTCGATCTTAAAAAAGATGGGCGATGAAAAGAAAGGCGAGGAGAAAAAACAATTTTCCAAGCCAAAGGACGAACCTCATACGCCGAAAAGGACAGGCAATGAAAAAAGGAAGATTCCAAGGGATGAGGATGATTCACCTCCTCCGACAGTCGCTTGTCCGACTGTTGGAAAAACAAATCGAAAGGAAACGGTAAGAGAGAAAAAAGGAAAAAGATCTCTCTACTGTTATTTTTGCCAGAAAAAACACTGGTCTAATGAGTGTAGAAAATACTCAACACTTCAGGCGCGAAAAGAGCGTATTAAAGAAGACATGCGCTGTATTCGTTGTTGCAGACTCGGACACGAGGCAGCAGACTGTCAGCACCCATCGAAATGTTTGGGATGCTCAGGGGCACATCCGTTAGCGTTGTGTCCGAACCAGAAAATTCCACAACAGCCGAAGTTTAAACAATCGGCTGGCGTTGGAAAACAAAACGGGTTTAAGAAAAAATGGACCCAAGAGAAAATCAAACAGATGGCTGATGATGGGAAACAAAGCCATTATCAGAAAAAATGGACTCCGAACAAATGGACTACGAAAAAATGGAAAATGGACTCCAAAAGAGCAACCGAGCCGGAAACCCAAGCAATAGGTTTCAAATACTGCTTGTTGAAATGCGTACAAGCAAAGATGTTCAACCCAAAATTGGGGAGGAATAAAAAAGTATCCGGAACAATTTTTATTGATTCTGGAAGCCAAAGTAGCATGATCTCTGAGAGACTTGCAAAAGAATTAATGCTAAAGCCTCACTCATTCGAAAAATTAGAATTGAGAGGTGTAGGCCCACGAGATCTTACCACTCAGTCTTATTCGGAGATGGTAAAAGTTGGACTTGAAACTAGTGAAGGACCAATGCAATTGGAACTTCTTGTTGTTCCAAGTGAACACCTGCCTCCAATGGTAACCGTTCAAATCGGCGACCAAGACAAAGCAATTTTGGAAACCAACCCATTGGAGGTGAAGCATAGAATAGAAAACCCCGATGTACTAATTGGGGCAAAATATTTAAATGAATTGGAAATAGCAAAGATCCGACAACTTCCCAGCGGATTCTGGCTTTCCAAATCAAATTTAGGTCCACTGCTGGATAGCGAAGGAGAACTAATTGCTTCGGCAATTGTTTCACAATTGCCGGAACTAAATTGTGTTTGTCCTCAAATCGAGGCAAGAAACAAATGCCTTCCAAAAAGAAAGGTAGAAGTTATGACAAGACAGGAAAGAGCAATCCAAAAATTAAACAAAAAATGGATTGCAGCCCAAAAACAAAGGGCGACCAAAAATAATTGGTCAAATATCCAGCCCGGTGGAGGGAGGATCGTCCCTATTGAGGACGAGTATGCGCCCCTGAGCTTTTGGCGAAAGGGGCGGAACAAAAAATTCAGGGAAGAACTCCGTACCGCCAGACAAAAAATTGCGGAATCGGATAGAATGGGGAAACAACCCCATAAACAGCTCTACCCAACCGAAATCAAAAGAGAAGGGTTGACAAAAAGAAATTTTATCGGGTCAATAAAACAGAAAGGGTCCGAGAAATTTGCCTCGAGACAACCGAATTGGTCCACCCCCACTCGGGGCTTTGCACTGAGTGGGGAACAGTCAGACCAGCTTGTCGACTGGAGGATAATAGCACCGGTCGTTTCAGACCAAGGGCTAGCTGTCAAAGAAGCACAGCACAATCGATTATTGGGTCGTGGCAGTCGAAGCCTGAATGACCCAGCAGCAGCAGACACGGTCGGTTCCTTCGGAGCCCGTCGTGAGTATGACCACACATTAGCCTCAACATTCCGAGGCAAGAGTGAATTAAGCTTTAGGGGGATGAAGCGGCACTCCAAACTTTCATCAGCGCTGGTGGCTTGGAAGCTTGGATCTGCTGGAGGAAGAGGACAAGGCATAGGGCCGAGCACTTCACACATCAACCCCGGTGTTGGGAGTGTCGTGAAAACGAGGGAAAATATATAAATAAAATTTATTTATTTTATTAATTTTATTTATTTATATTTTTATTAATTTTTAATATAATTTTTTCCCAAACATTACACAATTAGTCACTTTGCTCTTTCCCGAGCATTTCCGTTCTCTTCTCTCTTTTAAAATACACACCTTTTCTGTTTGTATAAAATCCCCTATCTTATAACAATATCAGTTCTTCTTAGTTCTTTTTAGTTCTTCTAAATTCTTTAAGCTTTATTAAGCTTCTTCTTTGTAAAATTAATATATTTTATAAATAAATCTTTGAAAATTGTTTTCAATTTGTATTAAAATTGGGAATTAATTAGAAGTTTACTTGGTTTCGCCAACAAATACTTATCTTCTGGTATTTGTTGTAGCTTAGAAAGACTATTTCTTTCAAATGTCTCGACGGTGTTTTGTCTGTACGGTGTTTTGTCCCTAAAGAATTTCTTTACATTCAAAAAAATTTTATTATTAATGCTTTTCTCCCCCTCATATGTTCCTTCTCCTTCATTTTCCCCTATAACTTTCCCCTACTTATTGGAGTAGAACAACTAAATGTTGGACACAACCGATTGTAAAAAGCAGTTTGGGAGAGAAAATTTATTTTTATGTGGTTATTGAGCGATGCGGAGAGTTAGTATATGTGAACACAACACATAAAACAACAAAAATTAGAAATTTATTTTTCTGTTAGGCTCCCAAAAATCTTTAATTTAGTTCCATTTTATTAATTAGTATGGTGTGATAAGGCCTAATCCGTTGCCCCCCCCCCCCCATTTTTACTCCCTAACCCTTTGGGGTCGAAAATTTTTCTGGTGTTAAGATTACTAGGGTAGGGGGTTTTATCCAAAAAAGGCTGAGGTTTGGGGTCGGGGTTAAATATGGTCGGTGTCCAAAGCTCAGTTGTATTTTAGTTTTCGATTCCAAGATAATTATAGAGATCGGAGACTGTAAGGTTCGAGATCTTGTCTCTCTGTTCCACCCCTCTCGAGCATGCTTTTCGGCATTGGGTGACATAACGTCTCTGCGATAAAGTTGATAATTTGATAATAAAAAAAAGATAATCAAAATTCCTTTACCAAACAATTTTTTTAATTTATTAAATAAATCATTTTTTAATTTCCCCCTTTCTTCCA
The DNA here is from genome assembly GCA_902706615.1 of Meloidogyne luci. Taxonomy (NCBI): domain Eukaryota; kingdom Metazoa; phylum Nematoda; class Chromadorea; order Rhabditida; family Meloidogynidae; genus Meloidogyne; species Meloidogyne luci. The sequence goes on along the minus strand of CACSLI010000196.1, from coordinate 563,183 downwards.
CGTCCTAACCTTTTTACTATTTCACGTCAGTCCGCCTTTAGAGCAATTAAAAATTTAAAAAAAATTGATTATATTTTATAACATTTTTTATCGAAAAATTCAAAAATATGCAACGTGGCATTCCTTTAAACTTGTGTTTAAAAAAAAAATTTTTTTTGCATTTGTATTTATTCAAATATTTCACAAACAAATACAAAAATTTGTTTAATCATTCATTTTTATTTAAAAATATTTATCTGACCATTTAATTAAATTTTTAAAAATTTTTTGCATACGAATTTTTAGAATCTTAGGCACTCCTGTCGTTTGAGGGGCCGTAGTTTTCTGACCATAATGAGGTCAATGTATTCTTTTTTCTAGCTAGCAAAATTTATCTTTTACTCCTTATTAACCTTTATTTTTACAAATATAAGATGGGACAATTGAAATTTGATTCTAAAATTGTGGTCTCATAATGGTCAGTGAATGGCGGTCCCTTAAACGGCAGGAGTACTGAATCTTAATTTATTGCCTGATAAATTCTGATTTTCTAAATTTACTTGAATGCAATCTTAATCTTATTTGTATCAAAGCTTTGTTGTCTGAGACCCTGACCGACCCTGAACTTGTCCAGAATTTTTTCTCAGTTCCACCCATCCCTGAAACATATGCCTATTCAGATTTTCAAATATTTTTTTAATTAGGATTACTTTTATTTTTTTATTTATTTGTTCCAATTTTATAAGTATGTATAAAATAAGGCTTTTTCTTCATTTTTAAATTAAAATTCTCATTTTGCTTTTTTTAATTTTTTCCATTTTGTCTGCTATTTTTCCTTTACATTTTTATACATTTTGTAATTGATCCTACACTTCCCTATTTAAGTGACCCCAAAAAAGGAATATCGCTTCTCTCAAATACGAAAAGCTATTTTTATTAAAATAGCTTCTTGCTGTTTTGGAATTAATTAAAAATAAATTTTTGTAAAATTATTTCAGTAAAGGTACTTTAAAAAGTAGAGAACGACTGTAAGCCGTACTGTCTGGGTACCGCCCAAAACGGCGCGCGGCCTTAACAGCGCAAAACCATAACTTGCTGGAAAATGTCTAGCCCTAGTCAATTTTTGTACCAATCTCTTTAGCTCGATGAGTCGGAATCGTCAGATACTAAATCTGGTAAGATTAGGAAATTTTGAAGCAAGTTTTGGCTTTGCGCCATATGGTCGCGCGCCGTTTTGGACGTGTCCCGTACTTTCTATGTCTCTAAAAATCTCGATTCTCGATAACCGAACTTTTTTGTTCAAGACAGCTCGTCTAGGTCTTGTTTCTAGTTATACTTTAAATTAGTTTAGCACCCCGCTCGTGGCGTCGGGAGTGTCAGGCCTTCGGTGTTCGGGTCGTTGTTGTTGGCAAAATTAATATAGTTGGGGGACGGGGTGTTGCCCTAATTTAAATAAATAAACCCTAAGTAAATTTTTTAGAGGGCGAATGTACTTATCAAAACCCCCCCCCCCCCGTAATCAACCAAAACAGTGTTAAAATCTTTTTTTCCTTTTTTACTAAGTTACCTGTTTATTTATGTTAATGCTGTTTTTGCGATTAAAATTAATTTTATTTTTACCATTTAACATAAAAATTTTTTCCGATTTTTTTTTGATTTTTTAATTTTTTTCCAAACCTAAACAATTCAATTAGTGTTTTTATTGTTCCTTTTTAACAAATACATTTATAATAGAAAACTAATCACAATTTTTAATTCAATATTTAATCATAGTAATATTTGTAGTTTTTTTGTCCGCAAATATTTGCGGACTTTGCTTTTTATATTTTTAGTGAATGATACCGAAATCATTCACTAAAATAATCCAATTTCAAAATTCGAAATATTTCGGGACAGGAATATCCTTTAACTCAAGTTATGTCCATTCAGGTTATGTCCGCAAAAAATTTTCTGTCCTCAAAAATTGTCCGCAAAAAATTTGCGGACAAAATATTTTGTGCGCAAATGTAAAATTTAATTAAAAAATAAATTTATTTGTAGTGTACTATATTTTTAAAAATAATTTTATTTTATTTTTTTACAAAAAACGTGACTAATCTATTTTAAATATAATTGTAATAAAATTTTTCCAAATATTGTACTATCACCATTAAAATAAATTTTAATTTAAGGGGCTAAAAAATTTTTTTGCTCAATTTTATTTTTTCAATGTTTATTTATTTTCTATTAAATCCCTAAATTGACTTTACTTTTTTACTAAAAATATGCAAATTATCAATAATCAGCCCCAGCATGATTCACCAAAAAACGACCAAAATTCTTCCTCTACTACCCCAAATAATCAATTAAACAACAAAAAACATCAACAAAATAATCAAAGTCAGCAACGTCGTACTGCCGCTGAACGACGTGCTAGTCATAGACGCAGATCGACTGCTCAGGCGAATGAATTAGTACAACTTGCGCAGTTGCGAAAAGGTGTGAATTTGTGTGTTTATATTTGTGATTTGTTTATTTTAATCAATGTTTGGGGCAATTTATTTTTATACAATTGGTTGTTTATAGTGGGCTATATTTTTAGGGGTTGCCTTTTTAGGGTTTAGACCCCCGTCTTTTACCATCGGTTTTTTGGTTATGTCTGCCTCCCCTGTTTTCTGGTTTCGATTATCATTTCATGAAAACTACTAGTAATCGTGGAGTTTAAGAAAATCGGGGAGGCTGAAGGTATTTTCGAGGAGAAAAGTTTTAGGAAATTAGACGAGGATTTCTGCAAAATTGGGAGAAATGACTTGCTCTTATTTGACCCACGGATAACGAGGGTGATTAGACTCCCGTCTTTTAGAATCTCATATTAGGACTGTTATACGGGGTACACCCCAAACTACCGCGAGCCCAACCTACCGCCGAGGCTATAACCTCGTTCAAAATTCTCGAATCTTAGATAACTTAGTATGGTTGGATTCAGCCCGTCGAGGCGTATCGAACCATACCAAGGTGAACCGGATTCGACAATTCTGAAAGAAGTTATAGCCTCGGCGGTAGGTTGGCCTGCTCCCCTGTTATACGTGAGGGACATTAAGGCAGAATTGCAGACCTACTAAAAGGTGTCTTCTCTCGGGGAACTTCAAAAAATTCCTCGTTACTAGGAGGAAAGAATTTTTCCCAATAGGGAGGAATTTTTTCCTAAGAGGGAGGAATTTTCTTCTTACCACACCTTTAATTAGGAACACCCATCTTCTAGAGACACTTCTGCAAAAATATAATTTTTTACTGCTTTTTTTACCTTTATAATTTAATGGAACCACAAGGTACATAAACAATAAATAATAAAAAAAAATTTGGTGTATTATCAAGACAATTTTAGTGATTAAATTGAGAGAATTGTAATCAAAATTATATTTTTATATTGCCTTTATTTTAATCAATTTTTAATTGAATAAAAAATTAAAAAAATTTTTTAAAGGAATTGAAAAAAGCCGTACAAGTCAGGACAGTCCTAATATAGAGAAAATAGCTGAAGAGCATCCAACTAAGGAAGAAAATTCTGAAAAGACAATGATTATTCCTGATCAGCAAATGGACATTGTATGTAACCGGACTTCTTTTTGGGTTTAGGGTTGTCAGATTCAAATCCAAAGGATGCCTGGATCTCCGAAATTTTCGGTTCGGATATCGGACCCAGCTATCTGGATAGTTCCCTTGATCTGCCACTTTATGCATATGACTTAAGGTTGGCGGATCCTGGAAAATCTTCTCATATCCGGATACCATATTTTCTCGATTAATTTCCATGGGAATTAATTTTTCAACCTGGAGAATTAATCGAGGGAGGGGAATTAATTTTTCAATCCATCCATAGCATAGGGAATTAATCGAAAAAATATGGTACTCGTTCTTTTTTCAGATCCGGATCCGCCAACCTTAATATGGCCACAAATTGGCCAACGAATTCCTGGAATTGAGAATTTATTTTTATGCGATAGGATCCCTGTTGCTTATGTAGTATATCCATAAAAAACGTGTGTATTTTCTGAGAGCTCCCCTATTTTTCTGTGTTAATATTCAAATTTTATATTTTTATGAGTCATTTAATAAGACTTTAAATTTACATTCTTTTCATTAAAAAAATTTTTTTAGTCAACAAAAACAACAAAAAATATATTAATAACAACAGATTCAGACGAATTTCCCCCAGAACCAACAATTACTGCACCTGGCAGCGAAAAAGAAGAATTTGTCAATAACGAAAATATTTGTATTAATTTATTAGAAGAAGAACAAGTAGCTACTTTAATGCTTTTTGAGGTGTGGTTTTTTTAAATTAAATTTTTTAAACTATAGTAAACGTCGTTTAGGCGCCTTTACGTTTTGGCGCGCGGCTCAAAACCTAGTACTTAGCCGGAACCTAAATTTTTCTGAAATATTCCAAAATTTCTTTTACATCATTGACTAACCCTTTCATAAATTTTAGATTTTTTCTTTAAGAATTTTTGGAGTTATGGTCGATAAATCTTGAAATAATTAGTCATTTTTTGAAGAATGGGCATTTTTGCTCATGATTTCTGAAATTTTGGGCTAAAAATTCTGAAATTTTTTGAGAGCTTAGATTAACATACTTGGGCTAGTTCTGTGCTAAAAGTGAGCTTAGCTAGTCATGAACGTTGTTTTCGCAAAAAATTTTTCTGCCTAGATGTGAATTCACTCATTATTTTATAAGCTTGCGCCCTAAAGACCCCGCGCCATAACAACCCATATTTTAATATCTTTCATTGAAGTAAATTTCAGACGTTGACGATTTTTCCTCAAGAAATTGCTGATTTAAAAATTAAAAAAAATTAAAAAAAAATTATAGCCATCCCCAACATCTTCCACAACATCTCCACCCATCAGAACAACACCAAAAACAACAATAAATAAAAATATTCCAGAAATCCCCCCTCCAACCCATCCATTCAAACAAAAATATTATCACCAAAGAAGTATTTCTGATCATTTATTAAATTATTCTAGTTCAAAAAATATTCAAAAACAACAACTTAAAAATCAAGAAAAACCGTTTGGAGAAGACAACAATCCTCTTCCTCCAAAATATATTTATTCTTCTCAGGTACTTTAAAAATTAGAGAGTTATGTATAGGTATCTTGAACAATTGGCTTTTTGCTTTTTTTAAAAGAGAGTTTTGTGTCTATTTTTTGCTGATTGCAAAAGAAAAGATAGAGGCTTTCTTTGTGTGTGTTTTTGAATTTTGAAAGGGATATGTAGGTATTTTTGTTTGTTGTCCTTACACAAGCTTGCAAAATCCCCCCATCTCCCCCTCCTCCTTTTAACTTTAGAACATTTATATTTTTTGGTTAGACATGCAATTTAGTGTCTTTAATTTTTTAAATAAGGCTTTGATTTATTATTCATAAAACCTGATCAGTTTTTCTAAAATTTTTTTTACATTTTTTTCTAAAAATTTAAGCAAAAATTCTTCCTTGTTTACTATTTATTATCTATTTATTTTCATATTTAAATGTAAATCTATTAAACGAAAATTTTTTTTTCCACTTTCATAATTTTATAAAAATTCTTTTTTTTTTTTCGTTTCAAAATAATAAATCCGTCTTGTTAAGCGATGGGGTTTCTGTTTTAATTTTTTCCGTATTTTTGATTATTTTTTTCTCTAAACTTGCTTCCTCAATAATAATCGAACTTCATTTTCAGTTACCCGCAAAACTAGATACACTTTAGTATAAGTGCGCTTATTAAAACTTATTAAAAAATTTTTTGGCTTATAGGTCCGATCCTCATTAGGGATCCTTCCGTCTCGATTCCCTATATCGAAATTTTCTCCCGAATTTATTTTTTATTTCGGTAGGGTCCCTTTTCTGTATATAGAAAATAAAATTTAAAAGAATTTTAATGAGAAAAAAAATTTTTTTTTGTAAAAAAAAATGCAAGTTTTCCTTATAAAATAATTGTATAAAAAATAGTAACTTGTGACTTTGGGAATTAAAAAAAAAATTTTTTTTAAATATATTTAATTATCTTATCAAAAAAAACTTTTGGGAAACTTCTGGCTTCTATACAAAATACAAAAAAATTATTTAAGTAAGTAGAGATGATTTTATCAATTTTTTCCCTATTTCCCCTATTTTAATTGTTGTTGATTAATATATTTATTTTTTTTATAATTTATTTATTTATTTTTATAAATAAATTCTTTCGTTCTTAAGAATTTTTATTCATTGTACTTATTTTTAAAATAGTTGAGAAAAGCTTTATTTTTTAATCTTAATGGAATTCTTTTTTTTTACAATTAATTTTTAAAATAGGTATATGTACCAACTTTTAGTAATTCTTTCTCTCATTTTTAAGCTTTTAAAGAATTTTATACATATTTTTGTTAGGTTCTTTTCCATTATGACACAGAAATCTGCAACATATTTGGTCGCAAGTTTCTATAAAACTTTACTATTAGGATTGTCGTTTTCGTAACTTAACTGAACCGAAGAATCGAGTATTTTTCTTGTCAGGGTTTCGGTTCGATTCCAGATATCCGAAGACTTTCCAAGGTCTAGCACTCCACTAGTCTTTAGTGAAATGCCAAAAATAATTTTTGAATTATTTTTTTTCGAGACAATCAAACCAAAACTGATGATCAGAAAACTAAATGATCATTTAAGGAATGATCAGACCTGATCATAACCATTTTTATTGTAGCCAAACAAATTGAACCGGTGGGCATAATCAGTGCTGGGTATAGTACATAGCTTCGAGAGATAGCTTCAAATCTGGCGCCAAGATTTTGAAATGCCCGAAGTCAAAACGCCCATTAGTACACAGCATTGGAATACCCCTATCATTTTTTTCACAAAAATTTTCTTCTCCTCCCTTTTAAAAACTAATTTAAAATGCACCAAAAAAAGGCAAAGTCATCAAAAATTCTTTTTATTTTTTTAATTGCCTTTTTTGCGCGTTTAGATCGATTACATTTTTTGTAATAAAAATGCTCTATTATTTGTCTAATATACAGTTTTGACATTTGCACATTTGCATCTTCCGTCTCATTTTTTTTATTATTACACAAGAAAAACCGTTTATATAAAAATTATTTTTATTTTTTATTGTTGCGATAAATGCGCGCTATAAAAATTTTTTTTTGTTCTGGCACGTTTGGGCGCTTAAGTATCTTTTAGCTAATCGGTTGGACCTCACTATAGGGTAGCTTAAATGGAGGGTAAATCAGAAAAGAGTGATGGAGCTGAAGGTCATCTACATACCTATTACTGGATTAACCTCAGTTTAAGAGACGTCTTTTAAAATTTGGTTGGATACTGATTTGGGGAGCTGCCTATATGATTCTCTATTTAATATACAGCTCATGGGCGCTTTATCTTTTAGCTAATCGGAGAGATATCTTAATGGAGGGTAAATTAGAAAAAAGTGATGGAGCTGAAAAGGTCGTCTATCTATCGTCTATCTACTGGATTAACCTCAATTTAAGAGATGTCTTTAAAAATTTGGTTGGCTATTGATTTGGGGAGCTGACTAGATGATACCCTCTATTTAATATACATCTCATGGGCGCTCTATCTTTTAGCTAATCGGAGATGTATCTTAAATGGAGGTATGATTAGGAAGGAGTTTTGGAGCTTGAAAGATCGTCTACCTATTACTGGATTAACTTCATTTTAAGAGACGTCTTTTTTAAGCTTGGTTGCCCACTTTTTTGGGTGGCTACCTAGATGATATTCTCTATTATACCCTCATCTCATTATAAGATACAATTTTTCAGCCTCAAGGCTCTTTTCTGAATTTACCTTCTATCTAAGATACTCATCATTATAAATTATTTTTCAGCACCAAAAGTTATCTGATAATGCGATTCGACTATAGGATAATCTTGAATTTTCTAGACTTGAGAGTCTTAAAAACGTCTAACAGTTATTTCGCGCCAAAACATTGCCCCCTCCTCCACCCTCCTCTTCTCCCCCCATTTTTGTTATACAAAAACATTCCTCCACCTTTTCATATTTTTCTTTTATTTTTTCAGTTGGACAGTGAATCGCCTTTAAACCTTCAAAACAACAAATATAATAACATCAACAACAAATTTTCAATGGCTGCAGCAACAACAAAAAAGAAAGCTCCTATTCTTGCTCAAATTCGTAGACTTAAGCGAGAAGAGGTAGCTAGAAAAAAAATTTTTTTTCAAAAAAATTTTTTGGGATTGTTTTTGTTATCTAAAATTTGAAAAGGGGGAATATTTTCGAACTCAAACAAAAGTTATTGAAGAGGCAAAAAATTGTTTTCCCAATTTTTTACAAAATTCTGAATTTAATTTTTTATTATTTTCCCCTCTAATTTTCTTTGTTAGTCTCACCTTCAATTTACAGTCGCGGACCTCACTTTAGGAGACACCCATTACTAGCCACCCCTCTATTTAAGAGACGTTTCTTACCATTTTAATGGCCATTTAGTTTGAGAAACTCCCTATAGGTGATACCTTCTATTTAAGCTACACTTCATTATAAGGGACAAATTTTTTCCTCGCTAGGGAGTCTCTTTTAGTGGGGGTCCAACCATTTTTAATTCTTATATTTTCATGAAAAAAAAATTTTTTTAAGGAATTTAATGATGCTGGATTAATAACTCAAATGGGTGCAAATGATTACAACACTGAACCAGAAGAAGAGGAAGACAACGACGATAAATATTATGAAAGTTCAGCAATAGAGGATGACGATATTGAATTTGCCAACAGACTTAGCCGTCCACAACAACGTTTAAATAGAGTTTGTAGTGGGGATGGGGAGCTTGTTAAACTTCGAAATGTTCAAAACAACGAGGATTTTTCCCCTCCTCCACCTTCATTTACTACTACTCCAACTTCTCTTTCGTCTTTTTCTGCTTTAAAGGCGGCGACTGCTTTAGCTGGTGTTAATTTGTCGTTGACTAGAGGGTGGGTTTAATTTTTTAAATATTTGAAGAATTTACAATCGGACTTTGTTTCACCCTTGGGGGCTTGAAAGAACACCCTTGGCGGGATTGAAAGAATTTTGTACCATATAAGGAGGTTATCCTCTTAAATAGAGTACTTTAAAATGAAGGGTATATATTAGAGGGTATCTTATAATTAGGGTTGGGGTTTTCGAGTCTGACCGACGTTCGAGTCATTTTTTCTCTTCATTTTTATCGGACTGGACCGACCGAGTCTTTTTCGGGCCAAAATTCGATCCCGACTCGACCTTTCGGACCGGACCGGGCCCCACCCTACTTATAGTTAAAGGTATAGTCATTTTTTCGATTTTTAAAATACAGTCAGATTTTGGTTCTAAAAATACCCCTCGTTTTTAATTCTCTTCGGTTTTGAGATACGATTAAATAAATTATTTTATGAGTCTCATCCATAATTTTTCAAATACCCCGTGTAAGTACAAACTTCTTCAGCCCCAAGGAGGTTTTTAAATCGATGTCCGACTGTACATATTATTTATTGGTATACTAGCTTAACCTACTATGCTTTACCCTATTTTTTTTGTTATTTTTTCCTTTTTCTCTCTTTTCCTATTCTTTTTATGTGCTATTTTTCCTTACAGCCTTGAAAACAGCTCTAATCCAACCAGCAATACTTCAACACCTTCAAACAACAAAACCAAAAATAGCAACAAAAAGAGTGCCTCATTTTCTTCTACACCTTCATCTTCTTCAGGAATAGCCAATCTATTTTCTCTAGGAAATCGTTTTTCAACAAATCGGCAAAATTCTGACAGCAGTCTATTAAGACGGAATAGCCAAAAAGTTGAGGATCAACAACAACAAAATTTGCTTTGCAGTCGTCGCTCCTTTAAATGGAAAAATCTTTGGGGGCGAAAAAATAGTGGGACATCCATTGACGACAGTAATTTAGTTGTGGGATCAAATGTCTCAAAAGGAGGATCAAATGTCTCAACTCCAACAACTCCAAATCCCTCTCTGTTTTCAACAAAAAGAGCATCTAGCCAATTATTAGACACTTTAATAGAAGATACCGAAACATTTTCAATATCAGGAGGAAGTAAAGAAGATGAGCTTAAACAAAAAAGAAGGCTAAAAAGACATTCGGCTTTATTGTTAGTTGAAGGAAATGATAAAGAAGAAGGGGGAAAGGGGATAGAAGAAGAAGGTGAGAAGGAAAGAAGCTTTAATCAAAATCCAGCTTTAACCCCAGTACGCTTTCGAACCTCTAATCAAACGATAAATAGTTCTTCAAAAGGAGAGAAGAGTGAAAGAAGGGAAGAAAAAGAAAAAAATACAGAATGCCAAGAAATTCTTTCTTCGTCAATTTTGCAACAAAGACCATTTTCAATTATTGGCACAGGCCAGGATAGCGAACCCTCAATTATTAGCTCCTCTAAAGTTCATAATATGCTGTCAGTTGAAGAGGAAGACAGCAATGAACCACAATTACTGCCAAATGAACAATTAGCTCGTTATAGAATTGAAGAAGACTTATTGGAACGATTTGACGAGTTTCTTTTTAAATGTCGAAGAAAGGGGTTGAGAACATTAAAAAATGTAAATGAAGATAGTTTTGGGGTAGATGAAGAAGAAGAAGCAGATAATGGAAGGGAAGAAGAAGAAATGAAGAAAATCATTAAAAAATCTTCAAAAAATAGAGGTAAGAAGAGGATGAGGATTTTGGAAATTTTCAAGTTCGTTCTTTCCCTTTTCCCGTAAAAGGGCTCATAATGGTCAGACTTTCTTTCTCAATTACACTTTATTCTCTATGCATTTTTAACTAAACACTAGAAATTAAGAATGCGAGGAAGAGGTCTTATCATTATTAGTTCTCTCTGTTCATCTGCCAAAGGACTCATAATGGTCAGTCTTTCTTTCTTCCTCAATGGCACTCCATTTCTCTGCGATATGCAATTATTCGACCAAGGATTAGAAATTAAGAATACGAAGAAGAAAGTCTGACCGTTATGAGCCTTTTGGCGAAGGAAGAGGATGCAGAACGAACTTGAAACTTACCAACCTTTTTAATGATGAATAAAAAAGAAAAATTTAGGAAGAGGCAAAGAAGAAGACAAAGAAGACGATAATTCTCTTCAAAAATCAGCAACATCCTTAACCTTACTTAAAAAACCAAATCACAAACAAATTGAAAGAACAGCACCTCCACTACCTCCACGACTTTCTCGAGCTACTCGTCGTTCTACAAATTGTTCTCCAATACTTTATATCAGTACATGTCAAACACTAGATAGACGACAAAGCAATAAAAAATTGGCTCTTCATAGAGCTGTTTCAAGTAGAGCTAATAACTTGACGAACTTGACAACAAGTACTTCGCCCTTTTCTTATACATCAACACTTACACTTCCTCGCAAACGTCCACCTCCTAGAGGCGTATCAACACAGCAAAGAAGACGTGGAAATATCACGTCAGCTGCTACTCGAAGAAAAAGTATTGTGCAGCTAGCTGTGGAGGATTCTGTTGAACTGGCAGCGATTGTTGCAGCAGTGGAAGAGCATGAAAAGGAAGATTTGAAAGGGGAAGAGGGAGGTCATGGAGAGGCTCATGAGGAGGCTCATGAAGAAATTCATGAGGAAGCTCATGAAGAAGCTAATGAAGAAGTTAAGGAAGTTGAAGGCGTTCAGAAAGAAGTTGAAGCAAAACAAGTAGAAGAAGAGAAGCAGAAGCAACTTAAAGAAACGAAGCAACAAACACAGCAACAACAACAAGCAATGTTTAGAGTTAAATCATCCAAACATTTGACTACTTCCACCAATCATCACAGCACAAAATGTGCAATACTTAGACATTTATTAGGGGCAACAACAAACAACAATAATAACCGTGTTTGTGGAGGTGGAAAAGTTGCACCAAAAAATAATGGGACATTAATTAATAACAGCAGCAACAATTTGGGTAATGCAACAATAAGTGGTGGAAGTTGTGTTGCTGAAATGGCTGATGGGGCTGCTAATAGGTGAATTTTTTAAATTTTTTTTCTGTTGTTGCTTTTATTCTTTCCTGTCATCTTTTTTTGTTTGCTTTGCTTTTTGTCTTTGTTTTTTATTTTTTTGAGAGGTTGGGATTTTCTAGGTTTGAATAATGCCTAGGCAAAATTTAAAAAATTAAGTCTAAGCGAGCTTTTTGCATCGAGTTACTCAAAAATGTTGATTGTGTAGATCGAAACCTTATAAATTGGGGTATCAAATAAAATAATCAAGATGGGACCGAGACGAGATTTAATCCAAAAATCTTGGTTGTTGAGATGGAATTCTCGACTACTTAAAGATTTCGATCTGTCTAGAAATCATCGACATTTGATATCGATTTAAAATTTTTTTCAAATTTTCAAAATTTTTCAAGACCTAAAAATAAGACCTTACTTTTCGAGTCCATAAGCTACACCCTTAGAGATAATGAGTATTGTTTCACCGGAACCGGTATTTTGACCGGAAGCCGGAACCGGATCCAATTTGAGTTCCGGTTCCCTCCGGTGAAACACTAATAATGAGGTTTACATAGGAGTTTATGGGGTCTTGAAAAGTGAGTTTTGCCCTCTTCCACCACCCAAGATTAACCAAATTCTTAAAGAAACATATTCTAAGCTGGGATCTGTCTAATTTTTGTGGTCTGTTTTGATGTAATTTATAAGGCTTCGATCTCTATTTTTAAGCATATTTTTTTAATTTTCTAAAAAATTTTTCCTTTTATAGAACAATTTCTAAAGACAACAAAAAGCGTGAAACAAAAACTAATTCAATGATCCTTGGGACAATATGGTCAATACGTCCTCGTCGTAAAAAAGAAAGTAATGCTCAACGTAGTCTAGTCAATTTATGGGCTTCTCAATCACCTACAGAAAATATTTGTGCTAATATTGCTACTGCTGATGTGTCTGTTGCTAACAAATCTTGTCCTAATGGAAATGGTGGTGGGTTTTAAATATTTTTAAATAAAATTAAAGACACACTCACTTTAACATTGTGATACGAGCGAAATTTGGATTTCCGAAATAAAGATTTTCGATATATCAAGTCTTTAAGATATCAAGACTTTTAAAATATCACCTAATTTCGGGAAATTCCCGGTTTTTGGAATTTTTGGAAAATTTAGTGGAGAGGGGTATCGGGACCTCGCAAAGTCCCTAGTTTTTGGGAATTGGAACAGCACGTTCTTTTGCCCTTAGAGTTCAATCACGAGCAGAGGTGGGTCGGAATTCCGATTTCCGACTTCCGATTTCCGACGTTTTTTCCTTCCGATTTCCGAAATTCCGAGTTCCGACTTTTGAGCCATTTCCGATTTCCGACAGTTCCGATTTCCGACAACTCTGACTGTTCCGACCCACCTCTGATCACGAGGAATATGTTTTAGTCGTCGCTCCTCTCTTGTTACAACGATAGCTTTCGTTATAGTGGTCGTCCTATCTTACAATTAGCGAGATTTGGCTATCGATCTCCAATCCTTATTGGAAATAAGGATTGGGTCTAATCACTATATGGTTTAATCACGTCTCTAATCATTATATTATTTTTTTCGGAATTTTTAAAAAATATCTTTTCTCCGTTTTCACGTGTTAAAAGTGAGTGTGTGTCTATTTTAAAAAATAATTTTAAAAAATTTGATAAATGAATAAATTATTAATTAAATAATAACAGGAAATAAACAAAAATAAGGGAAAAATGAAACGGAAATTAGAGCAATTAATTATTAAAAAAATAAAATAAAAATATTTGCATATAGCAAAATTAAAAAAAATATTGGCAAAAAAAATTTAGCAAAATAAATATAAATTACCATTATAAAACTTAGTAAGGAATAAACTAGCAAAAAAAAATATCTTAGTTAAAATTAGTAAGGGGTTGAAAGTATATAGCCTGTAGTTTATACAAAATAAAATGAAGTTTTTTAAATAAATATTGATAGGTTGAAAATTAAATTATTTTTTTAATTAAGTTTGATTAGTGTGATTGAAAAATTAACTAGTATTTTTTTTTTTTGATTTTTATTTACCTTAAAAATCATGCACCTTTTATTTTTTTAAATTTTATTTTCTTATTTTTTTCCTTTTAAATTTTGAACATTTTCTAGTATTTACTATTTTTAATTTTTATTAATTTTTGCGTGGGATCATTTATTTTTAGAATACCAATATTTTTATTTTTCTAAAATTGAACCTATTTTTTAAAATACCTATTTTGATATTTACTACTACTATTTTTAATTTTTTTCTAAAATCGTTTTTGCGTGGACACTCATGTGTTTTTTAGATCATATACCTATTTAATTACCTATTTTTGGTTTATTTTAGTTTACCATGACTTTTAATTTCTAACTGATATACTTTTAGGTCTTTAATCAGCTGAATTCTTGATTTATCAAAATTTTTTAGTTAACTATCAAGTTGATTTTTTCTTCAAGCCGTCGTTCTGTTTTCCAAAAGGATTTGCCTCAAGATCAAAAAACGTTTGAAACCTTGAGGGCAAAAATATTTTTGGGATTTTTCTCAAATCATCCCTAGGTATTATTCAAAGGAGAGTCTTTCATAGAGAAAAAAAATTTTTTTTTAGTCATCCGGAACGGAAGAACCGACCCGAAAAATCCTGAGTTCTTCGATTCAATCCTAGTCTTTTTCATTCTTTAGTTTTATTTTTATATGCGTGATCTCTGATTTTTTAACTAATTTTAAATTTAAAATCCACACACTTTTTTTCATTTTTTTTTCAATTAAAATACAAAATTAGGCGTATGTAGAAAATTAATTATATTTGGGCAAATAAATAAATAAAACGACAGAAAAAAAATTAACTGGAAATTTACTCCTCTCTTTTTTTCCCCTAAATTTTTATTTTGGGAAGTAATGAAGAGGAAAATTTATTTAATTAATTTGCGAAAAGTTGTAAATAAAACAACAACAAAAAAATTATTTTTTTTCTGCGATTACTACAACAACATTTAATTTATATTTTTTAAATGCCGCGCCTGTTTTAATTTGTGTGGTGTTTGACTGATCATTTTTTTTTGTTGTTGACTAATTAATTTAAAAAGACAATTTAAATAAACATTAAAACGAAATTAATAAAAACATTAACCTTTCATTATAAGGTTTTTAATTACCTCGATTAATTTTAATTACCCCCCCCCCCCATTCTCCCCCATTTCCAAAGTGAGGGAGAGGGGTAATTATTTGTAGAGAGTGGACTGAGACAAGATCTCGACCCTCGAACCCCCTCTGATTTTTTTCAAAAATATTTTTTACGTATCTTTATTCGAAACAGATATCTGCGTCTTGCGACAGAAAATAACATTTAGGAGGAATTTCTCGCTTTTAACTTTATCTTTTTTTGTCGCAAGACGCAAAGCGATTTTTATGTAAGCGTAGCACAAAAGCAAAGGGATATCTAAAAATTAGGGATATTTATTTTTAAAACTCCTGCGCCTCTCACTTGAATAACCATACCTCTCTTGATTAATTACCCCCCTCTCCTCTTCATTCTCCTCCTATGAGAATTTGTGGGATATTTTAAAATTGAGATCCGACTATTATTAACAATATTCTTTATTCATTTCCACTCCCATTTAAAAAAAATAAAAATTACGGGAGCGAAAAAATATTAAAATAAATAAAAATATATAAAAAAATTTTATATTTATAGCATTAATCACAAGAAAAAAATTTTTATAAAACAGGAAATTTTTGATTAACAGAGAGGAGGAGGGGAGAGAAAGCATTTTTTTGTTGGATATTTTTTTATCATTAATATGTAATGGCGTTTTTTGTTGTTGTTCTTGTTGTTATGATTATTGTTGTGTGGGCGTTTTAACTAACTTTAGAAAGGGGGGGGGTAGGGAGGGGGGGGTTGTAGTGATTGCGGTTTTTACGTGCTTTTAGTTTTACGCATTTTCTTTTCTCTTTTCACAATTTACTTGCAAAAATCTTGTTCCTTTTAATTTATTTTCTTGGAAAAAATTAAAATTGTAATGATTAGCATATAAATAATTTTCTTCAATTTTTTTCAATAGGAGTTTAATTTTTCTAGAGGGATAGGAACGATTATTAAGGATAGGAACGAGACTTTATCTTTGTTTTCACAGAATTTTAGAGTTGAGATCTTTCGAGATTGAGTTTTAAGACGAATTTTTTTGAAAATTTAAATTCTTACTCCAATCGAGGGTTGTTACTTTTTGGAAAATTTTTTCTGATATCCAGAAGCAGACTGAAGGGAATATCTGAAAAATTCTCTGTTCATTTTTCAGTTTCGAACTGATATCCCCACTAATCTATTTTTGTAGAAAGCCACATATTTCGATTCTTGAGAACTTTAAGTAACTCTAGGATGGATTGCTTCAAGCCCTTCAGCGTATAAAACGTCCGGAGGTACAGATTTAAAATGGAATTTTAGTGAATTTTAATTTTCTGTTTTCTCTCATTCTTAAAATTTTTTCTCTTATCCATTTTCAATTTTTCAAATTTTCAAAATTTTGTTTATTTCCATTAATTTTAATTAATTTTTTTTTCTACCTTTCTTCTCGGCCTTAATTTTTTAGTTAGCACTTTGTGTTATCATCAATTAGAGAGAGAGATATCTCCTCCCTAAATTTTTTTTCTTCTTTAAAATTTTTCCGCCACTATTCATTACGCGTATACCTTTTAATTATTTTTTTTAGGTTGAAAAACTCTAATTTTTTTCTTTTTTTTTTTACCAAAATTTTATGCTCATTAACCCTTGAGTACATTTTCTTTTATTTTTTTTTTGAAAAAAAGTCGCGGTCATACAAAAATTATTTTTTTAGCTTCTGATTTTTTAGAATGATCATTTGACTGTTAATTTATTTTTGTTTATTGTTTACTTGATTTTTTTCGAAAAAAATTTTTTTATGTAAATTTTATTTTTTTAAACGTCATAGTTCTGTGCCTCTATAAATGGTGTATTTAAAAATTTATTTTTGAACCTTTACAAGGATTTTGAATTTTTCTGTATTTTTTTTGTTAGCTTGGATTTGCATTTTCTTCTTTTATTAAAGGTATCTTCCCATATCATAATCAAAACAAATATGTATTATTATTTTTTCAAGTCCAAACTTTTCAATTCCAATCTCAAGTCTGGAAAAAGGAAGGCCAAATAATTTTTTTCTTTGGTCAATTTTTGTTCACCCGAACTTGGAAAATTTTAAAATTTTATTTCCTGGTATATGTCCAATTTTTCCTACTAGTAGAGATTCACTTTCCATATTTTAGTTCCTCTTTTTCCATGTAAATCCCTTAAATTTTACATTCTAAATTCAATTTTGGAAATGGTGTCAAATCGGCCCATGTGACGATGGATTGTTGGAAATTCAATTTTTTCAAATAAATCCCTTTCTAGTTTTTTATCATCATTGAAAATTTTTATTCTATCGGAACACGCAGTTCACAAAATTAATTCCATAACCTCGCACCCTCAAGTTTAAAAAATTTCCGTGAACAGCCTTGATCAGGAACCCATTTTCATTCAAATTCATAATCATCCTTGTCAAACCTTCCCATCATTTTCTTTTCATTTTCTCATCATTTTCTTGTCCCCAAAAAAATAATCCTGTTACACCTTTATATATCCACAACAATAATTATCATAATAAAAAGTTTTGCTTTGGTCATCTAATCATAATCATTTTTTTTATCATTTTTTCTCTTATATTTTTTACTTCCTTTTTCGCATATTTTATTGGTATCACTTTCTTGTACACATTTTCTTTTTTTCTTTTAAAAAATATTTCTCCCTGATCATATCAAAACAACACACAAAACTATAAATAAATTTTAGAAAAGGGCGTTTTACTTTTATCTTTTTTTGCAAGTCTCTCTAATATCTGTTCAAACTTTAAAATTTATATTTTTGTTTACATTTTTGAGGGGTTTTTTTTTTAATTTTTGTTTGTTAATTTTTATTTTATTTTTCAAATTTTTTAAATTTAGCTTACCTATTCTTCTTCAATTATGGCCAAATTCATATTTTTTTTCTTGAAAATTATTGGGTAACTAGACCGTGATCGGGGCAGGCTACCCAAAACCTTATCCATCTTTTATTTTTAATTTTTTTAATTTTTTATTTAGCTTATTTTTCGTCAATTTTGGCCTATGTAATTTATATTTTATTTTTTTTCTTCAAAATTTTATAAAGGGTGACCGGACCTTGATTGGGGTTGGTTACCCGAAACCCTACCCGTTTTTTTTCTTTCAAAATAGACCCGTCCCTGAAATGTACTTGAGCTCGGAGCAGGGCTACATGCAATTGAAAAAGAAATTTCCGCAGCCTCAATCCGCTACCCGTAATTTAAATTTTTAAAATTAAATGCAGCCCTGTCCCGGATAGAAGTTGCAGTCATTATTAAAAAAATTAATTTGACATGGAATTTTATTTTAATTTTTTTTATTTTTTAAAAAATCACTTGAATGACAAATTACTTTTTTCTATATTTTACGACTATTCCCTCATTTTCTTAAAATCATTTTTTGATTCTCTCGATGAGTTTTCATCTCTCTTTTAATAGAAATTTCTAAAAGCTATCTTCAATCTTTAATTCTTTATTTTTTTATATAAATTCAAGGTTAATTCTTTCATTAATTAATTTATTTATAAAATTAATTTAAACAAAACACATCCAGTTTTAGAAAATTTTTTAATTACTGTTTATATATTTTTTTTTAATTTTAATAAACAATTATTTTTTAATTTCCAAAAAAAACAATTTTTATTGTTTTGTTTTTTATTAATTTGACCCTTTTTTTTGTTTTTATTTTTCAACCCAAAAAAATTTTTTTTAAAAGTGAGAAAGTAATTCAAAATATTATAATAATTGTTTTCTTTATTTTCTTGATTACACGTTGCATTCTATAAACTTTCTATGAGGGAATTAAACCTGACCTGAAAATTAAGGAAAACCCGTACTAGGAAAAACTTAAACCTAGTCCTTGCTTATTGATATAATTGATATGCTGTTCCTTTCCAGGGATGTCACGGGTAACCGAAACTCAGATTTTTTTTCCTTCCCGAAACCCCAATCCGAGGAAATTTCCAAAACTGACCCTAACACCCGACCCGATTTTTCTCAATCCGTGACATGTCCTAACTAAGCCTTCTGATTAGACTGTTAGTTTTAATTTGAGATTTGATTAATCTAAATATAAAATAGAAAACTAGAAGAATCTCACTTCTCGGGGTAACCTCAATATGTATTTTTGATCGAGATCTTATCTTCAATCTCTTCTCTGATTTTTTACACACCCCTATCAATTTTATTTTATTTTCCTCTATTTTTTTATTCCTCTTTTTCAGCTTCTCCAAAAAAAAGCCCCTCCTTCTTGTTCTTCAAAAAAGTATTTGACAAAAATGTTGTCCTCTAACATATAATAATAATAATATTTTTTCATATAGGTTGATTCATTTTTTGTCAGGCCAAAAAAAAATAAGGATAAGAAAAAAAGCGGTAAACGAATATGAAAAAAATTCCTTTCCTTCCCTCATGCATTCCTTTAAAACATTTTTTATTCATAACACTTTAATTTATAAAAAAATTTTTTAAAGTCATTTTTATCAATTCCAAGCATTAAAATTGGTCATTCATTAAATATATTCATTAAGCCTTATTTTGTGTAGAGAAATGTATAGGTGAAATGACAAAAATATTTTCAAATCCTTCCTTGATCCTTCTTTGATCCTTCTTTGATCCTTCCTTGATCCGTCCTCGAATCTCCCTCACTAACAATGGAAAAAAACTTGGGGAAAGCGACTTCTCTTGAGGCAATGCCAAGAGATGAGAGTTGAGGATTTTTCAAAAGGGTTCTTGTTCTTGGGTTCTTGGGGTTATTGGCAGAGTAGGGTTCTTGGTCAATTAGGGTTCTCGGCAGAGGTCGATCGGAATTCCAATTTCCTACAGTTCCGATTTCCGGTACCTTCGTCCTTTCCGATTGACCTCTTTTTCTCTGTTCGGAACTAAAAACCAATTATTTTTCGATTCTTCGTTTCGGTCCCGGATATCCGAAGATTTTCCAAGAGGCGACAACCTTACCTATTTAAATACAAACCTATATTTAAATAAGTTTGACGATTTCTCTTTTAAAAATAAAACAATAAAATATAAAAATTGATTAGGCTGATTAAAACGTGATTTTTATGAGTCAATAGAATACATTATATATATTTTTCTTTTTATTGTTATAAGCCAATCAAGCATCTTCTTCCTAAAAATAATTTTTTTTTCCTTTTTAAACTTTTTATTTTTTTTTAAATTTTCAACATTATTATCATTCCTTTACCTTTTTAAACTTTATTTTCAATTATCAGATCAAAAAATTTTAAAAAATGCCAAATTGCGTCGCAGATTCTAATCCTAATACAAATTTTCTTTCACCAAAATCAATTCGCGATCGACGTAGTAAAAGCAGCGAATTTTATATTATACCAAATCAGAATGCTTCAACTACAATTCAATCAAAAATTTTGTTATCTACAGAAGGACAACAACAACAACAGCCTCTATTAGATAGAGTCAACCATTTTGTAGAAAATTTTGGGGTGCCAAAGAAAAGCTCAAAAAATGGTGGAAGTTTTTACAAAACTTCATCTTCCACCGGTTCATCTTCCAACAATTCATCTTCCCACAATTCATCTTCCGGTTCGTCTATGGGATCAACAGATTCATCAACTTCCGTCCCTTCTTCATCATCTTCTGTTGTTTATCATCATTATCCTCCTTCTTCACATTATGTTGATGATGCCCGCCGTCCAAGTCTTCCATCAAACGCTTTCAATGAAGGTGGAATGCTTCTCCATTCTTCTTCCTCTTCCTCTTCTACCGATTCAACTTCGTCTACAGCAGTAACGACATCCGAACCTGGCACCTATTCTTCCTTACTTCGAACACTTCGAACCCAAGCAGCTTCGGGTACTCTTGTATCAGTGCCTGAGCGTTCTCCTTCTCCGCGTGCTCGATTTGTCCGTAACATTAGAAATACGCATAATAATAGGCGACGTCAACAGCACCAACACCAACCAGCACACTTTCAGCACTTACAACGTCAACAAACACCTCCGCCCCAAATTAATATAATATGTGGGGATATAGATGAAGAAGAAGGGATTGTTGAAAAGGAGGAGGAAAATGAGGGAGAAGTTAGGGTTACGTCTTCACCAGCTGGGTCTGCTGTTGGTTCCTCTCCTGTTAGTCCTTCAACGGTCTTGGGAAGTATACAAAGAAGAAGGAAAAAGGATTCAGTTGAAGAAGAAAATAGGGAAGACATCTTGTCGAATAAGTCTTCTGGTGTTGGTTCATCAACAGTTTATGGAAGTATTCAGAGAAGAAAAAAGGAAGGACAAAGCAATGATTTGAAAAAAATAAATGAGGGGGAAATTAATGAAGATAGCAATGACTTTTTAAAAAATTCTCCAAAATCTTCCCCAAAATCTTCTCAAAAAAATTTACTTCCTCAAAAATCTTCATCTCCTACCCTAACTCGCGGAAAAGCTCAAAAAATGTCCCTCTTCTCCAAACTTGAATCAACAACTACTAAAAATTGTAATAATAATATTAACAACTCTCTTTCAATAAACTCCGCTTCAATTTCCGATTTTCGTGCAGCATTAATAGCTTCAAGTAAACAACAAATTAATGAAGAGGAAGAAGTTAATGTTGATAAAAATGTTAATAACAATAAGGAAAAAAATAATTTATTTTATTTTCCTCGCAATTGTGTTAGCAGCAATTTGAGAGAGAATAAAAATAAGGGAAAAAATTATTTTATTGACAACCATAATGTTGATGATTATCATAACGATTTGATAACCTTCAATAAAAATTTTATAAAATCCTCAACATCTCCTCCATTGTCTCCAACATCAATTTCTTCATTGCCGTTGTCTGCTTTTCCTCCTCCGCAACGTTTGGGAACCGCAACATCAACAGCTTCCTCTCCCTTACAACAAAAGCCACAACCCTTTGAATCAACTACACCCCCAAAAAATAATCGTAGACGTTCTGGATTTGAAGGAATGTTAACTGGTGGGGGAGGTACTGAATGGCGTGTTTTTCGTCAAATGGCACGCATTTTGCGGCGCGATAACAATAATAACAATAATAATTCTCATCGAAGGGGTGATAGCTCAACTATTTTTACTACTCAACAAAGCCCACCAGTTTCCCCATTTTTTGGCAATTGTTCAAATCGAAGGCGTTATTCTTTAGCGCCTTCAATGGAATCAGCAGCGGGAGGGCAATATGGTTTCTAATTTTTTTTGAATTAGACTCTTATTATTTATCCTATGTATAGGCTCTTAATGGGCTTGTTACACTCATTATACTTATCTTATCCTAGAAAATTATTAAAAGTTTTTTTCTATTTTCTAACGTAAGTATAACCTCAATTTGAGCACCACCGCAAGTACAGTCGAACCTAGCTTGTACGACAAACCTCTATTACAGAAAAAATCTGAGAACGTGTCGTACAACCGAGGTTCGATTGTATAATAAGGTTGAAAAGGGATAGATATGTTAAAGCATCTAATATTAATGTTAAAAAATATAAAAAATTAAAAAATTTTAAAAAAAATTAAAAAAAATATTTTAAAAATCTAGAAAAAAATCCAACGATTTTCATAAATTTTCAAAAAAAATTTTAACTTAAAAAATTTTTTTCTAGGCGATTTTATGAACAACTTTGTTGATCAACAGCAACTTTTACAACAACAAAATTTATCTCAACACCAATCTTCTCTACTAAATCAAAGTCCAAGTTCAACAGCTGCAAATGTTGGTAGTTCATCTCCATTTTCTAGCCCAACATCAACTACAACAGATGGAATTTTTCATCATAATAATGGGCCGTCTACAGCCTCTTCAAACTTCTTTCCCCGTGCCCAACTACAACATTCTCGATGGGCAGATTTGGAATTGTGGACAGAACAGGAAACTAGTTGGACTGCAAAATATTGTGTTGGGAGTGATAATGAATGTAAGGGAATGGAAAAAATTATTTTTTAATTTTTAAAAATATTTCTCATACTGTTATACTTCAAAATATAACATGAAAGCCTAAGTGAGATCCCGTCCATAAAGCTAGCTATAAAATCCAAGGGTAGGTAGAATTGTTTGATCAGTTAGCTGATCATTTTCCAGCGAATTGGATCTCAAGTAAAGTTCACGAAGACCTAAGTAAGCTCCTGTCCTTCAGGCTGGCTTTAAAATCCAAGGGGAAGTAGGATTGTTTGAATTAGCTAGATGATCAGCTAGCCAACGATTTGGCGAGCCATTTATCTTATAAGT
Organism: Meloidogyne luci; assembly: GCA_902706615.1. Lineage (NCBI taxonomy): Eukaryota > Metazoa > Nematoda > Chromadorea > Rhabditida > Meloidogynidae > Meloidogyne > Meloidogyne luci. The sequence continues at coordinate 539,922 of CACSLI010000196.1, read as the reverse complement.
AAGAGGATTCTTCGGAGAGTTAGTCTCAAATCACTTTCTCCATATTGTATCTTAAATAGGGAGGGTTCCTTTAGGTTCTGAAAATCATCTGACTCCAAAGGGAAGTAGAATTGTTTATGTATCCGCCTTTCAGTACCTTCTACTTGAACTCATTTTAGCTAAATTTTTTTAAGTCCTAAAATTTTTTCTTCTAACAAAATTTTCTCAATTTTCAGTTTCTTCATTAAGTGCAAAAGAAATGAAACGACAAAATATTATTTATGAACTTGTACTAACTGAGCGTCATCATTGCCAAGTTTTAGTATTATTACAACAATTATATTATGAGGGGCTAGCACATAATAGAATTTTGACACCAAAACAATTACAATTGGTAATTTTAAAAGAAAACTTTTTAAATGATTTGCAAATGTTTGGGGACGATTTTTGGAACTTTTTTTGATACGGTCAGGCCCAGTGGGTCTTATAAAGAAACCATAGCTTTGGGTCTTTGGTTCTGGATTTTTGAAGAATTTTTTTTAGAAACTTGTAACCTCCTATTCTCAATGAGTTTATAAGCAAACGGAACCCAAAAAATTATGTTTACAAACAGTCCGCAAATGTGTCCTTTCTAGTGTCGGCACTAGACGAGATAATCTTTCGTGGCCTTGTCATCATCTCCTTTAGATTTTTATCGAAAATTTCCAAGAGATTTTGTAAATTTTTAGAAATCGATGTAATTACACAATATAACATCTCAAAATAAACACAATTTGCCAAGTACCCTTTCATACTCCCGGAACTTGGAGGGGACTTATCCTTTTCGATTTGCCGGCCTTACACAACCTCTTTATTTTCTAATTAAAATAATTTTTTTTTCAAAGTTAATACCTGATGTTGAAGCTTTACTTGATTTTCATCTTTCATTTTTACGTAGTCTTATTGAACGTTGTTCTCAATCACCTATTGTAGATGAAATTTCTGATATTTTATTGACAGAATTTGGTTCAGGGAATTTTCGGTGAGGAAATTTTTGAAGAGGATAATTGAATTTTGCTATAACATACATCCAATCCTAATAAAAATTTGGTTGACCAAAGAGCTTTGGGAGCTGCCTAACAGAGATAGGCATTGGGGGGATACTCGAAACATGGTCTTCTTTCAGCCCGAAATCCGAAATCTGATTTGAAGTAAATAATGAAATCCGTCCTAAATTTTTAAAACCCCCAAATTCTTTCCTCAGCCTATCCCTGCTGTATTATGATGAGACACAATTTGCTTGACCCTTGGGGAGATACTCTAGCTCGAACATGGGATACTCGAACATGGTTCAGGGAATCCGTTGCTGCTTAAGCGATACCCCCCCCCTGCTGTCTAGGCGGTAACCTCTATTTAAGATACCCTTAATATAAGGAAATCAGCCCTATGAGGATATCTTATACTGAGATCCGATTTTAATTTTATTCCAATGCATTTTAGTAATGCTGCAATAAATTCATATACTGCCTTTTGTCTTGGCCGAGAAGATAGTGCAAAACAATATTCTACTTTAATTGCTCAAAATATACATTTTCGTAAATTTATGGAATATTACGAAGGACAACATAAAGATCGTTCACTTAAAGATTGTATGTTATTGGTTGCTCAAAGATTAACAAAATATCCTGTTTTGGTTGAGCAGGTGTGTTTATTTTTTAAAATAAATTTAAGCTCGGAGGACTTATTATTTTTTATTGCTAGGCCGGCTAAGGGTCAGATGGGATTTCATGCCGAACGGGGATTTTTCCTCCCCCCCCCTCTCTAGGCCGGCCAAGAGGACCGATCGAATTTTATTCATAAACGTTTAAAAACCTTCCGAACCGATCGAGTACTTGATCGGTTAGGGTTTTACAGAGCTTTTTCGAAATTTCGTTTTTCGAGATGTTGATTTCGAAATTTTTTTTGATTCGAAATAGCTCTGGTTTTTTGTTAATATTTAGGATTATATGTTCAGAACCAAGCCGAAAAAAGGGGATTTTTGGGGTGGTTCTTCGGTTCCAAATATTTTAAGAATTTTTTTAGAAATCGGGAACCTTCTTAAACCCTTCCCAAATATTTAATTTTAATTTTAAATTTAAATTATTCAACAAAAAAATAGATTGCCAAACAAGAATCTCAACCATCAAAACAATTATTAGCTCAAAAAGCCCATTCTATAGTTCGCGAATTTGCAATGCAAGTAGATCAACAATTAATGCAGCATGAATTAAATAAAAAATGGACAGCATTAAAAAAAGCTTTAGATAAATCTGCAGCTATTGCTAAATTGGTACTTTTTTCTAATTTATTATTTTAAAAGTTTTTTAAGTGAATATGTGATTTTTATAAGAAAAAGTTAAATAATAAACCAGTTTTTAGGAGGGTGTATGGGAGAGTTTATGGGAGAATTGAGAACTGCTTTCTGGCCATGAGGAATTGATAAAATTGAGAACGGGTTCCATGCATTTCAAAATTTTGGCTCCGGTTTGAAGTCACCTCTGGAGCTAGCTCCAGGAGTCATATACCCAGTACTGGAAAGCGGTGCTTTGAACTCTCTATTTTACTTGTACTTTGTACCTAGGGGTTGAATGGCTTGGGAAATAAGTCGAGACGAGTTTTCGAAAGTTTCTCGGGTCGGCTTTCGTGTCTGCAAAAAGTACAGGTTCGAGTATCCCTTGATTCAAAGCACTGTTTGTGGGGGAATAAGGTGGTTATTGTGTCCTTTTTGGACCTTAAAATCCTCTTTTTCTTTCTAGATTCATCCAAAAGATGGAATTGACTTTTCTTTTGACGATTTGGTTTGGCCTGTTGAAAATGACTCAACAATAACATTAACTAATTCAACAAAAACTATTGGAAGACGGCAAATTTTATTAATTACACGAGCTTTTTGGCGTGAGACAATGAATGGACCTGAACTTGAACGTAAATAGAAGAAAAAATTTTCCCCAAAAAAATTCTTTTTAAGTTCGTTTATTACTTTGTGATGATATTATTGTCTTCCTAAGACCTAAAGGTGGTGGTGGAGGATCTTCTTCCTCTACAGTTAATGTTGGGTCAAATTCTAATGCTGCCAATACAAAATTGGTGAGAAAATTTATTTTTAGGAAAATTTGACTTTGCTTAGGATTATTATAGACCTTACTATAGGATACCCCATTAGGGCTGAAAAAATCTGGATTTGGATTCGGAGATGTGATATCTTTTATCCAAGACTTACAAATTTGACTTCAATTTTCTGCTCCTCTAAGCTTAGAGTAGAGATCGAACCGTGTCATATCGAAAGGATTTGGAGATTAATAGGATTTCTGTTGATTGGGCTGGAAATTATGAGAATATATGTAACTTGGGTTCGAGAAGGCGATTAGAAGGATATCTGAAGATTTGGAAGGGAATTGTGGGGATTTGAGGCGAGTGACTTATTCCCTCGATACCTCCTTAGTCCTCTTCGAGAATCTAGATTTTTTTAGATAACGATTCGATTCTCGTACGACTTCAGTCCTGCCTCTTGTTTAGATATGGCATAAGCTATCTCACATGATCTTATACTGGATTTAGTTCGATCTCTAGATTAGTTCGATCTTAGACTTAGGTCGATCTCATCTATTTCTCCACAGGGGATTTTCCTCATTAATCTCTCAATATCTCTTTAATCCTCTTTGAGATTTGAGAAATAATTATTTTACTTATTTTCTTTCTTTTTTCCAAAAATTCAATTTTTTAGCCTCCACTTCAATTCTTTCGCCATATTTCTCATTCTGGAGTTTTACCACTTCACTCAATTTTAGTCCGTGGAGAAAATGTTCGAAGAAAGAGTCTTCTTTTAATTGTTACTGCTAAACAAAGACCAGACTTGTAAAAAAATTTTCTAAAATTTTTTTCAAAAAAATTTCCTTTAAAGATTTGAATTTGCTTTTCCAACAAGTGTTGAATTAGAAAATTTTGCTTTAGCTATTAAAAAAGCAAAGGCAGATGCACCCAGTTTTGTTCGTTTAGCAGATGGAAAATGTTTTGAATTTGCTGATAAACCTATTGGAGATGGAATGGGAAAGCCTATAATTAATTCAAATGATTTTAAAACACAAATGGAAAATTGGAAATTGGAATTGGATCAACTTTTTGGTGAGGGGGACTTGAGATTTTTAGACTTTAATAGATTTTATTCGAGTATTTGTCATTGACGCCAAACCCTTAGACTAATACCTCAAAAAGGATAAGGGTAACCACGATTTTGTATTTATTACCATAGCCCTCAATCATATTTATTACCATAGCCCTCAATCATTTATTACCATAGCCCTCAATGTATTTATTACCATAGCCCTCAATTAAAAAAAAAGCCCAATTCTCTTTGAGGATTATAAACTAAGCTTATGAAAGGGGGATCTAGTTAGGATGTCTCAAATTACTCGAAACCAATACCCGGACTTTTCTCTTTAATCCGAGACATCCTTGATGTTGATCTTTAAGTTGTTTTTGTTTGTAAGATTTTTTGCCCTTTCTCGACCTTTAAAAAATAATTTTGACATTCTTATTTATTTCTTGGTTATCAAAATTATTTTATTCAACAATATACAAATAAATTTGTACTTATTTTTTAGAACAACGTTCCAAGGAAGAAGCCGATTTGGAGCATTATTTTGAGGCTCGCATGCTTTTTATGGATCGTCTACGTACACTTGTTGAAAGAATTCCTCGAAGAAAAAATAAACAAAAGAAGAGAAGAAGGAAAAAGATTGAGGATAATGAAGATAAAAATGAAGAAAATTTAATGAAAGACGAGGAAAATGAGAAGGAAGAGGAAGAAGAATATAAAATACAACAAAGAGCAGCATTTGAACATTTACGAAATCGTTTTAGGTAAAATTCAGAAGGAATTTTAGCTTGTTTTCCAGATTTAATTACCCTCCAAAATGATATTGTCTTCCCTCAATTAGTCCCCCTCCTTATTATAGGGCAAAAGACTTGTAAAATTCAAATTTTCTATGACGGAATCGGCTTTTGTGAGAGAAAAAATTACCTCATAGAGCTGTCCAGGATTCCTAGGGTACATTTTCTAAAATCTTAAAATAATTTGGGTCCAGACTGGGATTCCAAACCTGGAAAATTTCGAGAAATTTAAGACCAAGAGTCTTGGACTTAAGACTAATAGTCTATGATCTATGGGTTACTATAGGTTAATAAAAATAGCTGTGGATCTCTCCCAATTATTTTTTAATTACTGGGTTGATAATTCATATTTTTTACAGAGAATTGGAACGAACACGTGTTGAGCCTCTTGTGCGTTTAATAGATAAAGCTAAAAAGATGAGAGATGCTGATCTAATAGCACTTTTTGATGATTTCTATGATTTGGGTGGAGAAGTACAACAAGAAGAAGAGAAAGAAAAGTGTGTTGTAATAGCTACTGGAAGTGGAGATTCTGCTACATCAGCAGAAGAACAACCACGAGCTTCTGATGAAGATAGAAGGCCGAAACCTAGAAGAGTGCGTACTTACCATGGAGCGACTGATAAACGAAAAAGTGGGGGATTTTTTGAGAAAATATTTTTTTAGAAAATTTAATCGACGGACTTCCATATAAGGGACTCCTTTATGACTGAAAAAATTGGATATTATAATAAGGGTATACTAAACAGAGGATATCACTTAGGAGGCTTCCTTCAACCTAGATAAGCTTCTCTATCCATTTACCAACCAAATCTAGAGACGTATCTTAAATTGACGGGTATCTATTACAGGGTGTATCTTATAATAGGAGTATCTTAAATAGAAGGTATTGCTTAAATATCTCTCCTATTCAAATATAGATAGAGGATCTCTCCTATCCACCGGGCAACTTATTTATAAAAGTATGTCTTAAATAGAGGGAGGTACCTATTATTGGGTGTGTCTTACAGAGAGGCCTTTTTATAATTTATTTCTTTATCATTTTTTAGAAGGAAATTCTGACGGCTCATCCTGTTCCTCATCTGGTGGAGCTAGTGCCATCCGTCGACATACAACATTTCCATCTAGTGGACGTCATGATGCAAGTTCGGATGATGAGGATGACGAAGAAGAAGAAGATGAATGTTTACGTCAACTATTACCGCTTCGTATGGGTGCTGGAGCGCGTCGTGTAGCAACCGATTTAATTCGAGAAAATTTGCGTTTGCGTACACAATTAAATCGTTTAAAGGCTAAAACAGCATTGCAGGCAAGAGAAAAAAAAATATTAAAAAATAAAATTGGAACTCACTATAAAAACACCTCTACGTAGGTTATACCTTATATTGAGGGGTTCCTTATATTGGGGTATGGATTAGTAGCTCCTATGCCCATAACCCCTCATTATAAGGCCTCGGATTGAGGAACCCCTCATTATAAGGCCCCCTCCCATAATCCCTCATTATAAGGCCACGGATTGAGGAACCCCTCATTATAAGGCCCTTATAACCCCTCATTATAAGGCCAAGGATTGAGGAACACCTCATTATAAGGCCCCCCCCCATAACCCCTCATTATAAGGCCACGGAGGAGGAAAAAAGACAAGCGCCCTAAAACATCCTTAATCGCTCCTGAACCCTTGACATCCCTGATCATACTGGGTGTTTTTTATAGTGAGGCTCGACTGAAAAATATTTTAAAATTAATTTAATTGAAAAAAAAATTTTACAGGAAATTTGGTTAACAGCAGCAATGCAAAAAGTAATTAATAATAATGATGAAATAATTAATAAACAAGAAGAGGAAGAAAATAAACAATTAAAGGATGAAGAATTAGCTTTAAATGAAACAAAAGTTTTGAAAATAATGGCCCGAGATTTAGCTCGTCGTGAAGCGGAAATTGAACGAAAAGAGGTAAAATGATAGTGCAGTTCCGGAAAATATATTTTGAAATTAATTCTGATTTTTAAAAAAATTCTGAAATTAATTCTGATTTTTAAAAAAAAATTCTGAAATTAATTCTGATTTTTTAAAAATAATTCTGATTTTTATTGCAAAAATTCTGATTGTTTTTGAATAATTCTGAACTTTACTCTGAATCATTGCTGAAATTAATTCTGATTTTTCTCAACTATTTTGTCAATAATTCTGATTTTTTAAAACTAATTCTGAAATTATTTCTGTTAATAATTCTGAAAATTTATTCTGAAAAAGTTTTCCGGAACTAAAAGATAAATGTTTTCCGGAAAATAGAGACAACAATGTTACCGTAAATAGAGAAAAATAAGTTACCTATATTAATAAGTACAATTTGGTTAGAGAGTAAGAGAAGGTTACGGCTATTTCTTAATTATATTGGAGGATTTTTTCCGAATAAAAAATTTCCAAAAAATTTTAAAAAATTTAAAAAATTATTTTTCAATTAAAATAAAATAAAAAATAATTTTCTAGGCACAACTTAAAGCTCGTGAGGAGGAAGCATTACCAACTTTATCATCAAATTAACAAAAACCCTCCTCCTCTTCCTATCAACACTCACTTTCCTCTACTTCCTTACAATCTCCTTCAGCAACAAAATATTCAAATATAGAAAAGAAAACATCATTTAAAGGAAATAAACAACAAAAACAAAATCATCAACAATTTTTACAACTTGAAAAAGAAAAAGAATTTGACCAACACCAAACAGTTAATACAACTACGTCTCCTTCAACTTCTACAAAATCAACTACTACAATGTGTGTATTTTTTTATTTCAAAAATCATAGAAATGATTAAACAATTTTTTGATCTTTCTATTCAACTAGGCTCCTTTCGAGATTATTTTTCGAGCCTATTGAGCGGTATCTGAAGCACGAGTCTTTAGGATCGAGCTGGGCCATTTGGCAACCCTGATAAGAATCTTGCTAATAATCTCGTTGTTTCAACACGGTCTCGTGGGCTTATCAATAGGATTCCACTATAAATAATAGTTTCTCCCCTCCGTTTTTTATATACCTACATATCTATAAGCCAACTTTTATTTCTAATTAGAACCGGGTCAATCCAAATCTCTTGGATTTTGCTTTCCCTTGCTCCCTCTCACATCCTCTTCTAAGCTTCATTCTTTAGAATCTAGTTGAGCCTTTTTAAAAATTATTTCTAAAAAATTATCTTCAAATTTTTAGCCGAATAAACAATACTTATTGTGGTGCTGGACCTATACCAACATCAACATTAACAAATAGTAGTACTAAAAATACTTTACTTCCTTCCTCAATAAGTAATAGCCATTTAATTCAACCAAATAAACAACAACAATTTAATAATAAAAAATGTTCTATAACAATGTTAGAACCAAATAATCAAAATAATCAAAATAATAATAATATTACTTTTGAACGTCGAGCATTAAGTCATGCTGAATTGCCTGTTCATTTGGCTGTAAAAACTGAGACAAAACAGAGGAGGAAATAAAATTTAGAATGAAATTTTTTGATTAAAAAATTTTGATTGAAAATTTTTAAAAAATAGAAGAGAGTCTGTACCAGACCATTTCAAAATATTCTTTCCTTTGATTTAAAAAATTTTATTAATTCTTGGCTTTTATAATTTACAGACGTGAAACTTGATTTTACGCCTTTTAGGCAATCAGAAATTCTGATCATTCAATAAATTTTGTATCTTAAAATTGAGAGTACTTGGCACTAAGGTTGTCGGATCCAAATATACGGATCCGAAAAGATCCCCGAATAGATCCGAAAAGGCATCTATTCAATGGCTAACCAAAATTTAAAATAAATTTATATTCAAAATTAGGATGTTAACTTGAGAATTAAGGGTTTTATTATAGTAGGGGGTCTTCGTATAAAGTCAAAAAATTCATCATTATCTTGATTATTTTGGAGTGGATTACGGTATTAGATTACGGTAAAATTTACGGTAAAATCCCTTAAAAAATCCCTTAGACTTTAATAAATTTTATAAAAGCCTTGAAGTAATTTAGAGGTCGGTAACTTACCATTCTGGGACTCATGTTGCGATTCTTAAAAGATGGAAAAATTCGGAATCCCTCGGGATTAATCTCAAAATTAAAAAAAACTGAGCACAGAAGGAGGTAATCCAGGAAAAATCCCTTACGAGGAATTCCATACCGACCTCTAATTAAATAATTTTTTCACATTCCATTTTTATTTAAAAAAATTAATTTTATTTATATTCGCCACTTTGTCTTTTTTTTTATTTTTAAATTATTTTTTAAAAATTATTTTAAAAAATTAATGTGCCTTCAATGTCTCTCACTTAAAAATATGTATATTTTTATAAGTACTTATATAATTTTATTCACTTAAAAATTTTTTTCTTTGTCTTTTGACATTTTTAAAATTTTTTTCTGCCTTGCCATTATATATTTAATAAATAAAAATTTCAAAAAAAAATTTTTTTAATTGGTAGTAAAATCTCAACACAATTATAATAAGTTCATTAGAAGCCGTTGCCCACTGGATCTGGGATCATTCCGACCCTGCTTTTCGAAATTTCTGAAAATTATTATTTTACCCTTCATAAGTTATAGGTAAAGGGACTGAATTGAAGTGTACCAAAATTTTAAGATTGCTGAGCAAAATTTGATTATTTTATTCAATACAAATTATATTTATTTAAATTCAAGGATTCCCGAAACGCGAAGTTATTTTGTGCTGGTAGGATCCCAAATACAATAAAGATATAAGGAAGAAAATTACAAAAATAGGAAAGAAAATTATTTAATTATTAAAAAAGAAAGAAAGAAAAAGAATAGAATTATCCACAAAGATTGTTAATATTTAGACATTTATCTTTTACGACAAGTGCCAAGTGATGGTTCTTTGCCATTACCTGCATACATACATGTCAGATCATCGCAACATTTAAAATAGCCACAAGGTTCACCTTCCTTCAAACACTCACATTTTTTTGTAAGTTGAGAACAAAAAGATCCATAACAACAATTCAGCCATTCTTTTGATGTATCGCATTGACCACCTTGATTAACACAATTGTAAGGTCTACACCATGAAGTGCCAAGAACACTAGTTTTACAATTTAAACCAGGACAGCATATTTTGTTGAAATTATTACAATTCCTTTCATTTTTTGAAAGACAATCGCAATTAATTGGTTTAAATAATTCAAATAAATTTAGAAATAAAAATAGAACAAGAAAAATATTATTTAAAGAAGCCATTTAATTAATTCTTTTTTCTGAAAATTTTTATTTTTTAGTATACTATTTTACGTGAATGTGGTGTCGTTCGAAATTACCTGGAAAACTGGGTCGAACTGGGTGTGGGTAGAGTGGATCCGATAATTATGGACAAAGTTTCCTTCTAATCCTCTAATATCCCTTTAAATTCCCGAGATCCTTTTGTAAGGATGGGCGTGGGTTAAACGATCTAAAAGGATAAAAGCGAAAGTATTAGTCGTCGCCCAGAAAGCTCGATTGTAGAGCTCCTGTATGGTAAACGAAAGCGCCTAGCAATAACAGTCAGAAGGTCGGAATCCTGCCGGTGGCTAAACTCTTGCTAAACCCTTTCTCATATAAATCATCTGATATCCTCCCTAATCCCTCCAAATCCCCTGATCTCGGGGCTTTTGTGAAAGAATTTTGGAGACATATCACAGAACAGACGTATTTCTACAAAGGAGAGAAATATCCCTCCTGATATACCTAGACACATTTAGACAGCTTTTGGATGTGTATCAGGGACAGTATTATTTTCAATATATTGGATATTAATTAAAATAATTAAATGATATATGTAAGCCTTTGCCAGCATTTTATATAAAGCTACTATTGAGTCCTAAACAAACATAATTAATTTGAGAATGGTTACCGCTTGAATGAAGCCGTGAAAATTGATTAAAATTATGAGGTAAAAGTTGGCTCTGCGGTAATTGTGGAGTTATCATTTAAAAAATAAATGCAAACAAAAAAGGATTGAAAATCCACGTTTAAAATTTTATTAATGAATACGTACGTTATTGCCGTTCCAAAATCTACCTGTATTAAATGAAACGCTATCTAAAATAAATTGACTTTTGATTTTGCCAAATTAATTTCTATAGAGAGAACGCAAATAAAGCTAGAGAATGGTTACCATTCTCCTGCAGAAGCTGAATGGCACCATAAAAATTGGCTTAAATTGAGGAGGTAAAGGCTGGATTTGCGGTATAATGGGGGTTATTCTGAATAAATAAATGAAATTAAAGGTATTGGAAATCTAAATTTAGAATGTAATATTAAAGAGAATTGCATAAATGCGTTCGACCAAAAATCACGAGGAAGTTAAAATTCAAAAATTAATTTTACTAAAACAAACATTAAAACATTATTCTTTAACTCTCGCCATATCACTCAAAAATCATTTCAATTTTGATAAAAAAAATTTTTTAATTCGTTTATTTATTACATTTCAAACAAACAATTTAATAGAAAATAATTGGAATCGGGCTACAAAAATTTTAAATATATAAAATAGAGCTGCATATGGATACGGATATATGGATATCGTATGAATATGGATTCGATGAAAATGTTTTCCAAAATGGTCCACCGATACGGATTAGAGATGTCTCAATGTAGAACAAAGTCGGATCGGACTTAGGGTCAAATTTAAAAAAAAATTTTTCCAGCTCGGATTTCGTGATGAAGGTTGGGTTTCGTTTTCTGTGTTTCGAGTAACTCGAGACATCCCCCTATTTCTAGTGGGGGATGTCTGAGATGTCATCTCTGATACGGATAGGATGCTCCAACGGATAGGTAATTTTTGGATTTGACTAATAAGTTATCCGGATATAGCCGGATAAGGAAATTAACCTGGCGGATATATATGGATACGAATACCAAAATCCGTGCCCATATGCATGCCTCAAATAAAAATACATTTTTTTATCAATAAATAACATTTGTCAAGTAAACACAAAAAAATCTTTTCATTATTTATATTTTTTATGAATTTCCCTGTCTTGATTTTAGGTAAAAAATACACCTAAGTTGAGTTTAAGTTTAATTACTTTAGAATAAAATATGGCGACACGTCCTAGGAAAGGTAGGAGAAGATTGGAAAGAGAGGGATCGTCTCTCTAAGCCGTGCTTTTTTCTGTCCCACAGTCCTACATAATGATGTTTGACTTGCGGATAAAGACAAAAATGAAAAACAACAGAACAGGAGGAGATGCTTAAGAGGATAACCAACAACTTTACTTTGGAGAGAATCAAATTCCATCGAGACTTTTAATATTGGAAAGGGGGAGGGAGACAGGGGGACTTAATGATACCTACATATATTCACAATCTTACTTTTGAGAGAACTAAATTCCATCCAAATTTTTACTATTGGAAGGGGGGGGGGAGGGAGGGGGGACTTAATGTTGCCTATGTTCTGTGCTTTCTGGTTCTGGTAATGTTCCGATTCATTAAACGGAAGTTGGAATTTTAGGAGATAGGGGTTTATAAAATATAGGTGATAGGGGGGGGGGTAGGTAAAGATAGGGGTAGGGGGTAGGTATAAAGATAGGGGCTTCAGTATAGAGGGGGCTTCAGATAGGGGCTTCTTCAAAAAGATAAGGGGTTTCAGTGTCAGTGTCGCTAGCCCTAACTTAAACTCAACTGAGGGGGTTTCTAGTCATTTTTTAATTTTCTTTAGATTTTTCTAATTGATCACAACATTCATTATTTTCGTTTTTTGTTCCATTTTGTATCATAGGCGTCTCAGTCAATCTATGAGAACATTGCTTTTTAGCTAATGAAGGTTGTGAAGATGATGAAGAAATAAAGGAAGATGTCCTCTTTCTAATATTTTCATTATTTTGATGGACTGGGGAAGAATTGTCGCTTTTACTTTGATTTAATTTTTCTGGGTGGGAAGGTGCTACACCTGAAAAATTTTTAAATTTTAATTAATTTTTTGCCTTAAAAATAGCTTAAAAATGGTGTTTAGTTTACCTATAAGAACTCAGTTATGAGAAAATAATTAAAGGAAAAATTCCTCAAGATACCCCAAGTTCCTGTACTGTACCATAACTCTGGGTAAGTAGAGATCTCTATTCCCCATAATACGGTGGACCTATTCAAAATAGTAGTGATAACTAGGTTTGGCATAAATTCTAATTTTAGATGCTGTTATTTACGTCCTAGATTAAGGTACACACTAATAGTTTTAGGTACTTAATAGTCCCGATCCCGTGTCGGAATCAGGATCCGGGATCGGTATCCCCATTCCAAAATCCCGATTTTTTGTCTAAATCCCGATACCGCTGAACACTAATATAAAGCACAAGAGTGCCTTGGTTCTCCTTAAATCCTTCGTTTTTTGGCATTTGCTTTCTCGAGTTTTTTTTAATTTTCAATAAAAAAATTATTTTTCATTCAATCATTGTAAAGAATTTTCCCCCCAATTTTTCTTATTTTTTATTTACTCTAATTAAAAAATTAAATTAATGAGAGAAGATCAAGAACTGATATCGCCCCGTAATTTAATTCCTTTTCTCGCGCAATAGATTAGCTCGGATAAGGAGAGGAAAAGAAGAGGAAGGAAGGAAGAGGTCTTTACAGTAAAATCAAAAAGGAATCTCTCTTTCCATCAAAATCGCAAGATAAAAATTTGTAAAAAAAATAGCGGAAGGCGGCAAATATGCCTTTGATCAAGCTTAATTAATTTAGGCAACAGAAAAAAAGTTTATTAATAAATTATTAAAATGCGCGACCACACCAAAGAAGGAAGATCAAAATATTTAAAAGATCTAAACTGTCGGCACTTTTCAAAGAGAATTTTTCAATGACAATGATATCTTGTCTTATCTTGTCTTGATTTGTCGTATCCTGAGGTGTACAATTCTGACTCAACACCCACTATAAATGTGCCTTATAATGAGGCACATTTAATTTCGGATCGAATAAGTTCGGCTCGAAAAAGTCCGGGTGTTGTGTAATCTGTCCTATCTATGGCGAGGTCAATGTCTCTTTTAAGATATGATGTGTCATGTCTCTGTGTGTCTCTCTCATGTCATGTCTCTCTCATCACGTCTCTCCCTCACTCTCATGTCTCTCTCATCACTGTCTCTCTCTCTCATCACTGTCTCTCTCTCTCTCTCATCCCTCTCTCACTCTCATAGTCTCTCTCATCAGTCTCTCTCTCACTGTCTCACTTATTTTAATTATATTAATTTTCTCTTAATTATTAAATTAAAAAGCTTGTTTAATTAATTTATATCCTTATTTAAAAATTCTCTTTGAAAATGCCGACGTTTAAATCTTTTAAATATTTTTATCCTCCTTCTTTGGTGTGGTCGCGCATTTTAATAATTTATTAATAAACTTTTTCTGTTGCCTAAATTAATTAAGCTTGATCAAAGGCAGCCGCCTTCCGCTATCTTTTTCAAAATAAAATTTTTATCTTGCGATTTTGATGGAAGGAGAGATTCCTTCTTGATTTTACAGTAAAGACCTCTTCCCTCTTCTTTTCCTCTCCCTTATTTATCCCCTACTACATACTAGGCATTTGAGGCTGTTGTTGTTGTTGTCCACCAACAATTGCAGCTAAATGCTGGGCAAAAACAAAAGGTAATTGAAGAGGGTGGGGTTGGGAATGTTGTTGTTGTTGACCTATTAATTGATTTTGACGTTGTTGTTGTTGGTTATGGTGATGGGCTAATGCTAGAGCGAGGATGTTTGGATCTTAAATTTGAGTGTTTTGTCTGGGAGAAAGACAGGAAAATTTTCTGAATTTTATTAAGCTTAATGATTTTATTATTCGACTCATGTCAATTTCAATTGTCAGACGCCAAGATAAATACTAACCTAAATTCAATAACCTCAAGCCAATAACTTGAATCTTGATTGGCATCTGGAGAGAAGACAGGCCTAACAGGGATAGGCTCTGTTACCCAAAATCCGACCCAATACTCGAAACCAGAACTTGTTCTCAAAAATCCGGAACCCGATCAGAAGTAAATTTTGAAAACCCGACTCTATTCTCAACCCCCCATGCATGCTGTTTATACGACTTTTTAAGATAGGTACATTATAAGATACAAATTTTCACCAAGAGATTATCTTATATTGAGGCCGGTATTGTTAATAGTGACCGGTAAAATCGATTTTTCCGGACCCGGATCCGGATTTGCAACCTGAGCCGGACCGGATCCAGCTTGATATTTTAATCCGGATATTGTTTTGGACCCGGACTCCGAAAAAATTCGGGAGGATCCGGTCCGGCCAATAATTATTAATATTACCTCCCGCAATTGTTGGATGTATTTGAGGAGGGGGAGGAGTAAGATTCATTCCAGCACCTAAAGCTAGCTGTGAATGTAATAATAACAATTGTTGTTGTTGGTGTTGTTGTTGTAAAATAGATTCAATATTTCTAAATTGTTGTCCATTAATTGGTGTACGTATAGAATTATTTGTTTGGGGATATATTGGATGTTGTTGTTGTTGTTTTTCAGAATTTTTAGATGAAGAAGAAAGTGGGGGAGAAGAATAATGCTTTAAATGTAAAATAAATATGAACTGGATTAATTTAATTGGACTAGGGAAGGATTAGTAAAGGCTTCCAGTAGCACTCCTAATTTGTGACTTCCCTGTCTGAGGGATGGTTGGAGGATCCAGTGAAACTCACAATCGGATCCGAACGAAAATTTTAAGATATCCGAGCTTCTCGGATCCGAATATGCGGAAGTGCTAACCATAGTTTCTTCTGGGTCTCTGATAAATTTCTTTTCGTTCACCTACCCTTCGGTCTTTTAATTACAGAATGAGATCTGTCCCCAAAAGATTTTTCAATTGACCTGAGTAGGGTTGTCGGTTCTGGACCTAACCGGAACGGAGAACCGAGGATTTTTCGGTTCGGTTCTTCGTTCGTTTTCGGATATCCGAAGAATTTTCCCCCTCCCCCTAGTCCTAATATATGTTTTCCGAAAATATCCACCTTTTCGGTCGTTTCTGGCCTCAAATGATGAAAAGAAGACAAAGAAACAGCATTTCTACTAAATTCGAGTTGTTTAGTACATCCATTAATCTCTTCCTCCTCCTCTTTATCTTCCTCCTTCTTATCATCCTCATTTCCCAAAGTATCCGCTATCGACCAAAATTTTCTTTTTCTAACAATCTTCTTCTCTCTTCTCTCATTTATCCCCCCATTCACCTTCTTTTCTTCATTTTCATCTTCTTCCTTATCCTTAAGATTGTTGGAAGAGGAGGTTGGACTTGTACTTTTACTTGGTAGTTGTTGTTGTATTTCTGAAATTCGGTACTTTATTAATATCACCCATATTTAGTCTCAAGATTTCCGAATCTTAACAAACGATTTCCGAATCTTAACAAACGATTCCTCTCATCGAGCTAAAGAGATTGGTACAAAATTGATAAGGGACAAAATTTTTCCTGCTAATTATGGCCTGCACTGTTATAGCCGCGCGTTGTTTTGGGCCCCCCTCATGGCCTCATCTTTCTCAATTAAACTCCAATAGAAGCACTGGGCATCTATTTTAAATACCCCTTATTGAGTGGTAAATACCCCTTATTGACCCATCAAGAGTTATCTTGCTTTCCAAAAAATCATTCTGATCACAATAGAACTATTGTCATTAGAATGATTTTTCTATTTCCTTTATATACCGTAAAATCTCTAATAGAAACACTGAGCCTCTATTTTTCAATACCTCTTATTGAGTGGGCTTCTAAGGGCTCTAATAAGGCATAGGGCTTGAATTAAGGCATAGGCTTCTATTTTTCAACATCAGATTTTATTGTTTAACAAAAAACTTATAACGAGACAACAAGATGAGAAAACCAAATCAAAATTAAAGATTAAAAATCAATTGAAACATCTCAATTAAAATCCCGTGTCCTCATCTTTCTCAATTAAAATCCAAGTGTCCTCATCTTCTTCTAAATCCACCGCTTCCAACATCGATTCAATTCCAATAGTTTCTTTATCTTGACGTGCCTCCGGGCCTTTTGGATCCTTTGTAATACCTTATGATAAAAGTGATTTGTAGTGATATCGAAAGATTTGAAGTTCTATAGTGTATCAAGGAAGATATTTGTGGATTTGGAGGATTAAGGGGATACAACGGTATTTAGAGGGATTAGTATTTAGAGGGACTTAGAGGGACTTTTTTTGAGGGTATTTAGAGGGACTTTGGCAAATACAAAATAATTTCAAGATTCTACTGTCATTTTGTTTACCTTATCTACTCGATTAATTCCCCTCCCTTGATTAATTCCCCTCCCTCGAATAATTCCCCCTGCTACGGATCGGTTGAAAAAATAATCCCCCTCACCCAAATTTCCTACACGTCCAAATTTCAAAACTCGAATAATTCCCCTCCCTTGAATTATTCCCCATGCCACGGATGGGTTGAAAAAATAATTCCCCAGGGGAATTAATCGAGCAAATACAGTATATGTATGTTGAGAATTAATCAAGGAAATGAAGGAAAAAATGATCTAATAGGGCATGAAAAATCAACGTCTGGATTCAGAAAAAAAATCACGCTCTATAACAAAAGGATATGGGCTTCTTCATTAGAAAAATAAGTACTCAAAAATCTGATGGGCTTCTATTAGGATATGAGCTTCTATTAGGGTATAGGCTTCTATTAGGGTATGGGCTTCTATTAGAGCTTTTACGGTATGTTTTAAATTAAATGTCCGCAAAAAGGGGAAAATGTCCGCAAAAAATACTGGCAGGTATAATGGGAAAGTACCTGAAATTCCTCCATTCTTATTTTGATCATTGAACATGGCCCAGTGTTGTTGGGCAATTAAATTTTGTTGTTGTTGTCTTCCACTCATTAACATCAAAAAATCCGACATTCCTTGTTGTTGTTGATGGTTTTGAGAATGATGATTCTCTTCTGTATCCACATCAACTTCTTCGCCATCCCCCTCATCACAATCATCCTCTGGACGTTCTCTAGGAGACCATTCCATTTTATTTTCTTTTTTAAGACGGCGACGGGCATTGGCAAACCAGGTGGAAACCTGATAAATTGAATATTACGTATAGTAGTCCCGTTTTATAAAATAAATCCAAGATGGATACACCTTTATTTAAGATAAGCTTTTTAGAATTGGATGAGGGAGCCATTGGATGGGGGAGCTGCTCAAGCAATACCCTCTATTTGAGAATACTCCCTATTAAAAAACGTCAACCTCTATTAGAAGGTATGATTTTTAACCCTAAGACTTTATCTTATAATGAGGCTTGACCCCAGAATTACACCTTAATTTAAAATATTTTTTAAATTTAGATGGCCTATAGGTGGTTAAGCACACTAAACGATATCTCCTATTTAGGATACACATCATTATAAGGTACGACTTTCAACTCAAGAGGGTATCTTATAGTGAGTCCGACTTCGAACACAGAACTATACACTTCCCTTTAAGACACCTTCATTAAGAGTTGGTTGGCCATTAAGTGGGGGGAGCTATCTAAGCATTACCCACTATTTAATGAATATTTCATTATAAGGCTCGATTTTTCACCCGTATTTTATAATGAAGTCCACCTGTATACTGTACTAATTTGTATTTTATACATTCATGTTTCAAGCTTTGTTTTTCTAATCTAGGTTCATGCAAAAGTGTTTACAGACAAAATAAGAAAAAAATATTTGAGAGGGGTACCTCTTAGCAAATTTAAAAGTGATTTAGTGTTTTTCAACTGCCCACACGCAATTTTAGCAAAGAAAAAAGCCGCGCAGTTTCTGACCACTTTTAAAAGCATAAAAAGAAAATACCGACGCCACTTAGCTTTATTGCCTTTTTTCAAAAAAAAAAATTTTTTTTAATATAACCGCCAAATGACCGGCCAAACTTGTTTATAAATTAACTGTTAATTAGAAAGCGTTTTGCCTTTTTTTTTGAAATTTTTTCTTTTGAAGGATAGCCGCAATTTTAAAATTTCTATTGAAAAAATTTCTATTAAAAGGGGGATTTGTAGTAAGCAAATTCCTTATTTGATGTTCACTCTTATTGCCTCGCCTTAAATCTTCGCGCATGTTTAGCAGAAAAAGATGAAAGAAAAACAAGTCGGCCTATGAGTTTTTTTAATTTCGAATTTTAAAAATACGAGTGACGTTTAGACGAAGGGTTACTAAGTAGGGATGGGTCCTGACGCATTTTAGAAATCCGAAAACAGGCGAAAGTAGAACAAAATAGAAAGCGGTAGATCGCGAAAGCGGACGGGCCTAAAGAGACTGAATTTTGCAGAAGTTGGAGGGCAAAAGGGAGCTCTCTCTCCTTCTCACACATCCCGGTCTTCCTCCCATTTTTCTAAATTTTTATTTGTCCATTCCTAGTATCAAGGTCAAAAACTACAGTTATACCAGTATTGTCTTGTAAGCCAAAACAAATTTATATGTTGACAATTGACACTGAGGAAATTTATAGGGGAACTAGTTTGTCCTATAGCAAACTACAGTAAATGATACAAAAAAAACAAAAAAAAAAATCCAAAAGAATTTCTATAGAAAAAATGTTTTTCTATAAAAATAGCCCGTTGACAATGATACATATGAGGGAAAAACAAGGGCAAAAGTTAAAAAAATTTTCTTTGAAATAAATCTGAATACATCTTTTACAATAAAAAAATCCCTATTGTTTAGCAGGCATAATATAATGATACGAAAAAATATTTCCCAAAGGTAAACCGTTAGAAACATACATATTTTGAAGCTTATATTTTTCAAACTAGCCCATATACAGGTGGACCTTATTTATGTGAACCTTCACTCACAAGTTAGTGTATGGTCACTAGACGAAGGGAGATGCCTAATCCTAACGGATATCCCTACTTTCCTCATTTTAGTACACGCATTTGTGTATCTTACCGTGGTAAGCTTTGGTGCTCGCCTTGGGTTCTTATTTTTGATACTCTCTAAAATATAGACCAGAACTTATATAGACCAATTACGGTAAATTTTCCATATAAATTTTAAACTTGCCTGTGTCATAGTCATATGAGTCACCACTGCCAGCAAAGTTTTTTCAGCCTTTGTAGGATAAGGATTCTTCCTATGCATATTTAGCCAATGCTTTAAGGGTGCCGTAACTTCTCTTGTCGCATTTTTTCGTCGATGTTCAGTCTGAACTTGAACCATAAAAGGTTGAAAAGCAGCCAAAGTTGTTGGATCGAGAGGGAAAGGAAAGGCTGAAGGATGTGGTGGATGTGGAGGAAGTGAAAATGGTGGAGGTGGATGACTCATTTAATTTTTTTAAAAAATAAGCTCTGAAAATAAAAATGAAATTAAATAAAAATAAAATTAGGTTATAGATTGAAATTATAGTGAAAAATCAAGCTCGAAAGGGAAGGATATACATAAAAGATGCCCTAAGGGCGCACCGAACTTTGCGGATTCAAATTCGCTGACGCGAAACTTTGCGGCTCGAAACCTGCGTATCCGGATTTTGCGGAGTAAAAAATTTGCGGACCAAAAATTGAGTCTCTTGGATTCGGAAAAGACCCAAGGATACCAAGGCAACTTTTCTTAAATCCCAACTAGTTCGCAATTCATTTTCCTTTTCTTGCGGATTTTAATTGCCTTTTGCGGATTCTTCTTGGAGATTTCAGAAAGCGGATACTAATATCTTATTTGTTGACAAAAGTTGTATAGTCTGTTTATTATAATAAATAGTAAAAAGCTAATAAATTTGTACAAAAGACAGCAGGAAAAAAATAAAAATGAGAGAAAATCAAGAATAATCAAAGGAAACTGAGAGGAAAATTGGAGGAAAATGAGGGGGAATAAAAATATAAAATGACTGAAAGAATTAAATGTCTCTCCTACAAATATATACAAATATTTTAACCAAAAAAATTTTTTTGAGGAGGAGCTTTATTGGAGCTTTACAGATTTACCTATTAGTGTACTAAAAAGAGTGCAACAAGCAGAAAAACAAAACGGAGGGAGGCGGTCCTTTTTTTCTTTTTTTTTCCTCGCTGTGAGGGAAAATGAGGGAAGGAGGGCTAGAGAGAAAACTAGTTTAAGGGGGCTAGTATTTTAAAAATATTATTTATTTTGTTTTTAGAGTGCAAATAAGCTTTGAGGGGAATGGAGGGAGAGACAATGTAAACATAAAACAACTACAGTAAATGTAGACATACAAACATGTGTAGTCATGTTTACTAATAAAATTGGGGGGCGGGGCTTTTTAGGAAATTAAGAAAAATTTTACAAATTTTTTCTGGCCTAAAAATTTCTGGACTAAAACAGAGAACGGGAAAATAAAAAATGTCGGGAATCGCAGATTCCCGACTTGCGTCAAATCTAAAATTGACAGCTATCCAGGATTTGGAACAAGCAAACGGAAGGCCACAAGAAACGGGAGGCCGGAAACACAAGGGGAAAACACACAAGGGGCAGGAAGCCGAAAAAGCCGGTCTTTGCTTAGCCCATCTTGCAACCTATTCCCGTCTTTAAGACTTCTGTTTCCTTGAAATTTAATTTAGCTTTAATTTATTACAGTGATAGGTATCATAATCTCAAAATTACTTCCTATATTTAAAAAATAATTTTTTTATGATCAACATAATTTAAACGAAAAATTGTAGAGAAGGTTGGAATGTCCTTTTCTCCTAAATTTATATTTAAATTAGAAGGACAAAAATCAGTTTTTTAGAGCATTATTGCAAAGAAAAAACGTTTCTAGCATCAAAAATCACGCCTCTTTGCAGAGTTGTAATAAAATTAAAAATAATCTTCACTTCCGCCTTTTTACAATTTTTGCGGATTTTCGACCAAGTTATTTGAATAAATATTTCCTCTAGTTAATCAAACATCGCAAAAGGCAAAAAATCCTTTTATTAAGTAGGCATGAAGGCAAGAAACGTTTAAAAATATTTTTTTAAATTGTCTGTTAATCGTCTTTTAAAAAAATAAATGAGCGGAGAATTAAAGGGGAAAATTTAACGTGTTTTCTGATTAAAGACCAGAAAATTTAAAAATTTGTTGGCATTGGCAAATCAGAAATTAAAAGATTAGTTCAGTGAGAGTAACAACATATATGAGAGTATAACTGATCGGGATCAGGGCTAGAAACTAATGTAAAAAAATTTACGCAAACGTAATCCGCAAGTCAAAAGATCCGCAAGTGCGTCCAGTATTGATCTGGAAAAAATCCCGTATTTGTGTCCAGCCCTGATCGTGATCAGGGCGAGCGCATTGCGTTTTGCGTTGGACATTAGCCTTTGCGATACTTTTTGGCTAAACGACAAGTGTCGGTCCGCAAGTACGGGTCCGCAAAAGTCTGCTTTTCTTTTTTGCAATCGTCTCTTGCGCTCGATCGGGATAGGGCTGTCAGCACTTTAACAAACTTTTACATTGTGGACAAATGATTTACGAAGTCCGCAATTTAAAAATCCGCAAACAAAATTCGAAGTTGCGGACAGCCCTGAAAGCAACAGCTAAAAAGAAAGGTATTACATCCGGTTTGTAAGCTGGGAAAGTCGAAGAATAAAAAATGACAAAAAATAAATTTTAAATAAACAAAACAAAATATATAATTTGTTTAGATTGTCCTAAACAAGAAAAAATGACATTATAAACAATTAGGGGGGTTTATAGTTAAGTGTAATTTGATATAAAATAGAAAAAAAAAGATTTATTTAATATTTATTTAAAAAAAAAGATAAAATAACAAATAAATTTTTTAAAGAGATCCGGAATTGCTGAGAGTAGTGTTGTCGGTAGTGATCGAACCGAGAAGAGAAAATTAACAAAAATCTGTTAGCCTGTTAGCGTTATCGATATTTTCGAGATGTCGATTTTAAACTCAATTTTTAAACGGTCACTAGTCAGAAAAAAAACCCGGAACTGGAAACCCCGAAAATTTAGGGTCGGCTTGTCGGCGGTTTAGATTAACCGACTCTTCATGGAAGGTAATCAGAAACCAATAAGCGGGCTCGCGATAAACGAATATTTTCCCAGATTAAGTAACTCTAGCATAATTTACATTATTCCCATAAAGATAGCAAAAAATATTTGTTTGGAGGTTGTTGAATTTTTCCTTTCTGTTTTTGCCTCATAAAAACACACGGGTAGGTAAAAAATAAATAAACAGCTCCGATCATCTTACAAAAACACAACGCCAATTACACCTTCTGTATCATTTTCTAATTAAGAGTATTCCCATCATTGTTTTTTTGTTATTAGTAAAAGTTTTGCGCAATTTACAACAAAAACAAGTGTACAAGTTGGCCTATAAAAAATGTAAGAAAGAGGAGAAATGAAAGGTGCGGGAAAATTAAAAATAAATAAAAAATTGAGACAAAAGTGGGAATCATGTAGATTGTGTAAAAAGGAATGAATGTTTGTTAAATACAGAAAAACAGGAGTTGTGATTTTTT
This sequence comes from Meloidogyne luci, assembly GCA_902706615.1. Classification (NCBI taxonomy): domain Eukaryota; kingdom Metazoa; phylum Nematoda; class Chromadorea; order Rhabditida; family Meloidogynidae; genus Meloidogyne; species Meloidogyne luci. Next base: position 516,616 of record CACSLI010000196.1, on the reverse strand, counting down.
TAATGAGAGAAAAGAGTTGTTTTAATTAATTAATTATTTATGTAATATTTTTACGTTGTAAAAGACATTATTTCAAATGATTTTTTAATCAAGTTAAAAGAAGATTAAAGGATTTAAAGGATTTTAAGTTAAAGGAAGTTTAAAAGGAAGATTTTCAAAAATTTCCTAAATTTAGGAATTTACCTAGGTGAGGAACAAAATTCTGAAGGGAAGGTTTCGAAACGATTTTTATACACTCCCGGTAACATCAACTCCTCTCAAGTAGTTTTGGCCATAAAATTCGGAAGTTTCGGTTAGGATATCGGTTCAGGATCAGGAACCGGATAATCGAAGATATCCCAGTATTTTTTTTATATCCCAGCATCCTCTATCTCAGAATCCTACTCTACAGTATATCCCATAATCCTACTAACAAGTCCATTTTTTAAACTAGCAAGGATCCTCAGATATTCAATTGCCCCCAATTATTGTTAAATCGTCCTCAGATTCTGTGAAAAATTCCGGAGAATCTGTAGGCAACTGAAAAATAGTTTAACACAGGAAATTCAATTTAAGGATTAATTTAAGGACTCTTTTTTTTAATTTAACAAAATTTTTCTATTAAAAATTTTGACAGAATATCATTTATTTTAATACTTCCCCCTCCCTTCTATCCCATTTTTCTTCTACAACAAAATTTTAGTACATAAATTTTAGTTTGTTTACCACGTAGAATCAGTGTTTTACGTTATTTAAGTTGTTAATAGAAGGGCGGGGCATTTTAATAGAAAGGAGAGAGAGGGGAGAAGCCAGCTGCCTCTGTCAATTGGAGAGAATGTTTGGCGGGAAGGAAGGGAGGTCGTCTCTACATATTTGACCAATTCCACATTTTGCCAATACGGCTAAAAATATACATTTTGTCACAAAGACGTTGACAAAATGTGTGATTTTTGCCTTGCTGGCAAAATGTCGTATTGGTAAAATATGCGAAAGTTGAGGGAAGGAAGGGAAGGAAGGAGAGAAGGAAGAGAAAAAGAAGAAGACTGGCAATAAATAAATATATAAAAATATTTTTTAAAAAAATATTTAAAAATGATTGTGTACATAAAAATACTTTGTATGTACATCTGATGATTGATGATGATGGGGTAATAGTAAAAGACAAATGAAGAAGAAGAAAAAAATTTTTTGAAGAGGAAGAGAATTTTTATATATTAACACAAAAATGTTAAAGAAAAAGACGAGAATTTTGCCGGCAGCGATTCTTGATTGTAATAACAAGTAAATGATTAAATGAAGAATTTTACTTAATAAAAATACATTTTTACAATTTATAAACAACATGGCGGAACATGAAAAATAGAATAGTTTTTAGTAGATTAATAATCCTTGTTACCGTAGGAATTACCGTAGTATCCCTAATAGAATGCCCCCTCCATTTAAACGTCCCCCTTCGAATAGAATGCCCATATGTACAGTAGAGATCGAGATGTTTGAAAAGCCTGGGCCTGTTCCTGTCTGGAGTTTGATTTCTTGACATGGACTGGATCCTGGGCCTGGAGTCCAGGAGAAACCCAAGCCTAGGAAAACCCCAGTAAGGTCAAAAAATGCCTGGACCTGGACTCTGGGTACAGGAAAAAACCCAGGCCATGGTTCAGGTCCAACTCTATCTCTCATGTATAGTGATTGAGAAAATAGAGTGCCCAGGGATTCAATTAGGACAGTACGATAATTAATACCCAATAAAAAGGAGCCCGACATTTGCGTACCGACATTTGCGGACAAAACCAAGGCCTATTGAAATTTGAACAAACTTCTAGTGGATCCTTTACTGAAATTTTATCCGAAAATTTTTTGAGATAGAACGCGTGGCTATATCTATAAGAAAGAAAAAATATAGGCTATAAGATAGAAAGTTAAGTGGATGCCCTCAAATGTCGTGTACGCAATTGTCTTTTTAACAATAAAATGGTCCTAGTAAATTTCTAAATTTTCTAATAATCTTGCTAAGCTTATTAAATATTTTTTTAATTTTTTAAAATAAATTGTGTGTTCTAATCAGCAAAATTACTCTAATCAGCAAAGGCAAATTTTTATGTGTGAAGAAAGTTAATCCGCTTTAAGCAAAAAATTTGTGTATTTCCCAAAAATTAATAGAGAATGAGTATAGAGAGTTGTAGAAGATCGGGGAGAAATGAAACGTTTCGAAAGATTTTTTGGAGGTTTGTGCAGGTCTGACCGAGGACCGAATTGAGGAATGTAAATACTACTCTCGGTTTCGTGTTTCGTGTAATTTCGTTTATTTTTCATTTCGTGTTAAATTCAAAAATGACTTTATAGGACGCTTAAAGTATATAGATACTATTAAAGTATAATTTCAGATAAAGAAAAATATTAAAAAGCATTTTGCTCTAAGAGCTAGATTTAATCTTAAAACAAGCAAGTTTATAGCGGCAAAAATTATTAAAAATTCTTAAATATTTCTTAAATAATTTTTTCAATTTTAAATACCCCTAAATACCCCAAAGTACACTTTTATCAATATCATTTTCCATATTGTTTTGATAAAGAGTTGATAGATTTAAAAAATCAAATCAAATTATTTAAAGAATAATAGTTGACGTATATAAAAGAATTTTTTAGAAAAATTTAAAAAAAAAACAAAAATTCCAAAAAAAATTTTTTTTGAGAATAAAAGGACACAAAATTAAGAAAAATATTTTTAAAACAAAAAAATACAGAAAATAAATTTTTGTATTTTAAAGTAAATTTAAATTGACAACTTTGTTATTGGTCAAATCAAAAATTAAATTTAAAAAATATTGCTGGGGTTTGTAGTATGTTTTAATACAAAAATAAATTGGCATACTAAAATATTAGTAAGAAATATTTTTGGAAAAAAATAAAAAATAAAGATTATGCAAAAATTGGAAATTTTTTTAAAATGCAAAAGAGCTCATTTGGTCACTAGCTCCCATTTTGCTTGTAGACCCATAACTTTTGAATGAATCGTCGGATTTGGATGAGGATGGTACCATTCGATAGCGCAGAAAATTTGCTATAAAATAGGCCTAAAAGAAAATTTTCCAATAGGGGATATCGACTGTTATAAAGTCTGCGACTAAGCAGCCTTGGGAGAGAGTGGGTGTGTCTTATAGAAATTCCCATAACTTTTAAATAAATCGTCGGATTTGGATGAGTGTGGTACCATTCGATAGCGCAGAAAATTTGCTATAAAATAGGCATAATAGGAAAAATTTCAATAGGGGATATCGACCTTTATAAAGTCTGCAACAAGGCAACCGTGGGAGAGAGAGGGTGTGTCTCATAAAAATTTTAAAAATTCTAAAGGAAAAAAATTTTTTGATAATAAAAACATATTTTTTAAAAATAAAAAGGTGTAAAAAAGCATCTTATGAGGGAAAAGTTTTTTTAAAAATAATAAATATGTATGACAAATGTCCGTACAGAATAATAATTTTACGAGTTAAATTTAAATAAATACATAATATTTATTTTTTAAAATAAAAATATTTTCAGAATAAAAATTTTCGTTTTGACAATAAAATAATAATTCTGAAAATAAAAGGGCTAAGAAAAAATCGGGTAATAATAAATAATATTTAAAATAATAATTAAGCAGAAAAATGCTACTACGAGACCCAACTCATCTCCATGGCCACAACTTCCCTTACGAGGTTCATATCTAGTCGAGTTTGGTACCGATAGATAGAGCTAATCAATCTGAGTCGGATTATACCCAAATTGACCCAATTTTTATTTCGTACAATTAGTTAATAGCGTTGAGGTAAGCGTGGACGGTGTCCGCAAGTGTCGTCCGCAAATTCAAATTTAGTTTAAAAATTAATTTAAATTATAGAAATGCTTAGACAATTACTAAATGTAAAAAAATACGAAAAAGGGATCATTGCAATCATAAAAATAAAAAAGGGAAGAAGCTGTTTTCGTTGTTGGGGAAAAGACGTGCATTGAATAAATTTTTGGGGTTTTCGGAAAGAAAAGAATGTTCGAACAAAAATTCTTTAATAAAAAATAAAACAAAAATATCATCGTGCAATTAACAATTTTACATAAATACATATTTACAACAACAGAAAAAATAAAAATTAAAATAAACAAGGCTCAACGACATTTGCGGACACTTTTAGATATTTGCGGACAAGACCGAATGCCATTGAAAAATTTTTAAATGATCGGTCATTGGGTCATGTCGAGTACTGGCTTAAGCATGTATTTACTGATTTTGTTAGCTTGAGCATATAATCAATTTCATAAAGTTTATGTTAATTGGTGTCCGCAAATGTTTGTCCGCAAACTTAATTTTGTCTTAAGAGAGGACCCCAAATTTTTTTTTGGATTTTTAAGAAACCTCAAAATTGGCTGATTCATAAAAATGAAATAAATATTTATTTGAATTAAATATTTACTTGTAATAAAAATAAAAAGGATGTGAGGGATTGAATGAGAGAGAATGATTTTACAGTAATAAAGTCTATTGGAGAGGAACAAACAAGCTATAAAATAAAAATGAGAGACAAAATAAAATAAAACTTAAAGCACCAAACAACAAAAATATGATTTTAAAATTTTTTAGAAAATTCAAAGGGGTATGAAAAATCTAAAAAAAATATTCAAAGTTGTTGTCCGCAAATGTTTGTCCGCAAATTTAATTTTGTCCGCAAAAGGATTTTTTTAAGGGATTTTAAGGGGGTGAGAGAATGAGAGAACCGTGGTCTTTTGGAAAAAGAAGGGATTTTCCGCGAGTAAGTTTTTGAGATACCAGGACTAGTTACGAAAGGGAGTTGATCCATAGATCATGAAAAAACCGATCGAATCAGGTCCTAAGGCAACAACATTAAGATACCCAAGCAAATTCGTCTCTAGATGCTGAATTAGAAATCGGATTTTGCATCTTCCAGGACCTGATCCGTCGGGATTCGATCCGGAAATCATTCAAAAACTGCCAAAATCTGGTCATAAGCCAACACTATTAGAATTAAAATTAAATTAAATTCATCTCTAAAATTAATAATGTTTTTGGTAAAAGAAAAGAAGATTAATGACTCTAGTTAGCAGCGTGTGGTAGCGACTATATCTAAAATATTTAATGTATCTCCATTACAAAAAAAATTTTTCGCCCACCCAGACAAACATTATTTATAAAATACCTCCAAAACTAAACAGCAGAAACAACACAAAAATTTTCTCAAAGTGTCTCTCTTATTTTTCTATTGTCTCTCACCTCTCTTCCCTTGTCGCTACCAATCAAATCATCATTTATTTAATTCAACTGACTTTTTCATGGATACCGCCAAAAAATTTTTTTTTTCATGTCAACTAAATAACAACACTACTACCAACCCAAATATACGTATATCTCCTAAAAATCCCCTTCCATTGTTGTCGTAAATGGATGAATTTATGCACTTCTTTTCTTCTTCTTTATCCTCTTATATTCTTTTTACCTAAAAATCCAACGCGGTGGGGTGTCAATTTTTAATTGTATTATATAAATAATACTTGTAATTTTTAGTAAAAATGTGTGTAAATGTGGTGAAAATTATTAAAAGAAAATAATAGAAAAATAATAAATTTGCGGACAAAAAAATCCGCGAAAAATTTGCGGACAAACTCTTGCGGACAAACTGGATCCGGAAATGATAGTCCAGGTGTGTCAGGCTTGAAAGCTATGACCACAAGACAGTCAGTCTTGGAAGTTTTTAAGGATACCCGATCAGTCTTCTAAAGAATAGCAGTTTGTCCGCAAAAATTTGCAGTGTGTGTCATTCATTATCCAAACTTTTGTGGACAAACTGGATAAGGAAATGGTAGTCCATCTATGTTAGGCTTAAAGTCTATGCCCACAGAATCTCGGAAGTCTTGGATAATAGCTTTAAGCAGACAGTCCGCAAAACAATTGCGGACATAAATTAAAATTTGCGGATTTCACGGGATCTTGATGTGGTAAAGATTTTATAAAATTAAAAAAGTATAATAGATATTAAAATAAAATAAAAATGTATGTATTTACAATTTAAAAGGAAGTAAAAAAATTTTTTTCAATGTTTTAGCGTCAGGTGAAAAAATGTATTTTAAATATTTAATTTTTAATAATTAAGAGTTAATTAAATATGTAGTTGTTTAGTTGTTAAAATAAAGGTTAAATTATGAGAGAATTATGCGAGAATAAAATTTTAATTGATTAATTTAAAATAATTTTATTTAATTTATAGGGGATAAGGCTAAAAATCTAAATGGATAATTGGAAAGTTGACATGGAAGGAGAGTGTCATTTTTGCGGACAGTTATTTGCGGACATTTCTTTGGGGGCAGTTTTATAGGCATATTTTGTGGACACCCTTTCGGACATTTTTTTCGGATACCTTCTTGCGGACATGTTCTTTGCGGATATTTTCTGCAGACATTTTTTTGCGGACATTTTTTGTGGCATCTTTTGCGGACACATTTTCTGCGGACACATTTTGCGGACATTTTCTGCGGACATTTTTTATTTTAAAAAACATCCATATACATAGCCTTCCATTAAAACACTAACCTCTGAAAATATATTTTAAAACACAATGACAACGTTACTAACAAAAAAAAGCAAAAAAATTGGCCTATATCCAACTTTAAATGTTAAATCGTTTTTTAAAGTGGGGGAGGACAAGCAATAAATTTTAGAAAAAATTTTGGGTCAAAGAAGAAGTGTGATAAATTGGGGTTTAAAATAAAAGAAAAAGTTTAACCTTTTTTCTAATTTATATTGGGCCAAGAATTAAAGAAAAGGTAAATTAATGAGTCGAGAATAGGAAGGGGAGGATTGGAAGAGGAGAAACAATAAATTTTAATCTTAACCACAAAAAAAGAACAATTGACCTCAAATAAATTTTTAAAAAATAAAATTAATAGTTGTTGCTATATAAATGTTAAAATTAATGTAAAAGATGGATTTAAGCATTAAAAATAAATTTAAAATAAAATAATTTATTAGATGATGGGTGATGAAAAAAGTAAAATTTTTGCAGACGGTCTGGTTCCTGAAACTATAAGTTGGTGCCAGGGTCAAACCGGCTATTCAGACCCGAAACCCAGGTTTTTTCAACACGGAACTGGAAACTTCGTCCCAACATTCTTCCCGACCTATCCAAACCTTGGTTAGTACCAGTGATGCGGAAGTTCCAAAATTTTGGCGGTTTCACGGTTCCAGTTCCGGAACTGGAACTCCTGCATCACTGGTTAGTACACTGAGATAGTCGACCCTTAAAAAAGCCAGTTCCTTAGAAAGTATTCCAAAAATAAAAACAAACTAGGCCCACGTTTAGGGATCCTTTTGGCAGTAATTCTGTTCCTTAAACTGTTAGTAACTGTTCTTAAAAAATTAATAGAGCATAGCGGAAATATTAAAAAATGAAACTTAATTCCGCTTAAATGTTAATTTAATATTCTTGTCGAAAAAATTATTTGTCTCTTAAAAAAGAATTAAATATCACCGACCTATGGCCACGAATAAAAAAGAGCGTTTTAGCTTCCCCCTCTATATCCTCTTCTTTAGCAAAGCAAATCTTTAAACACTGTCATCAATCTAACACATTTTTTTGTGATTTTCAACACCACAGCGGGTGTGTGGCGATGAAGGAAAAGAACATAGAAATGTGGGGATATATTACATACTAACATATACAACATCTGTCCAATCACAAAAAGGGATGTGTGAGAATTTGGGGGAGAAATGTAAAAGGAAGGATGGTGTGAAGGGATGTTATAATGGATGTCTATATGGATAAATCCAAAATATCGACAGATAATAGAGGATTGGAGATTTTAGGGGTCTGAGGAAGGAAGGATAAGCTAAGGACCGGACCTAGCTGATATAAGAAGGAAGATGATATGTATGAGTGAGGCGTCAGATCAGGCTAAAACACAAACCTCGACATTGAAATGAGCTTAGGATGAGGAAGGGTGAGGAATGAGGGAAGGATACTGAAAACTCCAGCGATTGGTCCAATTTTTGGGTATTTTGGCAATTTATGATTTGATATATGGAGAGGTCGAGGGAATTTTGAGTGAGGGTTACCTAGCCTTACAAAATAATCAATTTTAAACCAGCTAGTAGAAAATTATAAATTAATATTAAAGCAAAGTCTTACTCGCCATCTAGATCAAGATGACTTTGATCAGGATCCAATCTTCGGATTGGGTCGAAAAAGGGAACCTTCCGACTCATGACCTAGACCAACCTTTACCGTAAGTCTTAGTCCATCTTCGGATTGGGTCGGAAAAAAGAACCTTCCGATTGGATTAAGAGATCTGCCTATTCTACCTCCATTAATGTGTTTACTTTTGTGATAAATAGTTATTAATAATCTTGGTTCTGTTACTCCTTCATACACACCTTTAGGACATAACACAAACTCAGTTAATTACGGTGTCTAAGTTGAAGGCACCAATCGGTGAGGGATGTCTTTGAGTATTAAAAAATATATAAAAAATGAATTAATCCATCATTTTATTTTTCTCTATTAAAAACAAGGCGCGTTGCAAAGTACAGAAAAAAGACATCTGTTAAATTGTTGATGATCAATTTTCGCCTAAGGGCAGATGAAGAAAAGGTGTAAAGTGTTACTATCGGTCAAAAAGAAAATTGAGAGTATTTAATAGAATTGATGTTATAAATGTTAAAAGGAAGTGAAAAAAGAGTTTGAAAAAGGTCAAATTACAGAAAGAAGGGATTGACAAATTTTTGGATTTTGAGGGAAATTTTTTGGAAAGAAAAATGGTAACAAAATAAAAACCAATAATGTTATAAAAATAAAGAAAATACAGACTTTCGAAAAACTAGTTTAGAGAGATTAAGGGCAGTATGAAGAATCACTTACACAACCAGGCTAAGGCTGGCGGATAATTGAAAATCTTCGGATACCGAATTCGAATCCGGTATCCGAACCGAAAATATCCGGATATCCTGCCTTTTTCGGATCCGGATCCGCCATCCTTAAAACAGGTTCTTTATTAAAAGAGTTACTACTTAGAGTTAGCGTTCATTATATAGAGGATTATTCGTGAGAGAAATCTAGAGCTTTGGAAAAGTTTTGTATAAGGAGTGTCTTGCAAGTTCGACTTATCATTGGAGTAAGTCATCTTGATTAGAGAGAGACATCATCAAGAGACATCTCGACTATGACAAGACTAAAGCTCTTAAGGTTGACAAGACAATGAATTATCCAAAAAAGCCCTTCATAATTACTGAATAATTAATTCTTATTATTGTTTTCCGAGCATAAATTTAGTTATGATTTTATTTTAAATTTTTTCGAATTATTAAAAAAAATAAAAGTGTAAAAGATATATATAAACTTTTATGTTTGTGTGTGGCTGACACCTTTACCAAACACAACAATAATATAAAATAACATTTGCACTTTTTGTAAAAAAAAATGATGGAAAGAGGTGTCATATGAAAGAGTAATTATTATTAAAAGTATGTTGAACAGTTGGTAAGCTAATAATAATTTTTTTGAGAGATTTATTATTGAAACAGTTGGCGCGCATCAGAAAAATTATTATTTTATTAAGAGATTAACATTAAATATATAAATACAATTATTGTAATAGATTGAGGAGATAATGGATATAACAGCTGACATTGCCTGAGGGAAATAATGACACTTAAATGAGTTGACCAAATTTAGTCAAGTTTGGGAGAGGGCACAGAAATTAGATTTAGGGAAAAGGAGGGGAGCAGAAGGGGGTTGGACTGTTCGAGTTAGAAAACGTTCGTGTTAGGGGTAGACAGGGAGCTTGATCTAAGAGCATACAGCCTACTAACAGAGGGTTGGACCCTTAGAGTTCGAAAAAGGTCGGGTTGGGGTTAGACGGGGAGCTTGATCTAAGAGCAAACAACCTAATAACAGAGGGTTGGACCCTTCAGTTAGACGGGTCGGAGTTAGACAACCCATCGTTTTAGACAACCCTAGAATAAGTAGTCGACTAACAGTAATAACTAACTCTTGATTGAAATATAAGACCACACAAGGGACTAGCCTTGTAGGCGATACGGTATCCCTTAATTGAAGTTGATTGGAAGGGTGTTATATGAAGTAACCTAAGGGGGACTATTAAATTCAATATTTTTCAACAAAAAAATTTTTGTATTAAATTAAGAAAAAATTTTAGAAATTAGAACAAAAATCTTTAAAATAAAACAATAATAAAACGAGAAACTGAGTAATTAAATTTTTTAGTTAATGAGGAAAATAAATTTGTATAATTAAAAATGAAGTCAGCACCTCTGAGCGCGAAAAAAAATTTTTTAATAATAAATTAATTATCTAAATATTTAGGTACTTCCTTATCTACCTTAAAAACATTAATTTTAATAATAAAAACTTTTTGGAGAGAAGTGGGAAGGGCACTGTAAAACAACTGGACACGTCTTCCTCCGTCAGTTAAATAATATTTATTTTGGATTTTAACAAGACGAGAAAAAGTGGATAATCTAAAAATCTCCCTCTCCCTCTCTCTCCTCCCCCTTACCCCCTTTCTCTTCCCTCCTTCCTGACAGCCCCTTCCAAATACTTTTTTTCTTCATTTCCTTATTAAATTCCCTCCTTCCCCCAATATTTATTTTATTACTCCCTTCCAGCCTTTTCAATCATTTTCATCACTTGCCCAAAATTTTTGGTCAATTTGCCCTTGAGACGTTAAAAAAGAAGAAAAAAAGATTATTTTAAGCGCCAATCAAAATTATTTTTATTTCCCTTTTTTAATAATTTTCTGCTGCCAGTCAATTTTACTTATCTGATTTGGAAAAAGAAAAGGGAGGGGAGGTGTCATTGTATAAATAAAAAAAACTTTTCTTGCCCCTTAAATATATTTTTATTAAATCCCTCCACTCATCAAGACTGGCAAAAAAAAGAGATTTTTAAATTTTTTAATTTGAGAAGGGAAAACGAGAAAAATATATGTAAATTGTTAGATGTTGTATATGAATAGATCGAAATTTGGTACCATGTCAGCCTCAACCGTTAAATTTTGAAAAAGGAAATTTTTGAAAAAAAAACTTTTAGATAGATTCCTTGATCCAGGGGCATTTAACTACAATCTCTCCACCCCTCTTTTTCTATTATTTTAATTTCAATACGTTCTTTAAATTTGGATGGGAATTCGGTAATAAAGATCTGTATATCCGGAAATTTTCAGTTCGGATATCGGATCCGGGTATTCCAACTATCCTACAACCTTACGCGGTAAGGGCTTATTAAACAGACATCCCCCGCCTCCCTTAAAAAACCTCCCTCCTTCAAAACTCAAAAAACGTGGAAACCCCTCTCTTCTTTAGTGAATTCAATCATATTTTTATTTAAATTTCAAATTCTTTAAAAATAAAATAAATGAGTACAATATTTTCCTTAAAATCCACCTTAACCTAAAAATTAAAAAATAAATTTTCTTTAAAATTCCCCCATCTCCAAACTTCCCCCAATTTCTTAAATTTAATGCGCGCGCATGTTGAATTGCGTTTTGGCATTTTTATAGGCTAAAGGATGGCAAATTAATTGTTTTTTTAATAAAATCCATGGGAGCAGCAATATTTGCGAGAGATTCTAATCGTGCGATTGAGGCCGGGAGGGTCGTAAATAAATTTTTGTAAAGGGGGAAGAGAGTATTAACGATTAAGAAATGATGAGAAGAAAATAAAAAAATATATAAAAAAAATAATTTTTGGGGGGATGGGGGTAATGAAATTTACTTTTATTTTTGTATTTTTTTGTGTGTATTTTTGTGTGTACAATTAATGTTTAGGTATGTTGACCAATTGGTTTTTGGTGATTTATAGTTATTTTTAAGTATTAAATAGATTGATAGAATTGATAAAAAATGTTTTTGGCATTGTTGCTATTTTATTTAAAAATATTAAAATTAATTTAATTAATCTAAATTAATTTTTTTAAATTGTAAAAGGTAATAAATTTTTGTAAAAGGGTTGTAAAAGGGTCAAAAATTAAATTTTTGTTTATTATTAATTTTGAATCTATTTTGAAGGTGAATAAATAGAATAAAATAAATTTAAAAAGGGAATTTTTTTAATTATTTAGTATTCATGCTTCACAAAAAATTTTGTCCGCAGGTTTTGTCCGCAGGTTTTGTCCGCAAATTTTTATTTTTGATTATTTTCTAATTAAAGGATTATATTGTTAGAAATATTTTTTTATTTTTATATTTTCCGTGGAATTTACAAAGCTTTAAGTATACAAAAGTTTAAGATTTAATTCCAGCTTGACATTTAGAAGCATTGCGGACATTTAGAAGCATTAAGAATTTAAATATAATTTTCTAAAAAAAATACCTAAATTTATTTTAAAAAATAGTAATATAAAAAATAACACAGTTTTCTTATTCGTCCAAAAAAATTTATTTATTTATTTATTCCCTCCCTTTAACATTTTTTGTTTCTTGTCCCTCATGTTATGTTGCTTGTTTAACTAAAAATAAAAATTACGGTAATCCCCCTCCCATTATTTTTTTTTCTTGCAGGCCTAGAAACGAGGAATTAAAGGGTATAATAGCACAAATAATATGTCAAGATATTTTTTTTGAAAATAAAAAATAATTCCTTTTTTTTAGTAAAATATACCTAAATAACATCTTGCTACAGATGGGGGAGAAAATAATTATTTTTAAAATTCGAAAAAAATTTTGAAGAAAATTGGGGGATTTTTAATTTAAATTTTTCTTGTATAAGAAGAACAAAAGGCTATTAACTTGGTTAAATTGTCTCGAAAAATAATAATTATGGACGGAAAATAATTAAAATAATAAAAGAGTTCAATATTAAGGAGTAAGTAAAGCCAAAACACAAAATATAAATAATAAAAGAAATTAAATTTGCGGATAAACTTGAAGCCTAAAGAATTTCCTATTTTTGGTGGTAGATGACACAAAAAATTTTATATTATTAGTAATCCCCCTTCTCCTCGTTTATCGATATCGAGTAAACACGCAGATGTCAGGTATTGGTTTGACATATGTCGGTCAACAAATATTAGGTAGTTGTCCGCAAATATTGAAAATAGGTGCAACTATTGGTCCGCAAAATGTTGGGTATGTTTGGCACTTTCGATGTCTTAATGCTGGCCTGATTTCGGTCCGCAACTATGCTCATACTTAAAGATCAGAATTTCGAAAGATCTCAATCGGGATTTCTAGCAGAGATGGGTCCGAACAGTACGAGGTGTCGGAAATCGGAAGAGCCGGAAATCGGAACTGGCTCAAAAGTCGGAAATCGGAACTCGGAAATCCGACCCACCTCTGATTTCTAAGTCCAAAATCTCTAGCATTTACGTCCATGAATTTTATTTTTTTGTCTAAAATACCCATTCATTTATATTTAATAAATAGCAAAAGGATTGACTCTCGATTGACCAATTTGTTATAAATATATCCTTCCCTTCTCCTAACATATCTTGTCTATTAAAAATGTAAAAACTTTTTTTAATAATATTATTACAACGCGTGCGCATCCTTCCCTTCCCTTTCCCCCTCAATTTATTAAGCAATTTGATGATCTTTTGATTAATTATTATTTACTTTAAAATAAAAATTCTTGTTGTGTTGATGAAGGAGAGATTAAATTTTGTGATCATTTTGCGGGTTGAATTGGTGGGGAAATGTAAAAAGAGAGAAGGGGGAGATAATCAGATATATTTAGGAGGAAATTAGTTGTAATAATGTAAAAATAAAAATAAATTAATTTTATTTTTAGGGAATACAAAGTAGTTAGATTTCAAAAGATCGAGGGTTAAAAAACGAGAAGAGAATAGGGAAGGTCAAAAAAAGGATAGTAGTGAAGAGAGGCCGAACTAAGTCCTTTCTCTTCCGTTCACTAAGTCCCTCCCCTAACTTGCTTCTAAACAAGAGCCTTGTAGACCTGAATTGGAAGCAGTATCGCAAGCTTAAGCATTACTTTGTTTAGAATATTTGAATCCCGAGCATCCTAGCACATAGGACGTCCGGGATTGGCCAATAAATAATTATCGGGCAGAAGATAAATTTACAAGAAATATCAAAAGGGGGACGTATTTTTATTGCTAGGCGCGTTTGCTTATCACGTACATGTGCCTGACTGGAGATACCGGGGAGCCACATAAACCCCCCTGCCCTAACCCAAAATTCTACCAAGCTGGATCCATTCTCTATTTTTAATTTTGCCTGAAAGCTAACCAATATATTCCCCCAACCACTCTCAAATTTCCATTTTAAACAAATCTTCTTTACTTCTTCATCCATTATCTATTAAAACTCCTTTTATTTTTACCCAATTATTCTCTCACGGCCAATTGAAATCGCGGCCATGCGAAATAAATAAAGCTTATTTAGAATTAGGCAAATAATTAATTTATTTCCCCCTTATTTCCCGATTGTTTTAACAACGACAACTTTTATCCCTAAAATTTATAAAAAAAAAGTTTTTGCCCAATGTTTTATTGTTGTTTATAGCTAAACTGTGAGAAAAAAAATTTTTTTAAAAAAGAGATCTGGCAAAAAAAACTAGCGACAATGAAAAAATTAATCTTGGGGAAATTCTGACAATTGAAAGAAAAGTTTTTTACGGTAATTAAGGAGAAAGAAGTGCCAAAAACTGTCACATATATGCCTTAAATTTAGCGGATTCAGGTTATATATAGAGATCGGAAAAGTAGGGAGGCTCCCGTTTCCGAACCTTCTCCTAATCCCCCGTTCCAGGCCCTGCGCTTTTGGACCATATCAGGATCCAACAAGGTCCGGACCTCCGGAAATCCGGATAAGTTCGGATCCTGATAACTGGGGATTTCCTAAAATCTGCTAATCCTACATAGGACCCTTTAAAACTGTTTAGGTTTAGAAATTGAATTCAGAGTCAAGTATATTTGCTTGCAAGTTAAATCCAACAAAATAAATTTACAACAAATAAAATTTAAAAGATTATCCATAAAACAGATTAACTAAAAGATATTTTTAAAATATTAAATAAAATTAATACATAAAAATATTTTTAAGATATATTTGGTCAATAAAAAATTGTTTTTTAATAAACGGAAAGATTAGGAAGAGTGAAAACTTGGAGAGATTTAATATTTATGGATAATAAAGGATTAAGTTTTAAAGTAAGGACAAAAAGTTGGGGGAGTGAAAAAAGTTTGATTAAGAGAGTGTTAGGATAATAAAAATTTAAGTAAGAATAAATTAGAAAATAGATGTTAATTTATTACCTATAAGGACAAAAATAAATATCTCCCTAATAGAAGAACATTCTCAAAGTCCCTCCAGTTGAAGGACCCCTCTATTAGAGAAACTATTAAGGGTAGAACGATAGACTGATAGAAGGATAGACTCAGAGTACCCTCTCCAATTGCTGTCCCATCAGAGAAATCCTCTAATAGGAGCCTCTCTCTAATAAAAGAACAGCCTCTAATAGAGCACTCCTTAACATAAAAAGACTCTCTATAATAAAACACACCCCTAAAGTTGATTAGTATTTATGGATAGAGTTGTCGGTTCTTTGAAAATCTTCAGATATCAAGAACCGTATCAAGCCGAAAATCCTCGGCTCTTCAAATAGGTTCCGAACTGGCAAATATGGATAATAATAATAATATTTTGAATCATACAAATATCCAAAAATTCTAATTTCTCTGATAGAGGATCAATGTCATCCCCTATCAGAGGAATTCCCTTATCAGAGGAATCCCCTATCAGAAGAATCCCCTTATTAATTTCTCTCATAAATACTCATATCCCTTTTAAATCCCTTAAATTATCAACTTTCTCTACAGGATATTTATTCCAAGTCTATCCCCTCTCAACAGTTTTGTTTTTGTTTAAGCTAATCTTTTTAGTTTTAATACCCAAGTATCTTGTTGTTTGCGCGTGTAAATAATAAATAAATAAAAATGGGGGCACTTGAATGAATAAAAAAAATTTTTGAAAAGATTTTATGTGTGTGAGAATTTTGGAAACTTGGGGGAAAGGAAAATATTTTTAAGGAGGGAATATTTTTATTTATCCAACAGAGGGGTTAAAAGACACAAAATAAAGGATTTGAGTGAGAAAATGTGAAGTTAATCTCCTTTATTTTTTTTTATTTTTCAGTCATTCATCCAAGTAAGGAAAATGAGAATAAAACCCTCTTAAATTATATCACAATTACACCAGGCGCGCAAACAGTAAATAAATGAATAAATGTTTTTAAATTTTAGAAGAATGCTGAAAAATGGGAGATTTGTGTTCTGAGTAAATAAAAAAAAATTTTTAAATGATCGAAAGAAAATCCCACAAAAAATCAGTGAGAACATCCCGATCCACCACGACTCCAGTCCATCGTAAGGGGTACCTTTGTCTAAAATTGTCTAATCCTAGACATCTTAATATGGTTCGATGCCAATTGAAGTTCGAGTTTCGAAAAAGTTTTTTTAGAACAAGTCCCCTTGTGAAGGAATAGGCCTGAGGCGGCTGATCTGGTTCCACCTTCTATCAAATCAGAACCTAATCCAGGAGTGGTCCCATCTTTATATCCAATAAAATAGGGATTGGACAGGAGTAAAAATCAACGTCTCGTCCGATTACCTAATTTGATAAAAACAAAGTTAAACAAAAAAATCTTGCATCAACTACAGTATACCCAAAATAAAGGATAAATTGTCTCAAAAGGGATAAATTGTCTCACAACCTCAAAATAACTTTTTTGAATATTTTATTAGGAGGGTTGGGTGGGAGTGGGAGTTTACTCAAAAAAACAATGTAACACATAAATTACGGTTACTAAAAAAATTTTTTTTTCCAAAAAAAAAAGAAGACATCGAAGCGGAAATGGCAATTGACAGAAGGGTAATAATAATAATAATAACGAGATAATAGAAAAAATACCGACAAAAAACATAAATAAAATTTTATATTTCCGTTATGATGCCAAAGCTATTGACGAATTAAAAAATGAGAAAAAAATGAAATCGCGACGGATACTTTTTTATTATGTGTTTTTTTGTTTGTTTAGACCGACTAGTAGTTGAAAAATAACTAGTGACCCATAAATGCATGGAAAAACATTTTTTGATTGTTTTGTATAAATATTATTATTTGGGTAAAATATAGAGACTGGACATGAGGATCAGAGGCGGGTCGGAACAGTCCGAGGTGTCGGAAATCGGAAGAGCCGGAAATCGGAACTGGCTCAAAAGTCGGAAATCTGAATTCCGACCCACCTCTGATGAGGATTGGTCGAGAGTGGAAAGCGATATCTCGAGAAGGAGAGTTAAAGAGATCAAGCCTTCGTTAAGTCTTGATAAATACATGATCCGAATAAACGCCCTCCCGAATAAAAGCCCTCTTGATTAACTAAACCCTATAGCTAAAAGGAGTGGTTAATGCCGTTACTCCTCTTCAATGGTAGACTGAGAGAATAATCACTCAGAGTAAATATGGGGTGATAATACTGTAAATATCAGTCCATGCCTTCAAATAGATGTCCTCACACTCGATGATCTATTAAAAAAGAACGCCTTGAGTTTTCATTGAAATATGGTACGAGAGACTCTCTCCACCAACTGAGCTGCCGGGGCTTCTTTTTTTGGCTTCCTTTTTGAGGTTTACAGTGTATTAAAAAATTCTCGATCATTAAAATTTCAGTCTTGATAAATAGATAATATTTATGAGAAAGAGAGCAAAACTAAATTAGGCGTAAAGGACCGAGAATTGGAAGCAATCAAAAAAGCGGCATCCTCATAAATTGTCGGCATTTTTAAAGCAAAAAATTTATTTTTCCATCCCTCCAAGTTGCCTTCTCTTAAAGTTGCTTCCTTCTTCAATAAGTGAATCTTGTGGAGATGTAGGGGGAAGAGAGGAGGGGGAGAGGGGAAGAGGAGGGGGACGGAGGGGGACGGAGAGGGAAGAGGAGGGGAAGGAGGGTTAATTCATCTCCCTATTTTTCCATTCCAAAAAAAATTTCTTCCCTTCCGTTCGTCCCCATCGTTCATCGAGATTTTTTGGGGCATTAAAAAAGAGAGAGATCGTTGGCATCATAATAATTGTCGGCATTTTTGTCTTTTTAACTTGTTTATATGAAAAATAAGTCTGTTTGTAAAGTAATATTTTAAGTAGATAAAGACTTTTTTTATCTTCTTTTCTCGAGTGAAATAAAAGGAGACACTCGATTGGCACGGGAAGTTGCGTAAATTGTTTGTAGGTAGATAGATTTTATTGTCAAAAAACAAAAAAAAATAAAATGATGATGAGGACAGGTAAAAATAGGGAAAATAAAAAAGAGTATTTAATAATTGCGGAAACCCAAAAAAAAAGAAAAAAGATTTTTTCAAATTTTTATAAATGAATAAAGATTAAGCCTTGAAATATTCATACAAGATTTATTTAGAGGTGGATCTCGTCTAAGGGGTAGGATTGGCGGATCTAGGGAAAACAACTAATAACCGAAAAAAGAGCCGAAGATTTTTATACTTAGAAGACTCCGTCCCAATAAAATCTTCTAAAATCCCGAATTTTTGACCTGGAATTATGAAGAAAAACCCTCTACTTTTAGATAAAAGAGGTATATTTTTATCCCAATATTCTATTTCTCACCTTTTCCAAACTCGGAATTAGACTAAGGAAGGCTTATCGAGAAACGCTTATCGAGACTTGGAAGGCTTATAAAAATGAAATTTCATTAGAAAACCTTGAATAAGAAATTGGAATATCAAAGATTTGAAAGTTCCAATTCCAAAATTAGAGAGAATTATGCCTTGAAATATTCATACAAGATTTATTTAGAGGAGGATCTCGTCTAAGGGTAGGATTGGCGGATCTAGGGAAAACAACTAATAACCGGAAAAAGAGCCGAAGATTTTTTCTGATCAGTATACCCTGATATGCCAACTCTCATCAAATCAAATCACAATTTAAAAACTTCCGTTACCCATTTTTATATACCAATTTAAAGAAATATTTCCCCTAATTTTTAACAACAAATATATACTATTTTTAAAATGACAGTAAGCCCTCCACAAAAATTGAAAAGAAAAATAAAAGTCTTATTCATGTTACACTAGTCGTTGGTTGTATTTTTATATGAAAGAAGGAAACAGTCAAAAATTTTGAGGATTTGGAAAATGGTCGGAAGATGAGTGGTTGGTTTTTAGAAATTAAACAGAAAAATATAGAAATGTGTGTTATGTATCTGTTTGCTTTTACTATTCCGCCCGGTTGGTTATTTAAAAATTGAGGGGAGAGCTTCTCAGGATTGTTTGTCTTTGTTCTCCTAATGCATTTTATGGCGCGAGAATGGTTAGGAGTGATTATAAATTTGGCAAATTAGGGTCTGGTAAAGTTGGTAGAAATTAGAAAGTATTATGAGATATGTGGGAAATTGCGTTTTTTAAAGATTGCGGACATTTGCGGACAATTTAATTTGCGGACAATTTCATTTGCGGACATTTTCATTTGCGGACAACATTTGCGGACAATTTAATTTGCGGACATTTCCATTTGCGGACAATTATTTATTGCGGACAATTTTTGCGGACAGTTTTATTTGCGGACAATTTTTTACGGGGACTATTTGCAGATTGCTTTTTTGCGGACTTTCTTGCTGACACTATTTTGCGGGCATTTTTTACGGATTTTAATTGCGGACACTATTTTAAGTACGCAATTTTGTCGAAAGTTAAAAAAAACTTTAATTACAGTAGCTTTAATAATGTAAACTTTTTACGGACTTTTCTTGCGGACATTTTTGCGACTTCTCTAATTTACAATCCATTCGCTTTACAATTTTTTATTCCTGTAAATTTTATCAGGTCTTACAGAAAAATTCCCAAATTTCAAAGAATCTTGTATTCCTTCCAAATTCAAAAAAACGCCCTCTTTTATCACGCCAAAACGTCCCCTCCCCCTATTCTTGTATAAGGCTTGTAGAGAGACTTACTCATCAATTGTTGGATGGCATTAAAGCTATCTATATTTATTTTATATTATTTGCATTTGTTTCCCAAGAGTTTTGAGGAGAGACATTTCATCCTGCTTTTCCCTTCCCTATTGCTCATTTTATACCAATATTCCCCCAAAATTTCCCCCCAAAATTCTTTCTATTTTACTCACTTATGGTGGCTAAACTGTGAAGAATCATCGAAAAGCATTAAATAAGGGCTATTAAGAAAAGGGAATTAAAGACAGAAAAATAAGGTATTGTAAGAAGAAAAAAAATTTTGAGGGAGTGGTAAATTGACTGAAAAGATAAACCCAGGATATTATTATTAAAAAATGTGTGTGTTTGTTTAGCTAGAACACAAAAAAAAATTTAAAAATAAAAAAATATTAGAGAGGTAATTAAAGTTAAAGTTAAGCTAATTATGAGACCCTAAAGCTCAAACAGCATGGCAGAAAAGTTTAAACCCTCTATGAGTTTCGATGCTGTAGTTGTCTCTAAAGTTATGAGTGAGTAGGACATTTGATCCCGATGACTTAAAAACCTGTTGACGGCACCTTAGGCAGCTTCCTAAGTAGGGTTGTCGAAGAACCGATGATTTTTCGGATCGGATCTTCGGTTCGGTTCCCGGATATCCGAAGATTTTCCTGGGATTGACAACCCTATTCATCGCTTATTGGGCAACTAACTTGACTAAATTTGAAACCCTAAAAGAGCTGTCAATCCCTAGATAGCCTCAGGATATTAGGACTGGGACCTTCCTTATTGTAGATAGAAATTTAACTAGTATTTTACCTTAATTGAGGTAAGGTACCAAAAAGGCTTTTAATGCCTAAGATTGCTTTAGGCATCTCCACCAGGAATGTGCGTCATAGCGTCTGGCGTCCATTTTTGGCCGATTTTTGGCGTTTTGCGTTTGGCGTGATTTAAAATTTAAAAGATTGGCGTTTGGCGCGCCATGCGAAAATTTTGGCGCACACACTGATCTCCACCGCCCATTGGCCAAATAAATTTTTAAAAAACATACATAAATTAAATTTTGAGGTGTTTTTACAATAAGATTCGACCCTCCCTCTTCCTAAATCACTTATAATAATTAAAATTCTTTTTAAATTTAAAAATTTTCTTGTTTATCCTTTCCTTTTTAAATTGCCTTAGGGAGCGAAATTTACTAAAATATCCCTAGAGTATTTTTAAATAAACAACAACAACTAATATTGGATTGCTAAACACACACTCTTCAAATAAATACATGTTTAGCACTTTTGTAAACATGTATTTAGTGCCGACGGCATTTAATTAAAAGACGAGATTGGACAAATGCTAAACAAGTGGTTTTGGGGCGTTTTAATAAAATGAGACGACATTTTGCCAATTCCACATTTTGCCAATAAGGGTAAAATACCACGTTTTGCCAATAAGGCAGTGTGACAAGATGTAAAGTTTTACCCTTATTGGCAAAATGTGGATTGGCAAAATATGATAAAAATGAGAAAAAAGGGAAAGGAAAAAGGGAAGTGGGATACATAACATTTGATTATTTTTATTTTAAAGGGAAACACGATAAATAAAGGAAATTTTTTTTCATTTAATTGTGGTTTCAACAAGTAAAATAAAAGTGGGAAAAAATATGTCCAGAAAACTGCCGAGATTTTGCAATAAAAAAATGAGGAAACATCTGTGGAATAAATTTATTTTTATTTATTTAATATTTGGATATGTCTTTAATTAAATGACAAATTAGAAGGGAGAGATAATTTTAATTATTTTTTTAAGTAGAAAAAATTTCAAGAAAAAATTCATTTGCGGACAAAAGATTCATTTGCGGACAGAAAAATTCATTTGCGGACAAGAATTGCGGACAAAAAATTTCATTTGCGGACAAAAGTTTATTTGCGGACAATAATTGCGGACAAAAATTTGATCTCCAATCTCTACCGTACTTAATAAAATAGGGCTGTAATTGAGCACCAGGCTTTATTAAAGGAGAGGCTCTATTTTTCAACTACCCTCAAAAGTGGGGGCTCTTATGTATATTCATGGGAATTCCTGGCCAGGGATGTGCGCTAAAAGTCAAACGCCAAACGACCATTTTTCAAAATTTTAAAACACGCCAAACACTAAACGTAACGCCAAACTCCATGATGCACAGTCCAGTCCCTGAATTTTTTAAATAATTTTTAATGTAATTAACGCCAATTATGTTAATAAAAGCCCTATTTTTGGGGTGTTTATTAACGATATATTATTTTCCCTAAGGAAATCTAAATGACATTTCCCTCATTTTTAACCTTCTATTTAATAAATTTGCGCGAAAACAATAAATAAAATATTAAAATAAACGAAAATAAGGAATTAGAAAATGAATGATTCTTAGTCTCCCTAGTATTGAACGTTTTGTGGCATTCGTCTCTGGCTCCGACTCTTTTTGAATCTTGACACAGGCTCTGAAACCGGTGATTTTCGGAGCTGCTCCATGTTGGCTTCAGGTCTGGGTGGCAAATCATGATAATATTGCATCGGGAGATTTGGTTAGAGTAAGAGAGACATAGAGGGATTAAGGAAAATATCGAGGGGGCTAAGGGAGATATAGAAGGATTGAGGGAAATATCGTTAGATTAAGGGAGATATCGAGGGGTTAAGAGAGATATCAAAGGATTTAGGTAGATGTTGAGATTAGGGGAGATATGGAGAGGGATCGAAAGGGATATGGAGGGATTAAGGGAGATATCAGGGGATTAAGGAAGATATCGAGGGATTAATGGAGGGAATTAATATAAGGGATTAAGAGGGGATTATATAGGGGATTAAGGAAGATATCGAGAGATTAAGAGGGATATCAATGGATTAACGAAGATATCACCGGGATTAAGGGAGATATATAGAGAGTTAAGGAAGTTATCGAGACTATCCCTCAAATATCACATAAAACCAGATAAGTTTCAGTTAAAAATGAGACATTAATAATTTTACATTAATAATTTTGAGACTTTTTTTCAATTAAAAAATGTATATTAAATAAAAATTAATTTAGAACTATTTTTGATCTAGTTCTTTCATTCCTATAAACACCCACTACATATTAAATATTACTTTCGCGCATTAACATGACCATTATAAAATTTTGCCTGACTAATAATTAGAAATAAAATATAATAAAATAAATATAATAGATGTATTATAATTAAATATTGTTAAAAGGGAAACATGAAAAAATTGTTTAAACACAAAAGAAAAATAATTTAAGGTATCGGCATTTTTCAAAAAAAATTTTTTTTTGTGAAAGTATTGGAAGATATCTTCTTCCAGGTCAAAAAACTCGAAAATAGGAAAATATAGACAGGTGTTTGAACATGAAATTTAGAGAGTTTTGATTCTCGGGAAAAGTTGAGGTACAAAAATGTGAAAGGATGGGAAGAGGGAGTGAGGGAATTTTTGATGGAATGAAGAACAAATATTTTTATTAAACATGAAAATATATTATGGAAATATTGGTATCGAAAGATCAGAAAATTTGGAAATTCTATGGAAATAAAAATCAGAATTTATGCGGACATATGCATAGTAGAGAGAAAAGTCCGGTAGGATTTCCGATCGGGTTTTTAAAAATTCCATGGATCGGGTATCTGATTTCGGTGTATTGAGAAACTGTCCGTGTTTCGAATTTAGTGTATCAGATCTCGGATAATCCAGCACATCCCAGGTATGTAATACATACCTGGGATGTATTGAGGATCCTGCGACATCAAAATAAATTCACACTTCGAGAATCGAGGGCAGGATCCCTGGTATGTATTTGTGTGATAGGTAGGAAGGAAAGTTGACTAGATCTGCCTACATGTCAGTCACTAAATTTCATCTCTTTAAGAATTTAGATAGGCTTCCTGTACAGGTCTTAAAACTAATAATTTATAACTTACAGTAAGTACAAAATAAATAGGCTAGAACCCTCAAGAATCGAGAAAAAATTAATTGATTAGCGCGCAAATAATTAAAACAGATTTGAAGCTCTCCTCCTCCCCCTATTTTCTCCCTATTTTCCCAATCCCCAACAAAAAATCTGTGTTTGCGCATCCGCTGAATGAAAAAGGAGAAGGTTCCTATCCTTTTTCTTCTATTTGTTGCCAAATAATAATCATTCTATAAATATACTATATTGGTTTTTATGTCCACCATTTGTCGCGCATCATTATTTTTTGAAGAACCCGACGAGGGAAAATAAAAAAGAGGGGGGGGGGGGGGAAAGGGGCTAATCCCCGCGCAATGAACGGTCAAAGAAGGAAAGGCGGAGGAAAGGCGGAGGAAATTGAAGAAAATCGAGAATGAATGGGAAATTAAATGGCCAATAAAATTTTTATTTTTTGAAAAAAGGAAAAGGGATTTGCGGGATGAAATGAATCAATCATCTCTCAGAAAAAAATTTTTTAAAGCGGATTTGGCCGTGAGTCGGCCTATTTTCTTTATTTTCTTGTTTTTGCTTGTTTGACCCTTTTAAAGACAAAATACTTTTTTGGGCAAATAAAGGGGAGGGGAAATTATTTGAGAATGGATTTGGGTTTGGTTTAAGTGTTTTTCTGATTATGATTTAAAGGGGGATTTTGGTCAATACTTAAATTTAGGCCCCCCTTTATTTATCATCCAATATTCTCCCCTAAAGAAGCAAGTGCACAAACAAATCCACACTCGCATCAATAGAAAGAAGGATATGTTAGGTATGCTACATACCTGTTTTAGAGAAGAATTACCCCTCCGTTTTGAGATACCCTTCTAATTGACGCTTTCTTTGAATTTTTTAAAAAATCTAAAAAAATTTTTGAAATTTCTTAAGATATTTTTCATATGTTAATAGACCTACCTAGGTAAATTAAATTATTGACCTTTCCAAAGGGGTATGGTAGGTATCGGATGGGTATCGCATGCTCTAAAGTAGAGCCCCACTCATATTCTTAAGTAGAGCCCACATACTATTAGAGACAGCCCAATAACAGTTGAAGATTGTCGAAAAGTAAGGCCCTATTGAGCTTCGTTTTAAGAAATACGGTATATCCCAAATAAAATTTTAAAGGGATCAAATGTCTGTATTTCTAAAATACTTAAAAATATATTGTTATAGTTTAAGCAATTTATTGGTCACTTCAAATCATTTATCGTGTCATATACTATTTAATAGGTTAAATGGCATTAATTACGCAATTTTTGTTTAAAGTAACTTAAAATTATACTTGGAAAAATAAAATAATTATTACAATAAATAAATAAATTATATAACAGGTCAAAAAATAATATTTTTTAAGGGAGTGGATATTATAAATAAATCAAAAAATTAAATAAACAATAAAAAAATAGTCCAAGTATTTATTACATAAAAAATAATATGTGTAAAATTTTTTGCTTAGAAAATTTATTAGGACTAGAAATAAGTAAAGTATAATTCAGGATCTCATAGAGGGATGGAATTAGGTTTACCGCACAACCTGGGATCTCTATGGGATTAATTCCGGAAATCTTTTTATATGCCAAAAATGGAATAATTTAAAATTTTATGGAGTTTAATACAAAGGCAAGGCCCTGAAAGTGCTTTACGGATCCGAAAAAAGGATATCTTTGAATTTCAAGATCCTTTAACTCTGGTCCTGAACATTGTTTTTAGGGTCTCGACACAAAAAACGATCTTTAAAAATCGGGATTTTCAGGGGTTCAGGGTTCGAAGGGGTTCTAAACAGGGTCTAGCTGCGAACTCAAGCCTGGGTCTATATAAAAATTAGATATCCCCCTCTGATATCCCCCAAAAAATTTTACAAATTCAAGCTCTACCCAGTAATTTTAATAAAAAATATTTAAACAAAATTTTTTTGAAAAAAAATTTATTTTGGTGCTAAACGGATTATTACCTATAATAGAAAGTAAAATAAATGTCCTGAGAAAATTAAGAGAAAATAATATCTTCATAAATCTTTTGTTGAAATAATGTTTTTTGTTTGTTTTTTATGCCTAGAGGCGAAAAAAGGGTATAAAAATATTAAAAATAAATTAAAAAATAATTTATGGAAAGTGTCAATATTTATCGTCAACAACAGATGTATTATAGTAATAATTTTAGTGAGATTAGGAAAAGATTTGAGAGGATTGTCGCGCATTAAGAAAACATGTGGAAAATTAGAAAAAAATAAAAATAATTTTTGAAAAATTAATATGTACAGTTGGACCTTTATTAGAAGATTACCCCTAGGGGATACACCCCCCCCCCCTCTTCCCCTCTTATAATGGGGTGTAGCTTAAATAGAAGGTACCGTTACCAAGTACATCTGTTGTTGACGATAAATGTTGACACTTTCCATTTAATTTATATTACCATTATTATAAAATACCCTTAGGGGTTGATAGATTTTCAGCCCCTCTAGGGGCTGAAAAAATCATATCTTGTAATGAGAAGTATCTTAAATAGAGGGTATCGTTTAGGCAGCTTCCTCTGCCCAATGGTCAACCAGATTTTAAGGATGGTTCATTAAATAGAGGTGTAAACTAGTGTCCAACCAAAGTACATATATGAACTCTTCCTATACCGACCCCTCGGCCTTAAATTGAGGTGTATCTTAAATCAAAGGGTATCCAGCACATTAGGCTCTCTAAAACAACACCCCTCCTCGGCTGAATTTTGCTGAGGTAAAAATGAAATTAAGATGGGAGGTGGTGTACTTATAGAGAGATTCCTCTTATCGGGGGTATCACAAAAAATTTTTTTTTAATAATATTGCAAAAGCAAAAATGTGGTAAAGTTTTGATGGTTAAAAGGATATATAAATAAAAAATAAATAAAATTGAAAGGCTTAATACTTAAATGTTTTTGTTGGAGATTTTATATAGGCTATAAATTTATTTTATTTTCTAGGGCATATTTTGGCGCAAATTTTTTGGCGCAATGAGGTTAGTTTAATTAGCAAAAGAGCGTAATTTTAAAAAGGTTTGGGACTGGATTCTATGTGATCCTTTATCTCGGACAGATCCTGGCCTAACAGGTATAACTAGCCCCAGGAAAAACCTAGGAAGCTCAAAAATTCCTAGGTACATTCATGCCCGACACAAAAATAAAATTCCTATTTTAGGAATCAAGACGCAGGATCCGAGGTCTGTGGTACAGGAGAAGACCAAGACTGACACGGACACAGCTCGACCGCTAATGCTAACAAATTAAGAACAGAGTTCGAAATTTCGAAATGAAGATTGTACTAGCTGGTTTAATGTAGTTTCTGAATAGAGCGATTAGGTGGTCATGTTTGCTTGTGGACCCCGAAGTTACAAGATGTCTTTTTTATTTATTTAAGCTTCCATGCTTTCATTATCTCTTATTTTGTCTTGAAACTAAATTTCCTTTAATTTAATTAAAAGCGCCAAATCCTTCCTTGCGCCCAACCATCCCCTCTTTTATTGAAAAATAAAAGTAATGTCTGTTTAAGCAATTAATCATCAAAAACAATTCAAAATAACAACAAACCACTATGTTTTGGATTAAAACAAGCATCACAAAACATCAAAGCTTTTAATCAACACACATATGTACCCACAAAAAATTTTTTATAATAAAATTTAATTAATCTTCTTTACAATTACAAGCATTTTTGTTGTGTAATGTAAGACAACTGACAGAGGGGAATCTCAAGGAATTTTTTTTTGATGACCGAACATTATTTTTTTAGTTATTTTTTATATTTAGAAATAAATAAAGTAAAAATGCAAAAATACTAAATTTTCTAAAAAATAAGGGAGAGGTCAAGTTTAGCCCCAGGCATGCCTTGATCCATCGCTTCTCCCTTATATATTATACACAAGTGCTCTACCGACTCTGTGGCTTTCACCATCTCATTTAATAGATCCTAAATCTCAGCCTGGTAAGCGGTTTAAATGCGAGCCAGTATATCTCACTTTCTTACAAAATAATTTTGGATTTTATTCTCAAGGAGCTGACAGGGACCTAATCTTCTCACAAACATGTGATTTTGTAGCCTGATGGGATATCAATTATCGTTTTACATACGTCTAGTTTCCATTAAGAAAAAATAAAATCAGGTAAAGAGGAATTTGCATTAATTACCCATTACTGATCCAAATTATCAAACTTTTAATAAAATCCAACCAATTTTAAATTTGATATTTAATTAATTGATATTTTGAGCTTCCCTTGGATGAGTTAATCTAAAAAGATTACTAAATTTCAGTAAATTTCCAAGCTTTGAAAGAAAAAAAAATAAAAAAAAACATAAGATAAACAAAAGCACAAAAATAAATTTTTTAGTTGCACAAACAAAAGCACAAAATCGGCTATCAGAAAAAAAATTTAAAAGAGGTTGAGAGAGAATGTGAGCACCTCTTCAAGACTGGAAAGAGATAAAGTAGGAGGATTTATAAAACTTTTATTTTTATAAATTTTCTCAAGTTAAATTTTTTATTTTTATTTAATTTTTGTGTTAATCTTGAAAATAAAAATATTTAAAAATTTCCTTTAATTTAAAATTATTTTATTAATTAGAATGTCATCTTCTGAGTATGTACATCGCCCTAGACCAGCTGGAATTGCAGGAGAAATATTTGGGAAGGTTGGATGAAATTAAATTTAAAATAGAATTTCGTCAGAAAATGTCATTTAATCCCAGAATTACCGTAATTAGGATAATTTTTCGATTTTTAAATTAGATTGCAAAAAAAATTCCTGAAAGAGAAATCGTAGGATTATCGGAAGGGCCTCCCTAACCTAACTATTACTATATTTTCAAGAATAATCGACTTGGGTATTTGAGGGAGGGTAACTTTAATTGAGAGAGAGCTAATTAATCAAGAAAATTTCTACAATCGTCTAAACTCCTTGGTAACAATAAGCATTTTAAATGCTGGTAGGTGAACCATCCCTAAAGTGAATCATCACTGTAATTAGTTGTTAATAAAATCGAAAATAAAATTATAATTCTAGCAACAATCAAAATATAACGAATTGGAAGGCAATCATTTACTGGAATGGATTAAGGAACTGGTAAAGGATGATGCCGTAAATACAGAGGGATCAAGACAAAATTTTCATACCCAATTGAAGGATGGGCAATTGTTGTGCAGGTAAACAGGGGGTATAACTTGAGGGGTATAACTTGAGGGACATGAATTGAGGGGCATAACTTGAGCCATACATAGAGATGACAGTTGAACTGAAATTTTATTACAAACATAAGCCTGCCTTGATTTTGATTCCAGCATGATTTTCTTTCTCACATCAGTGAAACGGGAACCCCTCCCCCAGAAACGAGGGGGACCCTAGCATTTAGGATTGGAAATTCAGATTCTAAAGTGAACCAAAACTTCAGGCCACTGTAGAACTTATTATTTTATACTTTTTTTAGACTTTTGAATGCTGTCGAACCTGCTACAGTCAAAAAAGTTATGAAACCGATATCAAACTTCAAGTAATTCTTTTGTTTCAAAACACTTTATTTTTTCAAATTAGTTGTATGGAAAATATCAACCAATTCGTTACTGGCGCTCGAAAACTTGGTGTAATTGATGAAGAAACATTTCAATCTGTTGATCTTTTAGAAGGACGAGATTTATTTTCTGTTTGTGTAACTTTACAGGCACTCGCAAGAAAAGTTTTTTCTCTAAAATTTTTTTCTAAAATTAATTTTTAGCTTGAAAAATCGCATGGAATTGCACCACCAAAGCAAGTGCCAAAGAATAAAATTTGAGAGATATTAAGACGGGATATAAAAATACTATTTCTTAAAAAAGCAACAAGGACGTTAGTATGATAAATTTAACTGACTAATAACTCTTGAAAATGTAAACTTATTTAAAATTTAAAATGTTGATTTTCAAAAAGGGTTTGAATCAGTTAATATAAAAAGTCATAATTAGCCATCAAAATTACTACATATTATTTAATAGTAGACAGGGTTGGGAAACTGTAAGTGGTATTGTACATATCCCCATCTTAAGATAAACCTCCATTATAAGGAACAAATTTTTTCAACCCCTAAGTAAATATCTAAAGATCGAATGAATTGCAGATTTCTCACTTACATCAGAAACATTTTTAAAATTTTTTAAAAAATAATTTTTAAAAAGAAAATTCAAAAAATTATTAAACAAAAAATTTTTATAAGAGAAAATTAAATTTAAAAAACATACATTTTTGTCCAAAAAATAATCATCATAATCAAATTCTAAAATAATCCAATTTTTAACTATAAAATGAATGCCGATAATTCTTCGAATCATTTAGTAAAGCATAATGTGGATATTGAGTAGAACCCGTAGAAGTATTATTGCCAATAGGATAAACATTTGGTGCAGCTACAGAATGGTTATATTGTTGTTGTCGAAGTAATTCACAAAGCTTTTCTTCTTTAATTTTCCTAAAAATTGAGAAAATTAAGAAAATAAAATTTGAATAATTAGGCACCACAGGGGGAAGGGAATGGCATTTCTGTGAAGAGAATGAAAACCAGGACTTATTCCAACCCGAAACACGATCCTAAAAAAATTCTTTAAACGTGACTTAATTCTCAGTCAACACGTCCCATCCATTTCTACGAACATTTTTATGAAATAAGAATAAAAATATCCGCAAAAAATATCTTTCCTCTAAGAATAACGCTTCCCCAGTGACGAATAAAATAATAAAACCTTAAATGAACAGTAGCACGCTTTTCACAAAATTGCTTAACAAATTCATCAATGTCCAACTCTCCCTTGTGAAAGTCTTCTGATATCTTCTGAAAAAAGAAATTTTTTAACTGTAGTCTAAATTTATTCTTAAAAATTTTCCAGATTTTCTAAAAATTTCTGACTCTAAAAAAATTTATTTATTTCAAGGACTCACCAAAAAAACTTTAAAAAATATTCATTTTTTACGCCCAAAAATTCAAAAAAAAACCTCGCTCTCTTTTTCCGCTTCGTGGGCAAGAGTCTTCAAAGTAGAACAAACAGAATCAAGTGAACGAGAATTGCTTAACTGAAAAAATAAAATTAAAATCAAAATAAATATCATTTGTGCTAATAAATGTCAAAATGTCATTTGTGTTAAAAAATCGGTGTTTAAAATTGAGGCTATTATCTAGGCAGTCTACCGCAACAGGTGGCAAACCAAATTTTAAAAATCGTTTCTAAAAGTAAAGGGTATCCAAAATTTGTGATAATTAAAACCGAGGCCGACATGTTAAATTTTCATTCACTATTTGAATTTAAAGTGAAAAGACCAATTAAGGAATCCCTTCCTGTATCTCACACTCACAATTAATCGAGGGACTAACAAAACAAAATTAGTCAAAACCTTGTCAAGTTTCTCCTTCATTTCTTCAACACTTTTCTTCTTCTCAACAGCATCAAAATGAGTTTTTTGTAAATTTTGTAGAGCAGTTTTTAATTTTTGTTCCATAGACAAATTATATTCTGCCAAAGATTTTGATTGAACAAATTTCATTTCTTTGTCATTTGAAATTGAATTGATCTTAAAAATTAAAAAAACATTTTAATATTTATTTTGGCTAAATTCTGAATAAGATTTTAAAAATAATCAGAATATAAGATTACTCACCCTTAACAATCATATCCATTAATTAAAGGCTTCACATTCCCTATCCCTACCCTAAAAATCGGAGAAAAGGGCCGCAACACACCATGGCTTTCTGAAACCAATATAAAATTCATAAAGCCAGATTGTCAAAAAATTGGGGTTGATCCAACTAAAATCAAAGACACGCTCAAACACAAAATTCATGAGGTCAATAATTAGTCATATACCCCCAGAACACCCCCGGAAATAACTATAATTAGAATAATAAAAAACAAACCTGTGAAAGATTGTCGATAAGCGAATTTAATTTACTTTCATCATTTAAAAGAACACTAAGTTGATCTTCAGTATAATTTCTGATTGAAGTAACAAGCGTTTGGGTACAAGATTCAAGCAATCCTGGAAGGTCACGAGAACTCATTTCTTAAATTTTTTAAAAAATCTTTAAAATAAAAAAATTTTCAAAAATTTTTAAGATAAATATAATCGATAAATTAAACAAAATTTAAAGAAAAAAATAAAAAATTTAATTTTTAATTTTATTCACCGAAATTATAAAAGTGAATTTAAAACGACGTAAAATCTCTAATAGAATGCCCAAACATTTTATTTTTTCAATAACCTTCCAAGAGGGGATTCTATTAGAAGGGGGCAATTAAATGGAGTAGGGCATTATATTAGAGATTTTAAAAGGAAAAAAATATTTTTTAGTTTATTAGAGATTTTTAAAATATTTTTTTTTGGCTTTTTGTAATTTTCAGAAGAACCAAAAAAATGTCCGATCAATTAGAATTAGAGACAGGCACGGGACATCCTGCACGGGATTTACGGGATCCCGTCCCGGTTTTGAGCTAAAAACGGGATTACCGGGATTTACAAGATTAATCCCGCGGGATCCCGTCCCGTATAAAATGTTGGAAAAAAGATCCCGTTACGGGGGAAGTAATGCGATTTTGCCGATCTCTAATTAGAATAGAATTAAACAGTAAAAAATATTTTTTGGAAATTTAACCGGTTTCATACCACTAATTTAGTTTTGTAAGTCAATACTTGTTCATATTTAACCTAATTTACAACATCAATTTCATCTTCAGATGGCCTAATATTTTGTTCGGCAATTTCCCGTTCTTTTAAAACAGTTGGAGTACTATGTAATTCGAGAAAGTTTATTGCACCACCATATCTTTCACTGAAAAACGATTATTTTTGGATTAATATTGTTTTAAAAGAATACGGGAAGCTATAACTTGCGACCGTGAAATTCCCCAAAAATCATTAAAAAATGTCTCAAGAATCCTGGCCCCTGACGTAAATTGCCTTTTAGCTTGGGCTATGTCTGGACTATAGTAAAGAAAAAAATCAGGTCCTATATTAAAATAAAGTGCCTGGACATAAACTCTTATTGTTAGTACAAGAAAAATTCCATCCAGGGTTCAGCACGGTCTCAGAAAACCCAAGAAAGAAATTTTCCAGGAGGTTAAAAAATTTATTAATTTAAAAAATAATTTTTACAAAAAAATAACCTCCATTCAATAGATTTATTAAAAGAATCAGAAACAGCAGGATAACGTTTTTCCAATAAATCATCCAAATCTGGAAGTGTGTAGTCTTTTGAAGAAATTCCCAATTTTTTAAAAACTGGACCTAAAAAATTTTTTTATCAAAAAATAAAAACTACAAAAATTTACCTATACTAGCATGTAATCTCTTGCAAATTTCTCTAGGAAAAGCAAATGCTGGGGAAACATAATTAGGGCAATCAATTTTGTCAAAACAGCGTTGGACAAAATAAAAAGATGTGAGGTCAATAACCTAAGAAAAAAATTTTTTTTTGAATTTTTAAAAATTTTTGAAAAATTTTTTAAGGAATTTTTTTTATTTTTTAAAAGGAGGGTTAACAAAAAAATCAAAAAAAAATTATTTAAAAAATTTAAAAAAAATCTCCCTTACCCAATAAACATTTTGATTTCGATGTTCTCTTCCACGGCTCATACAATATTTTGAATGATTAAGCTAACAAAAAACTGCTTTTTAATCAAACTTATCAAATTTTTCTAACTTGGTATTGAAGATTGTAATGACGTTCGGGTGGTTCTGTAGGATTATTTTTTGAAGCTGGGTCACCTTAAAAAATAAATCATTGAATGAAACTCCAAGCGGAATTCTAAATATATAGGAGCACTTAAAAAAATTTTACCAGGTTCTTATGCTCACAAGGAATAGCAGGGTAGATGTCACCTATTGCGCCAATTTTTTTGCTTTTTTGGCCCTGATCCCAAAATTAAAAAGTTATAAGGCTTCAAAGTTTTCGACTTTTAGAGCGACTGGGTCCTCATCATTTTTCATATTAAAGAAGAAAATGAGACTTCCTTTACCAGATAATAGAACACCGAGTTGAGGATTAACCATCATTCAAAAAAATATCGTCCCAAAACTTCCTGCTTAACAAAATCTGTTGATAAATTAACCCACAGACCTTATCTTGGAATATCACCACAGGAATAATTTAAAAATTTTTTTTTCATTAAATTTTTAAGCAAACCCCCAAGCAAATAAAAAATTTTGATTACGATTATTTTCGTCTTTAGAATTGTCAACATAAACACAAATAACTCGCCACATTCGAATTTCAGCTCTTGAATTAAATCGTCGAAAAACTCGAAGCATATAAGCATCAATAAAAGGAAATGGAGAAGGGATGTTATCACGACCACCAGTCAATTCAACAACTTTTGAATAAAATTTATCAGAAGATGATGGAAGATTACTAAAAAATATAAAAAAAAAGTTTTTAATTATTTTCTAATTAGTTATTCCTTGGTAAAAGCCTTGGGTTTTTCTGTACACAGACTCGGGTATTTTTTAGAGTTTCCTAGTTTTTGGGGTATGGATAGCCTTGGCATCGAAAATTAGTCGATGCCAAGGCAGATTTAATATTATAAAAATCTCTCTTATTCAATTTTATTTTAGGAAAGGGTTGCCGTTTTCGAACCGAGCCGGCGTTTGAGTCATTTTTCGGGCTTCGTTTATATCGAACCGGACCGTTGTCTTTTTCGGGCCAAACCCGAAGCCCGATTCGGGCCGGCAACTCTACTTATGAACAAAAAAATTCTTAAAATATTTAAGAAACCTGTTTGCAAGCACTCTAGGAGCAACTTTAGGCATAGCAAAACTAGTAGATGGTTGTTGTTGTACATTTTGATCATTTTCCTCTTCTTCCAACCTCGCCACATCCAAATTTTCATCATTTAAAAAAGGTTCAATTGCTCCCTCCTTTCCCATAGAACCTCTTCTTCTTAACGCCTCAACTGTCGCATTAAGTGCACAAACGGCTGGTAATGAACTTAAATTGACCAATTCGAGTTTGTCATAGCCAAATGGGATAATGAGGGAGTCAAGAAAAATTTTTGCATTTTTAGGCGATTGTTGGCCATTTTCTGGGAAAATCAATCAATAATTTTAAAAAATTAAAAAACCTTCATAAAAACGACAATAATCCGCTAATCGTAAAATTGCATCCTTCCCACATTTGCTTGACTGGAAAATTCGAAAATTGCGATTCTTTGTATAAACACAAATGTCACATAGAAAAATTGGGCTGTCTTTTGGACCGTTGAGAATACAACAATCCGATTTTAATAAATTACTGAAAGTGAGAAATTTTTTTTGAAAATTTTAGGAAAAAAATTTAGAAATAAACTTAATTTTACAAATAGTCAATCCAGAAAAAATTTTTTTTTTATTTTTGTCCATCATAATCATTAAGAGTCTGGGCACAACAGTGCCTTGACCAGAATTTTTTAGGGCCCTAAACCTAGTATTTTTAAAATAAAACCAGGCTTTCCAAGGTCTCAGGTTATTCAGTGTCTTACTATAGAAATACGGTCTTGGTCAGATTACCCAGAAAACTTGAAAAAGAGCTCATGTCGGATATCTAAAAATCCAAAACCTAATATTTAAATGTAAAATAAACCTGCAAATAAACATAACAATAGTCTTCAAGGCCACATTATTCGGAAAAAGTTTTTCATTTTCTCCTTCCTTAACATGTACAATAACATGGGCACTGAATTTTGAAGTGCTTGAAGAGTCCAAAATGAGAAAATTTTTGATTGGGTCCAAATCAATATTTAAAAGTGAATGTAATGAACGGCAAACGATTTTGCAAAATTCTTCAGTCAATTTAGGCCCATTCGCTTCTTTATTAACATCATAAGGAAATTCAAGGTCGAAATATAATCGACAAGGGTAGTCTTCCAAAACAAGTTCGTAGAAATGACGCATTTCAGGTGCACATTCACGATACCAAAGATAAAAGTCGCGAAGTTCTGTTGCAATAAATTTGCGACAGCCTGAAAAGTAATTTTAAAAATTTGAGTGGGTAATAGAGATCGGGCTGGGTCTGGACCAAGGCCGGGGCTTTCCTGTCCACGGAGTCCAGGCCCAGCCATTTTTTGACCTTCCTTGATTTTTCCCGAGGCTGTTTTTCTTGGCTACAGGCGCAGGATCCGGCCCAGGCAAATAAATCAAACCCAGAGTCCAGGAACAGGCCATGGCTTTTCAAAAATCTCGATCTCTAGTGGTTGTGAAGACACTACTGACTATGTATTTTAGAAAAAAAAATATAAAAAAAAAGAAAACCTTGCTTAAAATGAATATCCTCAAATGAAAATACACGCGCATTTGGAGACTTTTTCAACTTCATCTTATTTATAGCTTCATGTTGACGAGCTTCGATTGGAAATTTTTTAAGTAATGGACCGACAACACTCATTCTCTAAAAAATTAAATAAAAAATTAGGAAAAAAAATTATCGGCTAACCCAAAAAATTTCAAAAAAAACTTTAAAAAAATGTTAAATTTGAAATAGGCACCAATTTACTAATTTGGCGTTATGTTTAATTTAGGTCTATTAGAGTATTATCAGTTAATAAAAAATTTTATTTTCTTCAATTCCTTATCAATTTTTCTCGTTTGTTTTTTCTTGATCATTATTATGCATTTCTAAAAACCTTTGCGAGACGGAATTTTTCGGGATAGATTTCCATCTCCCTGCGTGTGTTCTTATCCGGTCCCGCGAGGGACAAAACGAGGACCGCGTTTTAGCCCGACACGCCCGCGCCGATCTCTATTTCTAATTAAGGTACTGCGCGGTACAAAAACTTTTCTTTCTTTTTATTAAATTGAATGTTTGTTTAACTTTTTTTTAGATCCTTATCTTTTTTCAGTGCATTTTTAAAAATGGTAGCTCGTGCTAAATCGGGTTCTCCGCCTATTAAAATTATGAAAAAGAGTGAAATTCAATCTTCAAGTAATTTTGTGGAAGAAACTGCCTTTGGTGAAAATTTACAAATTGGTTGCTTTGATGATACTTTCAAGTTTATTTTTAATTAAATAACCTTAAATTGTTTTTATTTTAAGAAAATTCTTTGCTTATTCTGGAAATGATGTTATTTCTTTTAATGTTGATAGCGGTGAAAGAATACGAGTTTATAGGCATAAAGGCTCTATGGTTATTGGTGTCTACTTTCAGGATAATTTGGTATATACTTTTTACTAAACTTTAAGTCACTGTTATTGAGCGAGTTTGGACATAGTCAGGACTACTTGTTTTAACACTTTCCACATGGTATCTGTTGCAAAAACCTTTTTTGCTGGTCGTACTTTCGTCAAACTCCGTCTAACCTATCCCTCCTCAGCGGCAAACCCTACCACGGATACCATGTAGAAGGGGTTGAAACAACTGGTAATGACTATGTCTAGCAAGGAAACCTACACGATGTTATAATTTTTATTTAAAGATTTTTGGTCATAGCTCGGAAGGTTTCCTTGTAAGCTTGTTTGATCCCGATATTTTTGGGGTAATTTGACATGAGCTCTTTCGAGTGAACTATCATTTGTATATTTTACTTTTTCATCCCTGAGGGTCTAGTTAGTCCATAAAACTTTAATAATACTAAAATTTCTCAAGTTGTTATCTTTCACTAATTCACCACAATATTTTCTTTGGAATGTGGATAATGGGGATCAAATAGCTTCAATTAACATCCAACTTCCTTCTGATCAATTAGCTCTCTGGACATATAATTTTGATGGAAAATATTTTATTCTTGCTCAAAGTATTGAAAATAAGAAAAAATCACAAGTGAAAACAACGAAGAGTTCTGTCAATGAAAACCAAGGTTTTTTTTTATTTTATTCCAAGAAATTCGCAATATTCAATTTACAGAATCTTCCCTTTTCGAAATTCTTCAACTCAACACAACTCCAAATTCTTCTCAAAAATCAAAAGTTTCAACTCGTCTGGTTGCTCAACTAGAAAACACTCCTCCCTCAAAAGCCCATTTAGCAGTTTATTCTGGATTTTTTGTCAAATGTGAAAAAAGAATTATAAAAATATGTGCTTTTGGTGATGATGATGAGGAAGAAAATGAAGACGAAAATTTGGCAAATGGTACAAATGAAGATGAGGAAGTGGAGGAGGAGAATGTAAAAGGAGGTTCAAACTCGGCTGTAAAATTGCCGTATGTTTTTTTATTTGTTGAGTAGGGGTTTTTGACCATTTTTGGGTCTTTTCCCATTGTTGAGACCGAGACGTATTTTGAAAAATTCAGTTCTCTTACGACTTCATAGACCGGTTCTCTCTTTATAAGGCTGTAAGCTTTGTTAATTTTTAATCTCCTCTTTACCAAGGGTTACATATTATTAATTGGCAGCAATATTAATCGTTTAAAAGATTTCCAAGAGCTTGTCCAAGTTTTTCTCTTCCCTCCAAAAATCCAAAAATTTTAGTCTGGATCCTCCTTTGTCATTTCCCTCACCCAACAATATTTTTTTTTACTTTTATAATGTTAAAATTAAGTAAACGTCGCGAATACCATATTGATGCTAAATTCGATGTTGTTGATCAAAACCTTGTTGAATTTAAAGAAGTTGTAATTTCTGGAGATGCGTTATATGCTGTGTTGAATATTGGACGTGTTTATTGCTGGTTTTTATTTTTTAAACAATTTTTTAAAGCTTTATATTTTTAGGACCAATTTTACAACGAGAGGCTTGTCAACTTTCAATCTTTCTCATTTTACTTTGTCTGGGTATATTTTTTTAATTTTCTTTGGTTGAATTTTTCTAAAGTAGTTTTTGGGAAATACGTGAATGAACAGAAACTATTTCCATTAGGGAATAATTAAGTAGACGTCGTGAGTACTATACGGCTGATACAGGAGGACAAAGGAGCTTGGTTTATCTAGGGCTTGGTTTCGGGGGGGGGGGGCTAACATTGGGTTTTGCGCCATAATTCGAGTTAAAAATTTTGGAAAGCAGTCCTAATTCTGCAATCTTTTAAAATTTATTTTTAGGTATGAACCAACAATTTGCGTTTCGGATATTGGAACTTCCTTTATAGGCTTTGGAAACACACAACTTTACAAATACAATTTGACTGCTTCGAGGTTTAAAATTTTAATTAATTAATTTTGTATTTTTTTAATATAAATTTTTTTAGTGGTGTGGGAAGATGGATTTCACATGAACATTTATTACTCGAATCACCCCCTCGTTCATTACTGCTTTGTGGTGATTTTACTAAAATGGCTGTTTTGTTGAGGGATAACACACTTTGTTTTATAAGTACGGCGCAAATGCAATTAATTTCACGTGCAGAGGTTTGTTTTATCTTTTATTGTGCTTGTTTTCTTTCAAGTCTCTTTGGGAATTCTGAATTTTAAGGATCTTATTTTCATGAAAATCTATCTTTTTTTAATTTATTTAATTTCCATGGGTTTGAGTTTCAAAAGAAGTTCCGACTCCGGAAAGTTCCGATGTTTTTTGTTACGGGACCCGGAAATCAAATTGGATCCGGCTCCGGTTTACAACTCGGTTACGGTGAAACACTACTATGGGTATAACAAACGAAAATAGGGAAGAAATGAGAGGTCCAACAGGTGAGTGAGGGAGCATGCCACACTCTCGAAATCCATCCTTTGGACTGGATACTCCATTGGAAATGAAAATGGGCCCATAACGTTCAAGCCTCTCGGATATTTTTTTATTTTCTTAAATTTATTTTTCTATAGTGTTTACACGTTTTGTGTCTTCCTGAACAATACAATAATGAAAATTATCGTTTCTCAATTACTAAT
The DNA here is from genome assembly GCA_902706615.1 of Meloidogyne luci. Lineage (NCBI taxonomy): Eukaryota > Metazoa > Nematoda > Chromadorea > Rhabditida > Meloidogynidae > Meloidogyne > Meloidogyne luci. Next base: position 476,967 of record CACSLI010000196.1, on the reverse strand, counting down.
GATCCAGCATTGGAAAATGAATTATTATTTGTTTCAAATGCACGCCTTGGTCATATTCAATGGATTGACCCTCTTTGTTGGCAAACTACTTGTATTGTAAGAATTTTTTGGAAATAAAAAAAATTTTTTTTTAATTTTTGAATAGTTGGACATTGCTGAAGAAAATGGCCCTCCACCACAAGATACTTTTAACATGCCTAAATTTCAATGGTTAAATACTTATTTGGTTTGTCTAAGTTTACAAATGCTTGTTAGTTGTGAATCTAGTCGAGATAATCCTGAAAAGGTTTTTCTTTTTAAATTTTATTTTTATTAAAAAAAAATTTTTTTTATCTTCCCTCTTGAAGATTTATTATTTTCTGTCATTTTCCATTGACGGGGCTAAAATTGGGTTTAACTTTTCTAGACGCGTCTCCAGGTTGAGGAAGGGAAGAATCTCTGGCTTTAAAAAATTTTTCTGTCCTCCGCTTTTCTGTCAAAGATCTAGAAACCCATGCCATATTGGTAGTCTAAAAACCTGAGGCTTCCACTAGAATATGTTATATTCTTTAGATTTTAAATAGAGCATTTTCCAGACATTAATAAAATTTTGGAGACGATCAAAAAGCAAATCTTTGGCAAATGCTTCTTTTAAATTGGAAAATTGTGTTGAACTACTTGATAAACGTATAAAATTTTTACGTTCTACATTTGATGAATTTACAAACATTCCTTCGTCATCTAATGCTAATGAAATGGAATTATCAATAAACAATGAAGAATTTATATTTGTTTACTCAACTGGATTAATCGACATTTACAAAAGAGATGCTTCAAGAAGGTTTTTATTATTATTTTTACTTTTTTTTCCAAATGATTTCCAAGGAGAACTATTTACTTATTAATCAAAAATTTTCGATTGAATTAGGGGTCGCCCATGATTTTTTTAACTGATACCTATATGATTTGGATTAGTATTCTGGAATCAGAGGGTTTTGGTAGGAATAGTTGTGGGTGATGAAAATTTAGCCTTATCCGAGAGGACAGGGCTTTCGGATAGGACCGAAATTTGAAATCTAAAAATTTTTTTGGGATTTAAGTTTGAAATAACTAAACGTTGGAATTTCTCAAATAAAATTATTTTTCAATTTAGATCATCTCATTGGTCTGTTGATTTAAAAAGGCGTGAATCAAACTGGCAAAGATGTCTAATAACTTCATGTTCTAAAGTTCGCCAACGCTTATTTGCAACAATTCAAATATTGAACGATTCCACATTTATTGTTTTGAGAAATGTTGATGGAATGAAAATTACTCGAGTGATTGACAATCTTGTGGATGCAAAACAAGTATATTTTGATATTAATTAGTGTAATATTTTGAAATTCTCTGACCTTAATTTAAATTTTCTTTTAATTTTTACGTGAGCCATTGTTTTAGACCAGGCATGGTAATGGACATGGATTTTGGTATCCGGATATCTGCGGTGGATACAGGCGGATATCCTCAGGTTTCGATATTCCCTATATCCGTATCTATTGCCAAATCTGTTTTAAACTCTGAAAACCCATTAAACACACAAATCCCCGATCTCCTTAAATATGACAGCTTCAAAGCAGGGTCCGGTTCTTGTTCGAACTTAAGATGAGTTTGATATGTCGAACTTCTCACAATCTGACATTGATTCAAAAAATATTTAATTCTAGGATAATTTTAGTTTTTTCTTATTTTGTAAAGGTTGAATGGTCACATTGTCCAAACATTTTAATTGTTTTATGTGCTTTTGGATTAGTTGCTTTTAATTGCAAAAAAGAAAATCAATTAAACCCTCTTTGGATTATTAAACAACCCAATTTTGTTGATTTAGGCTCTAGTCGTTCTTTCACATTTACACATAATGGACAGGAAGGTTTTGAATTTTAAGGAGTTTTTTTAAAGAAAATTAATTTTAAGTTTATCTTTTAAATCCTGAGGATGGAACTAAAAATAATTTTATGGAAGAAATTCGGTTTAGTGGACCACAAAAGAGGATAATTGCTTTACAAAAACATTCAAAAGACAAAACAATATGTAACAACATTTATTTTTGTGGAATTAATGATCAGGTTAATTTTAAAAATTTATGATAGGTTTTGTGAAGTGACAAACACTCTGACTTCACTATAAGATACACCTGATACTAGATAAACCTCCTTTTAATATTCGTTTTTTAATTTGATCGTACAATGGATTGAGGGGCTTCCTAACGGATACTCTCAATTTAGCGTATGCCTCATGATAAGCCCCGAGGGTGGGATACGAATTTTATTATTCCTCAATTTTTAGGGATCTTTCACACTTATTTCACCAAAATTGCCTTCTATTGGTGAAAAGAATCAAATTCAAATGAAAGAAGAAAATTGCAATATTAACAAAAATCCAAGCAAAAAAATAAAGTCAGAAAAACAGACAGCATTCTCTCGATTAGTTGAAATTGATGAAGAAAAGAAGATTGAAAAGAAGAAAAGAAAAAATAAAAATAATGAAGAAAATGATGAAGAAGAAGATAAATCTTTAAAGAAGCCTCGTTATTTATTAAAACAAGTTTCTATCAAAAAAATTATTGATGGCCCATCATATACTTTACCTTCAATTTCGGTGTTGGCACAGCGTTTTGTTCAAGCATGTCTAGTAAGGAGACGGTCTTAAAAAATTTTTTTGATATTTATTGTTAGGGATTTTTGTTAACATCTTTTCAGATTTTTTTTCACTGTTTCCTTGTTTTTCTATGTTTCAGAAAAATGTCCTACAAAAAATCTTTTTACATTTTGTTAAAGTTTTTTTTTTGATTTTTCAGATTTCAAAATTTTCTCCCTTAGAGAGCCGTTATTCTAATTATGGCCCTTTATATTTGTATGGGTTGGGAGCGGCTTCTAAGCCGTTATTCTAATTATGGCCCTTTATATTTGTATGGGTTGGGAGCGGCTTCTAAGCCGTTATTCTAATTATGGCCCTTTATATTGGTCTAAGTTGGGGTCGTATTATCAGCTGTTAGTCTGATTATGCCCCTTTATATTGGTATAAGTTGGGGTCGTATTATCAGCTGTTAGTCTGATTATGCCCCTTTATACAGCTGTAGATATTATTAGGCCCTTGTATGGGTTCGGGGTGTAATAACAGCTGTAGATTTTTTATACACCGTTGTTTCTGACTTATATGCACTACTGTTTGGGACTGGGCCGTTTTGGCGCGGGACCGTTTTGGCGCGAGCTTATAAGATAGTGAGTTGGTTATCAAAAATGATAAAACTTTGCAATAATAACTCTCGTACCTTTATCTACGTTCTCCAAAAATTTCAGAATTTTTGAGCAAGAATTTTAGAAATTATGGCCAAAAATGTTGATTTTCCGAAAAATGCCTAATTTTTCGAGGTCTATCGACTATAACTTCAGAATTATTTGATTAAAAATTCTGAAATTTCTGGAGGAGGTAGCCAAGGATGTTAAAGAAATTTGATAAAATTTTTATGAAGTTAGGTCTCGCCTAAGTGTCACTTTTTTGTTCTCGCGCCAAAACGGCCCGGCGCCAAAACGACCCCAACCCCTACTGTTTTCGAGTAAAACAATTTTATTTAAAAGTCATTGATCTTTCTACAATGACGGAAGTGTCGGAGTCGCCAATTACAAAAAGACTGGTATTTTGAGAGTTTTGTTTTTCAAGTTTAGGTTTCTTCTTTCAACATTTAAAAAATTAAAAATTAATTTTTAATATTATTTTAAAAAATCGATTTTTTATTTTCTCTCTATTATTTTCACCTATTGCGCATCTTATGATTTTTTTATCACCTGCCAAGATTAAGAAGGGAGTCGATATTTTCTTTTAAATGCTTAACACATGGGCTAAGGCATGACTATGGATTTTTAAAAAAAATTCACAATGCCTATTCTTCTCCCCTCACTTCTCGCCTTCTCTAATCCCCTGCCTCCTTTACAATCCCCTCCTTCCCTTCCAATTATTCTTCTCCCTCTCCCCCTCCAATTCCCCTCCTCCTCCCCTCCATTCGAATCCTTCCCCCTCCTTACCCCTCAAATCCTCCCTCCCTTACAATCCCCTCTCCTCTTCTCCTTCTTCAATTCCCTTCGAATTCCCCTTCTCACCCATCCAATCCTCCCTCCCTTGCAATTCCCTCCTCCACTCCTTCAAATTTAAATATTCACCCCGCCCCAAGCTTTATCTTTGAAGATTTATAAATATATATTTTAATTTATTAAATTAACTCATTCAATTTAAAAATTCATCCACTTCATTCCCTCTCCTTTTCCTTGTAAAAAGCATAAATTAAGACGTTAAGCAATGCTTTATTATCCAAATTGGCATGTTGTTGCCAGACATTTATTCAAACTTGGTTTGTTTGCGACAATGATTGCTTTAACATCTTCGTTCTATCGTTAGTAAATTTTTGAAATTAAAAGAAATTTATGAAGATTTTTCCAAAAATTAAAAAATTTTTTTTGAAAATTAAAAAAATTTTTGGTAATAAATATAAGATACATATTCTTTTAAAATAATTAAAGATTTTGAAACAATATACCCTCAAAAAGAGGACAATGGAAACCGCGTTCATTTTACGTATGACTATGAAGATAGCACATCTCTTGACTTTTACTTGGTTGGCGATATCGGAGGTAACCTAAAGAAAATTTTTTCCTTGAAATCCGGGACTTACTAAGACCGTCCATAAAAAGGCAGTAAATATTGTTTTAATGGACTAAACGAACGTTGGCAATTCCTCCTAGCTTATTAGATAAAGTAGAAACTACCAGTCGTTGTGGGGAAGGATTAGCGGAGAGAGAGAGCCCTAAGGCTTAGGAGATTCTCAGAGTCCCTTAGAATTTTTCTGGAATGGTTTCGGACGTTTACTATAACAAAAATGATACAAATTTTATAGGAATGGAGATTCTAGATGAACAAAAGAACCCAATTAATCACGGACCATCTAAAGGACAAATGATGGTAGCAGAGAGAATGAAAGAATTAATTGGAAACACTAAGTTGTTTGGAGAAAAATTTTTCCCAGAATTTGTTTTGAGTTTAGGAGATAATTTTTACGATAGTGGAATTAGTTTTGATGATGCTGATGAACGTTTCCTGAAGGTTATTTTGTTTGTTTTTTAAACAGTTGGGGGTATTGCTTAGTTATCTTACACACAATAGTTTGTTCCCCGACGGGGGCGGGCCAGGGGGAAAATTTTCGGGGAGCCAGCGCCACGGGGGGAGGGGACGGGGTACAGCCCTACGCAGTAGGCAATACCGTATTTTCTCTAATGGAAGGCCATGTCCTCTATTTTTTAACCCCCTCTCTAAAAAGAAGAACCCCATCTGTTTTAAGAAGACCTTCATGCTAATATTTTCCATTTCTCCCTCCCCCCCCCCCCCCAAACGGCGGGTGAAGCTTAATCTTTGGTCAATATTTATCTCTAATGCCATAATTCAGACATTCTACAAAGCTTATGGTGGCATTGGTCTACAATGGATCACACTTGCCGGTAACAATGATTACAAAGTGCCTAAAAACGAACAAATAAATATTACCGAGAATAAAAACGGGAAAGGAAAAAAGCATAAAGGACATCATAAAAATGTTCACATATCTGAGGAAGAAAAAAAGAGAATTGAAAAACAGGAAAAAGATGAAAATTTTGAAAAGGCTAGGGAACGTGTTCTAGCCCAAATGATACACTCAGAAATGTATAAAGATAGTATTTGGTCTGTTTTATGAAGTTAGCAGGCATTCTCCTATTGTGTTTCCCTTAGCTAATATCCAATTATTGTTTCCTCTTCTAGATCAGATTTCCATAGAATTTAAATTAAAAAATAGGAAAGACTCAAAATTATCAGAGTGTGGAGGATCGAGCAAAGGTTAGGATACCCCTAATACAACCAGTGTTTGGTTAACCATGGCCTTAAACCGGTTTTGATTGACCTCACGTATGTTACGTCTCACTCATGTATATGTACCCCCCTAGGGCTCAAATGCCGAGATAAACACGCAAGTTCTGATTCTGAAAACAAAAGTAGTGTCAGTTACAGGTTCGATTCCTGCTTTCTGAAATCGAAGCCTTTGCTCAACTCTTGCTTTACAAAACTATTAATTAGCAAAAATTTACAGGAAATTCCCTTCTGAATATTATGTACATAGTCACTATCTAAATGGCTTCAATGTAGTCTTTATTATGATAGACACATTTTTGTTGTGCGGGGGATCACGCAAAGATTCTTTAAGTTTGCAAAAAGAAGAAGGTTTAAGTCAAGAGAAAAAAACTGCCAAAAAATTGGCACAAGAAAAACATTTTGCTTGGCTAGAAAAAACTCTTCCTAAGTATAGCAGGTAAACCTTTCTTTCTAATTTTGGTTAAGGCAGTCGTATCTTGCTATAAGAAGGGACGGTGTAGGCTTGACGGATCCGTTTATCCGGATCGGAGAAAATAGTCGGAATAAAAATAAATAATTTTAGGAGCAGATATTTTCTGGATATTCGAGGAGTTCCCAAGATCCACAAACCCTAGTAGGATGCTAAGCGGGGTAACTGGTTAAACGATACTCCCAATTAAAGATACCTCGTTAAGATCTATAGAGGGATACGATTGCACCGTCAAACCTCATTTATTCGCCCTCGGAGCTGAAAAAATCGTAAACTAAAGTCATGGGTGGAGATATATAAACTTGGCTCCTCCTCGTCTAAAAGCTGTTATCTCACGGGAGGAAGAAGTCGGGTCGGGATTTCAAAATTTTCCTCGGATCTGGATTTGGGTCAAAATAATCCGGGGTTTATGGGTAGCCTGTAACAGCTAAATCTCGTCTAAAAAAGCATACACTAAAAGAGTAATATGTACTAATAATAATTTTATAGAGCCGATTATTTATTTGTTGCTGGCCACTACCCGCTATACATGTCTGAAGGAGACCGATCATATACCTGTGCAAATAGATTGAGAAATTTGTTTAAAAAGAATAATGTATATTAAGCAAACTATATTAAAAATAATTTTTTGTTGTTTAGATCAGTGCTTATTTAGCTGGACATGAACATTCTCTTAAGTATATACAAATTCCAGAGTCAGAAACCTTTACTTTTAATCAGATAGTCTCTGGGGCTGCCACAAAAATGGAAAATTGTTTGCAAGAGAAACATGTTTTGAGTAATTATAAAGATGATTATGAAGATAAGATTATAAATATGACTCCATATTTTAGAATTTGGTAAAATATAATTTTAATACGGACCTCATTATTAAATTTCCATTAGAGTAGAAATCGGTAGTAGCTTAAAGTAGTGGCGGGGATCTTGCTTAGACAGCTTCTCACCTCCATGCAGGGGTCAGTTAAACAGGTCAGGTGCTGGGTCAATTAAAAACCTAATTATAAGATAACCCTTGTCTATCTTATAGTAAGCATTGTATCATATAAGAGGTCCAACTGGTAGCTTATCAGTCTTATCTCTATAACACGTAACTTCGTAGCACATCACTCTCCTTAGCACGTCGGTTCACTTCGGTCCTGACTGTGAGGTATATCGAGCTAGACTTTAAAATAAAGGGGGGGGGGGTTTAATAAACCTGACCTATCTTCATTTGTTTCTTGAATAAAAAATATTTCTTAAGCCACCCTGCTGGATTAAACGAAACACAGTTTAAAGAGAACCAAAAAATATTGAAAAAAGAATGGACTGAAAAAAGAATACTCGAAGAAGAGATTAAAGAAATTGAACAAATTAAAGAAGACCAAGTAGTACCCGAGGATTTGGTGAATGAATATTGGAGAAAAAAGGCAGAATTAAAAGAGTTAGAAAAGCAACTTGATGCCGATACTTTTGTTAATGGTGGATTTGTAGCAGTTAAAATAGACATAAATTTTGCACGTTTTTCCTTTGAAACTGTTGGAGAGAACGAATTGAAAAGTCGTGTTGGCAGAAAAATTGTGACTGGTAAACAAAATCATCTTGGAGTGGTAAAAATTCCAAATCGCTTGATCGGAAACTGATTGAGACAACAGAGTTGTCCAGAAAAAACGAAGCAAATTTGACAAGATGTGTACATATGCTACAAAACCAAAAGACTTTATTTTAAAATTCCAGTAACCAAAAGACTTCTTTATTTTAAAATTCCCGTTTATTATTTAAATTTTTCTTCATATTTTAAATTATTTTAAGATTAAAAAAAAATTTTTTTTTAGTTTAGCCTTGTATTTTACGATAAAATTTATTTACGATGAAATATATGCTCAAATACTTACCCTCTCTCAAATAAGTCAGAGGTTGAAACAATTTCTCTCTCGAATAATTACCCCAATAATCACCACTATCTAGTAATTACCCCCCCCCCCCAGAGAGGTTGAAACAATAATTACCCTTAAAATGATTACCTTAAATGATTACCCACTCATTTAAGGTCTTAAAAATGATTACCCCCTCTCTATTAATTACCCCCGTCTCTATCTCCCCCGGCAAAGGCTGAACCAAAATTACGATATGTAATTAATTATTAATGAATACTTTGTTTCCTTTAATAGTTACCCCGGCTAATGATTACTTTAGGGGTTGGGATCTTAGTCAAAAAATCAACGGTGTTTAGACGGGATCGGGTTCCAACCCTAATACTTATATTCACAATAATATTTTTAAAAATAATTTTTTGAGAAAATAATTTCCTTATATGACCTGCTAGAAGTTGTGCCCCAAAAAAAATTTTTTTTAATTTTTCAAATTTATTTTAAAAAATAATTTTTATTTTTATTTTATTCCCCTCTCAATTCCTTTTATTTATGATAAGAAAGAAAAAATAGGAAAAAATTTTTTAAACCGTCGGGAGTGAAAGGCAAGAATCATCATCACATCGATTTTGGTAATATTTTTTCTCCTTTCTTTTTCCTTCTCTCTTCGATTTATTTTTTTCGTCTCTATTTTTAAAATTTTATTTTGTGACGGTTTGGTGGAGAAAAGGGGTTTTTTCATTCATTTACACCCCCTCCTTTTAGGGGCAAACAAACCGATTAAAAAACCTTGCGATCTAGAAACGTCTTCTTTTTTTTATTTAACGGTTGTGTGCAACAGAAAATTTTTCTTTCGTTCGCACAATTTTGAATTGAATTTTACACCTTATCTTTAAATCTTGACCAAAAGGCGCATAATGGTCAGATCAACAAACACACATAGCCGTCCGTTTTGGCAAGTTAAACAACGTTCGTCTTCTTATGTTAAGCCACTCAGGTTAACAAACTGGGCATCTATGGCCCCCTTTTCTGTGCTTTTCTTCCTACCCCCTCCATTTTTTCTTTCTCAAAAGACGCATAATGGTCAGAAGATTTTTTCTATTTCCAATTTAACTATTTCCATGGAATTCAATCAGTCTATGAAAGTTTAATCTTACTATATTTTTATAAAGATTTTGGGATGGGAGAAGGTCTGACCATTATGCGTCTTTTTGAGATATTTTTTAAAAAATTCTTTAACAAATTTTTGGAATGTTTTTTGATTTTAATTAGAAAAACTTGTTAAAATTAAATTACTTAAATTGAAAAATATTTTAATTAAAAAACAAAAATTAAAAATTAAAGTTTTCTTTCGTTTCTTCGCCAAACAACTAAAAACAACATTGAAAAATAAAAACATTTTTTGGGTTTTTACATAATTTTTTGTTAATAAAACTATTCCAACAATGAAACTAATCGGATCAAATGATGTTCAAAAAAATGGAGAAAATGTAGGTTTTTTGGGGGAAGTTTGGAAAATATATTTGGGGGAGGGCCTTTTTTAAGGAGAATGTAGGGGAGGTTTAGAGATGTTTGTGGGGGTGTTGCTTCTACTTAATATATAAAAATTTATTATGCAAAAATAAAATTTTTAAATAATCTAATAAAAATATATTTCTTTTTTGTAATTTACGATTTGTGTGATTATTTATGTAATAAATCTTTCCATATTTTTGCAAGAATGAAGGGACACAAATTTGGAAGAAAACAAAAATGGGGGTATTTAATTCTTGCGAAAATTGAATTATTGTTTTATTCTTATATTCAATAATAGAAATATATTCCTAAATAGAACCCCCCTCCCCCCTCCTCCTATCCAATTAGAGACCCCCAATGAGGCTCATTGAAAAATAAAAGCTCATGCCATAATAGAAGTCTATGACTATTAGAAGCTTACCCACAATGAGACCCTATTGAACTCTCCTCCAATAAAAGCCCAGGGCTTCTATTAAGACATCTACTGTATTTCTTATTTTTCCCCCACAAATTTAAACAATTCCCCATACTAATCAAAAATATTTTTAACAATATTCAAAAAAATATCCACGTGCCATAAATACTGATTGATTAGAGGGGAAAGGAAGAATAAAACACTAAAAACCCTTCTCTTCCATTTCTATCTTTCCTCTTTTATTGTTAAAAAGTTGTTAAATAAATAAAGCTTTTAAGTATTTTTATTTAAAATTTTTTATTTTTTTCAAAAACCTTTTTAATGGAAAATAAAGGAAGAATATTTATAGGAAAGCAAGAAAGTGGTTACCGTATAACCTCTATTGCATTGAGATTAAGGTTGGCGGATCTTGGGGAATCAGTAGATATCCGGTCTTTTTTCGGATCCGGATCCGCTAACCTTACTTGAGATACCGTCAATTCATGATAGTATACCTTTCGAATACTTTTTCATTAATCTCTGACTAATAAGTTAACTAATCTCTTGATAACTTTTTCTTCTGTCGAATGTATTTTAATTTACTGGTAGTTTTTAATTACTCATGAAAATAAATTTAAAAAATTTTAAAAATTTAGAATGTACAAGAAAGAACAACAACATCAAATTTAATGGGTATTGGTCACTCTACTGCTACTAATTCTACTAATTTTAAAAATGAAACAAAAAATGCTTTTGAAAAACAAAATAATTTAATTAAAAATAATATTACCAACGACAATATATCACGGTCAGAATTTAAAATTTCAAGTCAAATTTTAATGAAGCTCATACCCAGTATACCTAAGCAAACCCTTTAACAATTTTTTAGTTACAAGGAGGTATCTTAAAGAGAAATTTAACTGTATTAAATAGGGGAAGAAAAGTCCGCAAGTAAAAGTCCGCAAAAATGAATTGCGCACCTTTCCTTTATAATTCCCCTCTCCTAACCAAAAACCAAATACCAAAAAATTTTAAAGAAAACTTTTTTTATTTTCAAGTCCAACCAATTTATTATTATTACCCACAACAACATCACCATCATCATCATCATTAAAATCACTAATAACTCCATCATCACTTTTACCTCCTCCCCCATCAAATAATCAATCAAAATCATTACCTTCTTCCCTTTTACCCTCCCCTATTTTAAATTCCCCTTCCATTCCCCCACCTTTTTCATCGTCATTAAATTCAGAATCTTCCCCCTCTTCAAATATGGCGGCAGCTACTTTTCTATCAAATTGGCGTAGACAATCAAAAACAACCAAAAATAATAATAAAACAATTAATTGTGTTAATGAAAATAATGAAAATAATAATAAAATTAATAATGGATATACCCTAAGTGAATTATCACACGATGTTTTAGCGCAGGTGAATTACCTGATTTTTAAAATATTTTTACAAATTTAAAATTTATATAGACAGGAGTAAAGGAGTATTCGAGGCATATTATTAGTGATTCTCTGACTGATAATCTAGCCTCTTGCGAATACATAATATTATTAAGCGATACCCATTTAAGATGGTATCGATAATATCTATTAAAAATACAGTTGATCCCCATGATTTATTTACTAGAGGGGTCTGATCGTCGTCAATTTCCTATTTATTTTTTTATTTATTTTTAGGAAACACGGGGTTATATTCGATGATTTTTTGTTTATGCTTTGGATTGGGATAGGATTTATTAACTAACCAGTGGGACTATATGCTTGTTTTATAGGGGTACTCCGTATAATTGGCGGGAGTACAGTGGAAACAATATACTATATCCCCTTTCTTGGGCCGAATTCGAATATAAACTCCCTCCCAAAAAAAGGGAGGGAAACGGTGTTATAGAGAGAGAGAAGGGATAGAACCTTACAGGGATATACTATATTCAATTTATAAAGGAACTACCCCTCCCCATTGCTGAATTAAGGCCGAAACCCCTCCGAAACCCTATCCTTCACGTTAGAGGGAATGAGGCGTTATAGAGATCTTCCCCTGTATAACCTTAAAATATCCGTTGATTTTATAAGAGACTCCAGTCATTTAATTAATTTATTTTTATAATTAGATTATTCGACTTTTCCCCTTCTCTTCTTCCTTAACACCAACCCCTTCTTCTTCCTCCTCTTCCACAACTTCAACAATTATAAACAACAACAATAGTTCATCCACTCCTTCCCAACGTCATATAATTTATAGAGCATTATCCCAACCTAACCCAACAATAAATACAAACTTGAAATGCTCCTCTCCTTTAAATGAAGAAAAAAAGAAAAAAGAAGAAAATAAATCCTTAATTAATATAAATAAATTAAATATTGGAGAAGAGGAAATATTAAATAATAGTTGGTAGTTTTAATTTATTATTAAGGCTAAATAAATAGCAATTAGGGTTGGTCCCCTACCTAGAAATCGTCCCCGCTCGAGAACGATTTTTAGGCCATTTCCCAATCCCTGTAGTCCATTTCTCGACGTCCCCGTTCTTCAAAATGTTCTCCCCAATGGTCAGATAAACCGATTAGACCACGACTTGTAAAAATTATATGATTTTAGTTAATCTGGACCCAAAGGTCGCAAATTAATTTTTAGAAAGCGGACATTTCTGGATAACATCTCTAGGTCAGAAAATTCAAACTCTTTTAAGATGGGTTTGACAAAATCGTTCGGGTACAGGACTAATCATTGGGGAACCTAACCTCATCCTAGAGGTACTCTTCGGTAGGGGTGGGGTTTTCAACTCGGCATTTTTTGTTTTTAAAGATATCTTTTGGGCAAATAAGTCCGGATTTGGAACAAAAATTTTAAAAATTCATTTTTTAGAAATTTCCCCAAAAAAGCAACTTTTGCGTGATTGGCATACTAGAGCTGGCAGTTCCTCCCTCGGCCGTAAATTAAGGAGGGCTGCCTCTACCTTTTCTGGTAGCAAAATGATCGAAGGAATTTCTTCAAAAGAACGCCCAAAAAATTTGTCGATATTTGGGAAATCTGATAAAAATAGAAAAAATGGGAAATCGCCAACATCTTGCAATGGAGCATTAAGCCGTCTTTGCAAAGTGGGTTGACAAAAAAAATTTATTTTAAATTTAAATTGGAATTTTAAAAATTATATTTGATTGATACTGATAATTCCTTGAAGGATTAACGAGTTTCATTCATTTTAAGGTTTAGAGAATAGGGGCCAGGGGTCGATCGGGAATGGCGAAGGTGCCGGAAATCGGAACTGTCGGAAATCGAAACTTGGAAATCGGAACTTGGAAATTGGAATTCCGATCGACTCATGATAGGGGCGCTGGATTGTATTGCGCTCTACGGATTTTTAAGATTAAAAATCTATTTTCTTTTTGACAAAATCGAAAGGATGATTGACGCTTGCGGTCAAAAAAAACTTGAGGATTTTGGGAGTACCTCAAATAATCTTAGGGTCTAGAGAATAGGGGGCGTGGATTGTATTGCGCTCTACGGATTTTTAAGATTAAAAATCGTCGCTTGCAACTGCTTAAAAAATTTTTTTTTCTATCGTATCTCTAGTATTTTTCTTATTTTTTTTAAATTTAAAAAATTATTTTTTTGTTTTAATTTTATTATTATTTTTTAAAAATTTAATTTAAAGCATTTTTAAAAAACAAGTTTTCTTTTTCCTAAATTGGCGGAATTGTAAAAATTTTTTTATTTTTTTTTTCGTTGATGTAAATTCACGTCATTCTCATTCATATCTATTTAGAGGGGGTTAATACATATAAATTGTTAAACCGGAAAATTAAAAAAGGAATTTATATTTTTGATCAAACAATTAATCTTTATAGAGAAAGATTAAATTTTTAGGCGATTATTTATTTAAACATTTTTGTTGTAAAAATTGATCAGTTAATGTGGTCTACACTCGGATTTCATTATAGATACCCGTATACCTTTATACATATATAGCCCGGTTTTTACTGAAGGTGGAAATGGGAGATGTCTTATGATTTGCGAATGTCTAAGCGATATCCCCTCCCCTCCCCCCTAATTTAGCATACAACTCACTTTTACAAAATTTTGGTAAAACGATCTTAAAATTTTTTTCTAACTCGAACTAATTTATAACGTCAAAATTTATTGTTATTCTGAGTTTCTATTAATTTCTTTTTCGAATGTCCGCAAGTTTTATCCGCAAATCAAAAAATTTTATCACAAAATTCCCTACATTTATATTTTTTTTAAATATATTTAATACTCTTTCCAACAATCATATACATCAAAATAATCCTCTTTTTCAATAAAATAAATTTTATGATTTGCGGACAAAACTTGCGGACTTTTAGAAGGAAAACGGGAAAATCACCATCAATCATCCACAGGTCATCGAAAATAAATTCAAAATCAATTTTTCCTTTTTTTCAATAAACTATACACCAAACCAACTTTTTCCCTAGACTATCAATTTCCTCAGACCATACTAAAAAAATAAAATTAACCATTAAATAAATCATAAAGGGTATTATCAATTTTTAATTATTACAATCGTCAGCAAATCATTTTTAGTTTTATTTTTTTTATTTTTATTTTTTTATTAATTTTAATTTAATGTTAACGTCATGTTTATGGTAAAAACATTAATAAAAAAAATTATTTTTTTTTATTACAAAAAAATAGGTACTTGGGTATTTTAAATCACAAGGTACACTACACCTTTTGGAGCTATTTTAACGATTTTTAAAAATTACCGTATTCTCTCTAAAATAGCCCCCCTCTAGAGGTCGATCGAAAAAAATAGCCCCCGGGGGCTATTTTAGAGAAAATACGGTATTCTATAAATATTTTTTAATTTTTAAATAAATTTATAGTTCTCTTATACTATGGAGAATAATTTAAAAATATCTTTAAAAAAATATTTTTTTCTTTAAAATTTTTTTTTGCGATTTTTAATGTCTGGGCAACCTTTGCGGACATCTGCAAACTCTTTAAATTTTTCTGATTTAATTTCTGATTTTTTCCTTGGGGTTTTGGGCAACAAAATATCTATATTTTCAGTTTGTCTTGGTGTTAGACCAAGACCTATTAGTTCCCCCAATTTCCTCGTCCCTTTTTTAGTCTTTAAATAAGGTTTTGTTGCTTGCCCGATATTTGCGGACACTTCTCTTGATTGTAAAAATTTTCTGATTTTCTAATTCTGATTTTATTTCTGATTTTCTGAATGGGGTTTTAAAAATCAAATAATAATTATAATTGCTGCCACAAGACCCATTCCTTCTAACTCCTCGTTCCTTCAAAATTTCATCACTTTCGGTTTTGTCCGCAAATATTTGTCCGCAAATACCCGTCATCGGTTCTATTCATTTTTTAATTATTTAATCAGTCATTTACTTTTTCCTTTTTTAGATTTACGTACATATTTTTATTGCTTTTTATTGTCATCGTAAAGTGTACATATAAATATTTTTTAATTTTTTTTTAACTTTTATTTTTCTTACTATTTTTTAACATCTATAAATTAAATAAATTTGTAGCTAAAATTAATTTTTCATTTTCTGATTTTATTTCTGATTTTTAAATTTAATTCTGATTTTGATTTTTTCGTTCTGCTTTTAGTTATATTTACTATCGGGTCTCATTACGGTCGAATCTTGTTTCCAAATACAATTTTGACCGAGGGGTTTGATCTCACTATAGGATACACGTTTTGGGAATGATAACACAAAGGGTGATTTTAAATAGGGGGTATAATTTTCCTTTTGACAACCTACTTTTACATAGAAGATATCGCCTTCCTTGGGAATCATCTTAAGATGAGGTCCGATTCTTGAGGTTCGATTTTCTTCACAGACGTACCTGGAACAGACTTTTCCCTACTTGAACTTAAAAAAATATTTTTCAGAAGTTCTGATTTTTAATTCTGATATTTTTTTAAATTTCTGAATGGGCAATACAATAGACATCAACAAAGAAAAAGTCCATTTAAAATCATTTACCTGCAGCAAAGCTTCCCTTCATTTTCCTCACTCAACTTCCTCCAAACAACCTTCTTCCCCCTCCAAACAACCTTCACCCTCCAAACAACCTTCACCCTCTTCTACTACCAAAACAACAACCAACAAAATATCTTTGTCTTCCAACTCAAAAGAAGAATTTTCTCAACCTTCCTCCCATTCCTCCTCTAAAAATCAAAATTCAAAAAATCCCCAAAATTCCCCAAAAATTCCCAATAACCCTTCAAAACCCCCTCAACGTCGCCGCTCTGCTGTTGAATTACTCCAAACTTTATGGAAACAACGACAGAGAAGGGAACATAGATCAGTTTCTAGTTGTTCTCTGTTACAAATTGAAAGCCCCCCAAATGTGGTTAGTCCAGATTCTGTTGTGGCTTTGGAAGCGAGTTTGAAAGAACCTGAAACTTTTGATGCTCTAATGAGATGGGGATTACTCAAAGTTGGTGTTAAATAACGGGGAACTCTGATTTATCACAGTCATATGGACACGGATTTTCAGATGCGGATATTTTTGCATACATTCTTTGTGAATATTTTTGCGGATAAAAATTGCGGACAAATTTTTGCGGACAAAAATTTTTGCGGATAAAAATTGCAAACAAATTCCACAAGGTCAATATCCTATCCGTGTGTCACCAATCCACAAAGCTTGCGATATATCGGTCTGCTCGTAAGAAGGCATGAAGGAAGAATATATTTATTTTACACAAAATATTCCCTAAGCTTATGGGGATAAAGCTTTTTATAAAATCAATTTTTCTTTATTTGCCCCCTATTCTTCCATATCCTTTTTGTTTATTGTTTATATTTATTCTTTTTCATTTTTTTGTAAACGAGGACAACACTTATAGAGCCATTTTTAAAAAATTTTTTTAATTTTCTTTTTATTTAATCATCTTTTTTTCAGGTTTCAGTAGACACAATGGCAATAACTGCACTCCCACTTGATTGTTGGTTGAAAGAAAGGCTTAAAAATTGGGTTCAACTCTCGGGGCATCAAGGCTAGTTTTTATGATTTTTTATTGAGAAAAATAGCAGCAAAAAAATCCGCAAA
The DNA here is from genome assembly GCA_902706615.1 of Meloidogyne luci. Lineage (NCBI taxonomy): Eukaryota > Metazoa > Nematoda > Chromadorea > Rhabditida > Meloidogynidae > Meloidogyne > Meloidogyne luci. Next base: position 459,758 of record CACSLI010000196.1, on the reverse strand, counting down.
AATTAGTCTGCAAAAATAATCCGCAAAAAATTTATCCGCAAAAAATTGTCCGCAAAAATTTGTCCGCAAAAAATTTGTCCGCAAAATTTGTCCGCAAAAAATTAATCCGCAAAAATTTTGTCCGCAATTTTATTTTTTTCTTTTTTTCCAGGTACAATAGTTCCAGCATCCAATCACAGTTTATGGAAAAAACAGCCTCAAGGTAGTCATACCGAGGCAAAGGCATATTCACAAATTATGCTAGATCCAGCCTTGAGAGGAGTTACTCCAAATTTTATAAGAGAAATTCAACACAGAAATGAAGGTGGAAAATTACTTAAAAAATTTTTTTAAGCTTTTATTTTTTAGTTTTCATCGAAATCCAAGATTTATTGGCTGAGGTGAATAATTTCTTTTTAAAGCGCAAACTTACAAGGTCCTCCAATACCACTAAGTTTAGCTGGGGGTGAAGGGGTGTCTAATAGATGCCCCCAATTTAACATACCTCTCATTATAAGGTACAAGTGGTATACGGATCTCGAGGGTGTACAGTTCTATCTCGATCCGGATTAAGATAGCACGAAGGCGGTACAGTCGGAACCTCCCTCTAACCTCCCTCGGACCTCCACGGGTTCTTAAATCTGTTTGACTTCTGGCTATAGGATAAGGCTGTCGTAGCCTTACCCTCAATTCTAGATACCCTCACGTTTAAATAGGATATCTTCATCGCCAACGGGGTATTTTATACGGGGGTCTAACTGTCTTTATAAGGGATGTTCGCGAGTTTTATTTAATAATTCTTGCTTTAACTTTATTTATTTTCAAGTTCCCCGACCCTTCAACTAGAGCAATAATGGACATAAAAATAGGAACTAGAACATTTTTAGAATCTGAAGTAGCAAATAAACATAAAAGAGTTGATTTGTATAAAAAGATGATTGAATTGGCACCTAATGAACCTACTGACCAAGTAACAACGAAAAGCTTTTTAAATTTAAATTTTAAAAATTTTTAAAGGAAAGACAAGACGAAGCAATTACAAAATTAAGGTAAATAATCTTTACACCCTAGGATATAACTGAGCTCTTAGTCTAGTAAAGCTATAATTTTTTTAATTTATTATATTTAGATATATGCAGTTCCGTGAGAGGTAGAAAGAAATTATTTATTAAAAAAACAAAATTTTTGCGGACAATCTGCAAAATTTTTTGCGGACAATCCGCAACTTTTTTGCGGACAATCCGCAAATTTTTTGCGGATAATCCGCAAAAATTTTTGCGGACAATCCGCAAAAATTTAACACTTCAAAATTTTAACTAATTTAATTTATAAAATTTATTTCGTTTTTATTTTAAAGAAAATCCTCATCAGCAACCCTAGGGTTTCGTATAGAAGCAGCTCAACTCCCTGGAGTTCCCATTCAAAAAAATTTTAAACAAGTTAGAACACGTTTACAAGTAAGAAGAGCACTCAGACATTTTTGTGGGACAGACAAAGTCTGCAAACAATTAGCTAAACGTCTGAGGCATATTCGAGATTCTGTTGAAGCTAGTTCTTTTTTTGCATGTCATGAGGTGATTTTTAAAAAAATTTTTTGGGAGATGGATTTGTGGGATTAAATGCCTGGGCATTCTATTTCTTCAACCACCTTTCAAAGAGACATTCTATTAGAGAGGGGTATTCAACAGGAGGGGGCATTCAATTAGAGGAAATATTATGGTATTTGAACAACGCGTTGATTATTTCTTCATAGTAAACGTTGAACTTCTTCCTATTATGAAGTTCACATAGTGGATCCTGTTCATTCGTAGACCTGGAAACTTAAAGCCAAGAATTCCTTATTTTTCCTGGTCCTCCCAATTTTTTTCCAGCCCCATTTCCCTGTCCTAGTTTCAAAATTCCTATCTTTAATGGTCATTCAAAGCCTCTAATTCCCCTTCATATTTTTTAGATTGTTGGATCGTCCGTATTATTAATCCATGATGGAGGCACTAATCCTACATCTAATAAAGAAGTAAAAGTAGGGGCATGGCTCATCGACTTTGCAAAATGCCACAGAATTGAAGGAGGGGGAAAATTAACACATCGACGTCCTTGGGATTTGGGTAATCACGAGGATGGGTATTTAATTGGGTTGGATAATTTAATGGAATTGTTGGAAGGAAATGAAGAAGAGGAGGAAGGGAATGATGAAAATAATAATAATAATGAAGAGAGGATTAATTTAAAATTTAATGAAGAAAAGGAAATTATTAATGGAAAATAGCCGAAGGGTGAAATTTTGTTCAAAGAAATCCCAAAATTTGAAATTAAAAGGGAAAGAATTGGTAGTAACTTGTATATCGAACCGTGATGAGAAATCTCTTGGTTATTGAGGCTTGGTGATTTTTTGAAATTCAATTTCGTAATTTTTCGAAATTTCGAGTTCGGATCTTGATCGATCCTTTAACAACCAACCTTGCAACACCAAAGTTGAAATTAGGAGACGGATTAATATCCTCGTTTTAACCTGCCTTACAGGAGAGACTACCCCCCACTTTTCCCTTTTTTAGTCATCCCTCTTCTAATTTTTTGACTTAAAAAATTTGTTTAAATCATATAGGCATTGAAGCTCCCTGTAAACCCCTTCATGCAATTTTTAATATTTTTTTAAATTTTATTTTTGATTTGTATTATTCACTTAATTCTTAGTTCAAATATGCTTTTTCTTGCCTTTTTTGTATATTCATTGATATTTTTTATTTGATAACTTTTTAATACTATTTTAGCTATTATTTTCGTTTTTTAATTAAAAAATAAAATTAAATTTTAAGAAATTTTTTGTGAAAAAAATATTTTCTCTAAACTAGCAAATAAAACAAAAATAGGTTTCTGGGATGGGATGTAGATACCAGGGATCTTACCGTCACGCCCAGACCTCAGATAACCTCCAAAAATTTTTTCTAAACGAAACTGATTAGAAACTGTTTCGTCACAAAACGAAAGACTTTTCGCCCACGTATGGTCTCGATCCCGAAAATCGTAAATTTATTTTTCATATCAGCAGGATCCCTGATATAGATGCATAGCTATGTCGAAATTTTGTGTTTCGCTTTTTTTCGAATTTCGATAAAAATTAATTTTTGTTTTCGACACAGCTCTGGATAGTTAATATTATTAATTTTTAATTAATATTAGAAATATTTTTCTCTAAGTCCCGCCAGCAACGGTATCATAACTGGCCCTGAAGAGTCTCTTGTGTAATTGAAACTTTAAATTAAATTTGATCTTAAAAATAATTTTTAAATCACCTTCCAAACAACACCGCTCAACAAAATAAGCAAAATAAGGAGAACAAAAACAGAAATTAAACTAAAATAAAAAAATATTTTTGAAAAATTAGAAGATATAGAAATTACGTGCTATTCGTAGATTCGTTTAATTCTGGTCCAAATGTTGGCTGAAAATATTAAAATAATATTCTGTTTTGAAGAGAATATTTCAATGTTTTAAACAAGTCAAAAATCAGAATTAAAACTTTAGCAAAATTCTGATTTTATTTTTGTGTTTTTCTATTATTCTGATTTGTTTAAACAGTATTTTAACTAAAATTCTGATTTTATATTTTTGTGTATTTTCCCCTCTTTTAGAAATCAGAATTAATAAAAACCAGAATTATGCACATGCTAGCAGAGAAATTCTGGTTATAAATCAGAATTTTGAAAAGAGAATTATCAATCAGAATTCAATTCTGATTAAAAATTCTGGTAAAATTCTGAATTAATTCAGTACCTTTTCAATTATATAATGTTGTGCCTTCTCCTCCTTTTCTCCTTCCTTCCCCCCATTCTCTTCCTTCTCTTTTTCTTCCTTCTCTTCCTTATCCCAATCATCTTCTTTCATTTCATCTTCATTATTCTCTTCTTCCTCCTCTTCAGATATTTTTTCTTCACTAGAACGACTTTTTGTTTTCTTTCTTCCTTTGCTTCTTGCTTTATGCCTGGCAACAGCTTCTTTATCAGAGGTCTGTAAAAAAATAAAAATAAATTTTATGTCAGAACTAAGGTTGGAAGTTCCTAAGGGATCTTCAGATATCCCGAACCGGAACTGAAATAACAGAGAGGATCTAGGGAATAACTTATGGGAGGCAACACCACTGTATTAGATAATTTGCCATATTTCTTTCTTTTTTCTCAGCGCCAGACTAAAATTTTGACAATTTTGTAAGTCCAGGAAGTCAGATTTCTCTCATATTTCCTAGTTCTAGGAACCGAAAATTCTGGATATCCAGTCTTGGTAATCCATTAGGTTGGTGAGCTAATAGGGGGTGTCTAGTGATACCCTCTATTTAATATACCCCATTATAAGACACGATCTTTTTCTGCCCTAAGGGGTCTTATAATGAGATCTTCTATAATGAGGTCTTACTGTAAAAATTAATTTTTTACCCTAAAACAAGCTTCAACAAATAACTTTTCTGAAGAAAAGCTAGCACATCCAGTAGGTGATAATTCTTCTGGGAGTACTGATTTATCGACAAATGAAGCACACCCCATCTAAAAAATTTATTTTTTTTTCAAAAAAATTTTTTCCTGCTCTAACCGATCTATATTCCTTCATATTCCCAATTTCTGAACGAATTTCCACTTTAAAACAAAATTCCCCTGTGCATTTGGCATTGCTTTTGCTAGTCATATTATGCCCCATAACATCAACGTGTACCATTGCTTCACATCTGGAACGTTCTGGCACTCGAATTTTTGGTTTTTTCTGGAAATTTAATGATCAGAAGTTGAACCAAAGTTGAATACTCAAGTTCGGTCCGAACGACTTGAGTTTTTTGAGCCCAATTCCAGCAGGACGAAGGGACTAATTTCACCCCCTCCTACCTCTAAGGTTTTCGAGCTCGACCTCTCTTAGAGACTCTGACTACTCTGACTCAAGTTCGCTGTCTTTGAGCCCATCCTAGAAGGAGGAGGTCCAATTCTATCTTCTCCCCCCTCTAAGGTTTCGAGAATTGTCCACTCTTAGAGTGAGGGTTCTAATCCTACCCTCCTCCTCCCTCTAAACAGGATTCTTTCTAATGTCTTCAACGAACTCCACTAAATCCCCCTTTCCTCTTATAATAATTTATTTGAAAACGGACAGCATTGCAGTTCTTTCCCTCACAAACACAAGATTCTGTATACAACAGTTCATCGGGTAGTTTAGACACTGAACGATGCATAGCTCCAGTTATTGGCTATATTTTAGAAATATTTTTTATATTCCTCAAAAATATTATACTGGAATAGTACATGCCCCAGCACTTCTTCGTTCAATTAACGGCACAGATGCATTCACGCAACCCTGCTCGGTTACACCTGTCTTGTGATTGACTACATAAGTGCATAATTCACCGACACACTTTGTTTTGTCTCTACAATGATCGCCTTTACAAACACATGTGTATCTGAATATGGAGATTAAACTTATAAGAAAGGTACCTCTCAGAGGTTTATACTAATATGCCAACCTTATAGTGAGTTAGTTATCTTAAAGAGGGGGTATCGTTTAAATAGAGGTCTGATCCCTTAGGATTTCCAGACTTTTTCGGATATCCATGGAAATAAGGTATCGCCATAGGGCGGGATATTCTGTGACGATATTTTGTGGCCGATATTTAGGGTGGATGTTTAGGATGACAATGTTTTGGGCGTCGATATTCTGGATTGATTCCGCCAGGTACCCGCCTTTTCTCAAAAAGGTACCCCTTTTGCCTTTCTATTTTTTTAAAGATTATCTTAAATAGAGGTATGGATCCCTTCGGATCCTCCAACCCTAGTTAGACTGAATAGGAAGAAGCTTACAATGGCACTTTTTCTGTTTCGAGCTTTTCAGCAACACTATTTTTATTGCAATAATCTCGATTTCTGCAGAAACATGCGAATGGTTTGTCTGCAGAAAGCTGTAAATATTAATTTTAAATTTTCTAAAAATTCCAGCTCCACCTCCTCTTCCCCTTCTCCATCCTCAACCACTTCACAATGTGAACGAAGATCATTTCTTATCATTTTACCGCCTAAACAGCCTTTCACTATCACTGGTTCGCCCCATACTGACGTTCCCCAACGAGGCTCATAACGAGACTAGAAAATAGAAACAAAGTCAGAATTTTAATTAGAATATTTATAAATTTTAATCAGAATCATTAACTTTGATTGAATTAGGAGGACTTTTTATTAGAATGACAAGTTTATTAAATAGACTAACTTTAGCTAAAGGGGACTGAAAGGGAAAGGGCTGTAAAAGGAGGGTATCTTAATAGGTGATGATATCTCTTAGACTCCCACTCCTTTACCCAGTGGCCACCAAATCTAGAGAATGAGATTCCAGCACCTCCCCCTCCGCTTAGGGCTGAATTAGGGAGGACTTTTTATCCATGCCAACACAATCAAAGCAAGTTAAGGCCAAAGAACCCTCATCATTATTTGTGAACGCAGATCACCTCTTATCACTCATGTTCTAATAAAATAGAGGATAATCAGGTCTCTATTGTATTCAAATCCCTTAGGGACTTAAAATTAGTTCAACAATTTTATATTTCCCAAACACTCACTCACAATCATACAATAGTCGCCTTTACATTTAGATCCCATACAATCCCTGCCTACACAATCAAAGCATGTTAAGGCCAAAGAACCATTTGGAATTAAATTAATAATCAGTAGAAATGGAATAATTTGAATTAAATAATTAAATAGGCAGTAAAATGAAGTAAAATGGTGACGGTTGTTATAGACAATAATGGATATCATTTTAATTAAATAAAGCTGGAAATGAGAGGGGTTTAAAATTAAGGGAGTTTCGAGTGTTTCACTACTCGTTAAAATGCCAGACTTGCATTTTTATGAGACCCAGGTTCAATCCCTGATGTAAATCAGTAAATAGAACTAAACTTGACTTGGAATTGATTTGGAATTAGGTAGGTTTAACTTAGGGATCTTTTCAACTGTTATTGTTATGCCCGTCGACTTAGGCAACGTCCGAACAGACCCTAGGATATAACAGGATTTTTGCGCTTCTTGTACTATAGAATTGAAGAACTGCGTCAGTTTCCTATTGAAAAAGTTCCTTATATCTAGTTCGACTGAAACAGTTCTGGCTTAGCTTACACACAGATAGTCATGACCAACAAAGTTATCCTTAAACTTTGTTAGGACTACATTGTTAGTCATCCTCTCCATACTACTAAAGTGCAATAAAAGTCTTCAAGGCTATTTAATTATTAATAAATTTCAAAATCTTAATTTTATTATAATCTATCCTCGATATCACAACGGGGAGTCTCTCATTATAAATAAAAAATAAAAATATGAATGGCATAGACTGGTAATAAAATAAATGGCTTCGATGTTTTGCTTAAGTGCATATACATATATTATTTCGTAAAACGTAGACGGTTAAGGGGAAAAATGAGGAACGTAGGCACAAACGGTGTTTGAAAAATGACAAACTCAAAGTGGCATAAACCAGTGTTAGAGTAACCAAGAAAACTTTTGACGTGGGAATGGCATGAGCAATGAAGTGTGGTAAAATTGAGGAAGAAAATATTACGAGAAAGTGGAGGAATTAAAATTTTAATAAAAAGGAGTTTAAAAATATTTTTTTCTGTTTATTTAGGTTAACGATATAAAATTAATGTGGATATAGGCGAACACCCAGCGATACCCCCTAATAGGACTGAAAAATATAGTATATTATTGTCCTAAACCTACCCAAATTACGAGACAAGCCAAATTTTAAAAATTAATCTTAAATTGAGGTGTATCTATGAGTGTAACTTAAAGTGAGGTCTATTAGAGTTATATAATATTATAAAGAGATGTGTCTTTAATTGTATGAGGCTCTCCAGTGGCTAACCAAAGTTAAAAAAATATACCTCAAATTGAGGGTGTCTTATAATGAGATCTCTTATATAGAGGCTGATTTGTAGGCGGGGGGTGGGTAGCAGAATTCGTTAAACGTTTTCAATGCCAACCCCAATTTTCTTATAAAAATAAAAATTTTAAAATAAAATAACAAAATAAAGGCCAATCCAAAAAAAGGGGTGTATATCCCCAAAAACTAAGGTAAAACGGGAAAATTGCCACCCGTGAAACGCAAAAAAAAAGAATTTATAGATTTTTTCGTCTCTCGAAGTTTCCTTTTTTGCTTTTTTTACTAAGCGGTTGGCACTTTGCTTCAAAATAGAGAGAGAAAGCATTTTAGCTCTGTATTGTTATAGTGGCTAAGTATATGGCAAAAAGCATGCTCTATTTTCTCTATCGACTTTGAAAAATAAATGGAAAGTGGAGAGGACGTGCTAGAAAAATGAATATATTATGGCATAAAAAGTATTTTGCGTTCATATTTCATGATAGAGCCAAAAAATAGAGGAAAAAATATGAATAATTTTTGGCTTTTTTAAAAATATTTTCAATTGGTCTTTGAGAGGTTGAAATTAAATAGTTCAATTTTAAAAGGAGTTTAAGTAAAATTTAAAGTCTCAAGGCAGTAATCCAACCTGAGACCTTCTCGCAGGGGATAAAGCACGAAAAATGAAAGCATTATTAAGTTGATGGTAGTCCTCCTTCGAAGAGCCTTAGGCCATAAATCTTCTATTTATTCGGAGAACTTTCCAGGATCAATCCCCGACAAGCTTTCTTGTTAATTTATGAAATGAATTTTGGGTGCCTTACTTTTAGTTTTTGAACTTTTTTTTTAGTGATACAATATATTGTTTAAGCAAATACTTAAAAATAATGTTTCTCCAAACATTTATATACCCTAATTATTTATTTTGTTTGTACAACTATTACACAATCTCTCAAATAAATCTCTCAAATAAATCTAAAAAAAAGCTGATTAGCAAACAAAACTAAAAAATACGTTTAAACTGAAAAAAATTACTTTTACTATTTTTAGTTAAAATTTAATAAAAAAAAATGAAAATTTTTGAGGTAGCAAATTTGAATTCTAAAAAATTAAAAAATATAATTTCAATAAGGTTAAGGCATATAAAAATTATTCTAAAAAATTTCTACAAAGCTAAGGCCTCTAAAAATTATTTTAAGAAAAATTTCTATTAAGGCAAGGAACCTCTACAAAAAAATAATTCTTAAGTGAAAAATTTAAAAAAATGGAGCTTAAAAATCTCTTAAATTTTAATATTTTTCTATTTTTATTTTCTCTAAAAATTCATTTCAATTTTTCTTTTTTTTTTACATTTTTGTTGGTGGAAGCACTGAAGCAGCAAAATTTGGCAAAACAAATGAGGCACTATGCATTTGACTGTTATAAAATTGTAAACCCATAGCTTTACATTGCTCGTTGTTAAGTGAACGTAGAGGAATACGCAAATCTTTTTTCTATAATTAAAAAATATTTTTTTTAATTAAAAATTCTTCTCATTAATAACCCTCTCCCCTTACATTAAAAATTATTTTTGGGAAAATTAGGGTTTGACCCCGAATCTTGAGGGCACGTTTTTCGAGGAGCATTGGAGGATGACTGACAGAATAACACTCACAATTTATTGTCAGTCATCATCTAACGCTCCCCGAAAAACGTGCCCTCAGGATTCGGGGTCGAACCCTAGGGCAAATAAAAATGGGGAGAGGAAAATAGAAGAGAGGTCTTTTCATCAATTTTTGTTATGCTCCGTATATTGGCAGTCGGTTAGGAATCAGAATTACATAATATCGTTACTTTTGAGTTCGATTCCTTGCGCCAGCATGTCTAACCACCCCGGCCGTGTACTTTTTGTGTTTTTATTTGTCACCCTTTTTTAAATATTTAAGATCATTTAAAAGAAGAATCATTTTTGTATTCTTAGCCCTCCTCATCTAATACGTAAAATTAATTTCTCAACGATCGCATAACGCAATCTCGGTTATGAATTAACTATGAATTCTGCCCACTTCCATTTCGATTTTTAGCGCCACATTGTCTACACATCGACGTTCGAAAAATTCTTTTATCATCACTCTTTTATCAACAGGAACAGGAAGAAAGGTTATAAATTCATTGGGAAGTATCTAGACCTATCGATCCTGATATGGATGATCTGGCTCAACGAGTTAAGCCGCAAGAGGGAAAATTTCCAAAATAAAAAAAATTCACTTTAACCTGTTTTCCAGCAATTAAATAACCAATACAACCGGACGGATATGTTGGAACACTAGAAGAAGCATATGCCACAGATGGAAATATTTTCTGTACACATTCAACAAGTTTGGTAATTAAAGGTAAATGAAGCCAAATACTTTCTGCTTGGCTAGAGAGAACACCATCATCACGTAGAGCATCAAATACAAGCCTAAAAATAAATTTATTAAGATTATTTTTGTAAAAAATGGATTAAGAATGGATCCTTTAAAATCATAAATTTTATTAAGGATTTCCGCAAAAAATTTTTTGTCCGCAATTTTTTTGCGGACAAAAAATATTTTGTCCGCAAAAGTTGGCAATTCAATTTAAATTCAGAAAACCCCCAAAAAAATTTTTCTTCGAGATAAAAATGAATAGAAAAAAAATTTTTTTACTCGTAATAAGCACTTCCAAACAGACTTTCTGCTGGGCCTATAAAAATAAAGATTAGTGTTTTTGAAAAAAAAATTAATTCTGCAGAGATTCCCTATCAACATGAAAAAGTTAAAAGTAGATATCTATATGACAAAACGTCAGAAAAGACAAAACGTATGCGAGGGAAACGAGAAAATGTTTCTCTATTCAACAATTTTTGTTGTGGCATTTTTAGTGGTCGCGTAGCGCAAACGGTTAAGTTTCGGACCATTAACGATGCAGGCTCTAGGTTCGATTACTGGCGCTTTCTCGTAAACTGGCCCGCGGCCACGAATTTTTTAATTTTCAACAACATACAAAAGAAAATTTTTAGAAACCCGACTCCGCGTTTTCCCAAACCTTTTTCCATAACCAGTGACCTAGCATAATTTAAAAATATAAAAATTCAAAAAAAACCTATAGGATCTGAAGAATCAGTAATAATAACATCAAATTGATTTTTGCGTTGACGTAAAAATTCAAAACCGTCACCAATATGTAATTCCAATTTTGGAGAATTGAAAGATGAGGAAAGACCGTGAAGATATTCTTTTGCTACATTAACAACCATTTCATCAATTTCACTAAAAAAAATTTTTTTTTCAGATTTTTTTTCAGATTCTCAAGTTTATGAAGTCAAACAGACAAAATCGAAAAATCAAACAAATTTATAGTAGATTCATTTTAGCTTCCGCATAAAAAGTCCGCAAGTTTTATCCGCAAATAATAACATTTCTTAAAAATCAGTCAAGTATACGTAATTAGGGTTGCCGTTTTCAAGTCGGGCCGACAATCGAGTCATTTCCTTCGAGTCTCAATTTTATCGAGTCGAGCCGTATGTCTTTTTCGGGCAGGCCCGAGTCGATCTTTCGGTTCGAGTCGGGCCAATTTGGCAACCCTATAGGTAATGTTTTACAAAATTAAAACTACATATTATCAGGTCGTTTCATAAATTTGAGGGAGTGAATTCATTTAGAAAAACAAAAAAAAAATTTTGTCCGCATTAACCTTGCGAACAAAAATTGCGGACATCCAAGAAAATACTCACAAAAAATTTTCTAAATTTCCTACTTACAAAACCACTAATTTTTAACAAAAACTAACCACATTACTACATGTTCAACACTTGCATGTTTGAGAACTTCACGTAAAATACCTCCATCTCCCCCACCAATAATTAAAACCTAAAAATTAAAAATTAATTTTATTCAATTAAATTCTTAAGAAACGTTTTTTGGATTTGGATGGGAAAACATTGGTAAATGTGCCAGCATTTCCTGATAAGCAAATTCATCTCGATCTGTTGTTTGTATAACTCCATCGAGGACGAGAACGTTACCAAAAGTTTTGCTAAAAAATTTTTTTGAGAAAAAGGCTACCAAAAGCAACCCGGAAAAAATAAAAGTCCGCAAAATGAGGAAAGGTCCGTAAGGTATGACAATCCAAACAGGGGGACTGAAAAACGGACAATCCCAGATCCAATGATTTCGACTGTACCCAACTACTTTATCAATCAGACACCTCCCTGGCCGTAGATCCCATATGAAACAACAACCAATAGATCCGAAAACTGGCCCCCAAAAAAGAAAATGAAAAGGTAAATAGACGCTAACAACGTCCGCCTAATTAGTTTACCCACCCATCAGGCCCGTAACCAGGATTTGTTCGGGGGGGGGGGGGGGGAATTTTTTGCGCCAAATTTTTGGCGCCGAAGGCGCCAAAAATTTTTATTTTCAGCGCCGCAGGCGAAAATTTTGAGAATTTTAGAAGGCCGTAGGCTAAAAAAATTCACTTTTTCGGCGCCGCAGGCGCCAAAATTTTGATTTTCAGCGCCGCAGGCGAAAATTTTTTTAATTTTGGACCTCAAGAAGCCAGATTTCTTCCTTTTTTAGCGCCGCAGGCGAAAATTTTTTAAATTTCAGAGGCCTTAGGCCAAAAAAATTCACTTTTTTGCCCCAGCCCTTCCCCAAATTTTTTCCTTTTTCCCATTTCGGGGGGGGGGGGGAATTCCCCCCCACCCCCCCCCCTGGTTACGGGCCTGCCACCCATCACACCCCCAATAAACAGAAACCCAAAAAAAAACCTTTTCAAAACCAGAACATCCTGATATTTTGACTTTTGATGAAACAAAACTTTGTCAATATCCAAAGAAAATGCCTGGCCAGTCCAAGCACCAGACATTTCCTGCCCGTCCAAATGCATCATTTTACTACCACCATCAGCACCAGCAATACGATCAGCATCATCGGGAGAAAATTCAGTAAACCAGCCTTTATGTAGCGAATCCATCTAAAGATAGCTTTAATTTTATCTGCAAAATTAGAAAAAAATTTATTTTAAATTGAAAAACGCGAAAATTTAATCTCGAAACAAAATAAAAATAATTTTTACGGGACACCCCCAAAACGGCGCGCGGCCTTAACGGCGCAAAGCTATAACTTGCTTCAAGATTTCCGAATATTTCCAAATTTAGTATTAAACGAGTCCTCTCATCGAGCTAAAGAGATTGGTTCCAAAATTATTAAGGTCCATAAATTTTTCAGCAAGTTATGGCTATACACCGTTATGGCCGCGCGCCGTTTTGGGCTGACCCCTTTATGACAATTTGCTGGTTTTTGTCGTTACTTGACATTTTGTCCTTTGGTATTTTGTATTTTCAATATTTATATTTACCTTTCTTCCCTGTAGTATTTTTCTATTATTCCTCTCTAACCTTCTCTTATTTTTCTCTAACTATTCCAAATAGTGTATATTTATAAAGCCTATTGACAAAACGTCCAGAAAGACAAATTTGTACAAATTGTAGAGGAAAAGAGAAAAGTGTCTCTTTATATAATTTTTGTCTTGAAAACTCATTAGTGGTCGCATAGCGCAATCGGTTAAGTCGGTTAAGTAGCGCTTTGCTTTAAACTGACCTGCGGCCGTAATTTTTTAATTTTTAGGAATATTAATTTTAAAAAATATTGAATTTTTTTGACAATTTCCTCCCTTGCTTTTTCTTCACCCTTGCCTTTCTTTCCTTTGATTGGTTAACAACCTGGCGCATCTACATTTTGGACTATAGGACCTTTATGTGTATGTGCTACTCCAACTTAATACTGGTTAATTTTGAGTTGCTTTGTTCTTTTTTTTGTTTTGTGCCCGTAGAATGCTAATGCACTCTTAGACTCTTTTCCAAGGAAAAGCACTATTTCTAAAGATTAAATGCCCCCTGAGCAGGGGACGGTCCCAATGTACAAAACGGCACATGGACACTCCAAAAATTTTCTCATGGTCACCAGCGCACTGCCACCGCACAAACACTTGGAACAGCCACCGAAGCGCACCGAAACCAATAGTGTCTGCCAGCCCGCACAGCCACTAATGTCTATCTTCCAGTAGTGTCCACTGGTCGCTCAGTCACCGAAGCGACAGACAACCAGCTTTCTTCTACTGAAGATAGTCCGCCGTAGCGGTCCATGGATAAATTGTGGGATCATAGACAAAAATAAAAGATTTGGGAAAGAGTAATTCTTAGACGGTTAATAGAAAGGGTATAGAGAACACTAATTATTCTTGCATTTTTTAATTATTTCCTTTTCTCTTTTTCTTCTTCCTTTTTTTACTTTTCTTCTCTCTCCTTTACTCTCTCTCCTTTACTTTTCTTCTCTCTCCTTACCTTTACTAGTTTTTATAATTTTTCATAATAACAAAGCGCTTAAAATAAACATAATATCTACAGCGCGTTGTATTTAAAAATGGTCAGAAGGGGAAATTTTTGTAAATTGTCGAAGGGATTTTTAAAAATTTAATTTTTATGTACTTCGGCCTTCCAAAAGCAAAATTTTTGCCTGTGGCGCTGAAAAAGGAAGAATCTTTGATCTCCAGGTACTTGTTGGCTGGTGGCTGGATTGCCGGAGCATTTTCACCCACTATTTTATTCACCCACTATTGCTTCTGCTTAGTAACCATCTTAAATGCTAGTCAACTTGATCTCCTTTCCCCCATACAAAGCAAAAAAGCCTTTGATTTTCCTCTATTCAATTATCTCCTTAAAAATAATAAACAAAATCTTTTTATAAAATTATTCCCCTCAGCATGCTTTTACGTAATATGTAGTACAAAGCTTTGATTTGTTAAATGGACTGCTCTCAGTATGTGATTTTTGTTGAGGAGTGATTTTTGTTATTTTTCCAATGGATTTATTTAAAGATTTTTTTCCTTTCTTTCCTTAACTATTCCAAAAAATATTATTAAAAATAAAATTAGAGTCATTTCTCACATTCATTTAAAGCCTCTACAAATGTCCGCTAAAAATTTGTCCGCAAAAATTTGTCCGCTAAATTTTGTCCGCAAAAATGCCAAAGTACAGTAGCAAGTGAGGTTGTACCTGTGCCCATTTCCCGTCCCCGAAAGTCGATTCCCGTCTCCCTCCTTCGTTTTTTTCTCGTTCCCGTTTCCCTCTCTCCGTAGGGAAGCAACAAAAAAAAGTTTGCGGAAAAGTCCGCAAGAATTCTCTTACAAAAATTTTTCAAAATTAGGAAAATTTCCAAAAATCTAAAGGTACTAAATAATTTTAAAAATTAATTTCCAAATTAAATATTAATCAGAAAATTTAACTTTTTCTATTAGTTTTTATTACTTTATGTTGTTGTGTTGATTTATTCTCGTCTGTTTAATTGATATAAACTGACCCAATTACCCCCCAATTACCCCCCAATTACGCCCTAAAATCGTTACTTAATCAAATCAAGGCTTTCACTTTTATTTTTAATTTTCGATTAAAAATGTTAAAAATTTATTTATTTATTAATTTATTAATTATTCCAATTTCTTCTACTCCTTTAAAAATTAAACAAAAAAATAATTTATTAATTAACGAGAAAGATGCCTACAAAGTTTTTCGAATTTATGCAAAAAGTTGGGAGGATGTTGAAGCTGTGGGGAAATTGAGAAATATTGCTGAAGAGAGTCAGGAAGTGAGCGAAAAATTTTTTTTTGGAAATTTTTGAAACATTTAGAAATTTTAAAAATTTTGGAAATTTCAAAAAAATTTTGTCCGCAAAAAAAGTTGCGGACAAAATTTTGTCCGCAAAAATTTTGCGGACAAAAAATTTTTCTTAATTTATTCAAAATTTTTTCTGAAAATTTTTCAAAAATTTTTTATCGTTCACTATACATTCAGAAATCATAATTTCTGAAATAATCCATTCAGAAAAATTTTTCCTTAGATTGACTTTTGGCTAGATTCTTCAGTTCAGCCTGGCCAATTTTCCGATGTAATGGTATCCCCTTCTGGGATGATACTTTTTGAACAATTTTTGGAAGAACATCCTTCACTTAATTTTGAAATAACTATTGAGGATGTTCAGAAGTTTGGAAAAAAATTTTTTTTTAAATTAAAAATAAATTTAAAGCTTAATAATTAAAAATGAGCTTCACCCAAAGCTTGAATGGAGGAAAAGAAAAAAATTTAAAAAAGGGGGAAGGCAAAGTTTGGAATATTCTAGTGATGAAGAAAATGAGGAAGATTTAAATTTACATCGTAAAAGAAGAAGTGATTTGCCTAATAAATTTGGTAAAAAATTTTTGAAAAAATTTTTTCGTCCGCAATATTTGTCCGCAAAAAGTTTGCGGACAGAATTTGAGGATAAATTATACTGACCAATATCTTAATAAAACGTAAAAATTTTTGATCGCCATGGCAAGTAACAGACAGATTATTGAATTCATTCATGTCCCCTATAGCTAGAAGGATCGGACAGAACTCTGAAAATTAAGACGAAAAAAAAGACAAAATTTTGTCCGCAAAGACAGTCCGCAAAATTTTTCTGCAAAATTTGCAACAGTCTACAGTATTTATTCTCTCTCTCACCTTCCCTAGTAATTAATTAATCTCCACAAAAAAAAGTTATTATAATTTTAGAACAACTTCGAGGTGTTCAATACCCTTTTGGTGAATATACGAATTACAATGAAATGGTACTCTATTTAAAAAATTATTTTAAAAATTCCAAAAAATCAAAATTTGCCTATTTTATAGGTTCGATATATGCGCACGTTAGAGTTTTATTATCCCCATTTGGTCCAATTACTTCAAATTGGAACAACACATGAAGGTCGTTCTATCGAGGGTGTTAAGGTGTTTTGTTTAAAAAAATTCCATTTGATCATATGGTGTAGTTGGTAGTGTCCTCATCTGTTGGGGGTAAGGGGTCGTGGGTTCGAACCCGTTTGGTGGACATTAATTTTTATTTTATTTTTCTTTATTTTCCAAGCCTTATTTTGACTTTAGTCTGATTCTAAAAAAATTCCCAACAGTATACCCTCTCCCATTTATCCGGTCTTTTGCTTGAAGTCGCCTAGAATTTATCTTAGATTATTTATAGATAGGCATTGATATTAATCCTTCACCCTCTGATTTTGAACAAAATCATAATGAATTTGTAAATAAAACACAAAAAAGGCAAAAACGAGCTTTTTGGATAGGTTGGTTAATTTAATTTTTCTTCACAAATTTTTAATCAACAGATGGAAATATGCATGCTCGTGAATGGGCATCTAGCCATACTGCTTTATTTATTGTAAAAATAATTTTCTTATCAAAAATTTTTTCTTGAAATTTTTTTGAAATTTTTGAAATTTTAAATAAAGTCAGACCTCACTATAAGACACCCGCAATATTAGATACACCTCTATTTAAAATACATTTTCTTGGAATTTGGTTGATCCACTGGAGCAGCCTTATCATATACCCTCAATTTAATAGACACCCCATTATAAGCGACAATTTATAAGTTATAAGCCCCAAAGGAGTCTCTTATAGTGAGGTTTTTGACACGTATTAAATTTTTCTTAAATTTTTTTCAATATTATAGATTAACCAGTTAATAGCTTCTTATGGTAAAGACACTTTTCTAACCAAAGCACTCGAACAGATTGACTTTTACATCGTCCCCTGCGCAAACCCTGACGGTTTTGAATTTTCTAGGTCTTCTATAAACCCTAAAGTTTGCAGAAAAATTTTAAAAATTCTTAAAAAATTATTTTTCGATTCGTTTGTGGAGGAAAAATCGTTCACCAGAACAATGCACCAGAACATGGAATGGTTTATTGTGTTGTAGAGGTGTTGATTTAAATAGGTTTGGGCTCCCCATAGGGTTTGGATTAGTCCCTTAAATTTCTTAAATTTAAAGGAATTTTGATTTTCATTGGGCAGAGACTGGCTCCTCTTTAAATGCTTGTTCCAATCTTTATTCAGGAAAGAGGGCTTTTAGTGAGCCTGAATCTAGAGCACTTGCTGAATTTTTGAAGAATAATAATGAGGAGGAAGGAGAAAGGGTGTTTTATGCTTTTGTAGGTTTTTTCTAAAAATATGAGATAAGTTGAGGAGGTTTATAAGGAAGGTGTGAAGGTGTGATATAATGGATAAAGGAAAGTCTCCTCTATAATTCTCCTCTATAATGGATAGAGGAGAAAATGATTCCAAGAATATCCTGCCTCGTATTCAAGTCGTTTCGGTTTTTTGAAAGAAGACAGTGGATTATATCTAGAAAGGGTTTATATGGGGTATGTGAAGGTATACTGGATAGAGAGAAACATTCACCTCCTCCCCACTTATAAAAGATTCCCAAGATATCCAATCTTGGGTACATGCCATCGTTTCAAATACACAAGAAAGTCCATCGTTGCTTAACTTGCCAGATCGGACGGAATGTCTAAAATTAATAGATATCAACCTGTATCCTTTGGAGCCCTGTATCCCCTTAAAGTACAAGTCTTCCGTGACAAGACTTGAACTAAGGACCTGGACTATCCTACAGCACTTTTAAAAATAAAATCTCCTTTTATTTAAAGATGACTTTACATACATATGCCCAAATGTGGATACACCCATTTTCTCATGAATACCATACTTACCCTTCTGATGCCGATGATTTAAAGAATGTAGCTTTGCGGGCTACAGAACGTTTAGAACAAATTTATGGCACCCATTATAGAATTGGAACTGGGGCTGATTTGCTTGGTATAAAATCAGTATTTTTAAAATTAATTATTGCATATTAAGCACCAGCTTCCGGAGGGTCTGATGATTGGGCTAAAGAAACGCTTGGAATTAAATATGTTTATTTGGTGGAGTTGAGGCCTAAATTGGAATGTTAGTTGTTAATTTAATTAAGTACAGTAGGCACTCACAGATAGACTCTTAGACTCATCCCTCTTCCTTAGACTCATCCACACATCCCTCTTTAATGAGTGATGGCTGAGCTACCCAGTGAGCTCCTAAATTTTTAAAACCTTCTATTAAATAGAGGTGTGTCTATTATTGGGTGTATCTTATAGGCTGTACGACAATTGCGGATACGCACGTGCGGATGCGACGATTGCGGATATAAAATTTTTAAAAAGTTTAAGATTTTTAAAGTTTTCAGTGCCACATCTGTCTAAAAATGATTCGGAAACCGTCAGAAGTCTGAAGCTGACAGCCGGGACATAAAAACGGATTATCATTTCAATTATTGTTAAAATTTTTAAAAAATTTTTAATCCGCAATTGTCGCATCCGCAAGTGCGTATCCGCAATTGTCGTAACACCATCTTATAGTGTGATCCGACCATTTTATATTTCAGTATCTAATGGTTTCATTCTCAATCAGGTAAAAATGTCTATAAATTATTAAGAAAATAAAAACAGGATGAACTGATTCCTACAGCTATCGAAACGTTTGAAGCGATTAAAGAAGTGATTCGAGCTGTAATGTCTGAGCCTAATGAGTCTTTTGAGGTGAAAAATACAACAGAAACGAGTATTGGTTTGACTAATCAAACTCTAAAGTTGGACGAAAATGAGGAAGGAAAAATTGATTCGACCGGTTTCACCAACGATTTGAAGCAGTACACGGAGAACAACAACAGTACTGTGGAGATGTTCGAGTCAACCCTCCTCGAAACCTCGTCTTTGGGAATGACTGAGAATCAAACTGAGACAATTACAACACCTTTAACAACTATGGAATCGGTCAAGGAGTCCGAGCAGTACACGCAACACACCACAGAATCTTTTGATTTTCTTATCGGAATTGGAGAAGAGAAAGCCAACGTGTCATCCTTCTCCTTATCCCCTCAATTTCTCTTCCCACTTTTCACAATTCCAAAAATTCAAACAATTCCGATCGGTTCTGGTTTTGGTGATGAACAAAAAAGAGAAGAACCTGATCTTCTGACAACCAGTTTTTCGACATCAACAAATTCCCTCCCTTCTACTGATCAAATAGAAAATATAGAAACGACTGAAACAACTAGTAGTGAAAATATAGAAGCAACCTCTTCAAGCAGTACAGAAAGCAGCAGTACACAGACTTCTAGCAGTACTCCACAGACTTCTAGCAGTTCTCCGCAAACTTCTAGCAGTATAATAACCGATGAGACTTCATCCTCAGAGATTGTAATAAATTTAGAGGAAGACCCCACTAGCACAACAACAATTTCAAATAGTACAACAACAAGTTCGAGCAGTGAACTATCAACTTCGATCAGTACAACACTATCGGAAATGTCAGAAATTACAACATCAAGATCAAGCAGTAAAATAAAAACAACAACAAATAGAACAACGGTTTCGAGCAGTACACCAACTAGTTCAAGCAGTACCAGCAGAACAACTCCAACTTCTGCTACATTGCCTATTCCACCTATCCCAATACCGAAGCAATATACTCCTATAAAATTTGTAGCATTCGATGAAGAGAAGATTGAATTGAAACCCTTAAATGACCTCAAGAAGTACCAAAATAGCAGATCCTCAACAAACTCAGTTAATTTCCCAATTTTTGATAATGATGTAGAATTGGCAATAGAAAATGATAAAGAAAGTGGGGAAGACGGAAAAATGACAACTAGAGAAAAAGAGGAACCCGACAAGTTGTTGGAACAGGAAACAGAACGAAACGAGAAGTTGAAGCAGTACAACAACACACAAACGGGGAAAACTGCAGAAACCGTTCTTGAGACAACAAGTACGAGAAATTCAGAGACTACAGTTCCTTCTGCATCAGAAATGGGTAATAATACAACAGCAAAATTGCCACACCTTTGGATGAAAACACAGAAAATATTTACTTTGCCATGGGTTCAAACAAGGCGTTTATCTCTTGCAAAGTGTAAGTCTTAGGGAAAAAATTTTTTTTTCGCGGAAAATTTTTAGAAAAATTTTTTTGAAAAACCTCCAAAAAATTTCCAGAAAAAAAATTTTTTTAAGTGCTAAGAATTCAAAAAATTCCTACACTAACCACAACTCCCTTAAATACATCCACTACTACAACAACCCCAACCAGCACTAAATTACACAATAATATCACTCCCACAACTAAATTAGCTACAATGTTATTCACTGCAGTTGATCAAGTTGATGAAAAAAATGAACTTGAATTTAGTAAATTTATTCTAAAAATTAAAAAAAAATTTCCCCAAATTTTTTATCAGTTATTTCACCTCCTCAACTAATTTCTCCTCCAATCCACCCAAAACTGTATTTAGCCCCTAAATTTCTTGGAAGTGCTTTTCCTACTTCAAACGAAGAAAATTTTTGTTGTCTCCATAAAATTGGAAATAACGGGCAAATAAAAGGAATTCCGTTAAAAGGGGCGTCTGCTATTAATTTATTAAAATCTGCATTATTGGAGCAGACTACAACAACTAAAATACCTATAATTACAACTACAGAAATGTTAACTAGTAATAATGATGATGAAATTGTACAAATTATGCCTAAAAAGTGTTCAGATAAAAAGTTGGTAATATTACAATTTGTAAAATTTAATTTTTACAAATTCTGATTACTATAATGATTGTTATTCAGAATTTACTCTTACAATTCTGATTTTTTTTACAAATACAAATTTTTACAAATTCTGATTTTTAAAATGTTTTTACAAATTCTGATTTTTAAAATGTTTTTACAAATTCTGATTTTTAAAATGTTTTTACAAATTCTGATTTTTAAAATGTTTTTACAAATTCTGATTTTTAAAATGTTTTTACAAATTCTGATTTTTTTACAAATTCTGATTTGAAAAATACAAATTGTAAAAACATTTTAATCAGAATTTGTAAAATACAAATTAGAATTTTAATTATTACAAAATGACTTTTATTTTTACAAATTCTGATTTGTAAAAAATAATAAAAATATTTTTAAAGGTCTTCCTGTGCCTTTTGGATAAGAGCGCATTCCCCTGTTTGTGCCGAACAGCACCACTTTATGGAAAGAAATTGTGCTTTTTCCTGTGGATTTTGTTCTTAGAAAAGAAATGTTTTAGATGTTAAAAACTAGTCAAAAATAATTATTAAATAAATTGTTTTTAGAATTTATCAGACATGGTCATGGATACGGATATGGATACAGATAATACCAAAATGCCCGCGGATATCCGTCTGTATCCGCCGTAAATATCCGGATACGGATACCAAAATCCGTATCCATGTCCTAGTCTGGAATTTATAATAATTTATAGTGGATATTTATTTTATTTTATTAAATGTAAAATGGATTTGAGAGATATGAGGGAGAAGTCAACGGGGGAAGTTGTGTAGCGAGTGTTTGCATTTTAAGAGTTTTGCCGATAGAATTTTTTAAAAGTTTTTTTTAATAAATTTTAATTTATTCAGGCAAATTTAAAATTAAAATTTAATACATCAATAATTAAAAAATTTTATTTCCTCTTTAAAATTAAACAAAGGAATAATTTGAATGCCCTTTAAAATGGCAAGCGAGAATACATAATTGATTAAAGCAATAAAGACAATGAGGAATTAAAAAAAATTTTTTTAATAGACAATAGATTTTTAGACAGACCTTTACCACTTCCCCTCCCCTCCTCCTTCCCTCCCTCCTCCTTCCCTCCCCATCCACTCCCTCCCCATCACCTCTTCCCCTCCCTCCTCCCTTTCCCTTCCCACACCTCCCCCATCTCTCCCTCCTCCCCTTCCCATTATTCTTAATGGTAAATTTTTTAAATATAAAAGCCGGATTGAAATAGAAGATTTTAAACATTCAAAAAAATTTCCAAAAAAACCCCAAACAAAACTACCAACTCAAAAAAATGTCAAAATTATTTATTGTTTTTGTTATATTCACAATTGTTCTAATTCAAGTTTGTGATTCTACGAAAGGAAATAGAAAGGGAACCCCTCATAGAGCTCGTACAGGAGATTTTAGAGGTAATTAATAAAATATAAGCTATTAATAAAACTTTTTAAAACTTTTTTAATAATAAAGATGATACTCCAAATAGTAATGATAATGCAGGTTCTTCTACAACTGATCAACAGACTCCTCAAAAGAGGGTAATGTTTGTATCCTTTTGGAAAAATAATATATATGTAGAGCCCGGACGGTACCCTGATACCACGATATTTCTCTATATATAAGAGATATTTCTCTATATATACATATCTCTATACCCATACCGTAGAAAATGTATATAAAGCCTGGACGGCTACAAAATTACGAACTCTAATATAAATATAGGTGTCTTTTTCAGTTCAATAATTTTAAATTTTAAATCAAAAAATTCAACTAAAATATTTGAATAAATATTTTAAAATTAAGTATATTAAAATAAAATATATATGAAAATATTTCAGAAGGCAGGAAGACCAAAGGGTAGTACGACCTATAAAGTAACTGATGGAGATGATACTAAATTTGACAAGGATTACGACCCAAGAAACCCTTGAATTTACGTATGAGTAACGGAAGTAACAAAAAGAAATTTTTTTAAAAGAAGTCTGAGATACAAATTCTGATTTTTACAATTTCTGATTATTCTAAAATATTTTCGAAAATTTGCATTTTTCATTATGTAATTCGTATTTATTAAAGAACTTTGGGAATCTGACTAGTTTTGTAAATTGAGCGGCTTTTTGCCACCTTTAGGGCACTTTTGCCCTTTTTGACTTTTTCACAAAATTCTTCCAATTTTTGCCTGCGGCGCTGAAATTTGAGAAGTTCTATTATTAATCGTTAAAAATGGCAACACGCAGCAACAACAGAAAACAACAAATAATCAATTTGGGAGATCTGAGAACGGAAGTGAAGGGGCTTGTATATCAATTGGCAAAAGAACAAAAATCAAATCCAATAATAAGTGCATTAAAGGAAAAAATGAATATGCTTATCAGTGCTTGGGATGATAAGCTTTCGGAATTAACCATTAATAGTGCAGAAGAGAAAGAGAGAAAAAGAAGTCTAGTTATTATTGGGTTTGAGGAAAAAGAAGAAGGAAAACCAAGCGAGAAGGCTGCAAGCGACAAGGCCGCCAATGTTTTCATCCTTGATGGAATCAATGTTGCGGCTGAGCCACTTGCAGTTTATCGCCTTGGAAAGAAGAACGATGAACGCAGAAAAGGACCGAGACTCGTCAAGGTCGTTTTACCAGCACAGACATTCCAATTTTTATCTGAAGTTCAACTAGATATATTTAAATGTCTCAATTTCCATCAATTATTAAATATCCAACAAACAAATTCATATTTTAAGAATTTCGTTGATAGATATGAGAAGGAATTGGCAAGGAAGAAATTCCTTTTCCTTAAATTCGTATTTTCTGACAATTATTTTAGATAATAATTTTAATTTTACAGTGTGATCACAGGGATAGCTTTTTTTATCTTGATACTTTTGAATTATTTGAACCTGAACCCGAAAATTATGACTTTCAATTGAGTGAACAACTTGAGAGAAAAGTTATAAATTAAAATTTTTATTTAAAAATATCAATTTTAGTGGAAATGTGCTATTGAAAATTCAATTCCTATGTTTATAGGCGAAAATATTGAATATGCTTTAGCTCCGATTGATATACATGACGAGAAACGTTAGTTTGTTTTTTTCGTCCCTGTGTACAAATCCCCCAAAATGCCCCAGTGTACAAAATTTTTATTTAGTTCACACTCTGAAGTTAGAAAGAATCCCCAAAAATATTGTAGAAATGAAGATTATTCTTTATTTATTCCAACAACTTTCAAATATGCCGTAACCGAAGCCGTAACCGAAGTTGGTCGCTTCCTTGTTTTTACAAGCTCTATAACTGCTATTCGTTCATCGATCAGTTGGACAGTGGATGCTTTAAATTTATCGTGGATAATGTAATTACGAATGACTTCTCTGTTTGGAATTATGTACGCTATAATGTGGAGCGCTGTTTAAATGCTTTATTTGACCTTTTAATTACTGGAAGGAAGCAATTTAAAACATTTCCTATTACCAGCTCGACCCTAGACTTTATGATCGTATTATAGAGGTAAATGATTTTTTGATATTATAGAAAATATGGCCCTTTACGCAAATAAGGGTGAATCGTTTTTTCCTTTGGATAATTTTCCTTAATGGAAAGGAGAAAATGAAGGAAAAAAACGATTCGACCCTTTATTTGCGTATAGGGTCGATAGCGACTACAGGGAAAAGCAGAAAAAATACCATCTGTGGCGCTGTGTAAATAGATTGACAGCTGTGGGATGTAATGGAGCGGTTGGAACGACAAGCACTATAGATGAGACATCAGAAGTGATTGAAGTCAGGCCGATATATGCGACGGTCATTTTTTTAATTAAAAATTTTATTTACCTAATGTTTTGGATTCGAAGCATCCCAATAAGATTTAGTCAAGAAATATTTAAAAGAAAAAACCTGGCTCATTTTATAACGAAAAATCCAATATTTTTGCGTTCCCATTCCAAGCCTCAACTTTCGATTTAAATTTGATTCTTAAAATAATTTTAGAATTAATAAATGCCACATTTTATTAAATCTGAAAGGGGAAACCCCATACTACAGCACGGCCACCACGAATATAACTACAGGGAGAAGCAGAAAAAGTACCACCTGTGGCGATGCGTGAACCGATTGACCATTGTTGGGTGTAACGGTGCTGTGGGAACTAAAAGCACCACAGATGAGAACACCGAAGTGATTGATGTTAGGCCCCACATTTGTAATGGTCATTTTTTAATTTTATTTACACACGTGTAGGAGGGAATACTTTGAGAAAAGAAAGAGGGGAGGAAAAGTTCAATTTTACAAAAAAAAATAAAATAAAAAATAAACCTGTTGTTTAAAGCCCATATCCAAAATTCTGTCAGCTTCATCAATAACAAGCATTTGAAGTTGATCAAAACAAAAATAGCCGTTCTCGTCCTGGTGTGCATATTACTATATAGGAATACCAGCAAGACGTTCCTCTAATCGAGCTAGGATATAACTAGGGTACCCAAATTGACAAGTGCCATTCATTTTACAGCAAGTTATGGCTTTGCGTCGTTATGGCCGCGCGCCTTTTTTAGCCGTTTTTGGCATTATGTTTTTTAAAGCATAGCACAGTTCAGTGCGAATTTTTCAGTGTAATTACAATAAGATTTGGCACAGTTCAGTGCGAATTTTCAGTGCAATTACAATAGGATTGAGGGATATCTTTGGAGTTGGAGAGATGTATTGAGGGAATTAAGGGGATTATGATTGATTAATGTGAATATAGGATTAATGGATACTGGAGAATTAATAATTTAAAAATCGGTTGCTGTATAGTTTGGTATATAGAAAATTTAGGTGGCGGAGTACCAAATTTGGCAATTGATGAGCCTGCAAATTTTGATGTTGAAGCTGTACAACAGCCAACTGATAATAATAATGAAATAAATTTTCTACCTGAAGTTCAACTAGATATACTTAAATACCTCAATTTCAATCAACTATTAAATATTCAACAAACAAATTTTTATATGAAAAATTTCGTTGATAAATATGAGGAGGAATTGGCACGAAAGAAATTCAAAAAGCTGGAATTTGTATTTGTACATAGATTATTATAATAATTTAAATCTTGCAGAGTCACACGTCGAAATATCACTGGGAATATAAGTCATTTGAACCTGCCCCTAAATTATATGAATTTGAATTGAGTGAACATCTTGAGAAAAAAGTTAAAAATTAAATATTTTTTAACATACTTAAATCAATTTTAGTGGAAATGTGGAATAGAAAATTTAATTCCTATATTTTTGGGTGAAATTGATGATATTGATGGCGAAATTGAAAAATATTCTGCCCCTTTAGAAATTACAGATACTGAAGAAAGTTAGTTTACTTTTTTAGGGCATAATTACTACACGGTAGTGATGCTCGGGTATTCCGACTCCCGAATCTTTTTTTTACACCCCTAAGAATGGCTTTTTGCTGATAGAATTATATTTTTACTTAAGTCTAAAAAAATTTGCAGCACTAATAATATTTTCTTACACTCAATACATATTTCTTTTATATAAAAAATATATTTATTTTCTTTTCTTTCACTCAATGCGCGGTTAGTTAAGTGGTTAAGTCGCTAGTCAGAAAACACTTTGTCATAGAGAAGTAGTAGGTTCGAGTTCAAATCGGAGGGGGTGACTTATTTTCTCATTGTTTTACGTTTTTTGTCTCGTAAGAACGATTTTAAATTTTGTTTTATTTTTTGGCCTCTAAAATTTTCAAAATTTCCGCCTGTGGCATAAAAAATCGGAAATTTTTTATAAACTTCCGACTCCCGATCCTGACTCCCGAGGTTATTTCCCGACCAGACATTTTCTTCTCCCGAGCATCACTAGTACACGGATTCTTAATGATACAAATTCTCCCAAAATATCCCAGTACAGAACCCCCCTGTCCCC
Source organism: Meloidogyne luci (assembly GCA_902706615.1). Taxonomy (NCBI): domain Eukaryota; kingdom Metazoa; phylum Nematoda; class Chromadorea; order Rhabditida; family Meloidogynidae; genus Meloidogyne; species Meloidogyne luci. Next base: position 432,537 of record CACSLI010000196.1, on the reverse strand, counting down.
CTGAACAAAAATCCCCAGGGTGTCCCTGTAAAAACCTCCGAAAAATTCCTAGGTTTCTTCAAATCTTTTTTTATTTAGAACACAAATTAAAATTGCCAAACTTTCCAAAAAATATTGAAGAAATGAAAATTGCCCGTTATCTATTTGAACAACTTTCTAAATGTGTATTTGAATCATTTAGTATTCATGATGCAATACTAAATCCAGAAATGATTAAATTATTATTTGATGAAAACAAAACAAATATTCCTTTACAAATTCATTCTATAGAAACAACACTGTTCATCGACCAGCTGGACAGTGGATGCTTTAAATTTTTTTTGGATAATGTAATTACGAATAAATTCGATGTTTGGAATTATGTGCGCTATAATGTAGAGCACTGTTTAAATGCTTTATTTGAACTTTTGATTACTGGAAGGAAGCAATTTAAAAATATTACCTATTTCCAGCTTGACCCGAGACTTTATAATCGTATTATAGAGGTACTGATTTTTTTGATATTATGTATAGAAAATATGGCCCTTTACGCAAATAAGTGTCGAATCGTTTTTTCCTTCATTTTTTCCTTTGGTTAATTTTCAGTGGAAAGGAGAAAATGAAGGAAAAAACGATTCGACCCTTATTCGACCCTTATTATATCGACCCCTTAGTATAGGGTCGAAAATATATAGAGATAAATAAAACAACACTAAATTTTTTAAAAATATTTTCTGAATCGGCTAATGTCCAGTAGGTGGTTTCTCCTGTCCGCAAATAGAATCCGCTCTATTCTTTCCCTTTCCTGAATCTTTTGTGTTGGATGGAGTGCTCGCTCTTTTTTTTTTAAGTGCTCGCTCATTTTTATCGGACTTCTAGTCTTTATCAGATTTAAAAAATGAATATTTAAAAGAATTTAATTTTATTTTAGCATATAGAAACATCAAAAGATTTTTCAAAAATGATTAGAAAAATCAAATTAGATTTGGTTACTGGCCATTTAAATATTAGTGAAAGGGCAGAAAATATTGAAATTAATCTGGACAAGAACAATTTTGAAAATAATTTTTTAAAAATTACAAAATATCAAATTTCCAATAAATACAATCCAGAAATGAAGTTTTCCGTTTATATTAAAACGACTGACGACAAAGCTTTTGTTGAGATTAAGAGACTCAAAACCGAAGCACCCAACTCAAAAAAATAAAATTAGGATTCGTATAGAAATTTTTATTAGATTTTTAAAAGATTTTTTTATTAAATTCCGATTAAAATGTTTTTGTTTTTTAAATTAACATCTTTGCATTTTAAGCCTGAATTAATATTTTTAATTGCCATTACGAATTAATTACGAATTTAATTAATTACGAATAATTGACATTACGAATTTAACTTTACAAATTCTGGTCTATAATATATTACACAAATATTCTTCATAAACTTACAAATTCTGATTTTTAATTGATTTTACAATTTTGGCTCTTTAGGATATTACAAATTCTGATTTTACAATTTATTTTACAATTTTCTGATTTTAAATATTTTACAAATTCTGATATTTAAAATATAATCTTAAAAATTCTGATTTTTATTAGGATGTTTTTACAAATTCTGATTTTTATTAGGATGTTTTTACAAATTCTGATTTTTCAAATATATATCTAATTTTACAAATTCTGATTTCTAAAATTACAAATTCTGGTTTATATGTATTATACAAATATTCTTCATAAATTTACAAATTCTGATTTTCAAAACTTATTCTTTGCTTAATTCCTTAAATATTATATACAATTTATAGTATTATTTTACACACAAATTGAGAAATATTCTCAAGTGTATGTATATTTCACATTCTCACAAAATAACAATAATATTTCTATTCATTCTCGTATTTATATATGCCTTTTTATCGGATTTATTGGTAATTTTCCACTCATAATTTTAATCCTGTTATGGGCCCCTTGTCAGAGTTGTGCTCAAGAGTTGTTGTAGATTCAAGTTATTCTCTCACTCAAACGCTTGCTTTTATACATTCTAAAGAGGTAAAAATGGAGGGGGAATGATGGGGGAATGACCAATTTTGGATTTTCTTGTAGGGTGACAAACTTGAAATAACCAGTAACACTCCTAAAAATCCTTCTAATCAGACTCCTAGTCGATAACTAACAAAAAAATATTTTTTTATTTATTTTCCACTCAATCCCCCTCAAATAAAACAATCGTTTTACTGGACAATAAAAAAACGGAAGTATTGTAATTTTATTTTGATTGTGTCTTTCTTTGGTGTCCACCACAAAAACACTTTTTTTCCTAGCATTTAAAGAAAAAAAAATAATTTTTTAAAAATATACGGTAATTTATAATCTATCCAAAATTAATCAAAAATACCCTAAAAAACCCCTAAAAATCAGGAAATTTCTAAAAATAATTTTTTAAAAATTTTAAAAGCGAAATTTCAATGTTTTTGCCAAAATTTGGCACTTTTTCTCCCTCTAAACAACAAAAACGGACGTTTATTAATTTAAATATTTCATTAAAACTTTCTAAAATTAATTTGATATTTTTCTTTAATTTATTATTTTTATTATTTATTGATGTGATAATAGCAGAAGAACAACAACCAGAATTTAATAATCGAGCAAAGAGGCAATATTATGATGAAAATTATTATAGCAGCTATTATGGATGGTTAGTTATAAAGGGGGAAACAATAAAAGATTAATCCTATTACAAATTCTGATTTTTCCTTTTACAAATACAAATTCTGATATGTAAGACTAGGTTTTGTAAATTCTGGTTTCAAAGATAGATTTCACAAATTGTAATTTGTGATTAATTCTGAATTTACAAATTCTGATTTGGAAAATTCTGATTTTGCAAAATCAGATTTTACAAATTCTGATTTTTAATTCTGCTTAACAAGGTTGATTTTACAAATTCTGATTTGCAAAACCTGAATTTTGCTAATTTTAATTTTACAAATTCTGATTTCTGTAAATTCACATCTTACAAATTCTGATTTTAAAAATTTATATTTATTTAATTCTGGTTTGCAAAATCTGAATTTTACAAACAGAAACCTTAAGCACATAATTATTTTAAAAATAAAATCAGTCCTTCCTCTACTTCAAGGCAAGCAGGACGCATTGTCGGCTGGCTGATTGGATTCTTGTATGTATCCTTAACTTATAAATTTTCTTATTCATTTTCAAAGTGTCCTCCTCCTCTTTATTTGCGTGCCATGTGTATGCTGTGCCGGGATTTGGTTTCTAGGCTGGTTTGGTGTTCGGCAGACAATGGCAAATAGGCGTGCTAGACGAGATGAAGGTGTTGTATCAGCGACATATCGCTCGCGTTTTCATTAAAATTACAAAATTATTTTTGTTTTAATAATTTCACTTGGATTGGTATATCATGTTAAATAAACTTGTTATTTCCTATACCTATTCATTGGTAAAATATTTATTTAAAACAGGACGTGTGATATCAGCCAGAGATCAAAGGGAAATACATCGACGATATGTGGAAGGAACCCATTCACCTGTAGCAGCAGAACAGGTGTTTAATTTTCCAAATTCAAGCAAGTTGTAAAAATATTTTAAATTGTATATAATATTTTACGATTACATATATCCATTCCTGATTTTATCAGATTTGTAATAAAATCATTTGCAAATTTACAATTCTAATTCTATACTTTATATTTTCTGAGAACTAATATATGTAAAAACATCCTGTTCTGGTATATTAAATGCTTTACAAATTCTGGTTTGTAAAATTTGATTTTACAAATTCTGGCTTGTTTACAAATTCTGATCTGTAACATAACCTTTTACAAATTCTGATTTCTAAAAGATTTTACAAATTCTGATTTGTAATATCAATTTTTACAAATTCTGATTCCCAAAACTTGTTTATACAAATTCTGATTTGTAATATCAATTTTTACAAACTCTGATTTGTAATATCAATTTTTACAAATTCTGATTCCCAAAACTTGTTTATACAAATTCTGATTTGTAAATTTCTCAAAATTCTGATTTTTTCAAATATTACTCTCATTTATTATTAGCGCTATATACACTCATCGGACCGTTATTATGAGAGACGACCTCGGACACCACCACCTGTTTCAACAGAAGCTGGTCCAATAAGAGAAACGAGGAGGCTCTAACTTTTCATTTCTAATTTAATTTTCATTTATTTTTTATCGAAAATTCATTTTAATTTTCAAAACAATTTTTTAAAGTTAAAAAATTAAATTTAAAAAAATCAAAAAATTATTTTTTCAAATCAACGTCCAAACTGCTCATTTAATGGATATGCTTTCACTATTTTTATATCAGTTGACGGTCTTAAAATTTCCATTTAAAATTAAAAAAATATTTTTTCTCCTCACCTATCATTATTTTCTGTGTTAACGGCCCCAATTTTTTGAAGAGTCTAAAAAATTAATTTTTAATTTTACCCCTTTAAATTTCAAAAGCAGACCCTAATCCCAGTAGATAACCGCCCAAAAATTGTATGTTTTCCGTCCAAATGTTGAGTCGGTGCCAGTGTAATGAAAAATTGCGAGCCGTTAGTGTTTGGTCCAGAATTTGCCATTGAAATCTTTAAAAAAATTTTAAAAATTTCAAAAAAATTTTTTTAATTTCAAAAAAAATTTTTTTTCACAAACAATTCCAGCCCCAGTATGTCTCAATTCATCGCTTATTTCATCTTGAAAGTGTCGTCCATAAATTGAAGTTCCACCTCTACCCGTTCCTGTTGGATCGCCTCCTTGTACCATAAAATCGGCAATAACACGGTGAAATATTGTATTGTTGTAATAACCTAAATTTTTTAATAAAATTTAGAGAAGATTTGTAATTAGGCTTGGAATGATCCATTAGCATTGTGCTACTGAAAATAGGGGGAAAATGCTACTGAAAATTGTGCTACAGAAAATAGGGGGGTTTGAAAATTACTTTTTTGTTAACAGAAAAATCGAGGGTGACAACTAGCGACTTAGCCCAGTTATTTTAATAAATATACATAGACTAACGTCGGATCTCATTAAAAGATAGATACCTATTTGAGGAATTATTTGACTAGTGCTGTTGCGTCTATTTTTTAAGACGTCTATTTAACTTTTGGTTAGAGAGAGGTTCCCTTATGGGGTAATAAAGCCAACCTTCATCCCAAGATAAACTCAAGAATGTATCTTATAATGAAGTTAAATAATTATTTCACCTTTTCTCGCCAATTCATAAAAATTTTGACACGTTTTTGGTGCATGTTTCCAGTAGAGCTCTATTGACATTGTGCCCATTCTACAAAAAAAAAGAAAAAAATTTCTTATATAATTTAAAAAATAATTTTCTTACGTTGTTTCTAAAACAATTTTTGAAGAATTTGACGACATCGTTAAAATACTTTCAAACAAAAAATAATTTAGGCTTAAAATAATTTAAATATAAAAAATATTTTTTAGAAAAATAACCAGACAGAAATGATAAAAAAACCAAAAAAAAATTTTTTTTTAATTTAATTTTAATAGATATAAACATAAAATTTGCGTTAGAAACACCGAGGAAAAAAACCTGCTCTCTAATCTTGCATAAATATTGTCAAAATTTTAAAAAAATATTTAAAAAAATTTCCTCTATTTTCCATCAGAATATTGATAATTATCAGCAACATAATTGAATAATAATCCACAGGGTACACTAGCTTGCAATTTTGTTGCCAACAAGAATGAACCAGACAATTTTCTATGTAAAGAATAAATTTCTTCTGGTGGTGCAGTTAAACGATGTTGAAGCATTAAGGGGACTAGACGATTAACTCGTGATGTTATATTCTTTTAGAAAAAATTTTTTTTCAGAAATTAGGCAGGATTCTAAGGAACCTGTAAAGCAAAATTATAAGACCCTTTAAAGGTTAACGTCTCTGCAATAATTGAAATAGAATCACAATGAGCATCTTCCATTATTTTTGTTTCTGAACCGGTTAAAAAACCTATAGCTCGGGACCATTTTAGAATCTAAATATAGAAAATAAATTGGTTTATTTGAGAGTATTTTGCATCAATTTCCCTCCCCTAGAACTTCTTAAAAAATCTTCGAATATCTGGAACCAAAACAAAAATCCTTGTTTATTCAGTTCGGCCGCTTATCTTTACCACATAATTATGAACCAAGCGGCAGAATCCACTCAATTTTGGTATGATTCTAAGAAAATTCTTGAAAACGAAAAGCCGACCCAACTTCTTTCTCAATTCAGTCTCATCCCTACCTCACAGTAGATTGGAAATCCCCGGCAGATTTCCCTTCTTACAATTAACCCTATATTAAATTCCTCAAAAAATTACCTCCTCTCTATTATTATTAAAAGCAGCTTTTAATATCCGCATATATTTATCAATAAATTGAGTGCTATAAGCACGTGTTGCACCAAAATCAAGAAGAATTAAACGGGGATTATTATTAATATTGCCAAAAAGAAAATTAGACCAGTTTGGATCAGTTTGCATAAATTTCCATCGAAAAACTTCATTTAAGCATAAAGCCATACTTTTTGTTGCTATCCAATCTCTGACCTTTGAAAAAAAAATTTTTATATAAACTTTCAAAAAAAGTCCGCAAATTTTGTCCGCAAGTTTAATCCGCAAGTTTTATACCCGAATTTTTGTCCACAAAATTCTATCTGCAAATTTTGTCAGCAGAATTCTATCCGCAAATTAGTCCGCAAAATTAATCCGCAAGTTTTGTCCGCAAAATTCCATCCGCAAATTTTGTCTGCAAATTTTATGCGCAAAAGTCTTATCCGCAGATTTTTATCCACAATATTTGTCCGCAAATCTTGTCCACAAATCAAACGATTTCTAATTTTTAAAATTCTACCTGTTTAGGTTCATCCAAACATTGATTTACTGGTTTGCCTTCAACATATTCTGCTGTTAATACTTGTTTAGTCGAAAGATGTGGGAAAATACCAGGAACTTTAAAAATAAAAAATTAAAAAATAAAATTCAATTTTAAATAAATTTAACCATAATAATTAGTATCATCAGCCAATAATTTTCGAAATTTGATCATTGCATTAGCTTCTCTTTCATAATCGCATTCTGCACGTAATTCTCTTCTAACAGCCTAAAATTTAGAATAAACAGGACCTCATAATATAATTAAATCATTATTAAATAATCAGTAAATCATTATTAAAAAAACCTCAACACTATACAAATAATACACCTGGGACCAGGAAAATCGTCATTAAAAAAGGCTTACTTTATTATGAGGTGTATGTTAAGTATCTTATATCAGGCTTATATTAGAATGAGGTTATGTTATTTATAATGAGATGTATCTCAAATAGAGGGTAAAACCTATAAGTTTCCCCCTCCAACCCGCTTTCAACCAAAATTTAAAAAAAACGTCTCTTAAATGGAGGTGCCTTATAGTGAGAGCCCGACGTAAAAATTAATTAAAAAAAACTAACAGCAGCAAAATTCTCCAGAAACAATCCTTTAGGCAAAACACGACCAAAACTTAATAAAGACAATAAATTATCAAAATCGGCTTCAATTCCATTTGCAATGCCAGGATATTGAACTTTAACGGCAACTTTTGTTCCATCAAGTGTTATTGCTTCATGGACCTGCAATTAAAAAAATTTTTCAAAAATTTTTTTATTTTTCAATTTTTCCGATTTTTTCAGAAACTTAAAAAAATTTAAAAATTTTTAGAGAATTTTCCAAAAAAATTTCTAAAAAGTTCTCATATTTTCTCAAAACCTGTCCGATAGAAGCAGCAGCAAATGGTTGAATATTAAAATCTCGAAAAAGTTTAATCCAATTTGGCCCCAATTCTCTTTTCATTTGTTGTTCAACTTGCCAAGCAGGAATAAAGTCTGCACTTTGCCTAACACGTTCAAAAATTTCCAATAAAAAGGGAGGTATTGTTTTATCATCTAAAAATGTAGAGAAAATACCGTAAATCCTCTAAAATAGCCCCTCCCTCTAAAATAGCCCCACCCTCTAAAATAGCCCCCCTCTAGAGGTTGATCGAAAAAAATAGCCCCTCCCTCTAAAATAGCCCCACCCTCTAAAATAGCCCCCCCCCCCACTCTAAAATATTTAATTGTGCTTGCCATTGTTATTTTTCAAAGCACAACACTGTTAAATCCCTATATTTCAATAAGATTAGAAATGATTATGGAGGATATCGGGGATTTGAATGGATATAAGGGGATTCTGATGGATTAAGGGATAGTGGTGGACTTCCAAGACTTCGATCCAAGACCTTAATCGAAGTCTTGGATGGATTTATGGACTGAGGAGTACTTGATGGAAGTTTTTAGGCTAGAATTCTCGTTAAGAGACCTTTATTTTGTGATGAATTCTATTAAATTTTAGAAAAATATTATTCAAAATTTGGTAATAAATTTTAGTTTTCAAAAAATTTAGACATCGAAAAAAATAGCCCCTCCCTCTAAAATAGCCCCACCCTCTAAAATAGCCCCCCTCTAGAGGACGATCGAAAAAAATAACCCCATGGGGCTATTTTAGAGGATTTACGGTATTTTATTTTTTTAGTTAATTTTTAGTTGCATGGCAGGGATGTCACAGACACCAGAAACACTGATATACCAAAAAACCCTGATTTTATTCGACCCGAAACACAATTCAAAGAAAATTTTGAAAACACAAAACAAAATTCGACCCGCGTCATTTTTTGCCCAATCAGTGAATCCCTGATTCATGCTGAAATTATTGGCACAATTCCAAAAATTTCGAAAGGCCCACGGTTCAAACGGTTATAGTAAATAGTTTAACCTCTTGGATTTGGACAAAAAAGACAGGGAAAATGCATTTAAAAATATTCCTCAAAACCCTCTACTCTTAAATAAATTCAAAAAATCAAAACCTTGAATTGAGATCATTTGTCCAAGTTTAAGAGCTGCACCCCGTACACGACAAAGCATTTGAACTATACGTTCAGCATTTTCTGGAGTAAAAAATGGATTTGAAATTGAAGTATTGTTGTTTGGAGTAATAATTGAATTTGAATTTCCTCCTCCATCAATTCGTCTACGTAACAATTCTTTAGCTGTTCCAGTTCCTAGACCAATAGCCAATTTTCCAAAATTAAATAAACGGCTAACACGTGTTGTTGGCACCTTTCTTTCACTACTTTTAGACATTTTATTTGTAGAACTGATGTTTGTTGGATGATAATCCTTTATAAAAATATTATAATGGGTTACTGGATCAAAATTTTATTCGGTTTTCGGATTGACCGACAAGATCATAGAACCCGCCCCAACATAAGTCTATTCATAAGCGCACCCCACACAAAAATTAGAAAATATAATATTATTTAAAAATAAATATAAAAGTTACTTTAGGCAACGAAGGAATAACATTTGCTTCGGTTGAAGAGACTTGATCGAAATTATTAGAAGAATCTTCAACATTTGAGCTTTTCCTATCAGAAAGAAGTGGAGGTTTGTCTTCTGGTTTGGAAGGGTAATTTCTCGTTCCATCATTGTTTAAAGTAAAACCTCCTTGCCCTGAAAAATAATTTGATAAGAAATTTTATTTTATGTAGAAATTTTTTCTGAGGAATTTTGTAAAATTTCAAAAAATTTATGAAAATTTTTCTCCAAGAAATTCGAGTCTTGGATGGGATATCTTCCAGAAAAAGTAAAGATCAGAAAAAAAATATTAAAACAATAATACAAAAAAAGAAAAACTTATCTGGCAAAACTCCTCGCAAAGCTAGTTGAGCAAACGTTTGAATTCCAACCGCAACAACTTGAGCACGTTCAGCAGTGTCAGAAATGACAGATTTTTTATTGGTCGACCTCATAAGGAAAATTTTTTTAATTTAAAAATTCAAAAAAAAGAAACCTCAAATTCAGCCCTTTTCCTTCTTCCTCAATTTTGTAAACATTTCCACCACCCACAATTAATTGAACAAGTCTTTGTCTAACAGGTTCATCCAAATGTCTAAAATTGTAACCAATTTGTGATTGAGCGAGTAAACGTAATAAATGAGCGTGACGTAAAATAGTATTTTTTGGGGGGTTTGAAGCCATCTCTTCCTCAAAAAAAATTTTTTTCACTGAAAATTTTGTTTATAATAATTTTAAAAAATATAAGAATGAACAGGAAACACTCTAAAAAAATTCAAAAAAAAATTTTAAAAAAATTTATTTCCTTGCAAAAATGGAATATACATAGTAATTAATAATTAAAGAAATATTGGTGGTACTTTTTGGATATCCCGTTCTCCTAGTTTAAGTCTTATTGTTAGAATTTTTCCTTAAGATGTACAAAGGGTGGCCCTTTACAAATCAGCAAAACGTGGCATGGCTTCTCAAAAATTGAGGCGAAATCGATCAGAAAGATGGTAAATGCCTCACGGCCACCCTGGATGTACATAATGAACAGACTTTCATAATTCCTCAATTTCCCTCCGTTTCCCTGTGACAAATGAGGGGCTTAATAAAATCAAGAAAGCCTTTCTCAAAGAAAATTTTAAAACTCCAATTAAAGGAGATGGGATATCCAAAGAAAAATACCAAAAAAAATACAGATATAATTTATCTATAATAAAATCTCAAAAATGCAAAACTTTTGTTTCCTGTAGAACAGATTCCAATGGACAATAAGGGCATCTAAAAATAACAAAAAAAAATTTATAAAAAAATTAAAAAAAAACTTTAAACGATTATTTCTGCTTTGTTGTGCCAATTTATTCATTGCATCCATACTTATTACGTGTCCACAACAAAGCCTAACAGGTGGATTCTTTAAAAAAAGATTTTTTATTAGAAAAATATTTTTTTATTTATAACAAAAAAATTAATATAAATTCAAAAAAAATTTTCTTGATTGATTTTCAATGATTAAAGAAGGCAAAAAATTTTTCGCGGTCGTGATGGGCAGGTAAGGCGCACCTTAATAGCCATCGCAGTCGGACCTGAAGGAAACAAAGCATAGTCCGACTCGATACCAATTACGCCATGCGACCACTCAAACCCTCACAAAAAAAGAGTACTTTGACCTGCTATTTATAGCAGCATTTTAAAAGATTTTTGTGTTAAATTTTACTAATCAGAAATTTAAAAAAATTCCCTTTAAAAATAAATAAAACCAACCGTTTCTGTGCTCTGCACTTTTAATATTGGACAACAAAAAGAAGAATGAACTTGTTCAGGGATTGGCACATTACAAGGTAATTCATCAGACAATGTTGACGTACTTCCTGGACGGGCTGAAGAAAGAAATGCACGCATTGTTAAAAGGGAGGGAACAGTTTTTGCACCAGCTGAGAGGCTTTAAAAATGAAATTTTAATTGAAATATTGTAAGGAGATTGAATGGGCCATGCCCGGAAAAAAATTGCGCCTAAAATTTTAGAGCCCAATTTTCCATTTTTATCACTTAGAGCCCAAATTTCCGCTGGAGCCAAATTTTCCAAAAAGTTAGAGCCCAATTTTCCAGACCAAATTTCCGGAACTGAATGGGCAATCTCAATAAATAGGAGAAAAATTGAGTTTTAATATTAAAAATTTATTGATAGCTGACACCAGATTTATGGAAATTAATTAATTTTTTAACTCTAAATTATGGTTCAACACCCGTCCCCGTTCTCTAAACACGAGTTCCCCGAAACAACCGTGCACCGTAAAATCGTTCCTCGTTCAATAAATTAATTTTCAATTAAATTAGTGAACGAACTTTTTGACATAAAATCAAAATTTGGGCAATTTTTGGGTAAAATTTGGGTAAAAAATTTTCATTTGATCAAAAATTTTTTTTTTAATTTCTTGCCTGATGTCAAATTCTGACATTTTCAACATCTCGTTCAAAAAATAAAGAAAAATTATTTTAAACAAACATTGCAGTCAAAGAACTTCGATAATCAGTTAAGGCTTGTGCCAATTCCTCTTCTAACCCAAACCAGCGGCCAGAATGAAATAAATATTCATATGGGCCCTTTTGAGGGTATGAAATTACAACAAACATCTACAAAAAAAAAATAAAATTAGAAAAAAAAAATAATTTTTATAAAATTAAACCAAATGTGACAATTCTTCTTTGTAATCCTCAAAAGGAAAAGATTGAAGTTCACGTACATATTTTAAAGCTGCCATTTTATCACCTAAAAGAATTAAGAATATTTTTCAGGACAAAAAATGTTTCCTTTAAACTGGAAATAAGTCGAATATCTAGGGTAATTTAATTTGGTCTTGCAAGGAACATCACTTGGTCTCAAGAATTTACAGTAAATATCCTAATAGAAGCCCATACACTATTAGAAGCCCCCTCACTTTTCCAATGAAACATTTGAAAAATAAACACCTAAAACTCAATAATTTTAACCAATACATTAATTAGATAAATTTTTAAAATTAAAATTTTGTGAATAAAGAAAAGAAATTCTCCAAAAAATTCTAAATTTTTTAAAAATCAAAAAATTAAAAACTTGTTTCGAGTAGCCGAATAATATGTTGACATTGTAAACGAAAAAGTAAATCTTTCTTCTCTGGAGCACAGTCTTTAAGCCATTCTATAGCAGGGAGATAATTAAATTGTTTAAAAGCTGACATAATCTCTCTTAAAGTTTCGGAATTTGAAATATCTGGCATAGAAAGTGAAGAATCCGATTCCTAAAAAATTTTAAAAAAGTTTCAAAAATTAAAAAAAGAAACCTTTATAAACATCTCCGCTACATCTGTCCGCCCCAAACCTATCAAATGCTCCAATATCAAACGATTTGCATGTGCCAAGTTTTCTGCATCTGTCTCAATTTCTTTTTCGCTTTTGAGTAGTTTACTGAGGTCAGAATAAAATTTGTTGTCAATTGATTTCTGCAAAAATTGAAATTACTTTAATTAACACCTTGGACGTGTCAGCACAGATCAACTTATTTTACAAGCCCATACTCCTTAAAATCTCAATCTCCAGTCAGAGTGACAGAGTTGATAGTACTTACAATTAAATAGGCTATAGCAAAGAATCGTAATTGGCCCAGACTAGATGTTTTCCAGGCCTAGTCAGGACACTGCCCATACCCTCAAAAATAGGATCCAGGCCCATACCATGGATCCTGATTTGCCTGGATCAGGATCCTGAATTCTATACAGAAATAAAATTTAAAAAATAAAAAAACTTACTCCACAACGAGAAATTAAATGATGAATTGGATGTTTATGTTCCTGAGCCATTTCACCCAAAATCTTTTTTAAATTATTCAACGCCTCTAAAAGTATGTATTGGGCATGCACCTAAAAATTTTATTAAAAATTTAAAAAACCTCTCAAAAAAATTTTTTTTACAGAAAGTTCGGGTTCCCCACAATTTTCTTCTTGTTGTTCTCCAAACTCATTAGATTTGCTCTCACTCAATTCAACAATTTCTGCAGAATCCAAGGATTTATTTATTTGCTCTGTTGGTTCAATAATTAATTCATTACACATTGCATCCAATTTTGTTGAATTTTTTGTTAATAGAGGAATAAATTTTGAAGTGAAACTTTGGGTTCTTTGAATTGCTTTGTTTGTATTGTCACCAATTATATCAATTTCAGCTCTTGATTGGACTGGAAAATTTTTTTCTGTAGACATGATTTCCTTAAAATTCAACTAAAATTAAAGGGAAAATGATTAGAAATATTCGAGGGATAAGCACGGGATTTTCTACGGATTTCCCACGAGATTTCCCTTAATACACTCATTTTTGGCTCTCAACAGTCCTTTTCCTTAGCAGAACGGGACTGTTTAACGCAGACAGTTTATCGTGTAAATTTTAGCTTGGGGACGTTTGAGTATGAGTCATCTTTACAAAGTTTGTCCAAAAATTTTATTAGGCCCCGTGAAGCCGTGAACATGTGGAGAGAATGTGGTCAATCAGTCCCACTCCATTGGTGGACCGACTCTCAACCATTTTCACATGCATTATTTTCCTTTTACAGCTTCTTTAATCAATTTTTTTCATGTAGCTGACAGCCTTTTCCTGAGGGCATTTTAATTTTGTATTTGATCAGTCATTGCCTGAACTTGCCTTCAACTTTTAACCTTTCTTTCAGATTTATTATTTCTCTTTAAAACCTAAATTATGTCTGAACAATTTTCACATTTGAGCAGCGAAGAACTTCGTCAGGAACTTGTCAAAAACGGTTTGCTTTCTTTAAAGTTCTTGATTTTATTTAAATTTTAGGCATTCCATGTGGTCCAATTGGAACAACAACTCGTAAAGTTTATGAGAAGAGACTGGAGAAAAAATTGGCGGACGACAGAAAAAATCAAGTTGAAAGTAGTCGAACATCAAATCGCGAGGTTTGTTGATTTTTTTAGTTTTTCTAACCCTTTTTTGGTATAGACTGTAGGAAGTTCTTCTGCAAGTTTGCGAAGTGTTCCGCAGAGAAGGAGTTTTGAGGCGCCGGGTCGTGAGGTTTGTCAATTCAGATATTTGTTTTTGGCACTTGTGTAAGCTGACTGACTTTTTCAACAGACATTTTTTGCGGATTTCTTTAATTTTTTGCGGACTTCTTTTATTTTTTGCTGTCTTCTTAATTCACAGAATATTAATTTTTTGCGTCTCAAGATACGTTTACTATTATGTAACAACGCCTTCTACTCATTAAAGTCCGCAAAAAATGTCCGCAGAAAGGGCCAGTCAGTCCACACAGTTGCCATATCTTCCTACTTATTTTAAATTCTTTTTGGTTCAGAATGTTTTTAATTCTTCAATATCCGCGCGAAACATTTCTCAGCAAAGTTTTGTAGCGCCGAATCGCGAGGTTTGTTCCTTTCAGATTCTTGTTTATTCTTTTTTTCAGCATAGCTTCAGTTCCTCAATTTCTTCACAAAACGTTTCTCGAAAAAGCTTTGAGGGGGGCCGTTTCTTGGATGATGAAGAGGATGATCATATGGAGTCTTCACGAATTGTTTCACCGCAAAGACGATTTACTGGAGGTTATGCCAACAAGAATGTTGCCAATAGAAAAATTTCGCCAATCGAGAAATTCAAGAATGTTTGGGGTTATTTTTCTCGCTCTATTGGCACTTCTACGCCGTGTAGTGATGTATGTATAATTTTATTTAGTTAGGGTTTATTTGGGATTTTTCAACGGTGTTTGAAAAATTAGGGTACTAGTGTTGTTTAATTGCTCCTTTTTTCTGCCCCTTATTTTTCGTATAACTAAAACAAACCTTTTCCCTAAAAACGAGAAATCAAGAGAAATACTCGGAGTTAAGAAAAATCAAAAGAAATTTTTTTTGAGAAATACTGGGGTCCCCAAAATTTTCGGTTAACCATAGCCACACCGAACATTTTCAATTTTTCTGTTCTGTTTTAACTCCTACAACCCTACCAAAAATACTTTTTCACCCAAAACAGAATATAACATTTTTTGCAGCCGAAAAATATTTTTAAATAATTTTTAATTTAGTACAATTATCGCAATAAATATCCAACAAACAAATACCGACGTTCTGATAATTATGCCAATTTTTCTGATGTCGGGACTAAACCTTCATTTAATTTTTCAACAATTTCGGACCATTCAAGATGGATTGTTTTAGCGGCAATTGGAGTCTTTGTAGCAATCTTTTCAACTTATATTTATAAAGTTCATACAGAAACTTTACATTCAACTTTTGTTTCTGTTAAAGGTTTTCTTTTTTGGTTTAAGAATTTTTTTAATTATTTTTTTTTCAGATTTTTTCGTTTTTGCATTTGGTTATGCCTTTTTCCCTATCATGTACTTATGTGGTGGTGAGTTTTTTTTTAATTTTTATTTTCTATTTTGAGGTTAGAATTTTCTTTTCTTGAAAAGAATGAGTCAGGGTCAAATCCTGATTTTTTAAAAGCCACCCAGATAGCAGACCCATGCATTTTTTGAGATTCCCAGGTTTTTTTTAGACCATCACAAACAAAGGATATGATCTTGTCATTGATTCAAAAATTAGTTTAAGATTGGCTTCTCCTGTGAGATCTGAAAAAATATTTAGACATTCAAAATTGACGGTTTATTGATCCGGGGATTTCCCTGGAGCCTCCAACGCTATTCCATACCTAGAATTTTAAAATCCACTATCTCTGTATTTTTTATTTTTGTTAAAACTTCTACATTTTTAATTATTTTAGCCATTCTTATCTTCCTTTTCTTTTACAAAGTGTTTTACTGGCGAAAAAATCGAAAAATCCAGCACCAGGAAGCAATTATTCGACTTGTTGAAAGAATTACAGATCTTATTTATGATTCTGGATATGCTGGAATAGCAGAACCACACGTGCGTGATATGTTGATGCCTCCGACAAAGTTTGAATTTTTTTTTAAAATTTTTAAAATTAAAAAAAAATTTTATTTTAAAGACGAACAAATGAAGATTATGCCCTTTGGTTAGAAGCTGCTCGATTTATTAATAATGAAGATTCTCGTGTTAGAACAGAAATTCGTTTAATTAATGGAACAGAGTGTAATGTTTGGATTTGGATTGGTGCTGGAAAACAACGTTGGCAGGGAACTGGTCGGTAAAAAAACTTTTTTAATGACAATTATTATTATTTTTTAAATCGTCTCGGACCAAATTTAATCTCTTTGACCATTTTATAACAAAAAAATATTTTTCCACATGATAACATACTATAAGTTTTGATGTTTTTTAAATTTTTTGTAGTCAGATTTAAGTAGTTTTTTTCAACATGTGCTTACCTTTAAAAAAATTCCTTTTAAATTTTTAAAGAATATAAAGTCAAAAATATTGGTCCTTTTTCTAAAAAAATTCTTCCCGAAATTTTTTATCTGACTACACCAAAAAAAAACTCGGACCAATTTTATACAATTTTTCCTCTTATCAATAATTTAATTTACTCAAAATTTGATTTGAATTGTTCTTTTTTTGACAAAATATTTTTTTAAAAATTTACATTTTTTGATAAAAATTGGTGAAATATTTATAATATCTAACATAAGAATCGTAACAATTTGGTTAAATAATTACCTATTAATTATTTTTTTATTGCTAATGGGATAATACCGAGGACTTCCTTTTTAAAAATTTTTGACTTTATATTTTTTTTACAAAATGACTAGGAATTGGTCGGTAGGCGATGTCCTATGTATTAGGGATGTCATAGGTTGAGGAGAAAAGTCGGATTCGGATTTTAGATCGGGTTTTTGGGAATCTCACCGATCGTCTTTCAGTTTTCTTGTCGAAAAAGGACCGGGTCCCTGCTACCTACCTTCTCCATTATAAATCTCTACCATTGTTTTCAGCTGTAGCAGAAGGTTCTCCATCTTCTCGAGTGCCAGATGCTGCTTTGAGTCGTTGTTTAAAGCTGAGGGGTTTAAACTTTTCTGACAAGTTTGTGGTCTTTAAAAATCTTTAAATTTTTTGTAAAATTTATAGTAGAACAGACCGTGAATGTTTGCGAAAAGAATTGATGGAGAAAATGTCTGTTGTGCCGAAACATATTGACTTTTGTAACAATGCTATAAGCCGTGAAAGTGTTGTTTATCTAATGCTTAAGGTTTATTATTTTTAATTTTTTAACATTTATTCTGTCTAACAAAATCCGAATTAAAAAATTTTTAAGTCCTGTTTAAGAGAATTTTTTGATTTCTTTGGGTAACTAATTTTTTCAAAGAATTTTTTGAATTTTAATTTCATCCTTTAAAAAATTTAATGAGAAATTATCTGTTTAATTTTTATATATTTAACAGGATCTGAATGATGCAAAAAAGGCTTTCTCATCACTTCATTCGCAATGGTTTGATGGTTTGTTTTTTTTTAATTTTATTTTTAAAATTTAAATTTTAAAAATTTTCAGGAAATATAATTACCGTGAAATATGTTAAAGATGAACGTTATGCTGAAAGATTTCCTGAACTGAAATGATTTTAAAAGGAAGTATTTTTCGAGGTTTCAACATTTATTTAATATTATGTAATTGTGTTTTATTTAATTTGGTGTTGCGACAATTGTTTGGATACTAGGTGTTGGATAGTTACGGACAAACAACTTTTGGTCTATAGTTTATGAATAGGGTTTCGCCGACGATCGGTCCATTTCTAGGCCTCATTTCTATCGAGTCGGGCCGTACGAGTCTTTTACGAGCCAAATATATTAGGCCCTTCTTGGTCTTTCGGCCCGAGTCGCTCCATTTTGGCAACCCTATTTATGAATTCAATGGACCAAAAATTTTTGGGTTTAATTTTTTGCCATCAGCATCCTGCGTATCCATGATTGTCGTACAGCCGGTTTATTTTAATTTACATTTTCTCCTCCAAAAAAATTACAAAATTTTTGATATCTCTTTAATTTTCAATATATAATGCTTTTCTTTAAATTTTGATTTATATATCGGTTATGTTAAAATGTTGAATAAATAAAGAAAAATATTTTTGAAGAATTTTTTTGATTATTTTTTCATTGAATATTTTCAGATTTTTGTTTACAAAATAAATTTTAAACTTTTTAATAGGACTATTTATTTTAAATTAAAGAATGGACAAACCTAGAATATTAAAAAATCTGCAACCATTGAAAATACATTATCCAGAAATTTATAATAGATGTAATAATTTGGTAGAAAGAATTGGAGAGGTTTGTTCTTTTTTTAATAAATTTTTTTGTAAGGATTGGAGACTTGGAAATTTTTATAAGGACTGGGAAATTTAATTCCCATTGTATTCTTAAGTATGATTTTTATTAAATTTTTATTAATTTCTGGGTTCCTTAAGGGTGTATTATAGATTGTTAGTCTAGGTTGGCTGCCTGTCCTTGGTTTTTTGAGTTTGCGACATGCTCTTATGTATTTGTCTTTGCACTACACCTCTTGGGACATAACAAGCTATTTAATTTAAAAAATTTGTTTTAATTTTTAGAGACCCAGTGAAGTTTTTGATTCAATCAATAGCTCAGATGCTTCCGAAAGACAAGCAGGAATTTATTTAATTTTATGTTTGGCAGATGCTAGTTTTGATGAAGAAACAACAAAAATTACAAATTTTGCTAGAAATTTGCTTCGAATGTTAACAATGAATTCACAAGAATCAGTTATTCGATTGGCGTCAAAAGCTGTTGCTTATCTAATTTTGGTGAGGAGGTTTTTTTTAATTTATTTGACTGAAAATTTTTTTTTTAAAATTTCCCATCCTAAAAAATTATTTTTTCTATTTTTGACATTTTCGCGGTTTTTTGCTATACGGAGTCCATTAGTTTTAAAAATTGGGAAAAAATTTTTGCTCTAATACAGGTTTTAGTATAGCCAAAACCAGACGCGTAGTCATGAGAAATTTTTGGGGAGGGTACATTTTTGAAATTATTGAACATACAAGCCCCTCTGGCTGCAAGTCCATCTCTAATTATTAATTTTATAGAGAAATATTTTTTATCTTATTAGACTTCAAAATCCTACGCTGTAGAATTAATGGAAGTTGCATTAAATCAATGTTTTGAATGGTTAGAAGAACAACAAAGAAGTGAACAGCGTCGACTTGCAGCTGTTATTCTTGCTAAAGATTTGGCTATTTTTACACAATCACATTTTTTTCAACGTGCCAATCAATTTTTTGCAAATATCTTTAAATGCATTAGAGATTCAAAACCAAATTTGAGGTTGGCAGCAGCTGAAGCATTGAGAGCTGGGTTAGCAGTTACTTCACAAAGAGAGACTAAACATAAAAATGAATGGTTAATTTTTTTAATTTTTAGTAAATATGGAGTCGGACCTCATTATTAAATACCCTCAATAATAGACTTTCACTATTATGCATTTCGATGGTTTTGGGCTTTTTAGCAATGTCTCCACAATTTGACATTTTGACGGCTTTTGTGCTTTGCCTGTCTTAGGTTTTTGGGGGTTGACTTTTTTGCGTCATGCCCACAATTTGGCATTTCGGCGGCTTCTAGGAGTGTTGGGCTTTTTGGTGTCTTTGGGATTGGGGCATTTCAGCGGCGTATTGAGGGTTGGCTTTTTATCATTATAGCACAATTCGATTTAAGTTACCCTTCATTATAACTACGATTTTTTCAGTCCCATGAGGGTACTTAAAAATGGGTCCAATTGTATTTCTTTTTACTATGAAAATTTTTAAACTTAAAAAGGTACAACAAATGTATCAAAGAAGCATGCCAATTTGATTTCCCTTCAATTTCTCGTGATGATATTTTACATGGTTCTTTACTTATATTCAATGAATTACTTCGGATAGCCAATTATTCACATGAAAATGCTCGTTTACAACTTGTTGGAATTACTCAACATTTTAATAAATCACGTTCTTCAATTATTGGACAAAGTCCTATTGAATGGCTTTTAGAACCTATTCAACCACCAACTGTTGAATCAAGAACAGCGAGGACTTTAATTACGGATTATTTTCAAGAGGTTTGTATATATTGTTTTTTTTTCATTTTTTTAATAATAAAAAGGTTCTTCTTCGAATATCGAGCTCCTTAATAATTTCTTTTTTTGAAATTATTTTTATTTACGCTTACTCGATTGATTTTGAAAAAGCGAGCTGCCATTTCCCGTTTTAACCAATTTCTTTCAATCTTTGCCCCTTTTTGTGAAGCCATGCCCATTATTTTTTTGAAAATTTTTATTTTTTAAAAGTATTTTTTTAAATTTTTCCTCCATTAAACATTTTGCCTGTTCCCCCATTTTAATTAAAAATACCCCGTCCTTTTTGATAATTCATTGTTAAATACATATATTTTTTTATTTTTTAATAGATTGTCAAGAATTGCTTTGAGGCTCGCAACAGTAAAACCCCTTATTGTCAACTTATTCTTTTGGAACTTTTTCCGAGATTAGCAAGTTTTTCTGATAATAATGGACAACAATTGTTTTGTTATGTTCCTGAAGCAGCAGAACATTCTTTGGCTTTAGTAGGAAAATATCCCGAAGCAATGCTTACTTTGGGATTATTAGCTCTTAGCAGACCGTTAGAAATTAGATCGAAAATTGCGCCTATTCTCAATATATTAATTCAGCATATGCATTTGGCTGTTTCTAAGTTTGTATTTTTTATTTTTTTTAAATATAAGACTGTTTTCTTATGGAGCCCCTGGGTAGAATGAGGGATTTTTCGGGGGTTATGCCTGGTGGAATTTTTTTCTGCTTATTTTTTGTGAAATTTCGGATTTTTTGTGACAATAAGTATGCTGAAACGTTTGTTAATTTATTTTTTTTTATTCTGGGCCTGCTTTTTTACAAAACTATTTTTTTAAAATCTCACTTCTATGGGTTCATAACTTTCCTTTAAAAAAATAATCTTTATCCAAAAAAATTTTTTTAAAGAAAAAAGCTGGTACATGACAATGACTTTAAATGTTTATCATTGGTTGTACGATCTCAGCTCTCTT
This sequence comes from Meloidogyne luci, assembly GCA_902706615.1. NCBI lineage: Eukaryota > Metazoa > Nematoda > Chromadorea > Rhabditida > Meloidogynidae > Meloidogyne > Meloidogyne luci. The sequence continues at coordinate 411,184 of CACSLI010000196.1, read as the reverse complement.
ACCTTTGTGAAAAAATTCGTGAATTGCTTCCACTTTTTTTTTCTACTGGAATTTCTGAAGGCTTAATAACTGTAAAATTAAAATAAATTTTTTTAAATTTTCTCCTTGTTAAAGGTTATGCACGACATTATTAATGCAATCCCTGAATTAAAAGCTGATGTTTTTGATGGTTTAATGGATCAACTTTACCACTTGCTTATGGTATTTTTTCGATAATTTTTCTTAAATTTATTTGGGAATTTGTTTCCGAAAAATTTTAGTTACCCGCAAGTTTTGTCCGCAAATTCTAATAATAAAACATTATAATTTAATGTTATGAGAAATATTTTTGAATGTATTTGAAAAATATCTTTTTTGTTAAAATAAATATGGAATGCTTGTGGTTAAAACTTTCGGATTTTTCGGCGCATAAAAGAAAATTTTTTAGATTTATTTTTTAAGCATATCTTTTTTATTATATAAAAGCCCTCTCCATCTAATAAAAAAATATTTTTTTCTAGGACAGACCAAGACCTAGCAAATTAGCACCTCCTACAGCTCCACCAATTCCTGCTGGACCTATTCAACCCGTCAATATTCCACAAACAAAATTGGCATTAAAATCTCTTGGAGAATTTAATTTTTCACGTCATTCACTTCAAATGTTTTTGCGTTATGTAGCAATGGTTTCTTAAAATTTTTTTGAAAATTTCTAAAAAAAAATTTTTCTCAAGGGTTATTTAATTAGTGATTCAGTAGAAATACGTCTTACAGCAGTTTATAGTTGTACAGAGATGTTAAAACCTTTTATTATGGTTTATGAAAATGTTGAAAATCAACAAAAGGCAGAAGTTTACAATTTAATTAGAAATGTTTTGGAATGTCTTGTTAAAACTGCTATTGTTGATACCGGTAAAAGTTTTTTCGTTTTATCTCGCGCTAAGGGACAGCGAAACTTTTTTTTACGATTTTCGGATATACATTTGTTTTTTTCAAAAAAATTTCTTCACCACTTCTAGTCTGGTGAAGAAATTTCTTCACCACTTCTAGTCTTCACCACTTCTATACCAAAACGCCGAAATACCAAATTTTAAGAACCGTTCAAATACCAAACATATATTTTGCCTGTTTTTCTGCAATTTGATATTTCGCTAGCCTTTGGGGGTTTGATAATTCGACGTTTGATATTATGGCGCGCTCCCGCATCATTTACATTCTTTGTTTAATAGACGGATACTCCACATTTGAATATTTTTTTTATTTCTTCTCTTTTTAGATTTTAATGTTCGTCTAAGTGTACTCGATTGTTTCTGTAATATGGATCAAAATTTTCTTTTTCATCTTTCACAACGTGAAATGCTTGATACAATATTTTTGGCATTACATGATGAAAATTATCAAGTTAGAGAACAAGCTGTTGAATTACTTGGAAAACTTTCTGATTTAAATCCTTCTTTTGTTTTTTTAAAATTTCGAAGAATTTTACTTGAAAGTATTTCACAATTGGCAAATTCTAAAACATTAAATAATGAAGTACAAGGAGCAAGAATGATTGAACATTTAGCTAGACAGGTTTATATATTTTTTTTATTTTAAATGGAAATGTTGGGAAAAATTTTTTTTTGAAGAAAAAATTTTTTGGGAGAATTTTAAGCAAAAAATTGTTGGGGCAACACTTACGGACCGAAATTTTCAAACGCTTACTAATAAGTTTCCTATTATGTTGTGGTACCAAAACAGTGTTGAAGTCACGAATAATGTTCACAATTGCAGTCAAAATCGACTAGTCGTTTGTTCCAATTTCATTTAGACTTTTGATTTTGTTTGCAAATGGTGGCCAACCAGGGTACCTACTATAATAAGTTTCCTATTTTCCTTAGCTTATAGAGGTTTGTGGTAGGTAGCTAAAGCCGCTGTGCAGTTCAAGACCGATTGACCGGGGTTTGTTTCTATTCCTATACAAGAGCTTTTAATTTTGTCCGCAAATATCTGTCCGCAAATATTGGACAACCTTAAAATTTAAATTAATTATTTTTTTCAGTCACCTCGCTTTATTTCTGCCTATATGCATTCAATATTACTCGTATTAATCCCTCATTTAAAAATTGATAAAAGCATTGGTGGAAGTAGTAATGTAGAAGTTACAGTTCATGTTTTGAATGCTGTTAGTGAACTTTCATTAATTGGAGGTTTGGAAATGGTTCGGTCTATAGACAAATTTTTTCCTCCTATTATTGCTTTTTTACAAGATTCTACAAGTTTGAATAGACGTGAGGTAAAAAATAATTTTTTTTTTGAAATTTTTTGAAAATTTTTTTGAAATTTTTTGAAATTTTTTTTTAATTTCAAAAAAAAATTTTCTTAGAAATTAAAAAATTTTTTTGAATTTTTTTAAAATTTCATAAAATTATTATTTTGTATTTCTCAGGCTGCTCTCCGCGCAATGGGTCGTTTATGTCAATGTGTTGGTTATGTTGTTGAACCATACAAAGATTATCCTGATTTATTAGAAATTTTGTTACAATTATTAAAAACTGAGTTGTCGAGTTCAATGCGAAGGCTTACAATGCGTGTACTTGGAATTATTGGGTTTGATTAATTTTTTTATATAAAATTGAATTTAAATAAAAAAATTTCTTTTGACTCTTTATACCTTTTGACTAAGGTTGTCGGTTTTGGACCGAACCGAAGAATTGATGATTTTTCGGTTCGGTTCCGGATATCCGAAGATTTTCCAAGAACCGACCACCCTACTTGGGACAGGTTAATTTTGTCCTATAATGAGTTGTAATTTAGGCAGCCCTTTAATAAATGTATGTATCTATTATTGGTTGTATCCTATAAAGAGGTCCGTCTATAATAAAAGAATTTTAATTCTTGAAAAAATTAAAAAGAAATTTCTTAAAAAATTTTTTCTTCAGCGCCTTGGATCCCTACACTTACAAAGTTTATATTGGCAAAGTACACTCACATATAAGATCTCGTTCGCTTGCTTTAACACTTCCAAATTCTGGAGAAACAAATGAAACACGTTTGCCCTTATTTTTAAAAAAAATTTCAAAAATATTCTCGTTCTTTTAGACGGAATGGATATAATTACTTGGATAAATTATGAACGTTTAACACTTGCTGAATATTACCCAGCTTTATCAATTTCTAATTTAATTTTAATGTTACAAGATCCTCAACGTTGTTCTTTATTTCATAGAGAAATAATGCATACTATATTACAAATTTTTACAAATTTGAGAAATCGTCCACAATATTTGGGACAGGTTTTTTTTATTTTATTTATGTTTTATTAAGGCTGGACATAAACGGTTAACTGAATAGGAATCGGAACCGAAAGCCAATGGTCGAAAATCGACGATAACCGAAAACTGGGGCACTGGTTAATAACCGATTGTGTCCAACTCTAAATTTAAGGTTCCTCAGTCTAGTTTATGAGTCTAATGAATTTTGAGTTTGAACCAGAGCAGGCGCAATACATTTTTTTGTGTTTTGCGTTGTTGGCGTTTTTTTTTGAAATTGTCTTTTGCATCTGTCCCTGGTCCGAAAAAAAAAGTTTTCGAGTCAACTGAAATTTTTTGGACTCATAAACTATTGAAGTCAGAATTTTTTTTCTTGAATTTTAAAATTTAAAGCTTAATAATAAATATGTTTTCAGGTCATTCCTCCACTAATTTTAATTACTGAACAATGCAAACCTCAATTAAGAAGTTTTTTCCTCAGTCAATTTTCACGTTTTATTTCAATTATTAATTTACAATTGCAGCCATATATGACACAATTTTTTTGTTTAATTGCTGTAATTTTATTTTTTTTAATATTTTTTAATTATTAATTATTTTTAAGAAAGCTTGGTGTTGGAGTGATAATGATGATCTTAAAGGTGTTTATTTAAATTTAATTTTTAAAGACAGAATCTGGCTTGTGTGTCCGCAATTTTCTGTCCGCAAATCCAAATTTTAGTTTTCCTTTAAGAGATGATTTTTATAAAAATAGTTCAAAAATTTTTTTTGGAAAAATAATTGCCCTAAAATCTCTCCTCCCTCCATTTGAATGTCTTCCTTGAACATTTTGCCCCTTTGAAAATTGAGTGAATAATAAAATTGCCTGGGTATTTAATTAGAGGTTTTGGGGTTTTTTGGAAATTGAGAAAATGATAATTTTGGAGGTATATGTACAAAACCAACAAACTTTTTAATAAAAAGTTGCGGATTTTTGAGAACATGTGTAGAGAAAAGGGGACTTTTATTTAACCCAAATTTTAATTTAAAAAAAATTTTTTTATAGGAATCATTATTCGTCTAATCGAAGATGTTGGACGTTCTTTTGGTGAAAAATTTACTGTTTATGCAACAAATTTGTGCCCATATCTTTTAAATGTGCTTCAAAATGATACTTCTCCTGACAGAAAACTTACTTTAAACGTAAGGGAGAGAGAGGAAATTTTGAAAAAAAATTTAAAAAAAAATTCTTTTCTAGGCCCTTTCTTGTACTCAAACAATTTCAAAATGTCTTGGAACACACATTCATTTAATTCTTTCACCTATTCTTGCATGTATTGAAGATGTTGATTCACCAGAAAAAAACCGTTTAGCAGCACTTGAAACAGTAATATCATTAGCTTCAAATCATCCAATAATGGAACAAGCACCTCAAATTATGCAAACTTGGATGCGTTGTATTTCTATTAAATTTATGCAGCAAAAACTTATACAATTACTTTCTACAATAATTAAGGTAGTTAAAAAATCAGCAGAATAAAAATTGGCTAACTGCCGACTTGTATTTTAAAAAAGTGGCAGTTGACCGCTTATTTATTGTTAGCCTATTCCCTGAATAGTGCGTATCTTGATATGGCTTGAATAGATTGTGACAACCCCAGGGTCTTCAATATCTTATTCAGAATTGATATACCAAATGTGGATCACTCTTGGGTACCTGAAACTTTATGTTTGAAGTTCGGACTTTTTTCGATTTAAAACCTAGTCTGAAGAAATTTTGAAAACCCGATCCATTCCTTCTGTGTCTTGGATCAATCTTATATTTTGCCACCTTTTAGAAGTATATATATTCTATTTATTTTTTTAGCAGAAATGGGACCAATTTCCAATCTATAAAGATAGTGTCAATGCAGCATTAAGACGTCATCGAGTAGATGGCGCCCTCCGTCAAGAATATCGAGAACAATTGGCCAACTTACAAGTTTTACATGCTCAAAACCTCCCTCTTCAACTTGAACGTCAACCTATAACCGAACCTTCTTTTGTACGGCAAATACAATTTTTACCTCCACCTGAAGCTGAAACCTCGAAAGAAGATGTTCCTTCAACTAGCTCCGCTTTAGAAAATATAAAAATGGCGCGCATGCCCTCAGGCAATTTTAAAATTTTTTCTGATTTTTTGAAAATTTTTTGAAAAATTTTTTTTAGTTCGAGATACACAATTTCATGTTAATGTAGATCAGTTACGCCGTTGTTGGAAAATTCAAACTTTAACGTCTCGCGAAGACTGGCTTCAATGGCTGAGCACTTTACGTGTTCATTTTATCCGTCAAAGTCCATCGCCTGCTTTGAGGGCATGTACAGGATTAGCTGAAGCACACGATCCTTTGGCAAAGTTGGGGGAAAATTTTTTTAATTTTTAAAAATTTATTTTCTAAGGGAACTATTTAATGCTGCATTTATTTCTGTTTGGACTGAACTTCGTGAATCAGACCAAAACCAACTTACAATGTTACTTATCGAAATTTTGAAGCAATGTCCACATGCAGAGCCTATCCAAGCAATTTTAAATTTGGCAGAATTTATGGATCATTCGGAAAAGGTCCTCGAAATTTTTTCCTTTTTTATCGGCTCCTCCATATTTTGCCATTTGCATTTTTTTGCTAATAAGTCCCCACTTAATGCATAATTCCCCACTTAATGCATAATAAACCGGCAAAATCGAACTTCTGGGATTCCGAGTCGGGATATTTTTTCTTAACCGATGCCGGGACAGGATACCGAGTGATAAATCCCGAAAAATCCCAGATCCCGGAAAATCCCGTCTGGATCCTGTCCCGCGCTGGTCTCTACTAATAATACGTCGTTGGCAAAACGAGGATTTTTAGCCTTATTGGTAAAACATCCTATTGATATAGCGACACATTTTTGATCCTATAATCTCATTCTACGGAAAAAATTTTTTTAATTTTCTTTTAGGGTCCTTTCCCAATAGATTACAACATGTTGAGTAAATCAGCAGAACAAACTCGTGCTTATGCTAAAGCTTTGCGTTATAAAGAACTTGATATATTAAAATCGAGAAAAGGAGAGCCTAATCCTGATGATTGCCAATCCTTGATAATGTTTGTGAAAGGATTTTTAAAATTTAAATTAATTTTATTTTTAAAGTTTATTTAATAAGCTCAATTTGGAGGAAGGTGCTGCTGGTATTGTTCAATATGCAAGGAGGCATAATATGGAAATTTCGGTAATTTTGAAAGTTTTTGATGTATTTTCTGTTTATTTAGACTCTGTATCGGATATCCTCTTGAAGATAGAAAAAAATTATAGCTTATAATGAGGTGTATTTTAAATGGAGGTTATCGTTTAGACAGCACCCCCTACTTTAGACAGCACCCCCTACTTTAGATAGCTCCCCCAATCAAATTGTGGAGGAGCTGCTATTGTCGTCTAAGTGACACCGCTCCAAGAAACACCACCTACCTCCCCTCCTCATTTAAACAACTCCCCACAAATTTCAGAGAAACTTCTCTGAAATAGAGGTGGTGTATCTCTAGTATTGTGTGTATCTTATATTTAGAGAGGTCTTTTCCAACTTTTTAATAGCATCTTATTATTTTTTTCTCATATATCTCTCATTTTTAGGGTCGTTGGTACGAAAAACTTGGTGAATGGGAAAAAGCTTTAGAATTGTATAGACAAGAAATGTTATTAATGCCGGATACAGACCCTTCTTGGACTACACTTTCTTCAGCATCTTCTTTAACAGAACATCATTCACAACAATTACAATTGCAACAACAACAACAACAAACACCAACTGGACAACAACAACAACAAGATATATCTCGTCATGCATCTTCTATTCAATGCGAAAATAGTATATCTAGCCGTGTTAACCTGCAAAATATTGGGGTAAAATTTTCGAATTTTTTTATTAAAAATAGGCACATATCCTTAATTAATCCAGCAATCCCTAAAAAATTTAAATTGTTACTAATGGTTGATAATGCTGATTAGAAATCGGACCGAGAGTGCTTATTGAAATAGTTATTTTCCGAGATATCGGTCTTTGCATTTTCTTACGGCCCTCTCATTCCGGTTTCTAATAATAATTGTACAGCATCCTTGTCATCTAACATTTACGAAATTAATACTCGAAATTAATGCTGTTCTATCATGAAAGGGTCAGTTATTAGGCGCTATGGTCCTGAACATAACGGACGAGAGAGACTTGCCGTTATCCCAGAGGTCTCGGTTTTGTCCACAAATCTCATCTGCAAATGACATGGGGACTTTTTTCTAGCATTTTTATAAGATTTTTCTTTTAATTCACATCTCCTCTACACAATTTTTTGACTCTAAATCCAATAAGAAAATTTTATTTTAAGAAATTTGATATAGAACTTCACCAAATGCGTTGTCTTGAAGCTTTAGGACAATGGTCTCAACTTAGCAATGCTTGTCAAACAGCTTTATTGGATTCTGAACTTGCCGAAACTCATTTAACTCGTCAACAAAGCGAAACTCCATTAGACATTTCTTTATCACATCATAATCTTGGAATAGGTGGAAGTGTTGGGGGTGGGGGAGGAAGTAGCAGTATTGGTGGGGGTATTGGTGTTGGGGGAGGAATTTTAAATACAACATTAAATGAATATGCAAGACGTCAAAAAATTGCACAAATGGCTGCTAGAGCTAGTTGGGCTACTGGTGAGGGATTAAAAAATTTTTCTGAAAAATTCTGAAATTTTTTTGAAATTTTTTTTCAAAGAAAAATTCTGAAAAAAATTTTTTTGGAAAAATTTTTTTTTATTAACAGGTGATTTTGTTAAAATGAATGAATATGTACAAATGGTTAATGAAAATACACAAGAAGGCTCCTTTATGAGAGCTGTATTAGCTATACGTGAAAATGATTTTGAGCGTGCTCATTTTTACATTAATAAAGTAAATATTTATTACTTATTAATTTTTATATATGTGACCCCGGCATTAGCTCTAAGATAATCCCAAAACTTCTCTTTTATTAAATACCTCATTACTAGGCATACTTTTATTTAAGAGATGCCCTTCTAAATTTAATTGTTCACATGGTTGGGGAAGCTACCTAAGCGATACCTCCAATTTAAGATCCTCCATTACTAACACCTCCATGTAGAGGACGTTTTTTTAGATGTGGTTGGTCACATGGTTAGCAAAGCTACCTAAGCGATACCTCTAATTTAAGATACCCACCATTATGGGATACACCCCTTTTTCACCCTAGCGATGTACCTACAGTGTCGTCCGACTTTTAATTTTTCTTAAATTTATATATTTCAAAGGTACGCGATATTTTTGATTCTGAATTGACTGCAATGGCAACAGAAAGTTATGATCGTGCATATGGGGCAATGGTTACTTTACAAGAATTGACAGAATTAGAAGAAGCTGTTGAATACAAAATGATTTCTAATCGTGATGCGCGTATTGTAATGCTTTGGAGTCGTCGTCTACAAGGATGTAGACCAAATATAGATCATTGGAGACGTATTTTATTGGTTCGGTGAGTTTAGAAAAATATATTTATTTTTGTGTTTAAATTTTTCTGAGTTAGGGTACCTTAAATTGTGGTTCCTGGTTAAATGATCTTTCAACAACATTTACCAGTAGTCTGGGTCGTTAGGTCAGCCATGACCTTAGGATGTTAAATAAACTCCTCATTTAATCATCTTATAGCGCATATTTCAGCTATGCCAATTTCTTGTCCGCTGTTTTAAAATGGATTTCGGGAAAACTCTGAATTGGGGTCTTTAATTGTAAAAGATAGGAATCTTGTGTAATTTAAAAGGTCGTGCTTCGGCTTCGGGCATTTCAGAATTTCGGTTCATGCTTCGGCTGGAACCGATTTTTTGGAGCTGGTCCCTAACGTCACTCATTTCCTCCCTTAAAAAATAATTTTTTTTTCTAAATTCAATTTTTTTTTAAAGTTCAATAGTTTTCTCACAAAATGAATTACGCACACATTGGATAAAATTTGCAGCACTTTGTCGTCGGGAAGGCAAACAAGCTATAGCAAGAAATATTTTACGTTCATTATTGGATGTATCTGGAGATGTTCCAGTTGATAAATTAAATATTCCTTTTGATAAACCACAATTAGCGTTAGCTGTTTGTAAACAAATTTGGTGTGAAGGACAAAAAAGGACAGCTTTTTCACATTTGGAACAGTAAGAAAAAAAAGACTATTAGACCTCATTATAAGATGCCCCCAAATATTGGTTACGCCTCTATTTAATATACCCCTATTACTAGACACACCTCTATTTAAGAGACACTGTTTAAAATTTGGTTGATCATTCACTTCACTATAAGATGCTCCCATTATTTAATACACCTCTATTTAAGAGACGTTTTTTAAAATTTGTTTGGCCACACAAGGAGGATTTATGCGATCTCCTCTATTTTAGATACCTCCATTATTAGACACCCCTCAGAGTTCATTGGAACACCTTCTCCCTCTCCCCTCTATATTAGACACACCTTGATTTAAGATACGATTTTTTAAAGGTTAGTTAGCTACTTGATGAGGAAGCTTCCTAGGCGATACTCTCTATTTAAGATACACCTCATCTTAAGGTGCGATTTCTCAGCTGCTCATGGGGTATCTTAATAGTGTGGTCTGACTTTAAATTACATTTAAATATTTATTTTTTTCTTTAAAATATAGACTTACAAAAACTCTTCACCGATTAATTGAACGAAATCGTTTAGTATATCCACGTGAACAATTGGAACCTTTAGCTAGAATTACAGCAAAATGTTATTTAAAATTGGGTGAATGGCAAGAATCATTACAGCAACAACAGGCTATTAGTAAATATTTTTATTTAATAATTAGGAAAATATTTTTTAAAGTTTTTATTAGAGGGGTGGAGGGGTTTTGGTGTTGATAGTGTGTTGATTTGTGTGTGTGTGTGTGTTTGGACAAACATTTAAATGATAGATTAAATGTTCCACTAAATATGAAACACCCTAGAACCCCCTAAAAAATATTTTTAAAAATTTTTAAATATTAAAAAAAAATTTTTTTTCAAAGTTTTACCTAGCGAAAGGCATGGAAGCTTTTGTATTTCTCCGTCATTAAAAATTCAAAATTCCTCAACAATTAATAATTCAACATCAATACATCAACAACAACACCAATATTCACCTTATTTATATCAACAACAACAATCTACAACATCCTCTCCATTCCAACAGCAACAACAGCCTTTAACTAATGCTGGATTTATGCAACAAAGACAAGCATTTGAACATTCTACATCTATGAAATTACATTATTTTGTTGTGGCAACAAGTTTTGATCAAAATTGGTATAAGGTGAGAGAAAGGATTTTTATTTTGGGTTTCAAATTTATTTTTATTTTTTTAACGAAAATTATTCTTTCCCCAATCACTAATTTGTCATTGGAACTTGTTAATTTTATTAGAGACCGGATTTTAAGATTCTATCGAGATACGAGTTTAATATCTCTCAATAAACGTCGTTATCTTTGATGAGATCCTCTCCGACTTTAGTTAACATTTAGGGATCAGTACAAGATCTCTGACTTTTTCCACCGATTTTCCGGTGAAATTCGCCAATCTCTCCTCTTTTTGCATTATCTTGGTTGTCGCAAATGCGTGCGATTTTTATGTAACCGTAGCAATAACAGATTAATTACTTGTCGAGCTTTAAAATTTAATTTTTTATAGGCTTGGCATCGTCTAGCAACAACATATTATTCAGCAATTAGCCAGCATCAAACATCAACACCTTCACAACTTCCTCCAACTTTATTACCTATGGAAATTGATTATTCTATTGCTGCTGGGAAAAAAGTAAAAATTTTTTTAAATTTAAAAATTTTTGAAATTTTTCAAAAATTTTCAAAAAAAATTTTCAAAAAATTTTGAAAATTTTCAAAAAATTTTCAAAATTTTTAAAATAATTTTTTCGAAAAAATTTTCAAAAAATTTTTAAGCCTTGGCATCATCACCATCATTATCAGCACCAGCAACAACATCAACATTATCAGCAACATCAACAACAACAATTAGCAGCTTATTATACTCCAATACCTTCACAACATCACCATCATCACCACTCTCATCATCATCCTCAACAACAAATAGTTACTGATTTAACAACAATTCCACCACCTTCAATAATTACTGGAGGAGGAGGATGTGGAGGGGATACTAATAGTAGTGGTTATGTTCAACATCCACTTCCTTTACATGGTATGCCTGTAGCTTATGTTCAACCACCTCCATCTGTTCAATCTGCTGCTGCAACTTCTTCTGCTCAAATGAATAGTCCACCAATAATGCAATCACCACTTAGGGCACACCAATTAGTTACTAATTATGCTGTAAATGCTGTTAGTTGTTTCTTCAAGGCTATTCAATTGGCTGAAGGTAGAGGAAAAATTTTAAAAATTTTGGAAATTTTTTTGAAAAATTTTTTGAAAATTTTTCGAAAAATTTTTGAAAAAATTTTTTTGAAGATTTTCGAAAATTAAAAAAAAATTTTTTTTGAAAATTAAAAAATTTCAAAAAAAATTTTTTGAAAAATTTTTTTGAAATTTTTCGATAAATTTTTCAACAAAAATTTTTCAAATTAAATTAAAAAAGGTTCTCGTCTTGATGACACTCTTCGCCTTTTAATGCTTTGGTTTGATTATGGTGATCGTCCTGAAGTTTTTGAACGTTTACGTGATAATTTAAAAATGATACCTTCAGAAGTATGGCTAGAAGTTGTTCCCCAATTAATTGCACGTTTGGTAGGGGTTTGTTGGAATTTTTTCTATTAAAGGTTTTCTTTTCAGGATTCTCAAAATAACACTGGAGTTTTAGTTAGACAATTGGTTATTGATGTTGCTAAAGCTTATCCGCAAGTAGGAAAAATTTTATCATAAATTAATCTATGTTCTCTTCGCAATAGTATATAGTGCGAAGGGAACATTCCATGTTCTCTTCAGACACCATGTAGTATGAACGGAACACTTACGCTACTTGATTTTATGTTCTCTTCACACTACCATATAGTGCGAAGGGAACATATATGTTCTCCTCACACTACTACTAGTGCGAAGGGAACTATCACATAGTGCGAAGGGAACATCACCACTTAACATATTAAAAATTTTTTTTTCTTCCTTTTAAGGCTTGGGTATATGCATTAACTGCCGCAATAAAATCTCGTAATACTCGTCGTTCCCAAGTAGCAAAAGAAATACTTGATATAATTGCTGAAAATAAGCCAATACTTGTTGAACAAGCAACTTTAGTTAATGATGAATTAATTAGATGTGCTATATTATGGCATGAACAGTGGCATGAAGCTTTAGAAGAAGCTAGTCGTTTCTATTTTCAAGATAAAAATGTTGATGAAATGATGAATATTTTACGTCCATTACATCAAAAAATTGAACAGGGGCATACTACAATGAAAGAACAATCTTTTAATCATGTAAAATTTTTTTAGTAAAATTTAAAAAAAATTTTTATTTTAACAGACGTATTATAAAGACTTGAAGGATGCTTTTGAACATTGTGAGGTTTTTAGACGAACTGGAAATCAAAAGGAAATGGTAGGGATATCGTTCATAAATTATTATTTGTTCCCTTCACACTACATCATAGTACGAAGGGAACATAAGCATTTAATCTCATTTTATCTTCTTAAAACTGCGGATTGGGGGACCATTATTTTAAGATTTTCAGACTGTTTTCTTTACATTTTTCAAAAAATTTAATCATTAAGTAATCATTGTTCCCTTCACACTACCTCATGGTGCGAAGGGAACATTAGCCTAGTGCGAAGGGAACATTAGCACTTAGCTACTTTTTTAAGATTGCAGACCGAGACCTTTCATTTTTCAAACTATTTTTAAACCCTTTTTCAAAATATAAAATTCTAAATTATTCTTTGTTCCCTTCACCCTACCTTATAGTGCGAAGGGAACATTAACACTTCCTAATTTTTATTTTTTTCTAAAGACAGCAGCATGGGACTTATATTACAACATTTTTAAACGTATAAGTAATCAACTTCGACAAATGAATACTTTAGATTTAAATTATATTTCACCACGTTTGTGTAAAGCAAGAAATTTGGAACTATCAATTCCCGGAACTTACGATCCAAATGCTCCATTAATTACTATAGCTTCAATGCAGCCACATTTACAAATTATAATGAGTAAACAAAGGCCAAGAAAAATTTATATGAGAGGAAGTGATGGAAAAGAATATGCTTTTTTATTAAAAGGACATGAAGACCCTAGACAAGATGAACGTGTTATGCAATTATTTGGCTTAGTTAATTCTTTAATTTTGAGAGAAGCGGAAACTAGCAGAAGAAATTTAACAATACAACGGTAGCAGAAAATTTTTTCAATTTTTTGAATAGTCGGGCACCTCTCTATAAGATACACTCGATATTAGCTACACCTCTATTTAAGATACGTTTTTCAAAAGTAGATTGGCTACCGTTTGAAGTAGGGTGGGGATGGACTTCCTAAACGATACCCTCTATTTAATGTACCCCCCTTAGTGAAGGTATGACCACTATAATTATATTGCTTGGGTCTTATAGAGAAAAAATGAAAATACATTTTTTTTAAATTTTGTAACGGGTTGTTCCCTTCACTCTACTACCCTGTGCGAATGGAACATCAATTAACCGGATTTATAACAATATAATTTTTCTTTCAGTTATTCAATAACTACACTAAGCCAAAGCAGTGGACTTATTGGATGGGTACCAAATTGTGATACACTTCATTCACTTATAAAGTCTAAAAATAATTATTTTTAATAATTCAATTTTATTTTAAAGAGATTATCGTGAAAAGAAAAAAATTCCAATATCTGAAGAACATAATAAAATGCAAAAATTATGTGTTGATATAGATAAATGTACATTATTACAAAGAGTTGAAGTTTTTGAAGAAGCTTTACGTTCAACTTGTGGTGATGATTTACGTCAAACTTTGTGGATGAAATCTCCAAAGTATTTGAGAAAGTTATAAAAATACAAAAAAAATTTTTTTTCAAGTTCTGAGGTTTGGTTTGATCGCCGTACCAACTATACTCGGTCAATGGGCGTTATGTCGATGGTTGGTTATATTCTTGGACTTGGCGATAGGTGAATAAATAATATGGAATTTTCAGAATTAATATTTTCCAGAATAATTTCAGAATTAATTGTTAAATGTGTTTTCCGAAAAAGAATATATCCTCAGAATTTATACTTTCCGGATTAATTGTAGAATTAATTGTTAAATGTATTTTCCGGAACAATTTCAGAATTTATATTTTCCGGAATAATTTCAGAATTAATTTTTAAATGTATTTTCCGGAAAAGATTTAAATTTCAGAATTTATATTTTCCGGAATAATTTCAGAATTAATTTTTAAATGTATTTTCCGGAAAAGATTTCAGAATTTATATTTTCCGGAATAATTTCAGAATTAATTTTTAAATGTATTTTCCGGAAAAGATTTCAGAATTTATATTTTCCGGAATAATTTCAGAATTAATTTTTAAATGTATTTTCCGGAAAAGATTTCAGAATTTATATTTTCCGGAATAATTTCAGAATTAATTTTTAAATGTATTTTCCGGAAAAGAATTAATTTTCAGAATTTATATTTTTCGGAATAATTTCAGTATTAATTTCTGAATTTTTAGGCATCCTTCAAATTTAATGCTGGATAGATTAAGCGGAAAAATTGTACATATCGGTGTGTTTATTTTTTTTGTAAAAATTATTTAAATTTATTTAAAGATTTTGGTGATTGTTTTGAGGTTGCTATGAAAAGAGAAAAATATCCAGAAAAAATACCTTTTCGTTTAACTAGAATGCTTATTCAGGTAATTGTTGGAGAGATGATCTTCTGTTTTAAACACTTCTACGGAATTTTAGAAAATTTTGGAATTAATTTTGGAGATGTTTTTTCCAAAAAATCCTAATTAATATTTTCCGGAAAATATTTTATATATTATTATAGGCAATGGAAGTGACAGGAATTGATGGAAATTATCGTTTAACTTGTGAACGTGTTTTACGTCTTTTAAGGGCAAATAATGATAGTATTTTGGCTGTACTAGAAAGTTTTGTTTATGATCCGATGTTAAATTGGAGACTTACTGAGGGTGTTGTTACTGCAGGGATAGCTGGTGGTGGGGGAGTTGGTGGTGGAACAACAGGGAAAGATAATACATTAGTTAAAGGAAGGTATGTAATGGAGGTTTTTGGATTTTTTTAATAAAAAAATTTTTTTTCAGAGTCTCACTTCCATTAGTTGAAGATCCAAACACTACAACAGCTACTATTCCACCTAATATAAATCCTCATCAATATCATCCACATTATTTAAGACAACAACAAATACAACAACAACAAACAGAAGAAATAAAACCCTTTCAAATTCAACAGCAAAGAGGAGAAGATAATGAAGCAATTAGTAGGGTTAAAGCAAAACTTTGTGGCCGGGATTTTAATCCCTTCGAACCTATTAATGTTACGGAACAGGTAGAGTTAAAATTATAATTTTTTTCCGGAAATTATTTCAGAATTATTTTAAATGTGTTTCTTCCGGAAATTATTTCAGAATTTATTTTAGCAGTGTTTTTCCGGAAAATATTTCAGAATTTATTTTAGCGGTGTTTTTCCGGAAATTATTTCAGAATTTATTTTAGCGGTGTTTTTCCGGAAATTATTTCAGAATTTATTTTAGCAGTGTTTTTCCGGAAATTATTTCAGAATTTATTTTAGCGGTGTTTTTTCCGGAAATTATTTCAGAATTTATTTTATCGGTGTTTTTCCGGAAATTATTTCAGAATTTATTTTAGCAGTGTTTTTCCGGAATATATTTCAGAATTTATTTTAGCAGTGTTTTTCCGGAAATTATTTCAGAATTTATTTTATCGGTGTTTTTCCGGAAATTATTTCAGAATTATTTTAAATGTGTTTTTTCCGGAAATTAATTCAGAATTTTTTCCGGAAATTATTTCAGAATTTTTATTTCAGAATTTTTTTTCCGGAAATTATTTCAGAATTAAAAATTATTTTTAAATTTCTTAATATATATATTTTAAAAAATAGGTTGACCGCCTTATTGAACAAGCAACAATGAATGATAATTTATGTCAATGTTATATTGGTTGGTGCCCATTTTGGTAGATTATTTTGCAGATAAATTATACTATTTATTATAGGTATTTAAATAATAATTTTTTTTTCGCAAATTATATTTTTAATATATTGCTCACTTTTTTTTGCAAATTATAATTTATAAATTTTATGAGAAATTTTTAAAATAATTTTGGACACTAAATTATATCAAAACTGCTCTCCTCCTACCAATACATAAATAAATTTAATAAATTGTTCAATTAAAAATACATAATATATTGAAAAATATGTGTATATTTAAAACAATAGACACATTTAAATATTTCAGAAGACCTCTTCCTAATCCATTTCAAAATTAAAATATTTCGGGAATTTGTTGATCTTCTGGGTTGGTATAAATAAAATTTAATTTTAGAATGTGTTTTTAAAATCAGAAAGTTTTTTTTTTAAATCCTTCATTTTACATCAAAACAGAAGAGAGTATTTTCATAAATATATAAATACATATATCCATCTTAAAGAAATAAAAGCATGTCGACAAACTGAAAAATAATAGTATTTCAGAATTAATTCCAGAATTTGTATTTTTTCCGGAAAATATTTTAGAATCAAAATGTCTTTTTTTCAGAAAAAAATTTCAGAATTAATTTTTGTTTTCCGGAAAATATTTTCGAATTATTTTCAGAGTTTTTTTCCGAAAAATAATTACAGTCCGGAAAACATTTCAGAATTTATTTCAGAATTTCAAAATTAATTTTATAGCGTGTTTAATATTAAAAATATTTTTATTACTTGTTGTGGTGTAACCCGTACAGAAGGTGCGTCTTTTGAAACGCATGGATGCCCGTGATCTTTCCAAAATAAAGCTTTACAATGGCAACAAACAACGACTAGATCAGCATACTTAAAAATAATTTTTATTTTAATTTTTAAAATAAATTCTCTAACAGTTTCACGAAGCCCGTAGTATTTTTTGAGTTCGAAAAATAGATCACGCCAACTTTGTTCAGGATACTTGAAAAACAAAATTTACAAAAATTAAATTAAATTAATTCTTACTTGGTGTTTGTTAATTTGAAGCTGTGAGAAGTGGAATTGGCAAAGTGTTCTATAAAAAAGGTAAAAATGTTTACAAATTTTCTAAAAGTTTTTTAAGTCTTTCTGACTTTCTACTTTTCCGGAGAACGTCTATATTGCTTCCAGAATATTTTTCAGAAACTTTTATAATTAATTCCGGAAAAGTTTTATTAAAGTATGTATTTTTTACGGAAAGTATAATTTCAGAATTTATTTTCCGGAAACTATAAAGTTTATTAAGATAATTTTTCCGGAAGAGTTATAACTTCAGAATTTATTTTACGGAAAAGTTATATTAATTCCTGAAAAGTTTATTAAAATAATTTGTTCCGTAAAAGGTAGAATTTCAGAATATATTTTCCGGAAGGTTGTTATTAATTCAGAAGTTTATAAATTATTTTTTCCGGAAAAGGTATAATTCTAGAATGTATTTTCCGGAAAAGTTTTATTAAAATAATTTTTATTTTTTACCTCCACTGTCTCTTTTCTGATTCGACCAAAGCTTGAAGTGTTTCATTTGCTTTAGCAGCTTCCAATAGAGAAACATGATCGGGCAATTTACTCAAAATTAGAGAAAGTACTTCTCTTGGAAGGTCTAGAAATGTTATATTTTCTGGAGTGGCTTCAGATAAAGTATGTGGAGCAGAACTTTTGGCAATTAAATCGAGTAAATTAGTACAGGTTCCTTGTTGTTTGCTAACTAATTGTGGAGAACCACAAACATGGGGAGAATCCAAACCAGAATTAAATTTTTTGAGAATATCCTTTAAAAAATTAAATTTAATTTTCAAATTGTATTTAAAAAATAATAAATTCTTCCGGAATTGTTTCCGGGAGTTTTATTAAAATAGTTTTTTCCGGAAAAGTATAATTTCAGAACGCGTATTTTTCCGGAGAATATTTCAGAATTAAAATGTATTTCTTTAGGAAAGTGTTTTAGAATAAATTTAAAATAAATTCCGGAAAAAGTTTAATCAAGTTTTCCGGAAAGGTTATTAAATTATTTCAGAATAATTTTTTCGAATAAACCTAGCAAATTAAACAATTTCCGGAAAAGTTTAAATAATTAAGTTTTCCGGAAATATTATTTCCCTAATTATTTCAGAATAATTTTTCAGAATAATTATTTCAGAACAAGAAAATTAAATTATATTATTTGTTAGAATAAATAATTTTTCCGGAAATGCTCTTTTCCGGAAAAAGTTTATTAAAAATATACTACCTTAGTTGTAGTTATGTGCATATCATTCTCCACACTATGTAAAACCATTGCTTGTATTATAGCTTAAAAAAACAAATTTATTTTTAATATTTATTTTTTCCCTACCAAAAAGTATTTTTCTCGAAGAAGCACTTAAATTGTGCAATTTCTCGTTCACCAAAATTTGGACAACCTTGCAAATATAATTAAATCTTCTAATATCAACAACAGCCCTAGCCATATCCAAACGATGAAAAGCTTCTGACATGCTTGTACATCCAATAAATTCTTTTGAACGATTTTTTAATTTAACAAAACAATATGGTTGAGACCAGAAACTTTTTCTATCTGTTATGTTGTTTTGGTCATCACTATCTTCGTTATCTTCATCTTCTGCATTGTCTTCTTCCTCCTCTTCATCTTCAAAAAATGTAAAATTTAAAATAAATATATTTTGGATTTTCGGACAAAATTTTTACACTAAAAATTTCTGCGGACAGAAAAATTTGTCCGCAAAAAATTTGCGGACAGAAAATTTGTCCGCAAATTTTTTGCGGACATAAAATTTTGTCCGCAAATTTTTTGCGGACAAAAAAATTTTGCGGATAAAATTTTTAAAGATTTTTAAATTACCATTATTAATTAATTCATTAGTAGTTTCCCCCTCCAAAATATCAGCTTCATTTAAAGAAAAATCATTTTCTTCTTCTTCGCTTTTCTGTCTTAAATTAGTGTTTAATTCCCCCTCAATTTCTTCTTCAGCAGAAGATGGTGGCGAATCAACAGAATTTTCAGAATTGAGAGAATTTGAGCTATTTTCTCTTTTGGGCAATAAATCTAACTGAAAAATAATTTTTATAGAATTTTTGGATTTGCGGACAAAATTTAAATTTTTGCGGACAAAAAATTTTGTCCGCAAATTTTTTGCGGATAAAAAAAATTTTTTTCTAAAATTGTTTGAGGATTCAAATTAAAATATTAAAAAAAATATTTGCCTGTATAGGACGTAATTTAATCAATTCCCATCCAGCAGTATGGTTGACATGATTAACACGTACCCATAGATCTCCTTTAAAAACAAAATTTTTAAAAAATTCAAAAAAAAATTTTTTAATTTACCGGGTGCTCTCCAATCTTTTCCAATAAAAGGCATTTTTCTTTTAAATTAAATTTAATTTTTAGTTGAAGAAAAAAATGAAAAAAAATCTGAAAAAAAATTTTTTTACTTAATATTAAATAATTTATTTAAAAATAAAAAAAAATTTTTTTCTCAAATCCCGTGTTAGCAAATTAGAAAATCCCGTGCTATACACGTAAAGCAATCTTTAAAATAAATATTTTTAATCTCTAAGAAAATTTTTTAGTCAAAAGATTTGTGTGTGGTGATCAGTTAAAATGATCAGTTAAAAAAAGAGATTAATTAATTATAATTAAATGATCATCAAAAATAAATTTAAAAAAAATATCAGATGATGCAAAAATAAATAGAAAAAAATTAAAAATTATTTTTGGATTTTCTTTGCAAAAAAAGAAAAAATTATTTTAATAAAATAGAGGATTTATTTTAATATTTTAAGGGGCAAAATACCTTCAAGACAATTTACCGTCTAACAAAAAATTTTTATCTTATAATGAGGTGTCTCTTAAATAGAGTGTATCTCTTAGACGGCTTCCTCGACGGCTAATCAACTTAAAAAAGCGTTCCTTAAATAGAGGTTTTGGAAGTCTCCTATGACGAGATTTTACCTGTAAATTGTCTAGACGGTATTTTGTCTGGAAGGTATTTTGACCCATAAGGATTAAACAATATTATTTTGATAATAAAAATGTGGAGGTATTTGGATTGTTTTTCAAAAATAAAAATTTCTTAAGGATAGCCAACTGTTTCTCTTTTCTAAGAAATGTTATCCCATTTGGAAATAGAGGAAAAAAATTTTTTTTCTAAGAAAATTAAACGCCTGATTTCCCCCAAATATTATTATATGTACATATCCTCCTTTCTTTAACTGAAAAAAAGTTTCTTTGGGGAAACAAAAAAAATATTATTTAGTGATTAAAAGGAAGACAGACTTTAGACTATCTAAAAAATAATTTAAAAAAAAATAAAAATAAATCCAATAATGAAAAAATCTTTTAAGGGACTGGCGTGTATGAGAGAATGAGGGTCTGCCGTATTTTAAGAAAACGAAAGATGGAGGGCGGAAGGGTCAAGGAATATGGCATTCTGTGGAATACGGAGTAGAACCCATCCTTGTTGTGTAACCTAAAGTCTATTTTTTGAAACAAACATTTTTTCAAGACCTATTAAAAGTCCCTGACCAACCCTAGGCATTTAAAGGGGTGTTCTCTTTGTAGAAAAAAAAAATTAAAAAAAAAATATTTTTTTCATTAAAAAAAAATAAAAAATAAAATTTAAAATATAAAAGAACAATAAAATTAGAGACAATAAACAACAAAAGAAAAAATAAAAAATATTTACAGGACAAAAGAAAAAAAAACAAATTTTTGGGGGTAATTTTTAAAGAAAAGCAGGCAAACTTTGGACTTTAAAACTTGACAAAAATTTAATTAAAAACAAATGAAAATTCAATCAATAAAATTTATAAAAATGAGAACCTCGTTTATACCTTTAGAAAAACAAATATTAGAGAGGGCGACGTATAAATTAAATCCGATTCTAAAAAAAGCTGGCGCCCAAGAGAGAGTGAGATTTGACGTGTAAAAATGAAATTAGGGTTGTCAGGATTCTGGAAAAAAATATTTTTTTCATTAAAGAAATAAAAAATAAAATTTTTTGGATATCAGTGACCGAAGAACACAAACCGAAAATTCTCGTTTTTTCGGTTCATTCCAAACTGACAACACTAAATAAGAAATCTTATACATATAAAATAGATGTCTAAATTAAATAAATTTAAAAAAAAACAATTCTCCCTCCAGCTATCCAAATATGGAAAATAAAAAAAAAACTACAAATTCCTTCCAATCTTTGACTTTTTCTGGAAAATCCCCAAAAAAAAAAGAATTATTAAAAAAAAAGAAGATAATTTTTACTATTTTAGTCTTTGGCTTTTTAGAAGAATAAAAAAATATTTTTAGACGAGAACACTTAAAATAGAGTAAAATTATATAAAATAAAATGATGAGGAAAAAAAAATTTTTTTTTTGAAAAAAAGAGGGAAAATAAAAATAAATGTGGCTGTACTTTAGTACGTGGGTGCAGGCTTTAAATTACAAATGTTATATCATTTGAAAGAGCTAGTCGAGCTGAGTCGAATGCCATCAAAATTAGCTCTAGGAAAAATTTTTGAACCGAGATACAGGCGATTGAAAATCGAAAAACCATAGGGGGGACCAAGCACTTTTTTGGGATGAAAAATTCGAAAATGCAAATTATACCTCATTCGAAAGAGCTCGTCGAGCTGAGTCGAATAACACCAAAATCAACGAAATCCGACTTGATTAGACAAAGTTATGATCTTTTATTTTAGCTCCTTACCTATGGCATCTGTGGAGATTTTTGCTGCTACGGAGGCCCCAAATACGTCCAGAGCAAGGGAGATAGGAATAGGTTTATGTTACGAACCCAGACCCATCGCCCGTAGACTCCCCGCGAGGCGCGTGCCGCAAAACCCCGCGCGAAGCGCGGGGTTTTGCACAAGCGCCTCGCCGACGCTCCATAGGTTTAGGTTTTTTGTTTATTTTTTGTGTCATAACTTTGTCTAATCTTGTCCAATCACGGTGATTTTGGTGTCATTCGACTCAGCTCGTCGAGCTCTTTCGAATGAGGTATTATTTGTATAAAAAATTTTTTATTCCAAAAATCGCCCTTTTGGACCTTCGATTTTTAGGAGTCTATATCTCGGTTCATTCAAGTCGGATTCCGTTGATTTTGGTTTTATTCGACTCAGCTCGACGAGCTCTTTCGAATGAGGTATAATTTGCATTTTCGAATTTTTCACCCCAAAAAAGTGCTTGGTCCCCCCTATGGTTTTTCGATTTTCAATCGCCTGTATCTCGGTTCAAAAATTTTTCCTAGAGCTAATTTTGGTGGCATTCGACTCAGCTCGACTAGCTCTTTCAAATGATATAACATTTGTAATTTAAAGCCTGCACCCACGTACTAAAGTGACCCCATAAATGTCACAATAAATGCTTCATCATTTTTATAAAAAGATGACACAAGAAGGAACTAATAAAAATAATAAAATAAAAATAAAAGTAAAATCTCGATTGTACCTTAAGGATTGAATTTTTGTAAAAAATGAGGTGTACGCAAAATTGAAGGTAATCCCCTAGCAAATTTGGAAAATAAAAAAAAATTTTGTTAGGCACTCCCGTGATTTGAAAAAACCCTGAGACAGTAAATGATTTTGATTTCATTGAAAATCAAAATCGAAAATATTTTTTAAACCTCGAAAATCGAAATTTCGAAACAACTAAGCCTTCTAGACAGCTTCCCCCAACCAATGGACAATCAACTTTTAAAAATTGTCCGTGCAAATAGAGAGGGCATGGATAAAGCTGGATATGGTTGTTTAAAAAAAGCTGGGTTGTTTGTTTCGCTTTTTGGAGTTTTTAAATTTTGTTTCGGCACTTCCGTGATTTAAATAAACTCTAAGGCTGTAAATGAGGATTTAAATGTGTTTTTGACTTTACTCACGTGTTTTGAAAGAAATATATATTTTTTTTGAGAGTTTAATGACATCAATAAAGAATTAAATATTGAGGGAAAAATTTGAAAAAAATGTGAATCATTAAAAAAAACAGCTGATAAAAGGGAAAGCAACAAAAAATATTCTAGAAATCTCTCTAATACGACACCCCTTCCTACACGTCATTTTCTTTCTTACGACAGCTAAAAGGCAGGAGATTTGTAAAGAGATTTCGAAATATAATAGACTCTCTCTATTAAGACACCTCTTACAAAAATATAGTGAAATCTCCCTAATACGAAAAGGAATCTCCCCCCCCCCTCCTCCCCCTCCCTCTCTCCTACGACACTCTCCCACTTACGATAGAAAAATTAAGCGAAAAGGTGTCGTTATATAGAGATTCAAAAATTAAAAAAATAACACAATTTTTTAATAAAAATAAACAAAAAAAAAGTTTGCTGAAAAAAAAGTAAAATGAAAAGCTAAAAATATTTAAAAAAAAAAGAAAGAATTTATTTTTTAAACATTTGCTTTCAAGTAAACAAAAAAAGACACATTTTTAGTTATAGATTTCCTTCTAAGTAAAATTATTTGAAGGGAAAATAGAAGGAAAAAATATTTAAAATAAATATAAAAATAAATTAAAATAATATTACATAGTGGTAATTTTACAAAAAAGAAAGTCCGCAAAAAAATTTGCTGATTAATAGAATCCGGAAAAAAATTTGGTCAAAAAAGTCCGCAAAAAAATTTGCGGATTGTCCGCAAAAATTTTGCGGACACTGCGGACTTTTTTCATGTTTATAAAAATAATTTTATAGAAAGTGCTAAGCAGGTGTGATATTATACTAGCTGCTAATTTGTGCCTGGCTGTACATAAACACATAAATGACACCCCCACTTACTTAAATATATTGCCTGAGGCATGAAAATATTAAAATAAATAAACCATTATTTTTGTAAAATATCCTCTCTCAAGGTCACGAAAAAAGAAAAAAAAATAATTTAAAAAAAAGAGAAACACTTAAAGACAAATAAGCAATCAATCCTACTTCAACAACCCTAATTTTCTCTTTATTATTTTCAAAATACTTGAAAGCATTATAGGTCGTTGCGCAGTCACACTTAATTACAAAGAGAAATTTTTTAGGAAAAAAATATTTTGAGTTAGAAAAAAATTAAAAAAATTTATTGAAGTTTTTAAATGGTTCTAGAAGGTTCAGGGACTATATAAAAACAAAATACTAACCACAACAGGCTTATAGGCATCGAACCCGAGACCCCAGAAAAGTGCAAGTCCGGGATGTTAACCACTACACAAACAACAGATTTGATTAAATTAACTAAATTAGTGAATAAAAAATACAGAAATACGGCTTATCCATATTTCGCCAATAAGGCTAAAAATCCACGTTTTGCGAACAAGACTTCGTTGGTAGAACGTGGAGTTTCTGGCCTTAATGGAAAAATATGGGAACAAGAAAAAATACAAATTTTCAGACAATTAATTATTAAAAATTGATCTTTCAAAAAAATTTAAAAAAATTTTTAAAGACAGTCTGGTTTATACCCACAAATTATATAGTAAAAAGATGTTCAGTGAACATGAACGAATGAAAATAAAAAAAATTTTTTTCTTTTAACGACTGGTACATATAAAAGCAATAAAACGCGTACACACAAAACGTATAGAGAGAAAAGAGTAAATAAAAGAAGTAAATTTTATATAATATTTTACGTTAGAAAAGCGCGAGAGTAAAAAAGGAAGATGACAGACAGGCAAACAAAAAGGGGCAAAAAGCTGGCGACAAAACGCCAACGTAGTAAAATGTCCATAAGGGGGAAATATATAAAAGGGAAGAAACAAACGACAAAACGCCCACTAGCCAAATAGGCGACAAAACGCCCACTAGTCAAATAGGCGACAAAACGCCTACTAGCCAAATAGGCGACAAAACGCCTACTAGCCAAATAGGCGACAAAACGCCCACTAGCCAAATAGGCGACAAAATGCCCACATTGTAAAATGTCCAAGGGTAGAAATAGCCAAATAGACGTCGAGTAACTACATAGCGAGAATTCATTATAGAAAGGAGTCGCTTATAAAGGGAGTTTTTTTAGAGAACCTTTAAATTCTTTCTACAAAATATATAAAAATTCATAAAATATTTATTAATATATCCCTTTTTTAAAATATTTTTCCTTTTCTTATTTTCATTATTTCTTTGAAATGCTAGGAACACAAATCCAATTTAAATAAGAAAGTGTGCCCCTCAAATATTTTTTTGAGGAAAAATTAGAAAAAAAAGTCAAAACGGCAAAAATCGTTTTCGACTTTAAAATTCTTTCCCTCCTTAAAAAAAAAAATAAATTTATTTCCTCAATTTTGTTATTTAAAACAATAGATAAACAACTTGAGATATTTTTTTGTTTACCTTTCCCTCTCTCTTAAATATCTCTAACGTCCCCTCCCGCTAAAGGCTGGTGGATCTTGGGAATCCGTAGATATCTGGATCCGGATCCGAAAATTTCCGGATATCTGACAGGAACCGGATATCGGATCCGAAAATCGGGACCGAAATTTTCGGATCCCCCAACCATACCTCAAACATTACTTTCTCTTCTTGCAAGTTTCAGTCCGAAAGATGACGTGCCAGCTGAAATTGAAGGAAGAGAAGGG
This sequence comes from Meloidogyne luci, assembly GCA_902706615.1. NCBI lineage: Eukaryota > Metazoa > Nematoda > Chromadorea > Rhabditida > Meloidogynidae > Meloidogyne > Meloidogyne luci. The sequence goes on along the minus strand of CACSLI010000196.1, from coordinate 385,187 downwards.
GACGTTGGAAGGATTTTCTTATAATATATGGTTCTTGCCGACTATCCGGAAATTCATAGATTCGGATATCCGTGGACAAATCCTCCCTCTTTTACAAGGATTTTGGAGGACAGAATTCTTGTAAAACTGGGAGGACAGCAGCTAAGGAAAATCCTGTTAAATTTAGAATTATATCGAGGTTTGGTTCTAATACAATTTTATATAGGATAATAAAGGGGATATACTATAAAATAAATTATAATATTTTTATTTTAATTTTCCTCATGAAACAAAGAAAAAAATTAAAAAAATTTTTTTTCTTACTCTTTTTTGACTTTTCCTTTGTTATACATTTTTATATTTAATTTTATTTTTTTTTCCTTTTTAAAATAACAAAAAAAATTTCATTTTTGTCGCAAGCATTGCCTTCTTTTAAAAAATATTAAAAGCCAAATCGAATAATCTACTAAAATATTTGACACAGACCTCTTTGGAGATTAAGGATGAAAAAAATTTTTTTTTTGTTTAGTTTATGATGAGAAAAAAAAATGTTTTTTTGAGAAGAAAAAAATTTTTTTTATCTCGTTTGTTGTCCTTAATATACATTTTTTTGTTAAACTTTTATATAAAAAATTTTATTAAAGTAGCACTTTTTGCGGGCACTTTTTGCGGATTATTGCTCACACAAAGGAATTGTCCGCAAGTTTTGTCCGCAACAATCACACCTCTTTAATTGAAATTAATTGTCACACCTCCTTGTTAGATACACCCAATACAAGGTGCACTTCTATGTAAGATACGTTATTAAAAGACTATATTAAAATTAGACCTCTATTTAACATACATCTCAATTTAAGCCACTTTCTTCAAGGGTACAAGCATACTTTCTATTTAAGATAGGTATACCCTCACCAAAAGAAGTAGGGCTGGCGAAATTAAAAAATAAAATGCGAAACTTCGCGCTAAAAAATGCGAAAAATGCGAAACGCGAAATAAGCCCTGCCCTGATAAGAAGTATGATTTTTTTCAATCCCAAGAGTGAATCTTATAATAATAGCCTTCTTGACTGCAATGTTGTTTTAGCCTTGGAACGATTCAGTTGGTTACACAGCCTTAAATTTTCCCGAATTAAATCCGTTGCCACACGGCGAGTTGCTGCCTCAAACAAAGAGTCATACTAATACTTAATGGAGCCATTCATCTCTTCTTCCTCTTCGTCATCCTCATCATTTCTCCATAAATTAGAACCGAATAGATGATGCGGAACAGGATGAGCTATCATAATTTCCTTCTAAAATTTCCCTCCTTCTTTCAAATCTTTCCCCTTTGTTCACTCCAAACTCTCCTCTCTCTAAAGACATCGAAACAATAATTAATCTCCTAATCCCTTCTTTTCTTCAACTTTTTTGTTCAACTTTAATCCACTTATCTGACTCCATTTTAAGCCTAATAAGGGTCATTTCACTCTTATTGAGTAAATTTTTTTCCTTTTTTTTGTTGAGGAAAACTTGACAATTTATTGGAAACACTCATATATTTATTCATATTTTATTTATTTATGCTCATTTTCTTTTAATATATTTATTCAATGAAATGAGAGAGATGAAAAGTTGGGTGGTTGGTTGGTGGACTCGAATTTCGAGAAACACACACACACATTTGCATTATATTTTTTTAAGCTCAAATTATTCAAAATAAAAAATGTTGTTGTTTAAGTGATGTTTTATCTAAAAATAAAAAAAATTTCAAGGATACCCTCTTTTTAGGATACCCCCAATATAAGACACATCTCTATTTAATAGGCATTTTTTAATTGGGTTGGCAGTCGGGTAGGGTAGCTTCCTAGAGGAAACTCTCCGTTTAAGATACTCCTCATGTGTTAAACCTCGATATAAGAAACTCTCGCTATAAGAGACGTTTTCTATTTACGAGACGTTTTTTAATTGGGTGGGCTATTGGGGCTAGCTTCCTAAGAGATACCCTCTATTTAAGAGACACCTTATTATATGATACGGTTTTTTCAGTCCTAAAGGCTGATGGTTTGAGGGTTTCTCTTATGTACAATAAGGTTTTTAACCTCTTAAATTTCTAATATGACAGATTTTTTCATTTTTTTCTTAGAAAAATTTTCACTATGGGAATAAATATTGCTACATTTTTAATTTACTGGTCATTAATTAATTAAATCATTCTTTATATTTTTTAAAATAAATAATTTATTTATTTACATAACTATATCATAAAACACTCGGGAAAAATTTTTTTTTCAAAAAACTTTTTTTGCTTCCTTTTTCATTTTCTAACCTTTTTTAGTAAAATATCCTCATTTTATTGACTACTCATTTTTATTATTATTATTCAAGCGTGAGTTTAAAAATAATATTTATTAAAAAAATAAAAAAAATAATTATTTTTTTATTTTCCCCTTATAAAAATTAAATAATCTGCTAAAATCACCAATTTTCAAAAATTCATATCTACCCTCTAAAAAATTGTTCTTCGGCCAGGTTTTTTGTTTCTAGCTCTTTAAAGTATGGAGAATCTAAATTAATCAAAAAATTTTTCAAAGAAATTTTTTGGACCAAATATCGATTTTTCTTTAGAGTATATCCCATCCGATCCTTCCATCCATCCACCTATACCTTTCCGACTTAAAAAATTTTTTAGAAACGCTGAGACATGTCAAGAGTGATAAGAATGGCATATTTAAAATGACATTTAATCGATTAAATGATTTTATCCGCAAAAAATGTCCGCAAAAAAATTTTTTGTCCGCAAGTTTTGTCCGCAAATTTTTTAAAATTAATTTTTTCAATTAATTCAGATCTTTCTTATTAATTTAATTATTTAATGAATTAATTATTCTCTAATTTAATCAAAAATAAAATGAATTGTTCTTCTATAATAGAACTTCCTCCAACTATGCGTTTTCGTTGGAGTCATAATGGATCTGTTGCTATTTGTTATTCGTAAATTAAAAATTTTTTTAAATTTTATTTCAAAATTTATTTTTAAAGTGCTGTTTTTGTTTTGTCATTAATTGGAAATGGTTTTATGTTCCTTATTTTATTTAGGTAATTTTTAATATTGTCCGCAAATTTTGTCCGCAAAAAATTTGCGGACAAAAAATTTGTCCGCAATTTTTTTCTATTTAAATTCCTATTTAAAATTTTAAAATATTTTTAAATTTAAAGAAATCAGTGCATTAAAAGAAGGCGTGTACACTCACTTCTTTTGCATATGACAGTTGCCCAATTACTTGTCACCTTGGTAGGATATTTTTATTTTATTTAAATTTTAAAGTTCAAATGTTTTTTAATTTCAAAAGTGTCCGCAAAAATTTATTTTTAATTTAAAAAAATAAAAAATTTATTTTTAACAATTTAATCTAACACACAGGTTTATATACCAAAAGAAATTGTTCATAATTTAACTATAGCCTGGTTAGGAGGAGATTTACTCTGCAGATTGTGCAAATTTTTTGGTAAATTAATTCTGAAAAAATTTAAAAAAATTAAAAAATTTTTTTTCAGACGTTTTTGGAGTTGCTTTGTCTGCTGGGATTTTAGTCTGTCTAAGCCTTGATCGTTTTTATTCTATACTTTTTCCACTTTATGTAATTAATGCTAAAAGGAGTGTTCAAAGGATGGTTATTGCTGCTTGGTAATTTTTTAATAAGAAAATTTATTTTTAATGATTAAATGATAAAAGATAAGATAATTAAACTCGAATTAATTTTATAAAAAGTCATATGACCAAAAACCAAAAAAAAATTTTTTTGTCCGCAAAAAATTTGCGGATGTCCGCAAGTTATTTGCGGATGTCCGCAAAAAATTTGCGGATAAAATTTTTCTCCACAAAAATTTTCCGCAAAATTGTTGTTTTTAAAATAGTAAAATAATATTTAAAAAATTTTTTTTCTTAATTTTTCTGTTAGGCTTGTTGCTGCTTTATCCAGTTTACCTCAAGTTTATATATTTCGAACAGCCAGGCATCCTTGTTTTACTGAATTTACAGTTAAATAAATTAATTATTTAAATTAAAAAAAATGTTTTTTATTTAATTAGCAATGTGTGTCCGCTGATATAATTGGATTATTATCCCCAAATGTTATTTATTGGTTCTCTGTTTTAAATATTGTTCAAGTAATTTTTTAATATTTTTCTAATTAGAAAACAATTTTCTTAAAATAAAATCAGAATTAAAAAAATAAAATACAAAATGTATTTTCTGTATTTTCAATTTTATTTCTAATTCTGAATGTATTTTGTATTTTTAATGAAATTCTGGTTTTTGTATTTTCTTTTAAATTCTGTGTTTTTCTTAAGTTCTGATTTTTATAAAAAAAATACATGTTTTATAAGCTTCTGGTTTTTCTAAAATTCTGGTTTATATAATATTCTGATTTTTATAAAATTCTGATAATTGGAAAAATATCAGAATAAATAGTAGAGCTGTCCGAGACCGAAATTTTTCCAAGACTCAAGACTCAAGACCCAAGACAAAATTTTTTACAAGACCAAGACTCAAGACCAAGACCAAAACTCCAAGACTCAAGACCAAGAATAATACAAAACTCGAAACAATTTTTAGGTCCCATAGGTCAAATTTTTGGTTTATTTTTTGTTATTTTGACACGATCACAGTCAACTTCAGCACAATCACCTATAATTTCGAAAAATCTATGCGAAATTCAAAGAATTTATCCGAAATTAAAAGAATTTTGAGGAATTTATCCGGGTGGAAAATCAATGAGTTATATTATTTCAGAGGATTTGGGTGGATTAATGGTATATTAGTTAAGGGGGATATTAGCAGGCGAAAATTTTGAAAATGTTGGAAGGCCAAGAAGCCAGAATTCTTCCTTTCTAGCGCCGCAGGCGAAAATTTTGGGAATTATTAAGGCCAAGAAGCCAAAAATCTTCCTTTTCCTGCGCCGCAGGCGAAAATTTTGTGAATTTTAGAAGGCGGTAGACCAAAAAAATTCACTTTTTCAGCGCCGCAGGCGAAAATTTTGAGGATTTTGGAAGGCCAAGCACTAGATCCAAAGAGGCCAAAAAACCAAGACCAAAAAATAAAACCAAGACAAGACCAAGACAAACACCCCAAGACCAAGACCAAGACCAAGACCGAAAAAAAACCAAGAAAAGTCTTGGTTCCAAGACCAAGACCAAGAGTCTCGGACAGCTCTAATAAATAGGCTTATTTTTCTTCTTACGCTAGCAAAAAAAAATTTAAATTTTCAAAAAATCACAAAAAATTTTAATCTAAATTTTAGGTTTATTTTATTCCTCTGTTTGTTATTTTATTTTGTTATGGATCTATTCTTGTTTCAATTTCATTAAAAAGTAGAGACACAAAAGTAGCTTCAGAACCAGAACAGCCCCCTAAAGAGCAAAGAAATATCACAAAATTGGCTTTATTACGTGGACATGAAATTCATCAACAATTGGCTGCTGGTTGGAATTTTTTAAAATTTTTAAAAAATGCTGAAAAATTTTTTCAAAGGTCGTTCTGCTCGTTGGCGACGTACCAGCAGTTTGGCGACCGTCCCAGCTTCTTTGTATTTTAGCAAAACACAACCAAAATATTATGGAACAACGGGAGGCGAAAATAATAATATTAATTGGAGTAAGAGACCAAGTGTTGCAGCAACAAATATGAGTAATGGATTAAGGAGAACGGGCGGGGGCGATTCATATGAGAGGGCTAAAAGCAAAACTGTTGGTTTATTATTTTAATAAGTGAAATATAAAAAAAGATATAAGAAAATACAAAAATCAGAATTTTAAAATACAAACAGAATACATCAGAACATAAATAATCAGAACAAAAATACAAAGAATACAGAAAATCAGAACATAAAATACAACAAAAAGGAATATAAAAATACAAAGATAAAAATAAAATAAGAAAAATACAGAACATAAAAATACAACAAAAATACAAATTACAACTAAAAAATCAGAATAAAAATACAAAAACACAAATTATTTATTAACTTGTGTTTTTTCTGTATTTTTTGTTAATTTTGTGTGTTTTGTCTCAATTAATTTAAATACCTAAATGTATTTTTAATTTTAATTTTTTCAGCTTAAAATGACTCTTGTTCTGGTATTAGCTTTTCTTCTTTGTTGGACGCCTTATACAATAGCCATGTTTATTCACTTCCTTCGAGTTCAAACAGAAGCTCGTCCTATTTCTCCATTGCTCAGCAAATTTTTATATGCCTTTGCTGTGTAATTTTTATATTTTTTAAATATTTAATTTTTCAATTTTCAGTTTTAATTCTGCCATTTCTCCTTATCTGGTAAATATTAATTTTTATAATATAAAAAATTTTTTGAGTTGTCCGCAAAAATATTGTCCGCAAATATTTGCGGACAAAAATTTTTTTTTAATAAACTTTATTTTTTTCAAGTATGGCTACTTCTCTTTTAACATTCGAGACGAGTGCCGCCAACTTAGATATTTAGTTTTCCGTTCAGCACCCGCAAGGTGTCTGCTTCGACACGGAGATTCAACAGAAGAATCAATTTCTCATTCAAGAAGTCCTTTCGGTCCTCTAGCTCCTGGACAACGAGAGTAAATTTAAAATTAATTTATTAAAATATTAAACAAATTTTAATTTCAGTAGCCGTCGACGAGCAATGATTAGACGCGAATCACGTGTTCGCGAAGGTCTAATGATGTGTGAGGAAGGGCAACAACAAAAACGACAGTCTTTAAGTGCGGCAAAGGATTCTTCCCGTGTAGTAACTGGACAACAAAGAGCGCCAAAATTAGGGTTAGAAAATTTGAGGATATTGTCCGCAAAAAATTTTGCGGACAATCCGCAAGATTTTTGCGGATGTCCGCAAATATTTTTGCGTCCAACTTCAATTTTTTTTTAATTTTTTAGTGATACTTCTCGTACCTTTTCACTCAATACAACAGCTACAACATTAATTTCCAATTCATCATTCTCTAACGGCCAATGTTCGGCTATCACAAGACGACGTCCACGCTTAAATGACGACAGGGATCTTATGGAAGTAGATTCTAAAGAAGAGGAGGAAGACCAAGAAGAGTTGGATGAAGTAGGGGAAAGAAGAAATTCTTTGTTAATTTGTAATGAAAATAATGAATAAAAAATAAAGCCTAAGGACAACCCCTTAGGGCTATAAACCCGTACCTTATAATGAGGTGTTAGTTAAATAGAGGGTATCTCTTGGGAAGCTCCCAAGAAGAAGCTTCTCCCGAGAAGCTCCTCTCCAAGCTCCCCTCACCCTTATGAACTACCAAAATTTTTAAATTGTCTCTTAAATAGAGGTGTATCTGATATTGGGAGTGTCTTAAAGAGAGGTTTGATTGGGGAGTAATTCGTATTTTTCCAAAAATTAACTCAATGCTCTACCTCACTTAAATAAACTTATTGCCATTATTCTTCTAATAATTAAATTTATTTATAAAAAAATAAATACAAAATTTTATGAAAAAAAAATTTAAAATATTTTTTGAATAAATTATAAATAAAATTGCTTTTTCTAAATTAATTATTGCATGAAAAAAAATTAAATTTGGGTGTTTTTGTGTTTTTAGAAATTGCACACGGTCGGATTTTAAATATTTAAATATCACATATTTTTATTTTAGAATATTTTTTCACTCACATATTACAATATCTTCTGATTTGATATTGTCTTTTGCATTATTACAACATTCCCGCATATCTGACCGTTTATTGGAAGTTTCTTCTGACTTAAAGAAATGTATTTTAATTAAACTTGTATTTTGTATTTCTGGTTTTTTAAAAATAATTCTGAAATTTAATTCTGATTTAAGTATTCTGGTTTAAATATACTAAATCTTTAAAAATTCTGAAAACAAATTCTGAAAAATAATAATTCTGAAAATTAATTCTGAAATTAATTCTGAGAAGAATTCTGAAAAAATATTCTGAAAAATAAATTCTGAAAGAAATAATTCTGAAAGAAATAATTCTGAAAAATAAATTCTGAAAATAAATTCTGAAAAAAAATTCTGAAAAAATAATAATTCTGATTTTGTATTTTAGTAAAACACTTTTATTTAATACAAAAACACAATTCTGATTTATTTAATTCTGTTTGTATTTTTTGTGTTTTTAATGTGTATTTTCTATAGAAATTTGGGCAATCCAGGAGAATTGGGGTCCCTGCGAAAAAAAAGTTTAAAAATAAGAAAAAGGGTTTTTCTAGGGTAAAAAAATATGCTGATTACGAATCTGAACTCGGATTTTGAAAAAGTCGAATCCCGAACCCGAAATTCGGACATTTGACATTTTGGGAAAAATTTCGAATAATAAACTGAATCTTCTGACTTAAAGAAATGTATTTTAATTAAACTTGTATTTTGTATTTCTGGTTTTTTAAAAATAATTCTGAAATTTAATTCTGATTTAAGTATTCTGGTTTAAATATACTAAATCTTTAAAAATTCTGAAAACAAATTCTGAAAAATAATAATTCTGAAAATTAATTCTGAAATTAATTCTGAGAAGAATTCTGAAAAAATATTCTGAAAAATAAATTCTGAAAGAAATAATTCTGAAAGAAATAATTCTGAAAAATAAATTCTGAAAATAAATTCTGAAAAAAAATTCTGAAAAAATAATAATTCTGATTTTGTATTTTAGTAAAACACTTTTATTTAATACAAAAACACAATTCTGATTTATTTAATTCTGTTTGTATTTTTTGTGTTTTTAATGTGTATTTTCTATAGAAATTTGTATTTATTATTTTTATTTTTAGAATTACCACATTTATAATTTCCTCCTCATCTTCCCCCACACTAGTCTCCTCCTCAATTTCACCTTTCATAAATAATCCTTCTTCATTAACACTACAATTTTCTTCATATTCTTCCTGTTGTCTTTCCATGTCCATATTTGATGGACTCAAAGCTTTGAAAAAAAAATATTTTCTTAATTTTTATTTTTTAAATTACCCCTAACATTAGAAGCTGTTGAAGGGCAATAACGTTCCCCAGTACCCGCCCCAGCCAAACCATCAACATAATTTTGTAAATAATTTAGTTCGTTAGCAAGTGGACGGCAAGCAGTATTCTTCCAATGAGTACGTAAACCGCTAGGGCTAATATAGTTACGGCCACAAGAAGTACATGTAAATGGACGTTCCTTTAAGAGAAATATTTTTTAAAATAATCTAGATAGGTAAATTAAGAAGAAAACATTAGAATGTATGCGTTGATGTAGTTTTAGATGAACAAGTTGTGTAAAGGAAAGGTTACATCGATCACAACTGTAGATATAAATTTAAAAAGGTAAAATTAAAAAAATAAAAATCAGAATAAGAATAATAAAATAAATTTTTAAAAATCAGAATTCTGGGAAATCAGAATTTTTAAAATCAGAATTTAAAAAATCAGAATTTTTAAAAAGCATAATACTGAAAAATCAGAATAGAATTCTCATTTATAATTTAAAAATCAGAATTCTGAAATACTTATGAAAACACAAAAATTTTGATAACGTAGAAATACAAATCTTTTTAACTATACCTATAAGGGCGTTGTCCATTATGTAAGCGAAGATGGGTTTTTAAATTGCTAGTAGAAGAGAAACGTTTGTCACAAACCTTAAAGAATTTTAAATATTTAAATTAATTCAATTATTGTTTCACCTCACAACGGTGAGGCTTTTCCCCAGTATGTACCAGATCGTGTTTTTGTAAGTGTGCCAATTGAGTAAATCTATTTATTAAATTTAAATTGAAAAAATATTTTAAATTACCCTTTATTGCATTTACTACATTTATAAGGCCTTTCTCCTGTATGTGTTCGTAAATGGACTTTTAAGTTTGACAACTGACCAAAAGGTTTTGAACATTCCTATGTATTTTGAAAAAGAATTAAAAAGATCAGAATTTTTTAAATCAGAAATTAAAAATAAAATCAGAATTCCTTATTTAAAACCGGAATTAATTAAATCAGAATTTTCAATATCAGAATTTTAAAGATCAGAATTTAATGGCATCAGAATTTTTAAAAATCAGAATTATTAAAAAAAACACAATTCTGAAGTTATACAAAATTCTGAATTTTCAGAAGACAAACTAAACAATTCCAAAAAAACACAAACTTGAATTAAATAGGGAAAACACAAAATTATCAATTCCGGAAAAACACAATTTAGAATTTTATAGAAAACACAAAACACAACAAAAAATACACTACCTTACACTCATAACGCGTTCTTCCATCTACTTGTTGTGAATGCCAAAACTAAAATAAAAAAAATTTTTTTCCAATTTTTAAAATTAAATATTGCCTTATTTTGAATATTTTGTTCCCCAAAATTATTATTTTTGTTGTTTCCATTTTCTCTTCGTTCCTTTCCTACTCTTCTTTCTACTCCTCCTCCTCCTCCTCCCCCTTCTTCACTTCGGGCAACACGTTCAGCAGCAGCAACCAACGCAGCTTGATATGCCTGCAAAGATTGTCTAAGTTCGGCTGCTACAGCAAAGGAAGAAGAAATTCCTTCTGTAGGAGGAATTGAAGTTGATTGAATTGATGTTGCTTGGTTGGTTGTTGCTGTTGATCGACCAATATTTATTAAATCCCCGCTTCTCATTTCTGTTAATAATCCATTATTTATAGGAGGACGACGTATATGGGGAGTTTGATGAGGAAATTGTTGTTGGTGACGAATATTGTAAGTATTTTCGTTATCTTGTCGATTTTGTTGAGGCAACATGGCAGCTACAGCAGCAAAGAGTGATGATGGGGATTGTGCTAAGGATCGAGTTTGGTGGATGTTTTGTTGTTTATTAGTATGTTGTTGGGATGAAGAAAGTGCTGCTAAATTAAGTTTTATTAAAATAAATTAAAGAATATTTGCGGACACCAATATTTGTCCTCAAATATTTGCGGACAAATTTTGATGTCCGCAAATATTTGCGGACAAATATTTGCGGACGATATTTCTAGTAATAACGGTATCTTGCTCTATCAAAGGGTTGTCCAAAAAAATTAAAAAAATAAAATTTCAGAAAAATACTCGTCCCAAAATCCCATGTATTAATATTTAAATTAAACGCAAACCATTATTGTTGCGAGAAGGTAATATTGATGGTACTGACGCCACCGCTGTACAGCCTAAAGCTGGAATTAAATGTTGTTCAGCTGCAGCCCGTCCTCCTCCTCCCCCTCCACTAGCTATTCCTCCTCCATTTTGATTCAAAGACGAAGAATTTGGATTATTTGTTGGGGCAACAATAGCTTGTAAATTAAGTAAATGGGTAGTTAAAGGGGTGGTAGAATTGTTAGTTGAACTGACATTGGCAGTAAGTCCACTAGTCTGTAACCAATTTCCAAATTGTTGTTGCTGTTGCTGTTGTACTGCTGCAAGTGCTAAACGTCTTGACCATATTAAATTGTGAAGACTATCCATAGCTGTAGAGGAGACTGAAGGGAAGTTATTGTTATTGGAAGGAAGAGGGTTGTTTTGATGAGGAAAAGGAAGCGAAGGTGTAGAAGAAGAAAATAGAGATGTTCCCAAGGATGAAGTTGTAGTTGTTGTTGAAAAATTATTACAAGACAAAATATTGGAAGATGTGGAAGTTGGGCGAAGAAAAGCACTATGGCCTAATGAAAAGGCCAAGGATGCCAATGAAGGAGCTGTTTGGGTCTGTAATAGGGAAGAATTTGGACAACTTCCCAAGGATGGCAAATTAGCCAAAGCAGAGCCCAAAGCAGTAGGTAGAAGAGTGGTGGGTGCCTGAGGGCTAGATAAACGTAAGGGGACAGGACGGTGAACTGAAGAAGTTGAAGAGGAGGAAGATGAAGATTGTTGTTGAATAATTACATTAGGACGGTTAGTATTTTGATGAAATAAAGAGGAGTGGTTATCTACTTTTGTTGACAACTTTTCAGAGAAACTTAGATGACGTTGAAGTTCTCCCTTATGGGAATGTCCATAAATATGGTTATTATTGTTATGATGGTGGTGACGATGATTTTGTTGTGATTGACCGGGCGGGGGACTTGTAGGTGAAGAACTTAAATGAATTTTTAAAATTATTTTTCGACTTTGAATTGTCTTTTACTACCTTTCTGAATTAGAATTGATAGAAATAAAGTCATCGCTGAATAAAGGTGTCAAATCAGAAGTTGATGAAGCTGAAGCAACTGGTGAATGATGTGAATGTTGAGAGTTGGTAGAGCCAATGAGCAAAGAGTTTGTCTAAAAAGTTAATTAGGTAAATACAGACATCAACAGCTCAACTGAAAAGTCATACTTATCGGTTACTTAAAACCTCCGTATAAAATAGTCCCAATACTAGATACACCCTCCTCCCTATTTAAGGCACCTATGTTGTTAAAAGTTGGCTGGACAATGGGATGGGGAGCTGTTTAAGCGACACCTCCTATTTAAGATACCCGCATAAGGTACGATTTTTTTCAGGCCCTAGGGCTAAGAGGTTCCATCGCAATTTTACAATACCTTTCTCAAATTACTACCACAGTTGCTTACACCCCCTGAAACAGACAAACGCTCTGGTGTTGAACATTTTTCTCTCATCAAATCTGGAGTAGTTTGTTGCTCTTTTTGAGCTTTTTCAGATTCATTCTCTTCTAAAATAAATTTTTAAAAAATTTTCTAATAAATAAAAACACCATTTAATCGTTGTTCAACCCTTAAATGTTGTGCATATTCATGACTGTACCAAAAGAGTAATTCTGTATTGGGTTGGATAGAGCGTATTGTATAAAAATAAATTTCATTGTCATACTAGAGAAAAAATACTTTTTTTTAAATTATTTAACAGGGTCAGACCTCATTATAAGACAACAATAATACCCCCTATTATAAGAAACTCTCACTATAAGACTCTCACCAATTTGCTTTTCGTGAATCTATTTGAGATACATATTTAGAGGTGTGTTGGCTCTTGAGTGGAGGAGCTATCTAAACGATACCCTCTACTTAAGATATCCCATTATATAGTCAAAACTCATTATAAGATAAACCTCTAAAACCCCTCATTATAAAATTCCCCCAATATTAGACACACCTCTAAGCTGGTAATTGGTGTCATGAAGCAAAAGGTTGGGGGCATTGGTCTGGGGTACCTCTTTTATTTAATATCCCACATTATAAGGTACTTTTTCAGCCCTAAGGGGGTATCATTAAGTGAGGTCCGACAGTAATATTCTTAAAAAAATTTTTTACTTGACAAGCAACTAGATTTTGTTCTTCCTTATTTTCAGCCATCTGAACGTTTTTCATCCAATTTGCTTTTCTTGAATTTGTTTCAATTAGTCGAAGTAAATGGGAAGCATTATTAGATGAGAAAATCTAAGGGAAATTTAGAAAAATAAATTTTAAATCAAAACAAAAAAATTTTGGAGAGATTAATTTTAGTAAAATTTATTTTCCCATGAAACTGAGACTCTCTAAGAAGCATTTTTACTTTTGCTTCAAATTTTTTATATATTTGTCTTTTAAAGGAAAATTAAAAATGAGAATGAAATTGAAACTGGGGCCTATTAAATTATTTTTTAATAAAATAAAATACCGTTTTTTGGTTAATTTGACATTTTTTTGTTTTATTTTTCTGTGGGCGGGGAAGGGAAGGAAATGTTTTTTAAAAGGAAAACGATATAATAAACATTTGAAAGCCTTAAAAGGGTAAAAAGGGCACAAGACTCACTCAGCTGAGATTGGTGGATTGCTTTTTTGAGGGGGGAAAGGTTTATAAAAAATAAATTTTTAATTTAAGTTGATAAAATGGTCAATTTTTATTTTAAAAAAAGGGCAAAGAAGTCAATTTAATTTGATATAGCTTTTGAGGGATTATTAGATGGGGTGGATTTTCTCCCACGCAGACTTAAAACTTAATTTCTTATTTTTAAACTAAAATCAGAATTAATGTTTATATTATGTTTGTTGATGTTTTGATTAAATTCTGATTTAAATTCTGATTCAAGTCAGAATCTTTGTTTGTATTTTAGATTTTTAAAAACATTTTCTTTACCTTCCAAACACTATTTCTCTTTGTTTTAATGTTGTTGTTGTTGTTCATTTCATCTTTTTCTCTCTCTTCTTTGTTTTTCTGATTTAGATTACAATCAGAATTAATGTTTGAATTGGTGTTTGTCGATGTTTTAATTAAATTCTGGTTTAAATTCTGTCTTAAATTAAAATCAGAATAAATGTTCGTTTCAATGTTTGTTGATGTTTCAATTAAATTCTGGTTTAAATTGATGTTTGTTTCGTTGTTTGTTGATGTTTTTATTAAATTCTGGTTTAAATTAAAATCTGAATAAATGTTTGTTTCGTTGTTTGTTGATGTTTTAATTGTATATTGTTGTTTTTGTTGTTGTTTAAAATGCCCAACATTTTCTAAAACATTGTTAAAAACATTTGTTTTGGTTGTTGTTGATTCATCAAAACTATTTGTTTTAAATTTTTCTTTCTTTCTTTTTTCCTTCTCTTCTCCCACGCTTTTTAAACAAAATGCTTTTTTAGCTTCTTTAAATGGCAATGATACTGTACTAGCATTTTCCTCTTTATTATTAACTAAAGGCATTCGACAATCACCACATAATGGGCCAAAACGGGCAAAACGAGGAATAAAATCTGTTGAAAATACACCGAGTTCCTTAAATTAAAAATGTTTAAAATTTTTTGGACATTTGAGTCTGAATTTTTCAAAAAATTTTTTGAAAATTTTTTGAAATTTTTTTTGAAAATTTTTTTGAAAATTTTTTGAAATTTTTTTTTTGAAAATTTTTAGAAAATTTTTTGAAATTTTTTTGAAAATTTTTTTTGAAATTTTTTTAAAATTTTTTAAACAAAAAACCAAACATTTCTCTCCTTAGCCGTTGCTACATTTGAAGGTTTCACAGTTAAATTAAGTGGAAGAGACGTAAAAGCCCGATTATTCGGGTCTTGTAAGTGTAAAGCTTTATCAGGCACGTGGAACACACACAACATTGCCAATTCCGCATCGCTAATTAATTCGAGATTGGGAGGGTTGCTGCTATTGTTGTTTGCTTAAATTAAAAATTAAGTATAAAATAAAAGTTTAAAGTTTTCTAGTTGGGCAGAACAGACTTTTTTTGAAAAAAAATTAAATTTGCGGATGTCCGCAAATTTAATCCGCAAATTTGTAAGCTGCTTAAAAAGGTATAGTTTTTGTGTTATTTACTGGCACGTGTTCCTCTCTTTTGGTTTTTTGAATATAAAAGGGCGCGCGGGCCAAAATAACCTTACAAAAAGCACAAAATAAAAATAAAGATCATTCACTAAAGAAAATATTCACTTATTTTTGGGTTGCCCCAAACTGATTTTTTAAAGGAGGGCGCCAAAAATAAATACCCAAAAAATATTTACTTTTTTGTAGTATTTAAATGTATGTAAATATGTGTATTTTTAAATATTTATTTTGGCTATTCATTGACTCACACATTCACCTTTATCTTTAAAACAAAAAAATTTTTAAGTGCAGAATACATCCCCTCCCCACCACCCCCACTAAAAACACAAAAATACCTTATAATGAGATGAGGGTTTATTTTATAATTAGGGTTCCCAAAATGGACTGACTTGGACCAAATTATCGAGTCGTACCTAAATATTTAGCTGGATAAGTTTTAAAATTCTGACCGACAGTTGATGCTTCTTGTTGATTTATTCGTCTTTCTTCTTCAGCTGCTGTAGTCGTACTGCGCAGAATTCTCGATAATGAAGAGGTCCAATGAGAGTTCCCCTCAAACGTTGGTAAAATAAAAGGCAAAATATTTTTTTTAATTAAAAAAATTTTTTAGGAGACTACTTTTCATGATTAACTTATTTATAGACACCCATGGGATTGAAGAGACACGACTGAAAGATCGTACATTATAATGAGGGGTATATTAAATAGAGGGAAAGCGTATCATAAATAGAGAGATATGTACCTTATAATAAGAGTATCTACAGAGTCATACCTTATAATGAAAGTACCTTAAATAGAGGGTACCTAATAATGAAAGTTTCTTAAATAGAGGGTGCCTATAATTATTTAATTTGGGTAGCTAACCTTAAATTTAAATTTTATTGAGATTGGGTAGCTAACCAAATTTAATTAAACGTATCTTTAATAGAAATTATCTAGGGGGCATTTTATAGAGGTCCGACTGTACTACTCTACATCATTTTAAAATAGCCCCTTACATTTTCTCCCTCATTTTTGATATTTCGTCTGTGCCCATCAGCAGAATCACACGAAACAGAAGGCCGTTTTCGTTGTTGTTGTTTCTCCATTGCAATCATTTGCCGAAGTACATCTGTTGCAGCAGTAGCAACTTGTGCATCAGCCACGACTGCTGTAGCAACTGGAGAGGCGACCAATTGTTCTGCACTGGTTGAGGGGTCGGGGGAGGAATCAAGGCCCATTTTCTAGAGATTTCTAGAATCTGAAAATTGAAAAAAAATTTTTTTTTGAAAAAATAAGGGGCAAAAATAAGGCGAAAAACGAGTTAAAAGTGGCAAAATAATTTTCAAAAAAAAATTCAAAAAAATTTTTTTAGCAGCTTTAGCAACTGGGAAGGGAGTCGAAGTAAGGATCTAATACTTTCTCCCCAAAAATCTTAATATTTCGGCTTGAGCCCCTTGTTCAACAATTTTGTTGTTGTTTTGTCCTTTTAGAAACGAAATGAGGACACAAAACATACAAAAAGAAAAGACAAATTCAGGTCAGGGCCATCGACCTTGGGCGCCCCCCATAGGGGAAAAATGGAAGAAGATACGAGACAAGACTTTTGCGTAAAAAGAGAATTATGGAAAAGGCGGAAAGGGAAGTGAAAGAGATGAGAAAAGAAGAATTAAAAAGGGGAAATTTAGTTAGCTAAATGGAAGGGAGAAGAGAGAAGATTCAGGAAAGGAGAAAATTTTGGGTAAAAATGGGTAATAATGTGAAGAGTAAGGAAGATGAAGTAAAGGGGAAATGATGAAAAGAGGTGAATAAAGAATGAAGGGAGAAGAGAAAATGAAGAAGGGAAGAAAAGATGAAGAAGAAAGGAAGAAGATATGAAGAGGAGAAGAGGAAAAGAAGGAAGGAAGAAGAGATAAAGTGACGAAGAAGAAAGGATGATAAGGAAGAAGAAGGAAGAAGAAGAAAAGATGAAAAAGAAAGGAAGAAGGGATGGAAAAAGGATGAAGAAAAGATGAAGAGATGAGGAAAAAAGTATGAAAAGGAGAAGGAAGGATGAAGAAGAGGAGAGGAAGAAAGGGGAAAGGAAGAAGAAAGGAAGAAAAAGAAACCAAGGAAGAGATGAGCATGGAGAGAAATGAAGAGTATCAAAGAAATAAGAAAAGAGAGTAAAATCAAGAAAGGGAAGAAATGTTTTTGGAAGACGGAGAGCGTGTGATGATGAAGGCCATCAGTTACAATTGTCACCTTTAAATGAAAGGGAGTAGAAAAAAGGCCGTACGCGCAATAGAATGAACAAGAAGAAAAAAAGTTTTGGGAGAATTCCGCGATTTCGCTTCGTAAAAGTAAGGTCAAAAAGAGAAGTGTTAGTGCCAGCCGGCGCGCGAAGGTGAAAAGAAAAAATTGGGGGCAAAAATGGAAAAGAAAATAACAACAATAAAAGGACACAAAGGAAGAGATGATTTGATGGAAGAGAAAATTTAAAATGAAGAGAAGAAAATTAAAATTTACTTTTAAAAAAAGGTGTTTATAAGACACTAACAAAGCGACCGATATATGCCGCGCCGCTAGGCATTGAACCTAGGCTATCAGAAAGGAAGAGGTGTGCGAAGGTTGGCATATTAACCACTACACCACGGACGCCGCTGGAGTGGTTTAAGTGGTTTTAAGGAAATTCCTTGCTATGGGAGGTCTTTCCCCTCATCCAAGGATTGTTAAGCAACTATAGGGACAAGTATTTTCGATTCCAAACATTTAGAACAACCAAGGTTCCGGTATTGGTTGATAGAAAACATAACAGGGGAACCCCCGGAACCGCCAAAAATTGAAATGACACCAAGGAACCTTTCAATTTTATAGAAATGGGACAGAACTTGAAAAGCAAGAAACTTGAGAAAAAATAAATTAAAATATTTTACGAATACATAGAAAAATTTTAAAAATAAAATTCACCGATTTGTGCGTTAGAGCGACACTCTACAGACGGGAAAGAAGAATAAAACTAGGCGAAGGACAAATGAAGTTGGACAATTGGCAAAAAAATTTGTTTGTTTGAGAGATTTTAAAGAAGTTTTGTTTGTTGAGAAAAAAGTTTTTTAAGAGAGGGAAATATAAGTGTTTTTGAAGAAAAGAACAAAAAAAAGTGAGTGACGGAAGGAGGAAACCTCAAAAAATTTAAAATAAAAAATGTTGGTAAAGCCTGAGTGAGCTAGAAACGTTGAGAGAAGTAGGGATGGCGGATCAGGATGTTTATTTGAAAAGTTTGGATTCAAAAGTCTGGATATACCACCATACATTTGGGCAAATATCGGAAGATTTCCTAGGATCCGCCAACCATCGTTAGAAGAGTTAAGAAGAGTAGCGAGAAGTCCGAAGGCTTAAAAACGAGCAAGTTAAGAGTGTGAAAGGGGAGGTCAAGAGGATTGCGGATTCAGATTCAAAAAAGCCGGATATCGGATATCTGAGGATTTTCCTAGATCCGCCAACCTCAGTGCGAAACCCGTAGGGTTAGACAACAAAATTTAAGAAAAGATATGAGAAAATAATATTTAATATTTTTTAAGATTGTGTTTGTTTTGTTTTGTTGTTGCGAGGAAAGTGAAGTTAAGTATTTTTATTTTTATTTATTTAAAAATAAAAGTTATATTTATTTAAATGTGTGGACAGTCGGAAGCAGAGTGTGTTTTGTAAATTGGAAAATAGTTTTAAAAAAAAAGGGGGGGGGGTTAGTAAATATATTTATAGGGAAGATAGGGAAAGGACGAAGAAGAAGAAAATTTTTGTGAAGAGAAGGGAAGAAGGGGAAGGGAAGGGAAGGGAAGAAATTTTTGGCTGGCGTGGAGGACGCGCATTATACTATATAAAAAGTGAGACAACAAAAACAAGGAAAAATAAAAAGGAAAAAAAAGAAAAGAACGTGTCCGTGTGCCGGTCTGTGCTTGTTTTGCTCGGCCATTCAGCCGGTCGAAAAAAAAATAATATTTAAAAGAAAATCAGCAAATGACTGAAAATAAAGTGAAAAATGAATAATGGGCCTAGTTTGTGAACAAAAGGGAAAATTTTAATCGAAAAGGGAGAGTTTTTCTGAGTTTGAATTATTTTAAAAAAATATTAAGGGATGATCATCCTAGGTTTATCGTCAACCACGATATCACTCTTAGATCAGGAATGGGACGGGTTGAGAAAGAAGTCGTGTCGGGTTTCGGATTTTGGAAAATTTCTCGGATTCGGATTCCGGGACGAGAAAAAGTCCGGATTTCGGGCCTCGAATAACCCTGCCTTAGATATATCTGCGGAAAAGAACGGAAGAACTAACGGCCATGCTTAGAATAATCTCTAGCAGTCGAAACACACTTATAAATACACACAAAATTAACCTCCATTTAAGCTAGGTTCTCTTAAAAGTTGGTTGGCCACGAGTTGGGCCAAACAATACCTCCAATTTAAGGTAACCCTCATTATAAGGTATGAATTTTTTCTTCCCCACGGGGGCATCTTATAGTGAGGTTTGACTGCATTTGGTGGCATATTAAATTTAATAAGTAGGCGTCCGCAATCCCAATCCGCAAATTCTCCCACAGAAAAAATTAATTAATTTTCCCACTTTTTTCTCGAAAAACATACCTACTAACCTAATTATGGCAATAAATAAATATAAAATCTAGGTAAATCAACATTAATTTATTTATTTTTCTAATTATTTCGCTGACCAGTTGTGTGGACAAAAAAAAACAAGAAAATAAAAAAAAGAAAATTAGGGGAAAAATAATAAGGCTTAATTTTAAATAAAAGGGAGAAGAGGGAAGAAGATAATATTGTCGCGCAACAAGAAGAGTGGACAAAAAAGCGCAACGTTGACAACAAATAAAAATAAAAACAAAAAAAAGAAAAGAAGCGCAATGAATTGCGCAATGAAACAGGAGAGGACATGTCACCATATTTCACCAATAACACATTTTGCCAATCAGGCTAAAAACTCTCGTTTTGTCAACAACTTATTGACAAAAGGTGGATTTTTCGCCTTATTGGCAAAATGTGGTATTGCCAAAATATGAGAACGACGAAACAAAAGAGAGAGAAGAAGGGAAGAAAAGAGAAGAAAGGAGAATCTCTTCTTTTCTTCTCTTTAAAAGTACAACAACAAAACAACAAGAAGAAAATACACTAAAAATCAAAACGTAATTTTTGCACGTAATTTTTTGCCTTAAAAATAAAAAAAATAAATTTGCGCAAAGTCCTACTTTCGATATAAAATTGAGGAAGAAAAAAAAGTGGATTTAATGGAGAATGAGGAAAAAAGGGAGGGGGAGGGGAAAAAGACCGGCCATCAACTAAAATCGGCCAGTACTAAATAATACTTTTTTTCCTTTTATTTTTTCTCTCAGATTTTTCACGGAGAGAGCGCGAAAACGACTTTTCTCCACTTTTTTTTAGCTTTAGAAATGTTGGGGGAAATAGGTGGACATAAAACAACTTTTGCGGACAAAATTATAATTTTTATTAAAATTTGTGATGAGGGTATTTTTGTCTCTGCAAAAACGTTAGAAAGAGTTAGAAAAGTCGAATTAAATACTAGAAATCGGAAAAGCGTTAGCTTTGCTTATTCTGATTTTTTTAGCGAAGAGAAAAAAGTTTTGCGGACAGAAAAAAATTTTTTTTGAAGCTGCGCGATCGCCTTTAGGGAATATGGACAAAATTAGGAGGGTTTAGGGTCAATATCCTAAAGGTAGGGCTATTAGGGCTATTAGAAAATTAAAAAAAATTTTTCTGTCCGCAAATGTTGTCCGCAAGTTTTGTCCGCAAATTTATAAAAATATTATTGGGCTAAAAATATTAATGTAATACATGTTTTGAGGATGGAAAAATGAAAAATCAAAAAAAAAATAAAAAGAAAATAAAAAAAAGAAGAGAAAATAAATACACAAAATTTTTGAAAGAGTGGACAACAAACGCAAAATGTGATTATAAAAATATAATTTTTTGAATGTTGCGCGATCGCTCGGCCGTCAAAACTAAGGCAGAAGTGAATGATTTTTTAGTTGGTTTTTTTCGGCTTTATTTTCTCCGTCTCTTCTCTCTCTTCATTTTAAATGCCCACTATAAAGGGGGAAAATTGAAAAGAATTTTTTGGCTAAAAAATTTTTGTGGACGTGGAAAGGCATTAATTTTTTGATAGAAAAAAGGACAGAAAATGATTTTTTTAAAGTAATTTTAATGGAATATTTTTGTAGAAATGATTTGATAGACAAATATCGAAGTCCTGATTTCGATAAAAAATTTCAGAAAAAATAATCAGAGCATCCTATACCTTATAGAAACGATTCCCCGTGTTTTTCTGCATTTTCTGTCCGCAACTTTTTGTCCGCAACTTTTGTCCGCAACCTAGTTGTCCGCAGCAAGTTGTCCGCAACCTCTGTTCTTCGATTCAGTTCCGAGAACCAACAATCCTAATGCCTAGTCATGTTATCAATTTGCAGACAGAAAAATGCGGACAAACACAGGGAACGTCCAAGCATTGCTTAGAGAGGAGTGCGCTTCAAAAATGAAGACTAAACTCGAAAGTTAGGGGCTAAAAATCTAACCTAAAACGAGGACGATTGTTAGCCAAGATGTTGGACAACAAAAAATTTTTTATTTTATTTTTAAAAATTGTGAATGAACAAGGAAAGTATTTTTAAAAAAAGTTTTCTATATAAAATAATCTCCAACCGGTTCCATAGTCCAAAACATCCAAAAGCCTCCCCCTCCTCTCCTCTTTTTTCTCCTCATGTTTAATTCCTCTCTTCTATTTTCTGATTTTTTCCTCTAATTCTTCTCTGTCCACTTTTATTGCCAGTTGGATTATTTTGATACAAATCTTATTATTCCCTAATTATGTTAAAAAAAAAGAAATTAGTGTTGTGCTCTATATTTGTTTTTTTTCACACGTGGAACGAAAATCGGGGCTGAGTTGTAGGACTGGGCTTTACCCGAAAATTTTTTCATTGATGGGCCCTTTTTTGTTATCTAAGAGCTTGGATACTTCATAATTTGTCTTAAGAAGTCTTATGAGGAATAAGGGAAAGAAGGAAGAAAAAATGCTCAAAATGGTCAGGGGAAAAGGACGACTTCCAACGTGTTATCGATAATAAAACGTAAAGCATCTCTCCAAGAAAATAACGAAGGATCGTCTGGGGGTTGATCCTGAAAGCTTCAGCTATCCGAGCATTGACTGTTGCAGTTTCCATTTTTGGTTCATCTACTAGGCTAAGGGAGGAAACTTTACATGTCCTATAATAAGGTAGTATCTGGCCTACAATCTGTGGGGGAATTCTAATTTTTTTCTTACAAAAATTCCCTTAAGTTTTCACCTTATCCATATATCTGGTAATAAATCTAGTATAAAAAGGAGAATGAGAAAACATATCTCGAAGAACCTCAACTTACTTTCTGCTGGATTCCCTCATCGTCGATCGTCAAGACATCCCCAATTAAGTATGTTTTCTGTTTTTAAACCTTCCTAAACCCTTCTAAATTCATTTCCCTTCAAGGTATCATCAATGGGGGCAGCTGATGATGGTGAATATCGACAGAAACCAAGGGACGCCGCTGAAATCCAGAAGGATAAAGGCTTCGGCAAGCGATCGAGGTATGAAAGACTTGAGCGCTTTAACAGCCAACGGGAATTGACAGCGTGGTGGGATCGTCGACGGGCGAAAGGAGAGACTTGGAGGCTCAATACTCGATATGATGCGCGTAGAGGAGCTACAGAGTATTGGCATTGTGCGGTGAGTAAAAATTGACTCCAGGGTTGCCGCGGGTACAAAAAATCTTCGGGTACGGGTTTCGGGTTGGAAAATTTTCTTTTCGGGTTTCGGGCGGCAACCCTGATTGACTCAACATCCTCTAAACTGAGTTCAAAAAAAATTCTTTTAAAGTACAAAGAGGACGGCATCTACATTTGCCCGGCTCGTCTACGAATTGTCTTCCGCGGCCATCGAGGAATCTACCTCTATGAATCAAAGAATCGTGAACACGATCATACCTCATTGCCACCGCCTAAAACGGTTCGAAAACCACTTTAGACTGGAAAATTTATTTCTATTTAATTTAGGGTGTCGGTGCCTCTGAAACAATTGTGTTGGAACCCTACCCGTTGCAAACTGCCCTGATCATTGACATGACTCCAAGAATCGTCGCTCACCCACCTAAGAAGGAAATGACTTCAACGACTACCGAACAAACGGGAAGCCGAGAAACTAAAAATGACAAGAAGGATTGAAATTGGATGAGAAGGAAGTAAAAAAGAGGATGAATTGAAGAAGATAACGCTGAAAAATAATGTGATATGTAAATAGTCATTCTATTGTACATATGTAATAATGTATTTTGTGATAAAACAGATAGTGGGGTTTTTTTTGGTTTCTTGAACGCTTTAGGCTAGTAAGGGGAAAACGTTTTTAGGTCAGTATAGGGCCCCGGGTGCCGAACAAACTTTTCCTCCGTTTCTGTTTTACGGTAACATTGTTCAACACACTCGATATGAGGTTCAACACTCGATTGATTCAAAAGTTGGGTCACAGAGTATTGGCACCGTCCTGTGACCTCCTAGGTAGCAAATCTTGTCTTCTGCCCAACCATTAATAGCGGGTTAAGCCCTAATCCAGTAAGCATCTGAAATGTTAGCCAGCGCTATCTTCCCTCCTAGAAACCGGATATAAGGTTGTTTAAGAGATTAAGAATTCTGGCAGTAACTCTAGTATAAAAGGGTAATGAAAAATTCACTAAATCCATTCTACCTTCCACTTGTCAAATTCACACAACATCAATCGTCCGGATACTTGTTTACTTGGAACGCTGTCAAGTAAGTTTCCTGCATTTTTAACTTAGCTAAAGTCCTTTTCCTTCAAGGTAACCTCTGTCCAAGACAAAATGAGTGCTTCTAAAATGCATAAGGACAAAGGCTTTGGCAAGCGATCGAGATATAACACTTCGCTTATTGCTCGTTTTCGAACCAAACGTCAGTTGGAAGAGTGGACGGAGGAGCGACGACAGAAGGGACTTGTATGGAGGTTCAACACTCGATATGATTCAAAAGTTGGGCTAACAGAGTATTGGCATTGTGCGGTGAGTTAATTTGACATATGTCTGACATTGACATATGTCTTAAAATTGACATTTGACTTTTTAAGCATAAAGAAGATGGCCTCTACATATGCCCGGCTCGTATGAAAATTCTCTTCAACAGTATCCATGGCATTTTCGTCTTTGCATCGGGTAATCGTCAACACAATCATGAATCGCTGCCTCCACCTGTTAGTTTAAAGTGCCTAAACATTAAATTTGTTGCCTAAATTTAGGTGGTGGATGTGCCTCAAGTAATGGCGTTGGAACCCTACCCTTTGCAACGCGCTCAGATCATCAACATGACTCCTAGAATCGTCACTCATCCAACAAATGTGGAATCAACTTCAACAAATGCCGAGCAAACAGGAAGCCGAGAAGCTAGAGGATAAAATGAATAGAAACTGGATGAGAAGGAAAGTAGAGGAGAATGAAGGACAATATCAAAAAATAATAATTCTAGGGCATTATGTATATAATTTATGTAGATAATCATTTGCTAACACTGAAAATTGGAAATAAATTTACCTATTTTATGTATGATAAAGGCTAGTGACTATTTTTAAATTGATTTTTCCAGAGTCAGATTCTGGATTTGTAACTAAAGCCGGACTGGATCCGTTAGGATTTTTCTAAATTACTAATCCTGTCTGGTATTAATCCAGTTAAAAATAATTTTCGGTTTCCTTTATTAAGGGTGGACTCTGTAAATTACGAGCTTTTAGCACTGAAACGTCCGGTCAAAAATTGGCGACTAAACTGTGGCGCTGAAAGAGGCGAACATTAAAAATTCTAAATTTTTATTTTTTTTCTCGAGGGGTTTTTTTTTAATTTTTTCGTTTGTTTTTTTCTAGCGGAACAACTTAATATAAATATTATAATGAGGAAGAAATTTCGAGACAGCGATGATGACGAAGAAATAATTTTAAAAGAGCCTAAAAACAAAGCTTTAATTGAACGGAAACGACAACGAAAACAACAAAATAGAAACAAGTCAAGTATTGAAAATTTAATTGAGCAAGTTACTAGTAAATATGATACGTTAAATTCTGTGAGTTTTTCTGATTTAATAAGAGGTCATTAGAATAATTTTAAGAAATAGATAAGATAAGCCCTAAAAATGTTTTGACGTTGGGTTAGTTTTATGGGATAAAGGGTCCCCCAAACAGCGTCAGTAGTAGGAAGGCTATAGCCTTGTGTTTTCTTGGGTTCCAGACCCAGTTCAGTGGATTTGAAAATAAGTTCAAGCAGTCAAAGAATTCAGGCCTATATCCACTCAAGCTAGTTGGTAACCTTTACTGGGTGAGATAAGCGTCTATTAATAGTTGCTGGGAAGTTGTAGGTTCGTCCCCTGTCTAATTTCTAAATTTTCTGGTTCACTCAAAATTTTATACTTTTATCAATTTTAGCCAACTTTCATCGCAAACAAATTTTCTGATTTTCCATTATCACCAGTAACTCTAAAAGGACTTAAAGATTCAAATTTTACAACGCCAACGGATATTCAACTTCTTTCCCTTAAACATTCAATTATTGGAAAGGATGTTGTTGGGGCAGCAAAGACAGGAAGTGGGAAAACGTTGGCTTTGCTTATTCCGGTTTTTTTAAATTTTTTAGGGAACTTTTTAACTCTTTTTAAAGTTACTCGAATGCCTTTGGAGAAATAAATGGACAAAATTTGACGGGTTAGGTGCTATAGTGATCACTCCAACAAGGGAACTGGCTTTTCAAATATTTCAAGTTTTGAATAATATTGGAAGTTATCATGATTTTTCGGCTGCTTTACTTATTGGAGGTTTTCTTTTCAGATTCTAGAAAAATTGGGGTATAACCCGTTACTGCAGAGCTATAACTTCGTTTTAAATGGTCGAATTTGAGGCGACCTTGTCGCATCGAACCATACCAGGACATGCCGGATTCGACAATTCTGAACGAAGTTGTAGCTCTGCGGTAAGTTGGGCTCACGGTAATTTGGCCCGCTCTCGAAAATTGGGCGTACTTTGGAATTCGCACCTTTTTCCCTTTTCATTTCTTTGACCATTTTGAGCTTTTTTCCTTCCTCTTTCCTCACAACTTTTTCAATGTTTGACTCAAAAACTTGGAATATTTTTTGATTTGTGACACTTCCATTACGAAGAATAAAGTGAATGAGGGAAGGGAAAAAGCTCAAAACGGTAAGGGAGAAAGAAACCGATTTTCAAAATATTTCCAAAATCGTTTTTCCCATTTCAATTAATCAGGTTTTAATCGTAAATGTAAATGATTTTAAAACCTTTTAACTAATGGGAATAAATTAATTTAGACGCTTTGCGAAAGCGCATTTAACACAAAGCTTTTATGCTTGTTTTTCAGTTGAATGCGTTTTGAAAAGCGCAACATTTTTTTGGAGTTCTCTTTTCCATCAAATTAATTTGCGGACATTATTTGCGGACTTTCAATTTTTATTAAATTCCAAAATAAATTTTATCAAATAATTCTTTTTTTGAGGTACTGACGTCGAGTTTGAACGTGAACGTCTTGCCGGTATTTCTATAGTAATATGCACACCAGGACGACTTTTACAACATATGGACGAGAACGGCTATTTTTGTTTTGATCAACTTCAAATGCTTGTTATTGATGAAGCTGACAGAATTTTGGATATGGGATTTAAACAACAAGTTTTGTTTTTAGTTTCCCTTCCTATCTGAGTCTCACATTAATTTTCCTTTTATTCTTTTCTACCTCGAAATGGTCAAATTTCCTTTTTTCATACATGTCGATTTTTGCCATGGTCGTCTATTTTTTCTCCTATCCAATTTTTGCTCTATTGGGTGAGGAAAATTTATTTGTCAAGAGACTCATAGGTTACGTGAGGGATCTGAACTAACAATAAGGATCAAATTAAAAATTTTTTTAAAGATTGATGCTATTATTGAAAATTTGCCAAAGCAAAGACAAACTCTTCTTTTCTCTGCAACACAAACAAAAAGAGTAGAAGATTTAGTTCGTGTCTCGCTAAATGATCCAGTATTTGTATCTGCCCATGAAGGTGCTAAAAATTCAACGCCTGATCAATTAACTCAAGTATTTTTTTATTATTTTTTCGTTCTGTCTTATTAAATAAGAAATTTTATTTAAAAAATTTGTCTGAGGTATTTGATGAAAATTTTGAGGCCAGGGATGGGCTATGGTCAGTAAAAAGGGATCCGAGTTCAGATGAGGGTTTAAAAATTATCTTCGTATCGGGTTCCGTGTTGAGAAAGTTCAGGTAGCGAATTTCGTTAGCGAACTCATGGCCATATGTTTTTCAGATTTCCTATTCTCTTTACTTTTTTACCTAAAATATTTTTTAGTCCTATCTAGTCTGCGAAGAAGAGGATAAAATTAATATTGTCTGGTCTTTTCTAAGAAATCATAAAACAAAGAAAACGCTTATATTTGTTACAAGTTGTAAACAGGTTTTTTTTTAATTTAATTGGATTTTTCAAAAAAAATATTTTTCCTAGGCTCGTTTTCTTACCGAAGCAATAACCCATTTACGTCCAGGCCTTTTCTTCACAGGCCTCTGGGGAGGTTTAAAACAAGGAAAACGTATGGAACGATTTCAACGTTTTGATGAAATTGTCAATAAAGGAGCAGCGATGATTTGTACAGATATTGCTAGTAGAGGATTAGACTTTGTTGGACTTGATTGGGTTTTACAAATGGATTGTCCTCCGTCTGTTGATGATTATATTCATAGGTAAAGAAATTATTTGGAGTTTTAAAATTGAAAGTAGGGTTGTTAGAGACAGGTTAATTTTCTTGTGGGGGTTCAAATGTCCTTAAAAATTCCTCGACGAGTCGCTAAAGGCGAAAATTAACCTGTCGCCAACAATAATAATTTTTCCTTGAGAAGAAAATTTTTGAGGGGATTTTTCGAGCGAAATTTTTTTGTGAATTTTGCTCTGCTTTACAAATCTTCGTAAATGTTTATTTTTTATTAAATCATTTCTTCTTTTTGGATGTCCTATTAGTCGCTCGAAACTTAAATCAAAAAATAAAAAAAAATGAGTTTTTTAGTCACTTGACAGTCAAACAAAAAAAAATTTTTTTTAAGAGTTGGAAGAACTGCACGTATGAACAAAAGTGGTGAAGCTATGCTTATGTTGACAAGTAATCAAGAAGATGCTTTTGTTGAAATGTTAAAAGCTCGTCATATTCCAATTAATAAAGTTGAGTAAGTTGTTAAATTTTAATTTTTTTAAATTTAAAAAATTTTTCTATTTTCAGGGTTGAAAAACAAAAATTATTTTCTATTCAATTGAAATTGGCTAATTTAATGATTCCATTTCCTGAAGTTAAACATTTTGCACAAAGTGTAAGGAAAATTTTTTTAATTTTTTATTTAAAAATTTTTTTTTAATTTTAGGCTTTTGTTGCGTATGCTCGTGCAGTTTATTTTGCACAATTAAAAGCAGTCTTTAATGTTGATTCAATCAATTTTGAGGCATTAGCAAAGTAAAATAAAATTATGGGGCTCTAGTCTAATTTATGAGTCCAATGAAAATTATTTCTTTATTGGACAGTAGTGATTGAAATTTTAAAAAACCTTAATTATAATTTTGGTAGGGAACCTTGCCTTTGATTTTTTACCTTGAGTCAAGGAAAATCAAGGTCAAGGGGGGAAATCAGGGAACACTGGGAAATGCCTTGATTTTGACTCTGTATCTAGGAATCATCGAGGTCTGGATTCAGATCCAGATCGATCCTATCTCTACTGACATGAACTTCATTGGACTCATAAATTAAACAAGAGCCATTTTCTCGTTAATTTTGTTAAATGTTTTTTTTAAAGATCTTATGGTCTACCTTTAACTCCAAGAATTCGATTTCTTCGCAAAAGAGGTGTTAATGTTGGCGATTCTGATAGTAAGAAGAAGACAGTTGCTGATGAAGTTAAGCTTGGCGGTGATGCATCATCTAATGCTTTTGATATAGATGAAGAACAAGAAAAGGATGAAAAAGATGTTGGAGATGAATTTCTTAAAATTACACGAAGGGATGTTTTTAATGAAGTTGCGGAAGTCAAACCTGAGGTTTTTTTATTTTTTTGGAATTAAAATTTTTTGGTATAAGGCAAGGGCGTAGCCAAGGGGGGGGGGCTTCTGGGGCTAAAGCCCCCCCCGAAATGGGGAAAAGGGAAAAATTTGGGGAAGGCGTTGGGCAAAAAAGTGAATTTTTTTGGCCTACGGCCTTCGAATTTTAAAAAATTTTCGCCTGCGGCGCTGAAAAAGGAAGAAATCTGGCCTTTTGAGCTCCAGAATTCAAAAAATTTTCGCCTGCGGCGCTGAAAATCAAAATTTTTGGCGCCTGCGACGCCGAAAAAGTGAAGTTTTTTCGCCTACAACCTCAAATTTAAAAAAATTTTCGCCTGCGGCGCAAAAAATGGAAGAAATCTGGCTTCTTGAGCTCCAAAATCCTCAAAATTTTCGCCTGCGGCGCTAAAAAAGTGAATTTTTTTGGCCTACGGCCTTCTAAAATTCAAAAAATTTTCGCCTGTGGCGCAGAAAAGATGAAAATTTATGAACAAAAAAATTTGCGTCCGGAACGCCAAGGTAAACGCCAAAAATTTGGCGCCCACCCAGTGTTAGCCCCCCCCGAAATCGACCCCCTGGCTACGCCCTTGGTATAAGGTAAACCAGACCAATCTTCCGAAAATCGCCTAAATACCAAACCGTGGAAAAGCCGCCGAAATGCCAAACCCACCTCGTTTCTCTTTTAATTCTTGGTTAATTTAATTTTAATATATTTCTGTCACCTGGTTCTTATTGTTAGCACACATTTTTATTTAAAATGCCCATTTTTATATTTTTTTAAAAAATTTATTTTTAAGGAAGAAATTCTTGCTCGTATTTCCTCCAAGAAAGCGATAACAAAAACACATTTGGCATCAAAAATGCTTAGGAGGTTAGGCAATTCTGGCATTGCAAAGAGAAAAAGGTTTGCTGAATCGGATGAAGATAATGATTGAATGACCGAAAAATATTTTTGTTTATTTTTAATATATTGTTTTTTTGTTCTTGATTTTGTTTAAAATTTTATGAAATTTATTTTAATTTTGTCAAAAATTTGTTATTTTACTTAAATAATATTTAATAATTATTTTTTAAATTTATTTTTTTATTTTTAAAAGAAAATGACTACTCACTTCAAGCCTATTCAACCCTTAAGAGATGCGAATGCTGAGGATGGTTTTAGTGATGAACAAAAATACTGGATGAGACTAGAGGTATTTTTAGGGGATAGAAGTTGTTGATAAGAATTAGGTCATGTATTTCCTATGTCCGTGTGAGGAGTGTATGTGCTTGGGTTAAATGAGCGTGGTTTTTTCTATTCCTCGAATTTAGGCTACGGATGAAATTAAAATATTTGGACTAGAATCCTTCCTAGCCTGTTAATTTTTATCTACATTTTTTTGGTCCCGGGGACCTGATAGTTTTAGATCATGCGTAAAATAACCCTAACTTTAAACAAGGATTTGAGCCGTTTTCTAATCTGATGAAACATTTTTGGGAACAACACACATTTTTTCTATTTAGGAAGCTGCTGTTTTTGAAGAATCATGTTGCAGTTGCGATTTCAAACCTTCAACTCCTTATTCATTGGCTGTAGCTGGTGGAAGCAGAGTAATATAAAATCAATTTTATTTCGATCTTATTAAAAAATTACAGGTTATTGTTTTTGATACAGCCACAACAGAGCAGTCTGCGATTTATTCTCGTTTTAAAACTTCAATATGTTCTATTAAATATAGGCATGATGGCGCTTTGTTAGGTTTGCGTTTTTTTAATTTCAAAATTTTTCGGAACTTAATCGGATAGGGGGAGTCATGAACTTATTCTGAAGACTGTTAGCGGGTATTAAAACCATCCCACACCTTTGGGGAAGCATTTCACTACGGTGAATTTGTGTTCAAGACTTATTTTCGTTAAGTCTGTTGTCTTATCTCATTGTCAGTCAATAAATTTTTGATTCATTTAAAAACCCCATTTTTAAAGGTGTATCCACAGAAAATGGTTTTCTACAATTTTTTGATACTCATAGCGAAAAGCCTCGTAAACAAGGTCTACGTACTCCAATTCGAACAATCAAAGCACACAAAAGTCAAATTTATTCATTTCAATTTGATGCTGGTGGGCATAAAGTAGCCTCTTTTTCTGATGATTGTTACACAAAATTATTTGATTTGGCGACCGAAAATGCTTCTCCAATTTGGAATTGTGGGGCACATATGGATTTTATTAGAACGGGTGCTTTTGTTCCAAATAATGAATTTTTATTGGCAACAGGTTTATTTCCTTCTAATAAGGAAAAAATTTTTTAAATAAAATTAAATAGGATCTTATGACAACACAATTCATTTATGGGATACTAGGCAAGATGGAAGCAGTTTTGTGCGTGAATTTAATCATGGTTTACCAGTCGAAAAAATTTTGTTTTTATCTTCACAAAATAATTTGCTTGCTTCAGCTGGTGGAAATTTAATAAAATTTTGGGATTTAAATAATGGCCAGATTGTCAAGGAATTACAACTTCATAAGAAAACGGTTTGGGGTTTTCAATTTTTATTTAATTGGAGAAAAATTTTGGGAGTAATTCGAGTTAGGTGAACTTCTTCTTGTCCCGGCTTCTTTCCCTATTGGAGAGCATTTACATTTTGCTGACGAGGAACGATCTTTTAATTTAGGATTATGCTGGTGCTGTGGGGGGTCAAGACCTGATTCTTTCAGATAGCCAGAGCCCAGATCTCGGCATTCGGACATCCTAGGTTTTTCTGGCTTCAAAAATTAGTCCAGTCCTGAGCCAAACTAAAGATTTCGTTTTTTACTATCAGTGTTTAAAAAATCAATTTTTTAGATAACTTCCCTCAATTTATCAAAAGATGAAACGTGTTTAATTAGTGGTTCAACAGATCGTCGAGTTAATATTGTTAAATTGGACAATTTCGATTTAGTTCATACTTGGCATTTGGATGCACCAATACAATCTTTGGCTATTGACCCTTCAGATAATCATGTTGCTTTCGGATTAGGAAATAATAATTTGGCTATTTGGAGGCGAAAGGAAGAAGAAAAAGTTGAAAAAATTAAAAAAACAAAATCTGGAAAACGTAAAAGGAAACGAAATGAATCAAAAGATGTTTTACAAGAAACAATTACAACTAATAATAATGATGTTGGTATACCTGAAAATATTGAAGAAGAAGAACCAGAAGAAAGGCCTAAAGGATTAATTATTTTTAGAAAAGAAAGGGATGGTGAACAAGAAAAAGTTGAATTAAAATTAACTGAAAGGCAATTAGAACAGGTTTTTTAATCTTTTTTATCTAGATTTGGGAAGTTTTTGGGGAGAGCGCAACCGGAGTCGATAGAGGGATTAATCTGGTATTAAGAGAGTAGATCTGGCTAATTGCCTATATTCCAAAATTTTTACTGGGTCAAATAAAAATTGAAAAACCAAGCCATTTTTATGAAGTTTCAGCTACTTGGGTATCTGTCCTTTATTCTAATCGCAAAATTCTCCCAATATTTTTGAACGGTGACCAAGTCACATTTTAGAGTTTAGAGTTTTTCTAATTCTATTAATTCTATTTTCCACAGATGAAACTTGGTGACCATGATTATTTATTACGTGAAGGCCGTGTTCAAGAACTTGTTTCAACTATACTTTTAAAAATTAAAGGTTATTCATTTGAATATATTGTGGCCGTTTTTCATCAAATTCGTATTCGACAACAACTTAAACTTGCACTTTCTAATCTTGAAAGATTTGAACTTGTTAATCTTTTTCAATTTTTAACAAATAATATTGGAAACAAACAATTTTTTGATATTTTATATGCTGTGATAGTTGTTACATTAGGTTTTGTTTTCTTTTTAAAAGGGAACTTGAGGGGTTTAAAGGGTTTGGGGGGGGAGGTTAGAGGGGATTTTGTGGGGTTTTAGTGAATCTTGGGGGAGGGCATGGGCATACATTTTAGTGGATTTTTTGGAGGCGGGAGCATGTACAACTTCAGTTCTAGACCCGAAAATTGAGGCTAATGTCAAAAAATAACTCCAAAATTAAATTAAAAATTATTTTAAAATTAGGTACTCAAAAATAACGTTTAATATAACTGGTTGTAGGAATCTCATAGAATCCTCATTTAAAGGGAATTTTGGGGTATGAAGCTCTTCTAGAATTTTTTTCATAGTTTTTAGCTTTACCACTCGAACCACAAGATTTTCTTCTAATTTTTTAATTCTTATTTTAAGAGATTTATGTCCAGAAACCTTTACATAGAGATGTTCGAAATGCTGTTCGCCTTCTTCAAAAAATATTAGATAAAGAGATTGAAGCTCAAAAAAAACTTTTGCGAAATGGAGGCCTTTTTGAAATGATGAAAAATGGAAATAAAAATAAGTTAACAGTCAAAAAAGAGGAAAAGTTAAAGGTTAAAGAAGAAATTAAAAATGTAGAAATGAAGGAAAATGAAGAAGAGGAAGGTGAAGAAGGCGAAGAGGAAGGTGAGGATGAAGAAGAAGAGGTTGAAGAAGAGAAGGAGAAGAAGAAGAAAAAAGAGGAGAAGGAGGCGAGGAAAAAAGAAGAGAAGGAAGAAAAATCAAAAGAGTTAAAGCAATCCAAGATGAATGGAAAAATAAATTTAAATAAACCGGCTGCTATTAATAATGATGATAATGATGATGAAACAAGTGGTGATTATAGTACCAATGAAGATTGATAATATTTTAGGTTTATTTGAATTCGTGTTATTTTTTAATTAGAGACCGGACCGAATCTCGATAGATAATCTCGGTTATCGAGATCGAGAATTTTTTGAGATCTCAATTCTCGTACGATTTCTAATTTTCTCAGTCTGGTCTCTAATTTTAATTTATTTTTTGTTATTGTTATTTTAGATTTTATTTAAAAAAAGAAAGTATTAAATAAAATTGATTTTCTTTTTTTCAAAAAAATATTTTTTTGTTTAATTTAAACAATATTTTTTTAAATTTGTTTTATCACCCATCATTAATTAAATTTTTAAAACAGGACAGGATAGCGTTGTGATTTGTTGTAGGAGCTTTGGACTAGCCACCTCAATTGTGTTCATCATTACCTGTGGAAGAAGATTCGCACAAAGGTTTTTGAATTATTAATTTGTAAAGTTCATCTATTAAATTAATATTTGTCTCGTTACTGTTTGGTTGAGAAATCTGTAATTTAGAATAATTTTTTTAAAGGTTAAAAAAATAAGTTGAGGATTTTTATTTTTCTAATAATAGATGAACTTTTGGGATCGGGTTTCGGATCGAGAAGAAGTCCGGGCCAGGAGGATTAAGAGAAAGGCGGGTTGAGTTTTGGGAAATTTTTCGATTCTAGTCGAGAAAAGTCCGAAAAGTTATGAAAGTTTTTTTCAAAAGTAACCATCAAAAGTCAGAAAAGTCCGTGACACATCCCCGGTATATATGTTTGTGTTTGTATTTTTCCGCAGTTTGGTATTTTGGCAGATTTTGTGGGTTGGTATTTCGGCCTCCTGAACTCTGTCTTTTTCTTAATTTTTTAATTTTAAAAATTTTTAAGATCTCAAAAGACCTACATTTGTCAAATTATTTGTTGCTTCTCCAATTTCTTCTAATTGTTCAGTATATTTTAATAGACAAACAACGAAAATAAATAAAATTAAATAACAATTTTCAAAAATAAAATTACAAGGAAAACAACAATATATTTTTGACTTTGACAACATTTGACTGAAAAAAAAAATAAAAGAAGAAGAAATGGCTTGTTCAGCAATTTTCTTTTTGGATATGAAGGGAAAGGTTAGCGATGATTTTTTAATTTAACAAGCAAGCAAACTTAAGTTTTTAAGAAAACAAGTTTGTCGAAAACTTAAGTCTATGAAAATGTTCTTAATAAGTTGGTAGACTTAAGTTTGGTTTTTTAATAAAACTTTAAACAACTTAGGTTTAATCTAAATAAACTTGAGTTTTTAAAACTTGAGTGTTGAACTTAAGTTTGTTTTCAATTGTACTTAAGTTCTCTTTTAAGCAAAACTTAAGTTTATTAAGGTTTTTAATAAAAGTCGGTAAACTTAGGTTTGGTTTCTTAATAAAACTTAATTGAAAACTTAAGTAAACAACTTAAGTTTGTTTTTAATTATACTTAAGCTTAATTTTTTTAATAAACTTACATTTTCCTTAAAACTTTGCGTTAAACTTGAATTTAATTCTTAAAGTAACCTTATTTTTAATTAAACTTATTAAAACTTTGGGGTAAATCGATATATCCAAAACACATGGTTATATCAGCTACTTGAAAATAAAAAATAATAAAAACAAAATAAGAAAAATAATAGCCTCTTTTGTGTTTTTTATTCATTCCTTTACTTGCACATTGGCGTCGCCTGTTTTTTTTCGTTGTACAATTTTTTCTGTTGGCACACACACAAGGTGGGTGGGCGACGCCAAATGCCATTAGTCACAATAATGATGATTTTTTGTGGTTTTTTTTACCTTCTGTTGCACCATTTTCATATTGTTTGTTTTTTTTTTGGGAGAGTTTGTGGCCCGCTAGCGACCTCTCTCTTATTTCCGTTTTGCTTTCCATTTTCTTATGATGCAATCAATTTTGTTTTCATGCAATTTATGCTTTTTGACTAAAATTCGGGAGTTTTTTAATTATTTTTTTATAAATTTGTGACCTCAATAGTTAGTAAACAGAAGGCGAATTTATATTGAAATGAGTTACTAAAATAACATGGTCTCATGAATCAGGGAAAAAAGTTAAGTCATTTCGCGGGCAGAGTCACTTCAATGGTTTATCTATTTATATAAATCTGCCCTCTGTTGATAAACACATTTTTATCTTTTTCCCACATATTCCCATTATCAGTGTTCCAGTCTCATTTTTTTATTTGTTCTTATATTAATTAAGAATTATCTAGTTTGTGATACCCCTATTTTTATCTTTAAACTAATTAAACAAAAACAAATGGATTTCAACATTAACGCTTTGAATATTTCAAATCAACTATTCCAACAACAACCTAATAATAATATACCTCTTGCTAATACCTTTTTTACTAACAACAATACATCAGCTACCGCAATATCTCAAGGAATTTTAGCTTATTCAAATGCTTTAGGTTTTTGTCCTGTTGCAGAAAATAATAATAGTGATCCAACATTTTTATCTTCACCAATAAATTCGTCAAATATTTGGGAACAACATTCTTCTAGTACTGCTTCAGAAGCTTCCAGTTTTAATAATATTGAAGGTGTTTCAAAAAATTTTTTTGAATTTTTTGCTTAAGATCTAACTAAAATCCATGTCTTTATAGATTGGGGATGTTTCCGAATTAATTATGATTTTTTAGTTCCCTGTAACCCTTTCTGTTTCTTTTGATTAAAAAGAATTTTTTCTTCTTTATGTATAGGAATCTAAGAAATATTTAATAGGTCCCTCCAATATACCCCAACAACATTTATCAACATATCCCAATTGTTGGACAGCATTTTCAAATTATAACACCAATAACACATTAAATGAAAATTCAAGTCCAGAATCTTTTTCTAATTTTGCAAAGACTAACAACAACAACAATAATATAGGACAAATTAGAACAACACGTCAACCTTTTTCTTGTTTAACAAATAATAATTTGGTTGAAGAAATGAATTTAGAAAAAGGATTAGAACATTCAAATCATCATATAAAAACTGAAAATAATATCCTAAAATGTCCTTCCGCCACAACAACAAAAGAATTTCGAACAGAATTGGAAAGACTTAAATATTGGGAACGACGTTCAAAAAATAATGAAGCAGCAAAACATTCTCGAACAAAGCGTCGTGAACGAGAGCAATTATTGCAACAAAAAGTGATGGAATTGGAAAGGGAAAATTTACGTTTACGTAATGAATTGGAAGAGGAAAAGAGAAGAAAATATAAAAGTGAAATGAATGAATTTTAGCACTCCTTACAATGGGGTTCTGAAAAAATTTTTTGTCTTAATTTTTTCCACACTGTTTTTTTAATTTTTTTTGTTTTTGTATATAAAGTTTTCTTTTTAAAATTTATTCTGTTTACTTTGTAATCTTTCCCTCACCTAGAGAACGGCACGGTAATCCAGTTTAACATTAGTTAATTTTCTTGTTTTGTTTTTGGTTATTTTTAATTTTCAAGTATGCATATTATAGTTCATTCATTTGTTTACACGTCCTTACAATAGGAATTTACTCTAAAAAATTTCTATATTTATTTAAAAAAAGGTATTAATTTCTCGAAATTATCGTGGAGATGTTGACTTGACAATTATTGAAAAATTTATTCCTTTTCTTGTGGATATGGAAGAGGAAGGAAAATTGACACCTATTGTGGATGTAGCTGATGCTATTTTTGTGTTTATTAAATACAATAATGTTTATGGTATTTTTAAAAATAAAAAATTTTTTTAATAAATTTTAAGTTGTTGCTGTTTCTGACCATAATGTTAATGTAGGTTTTCAAGTTTTTTTTTAATTGGGGATTTTGTATGACGGATATTTGGGAGCACTTATATGTAAAGATAGATTTCAGGATTCCAAAATTGTTAAGAATTTTTTTTATTTTTGAGTGTTTACTGTCTGATTTATTTAAAAATTATTAAATGAAATTTCAAGAAAAATTCCAAGTATTTTCCAGGAAATTTCAGGGAATAAATTTTGGATTTTTTTTTAATTTTCAAAATATTTGGAAAATTCAGCGATTATTTTTTTGACGATTTACAATTCTTTAATTTAAAATTCTGGATTTTTTAGAAGAGTTGGTAACCCTTTTGTTGATATTTTTTGTAGAATATTCCTTATTTTTAAATTTTTTATAAGTACATGTTAAGCCTTAACACTATTTTAAATTTCTTAAAATTAAAATTTTTTTTTATATACATAGGTAGCTTTAATGCAAACATTTCTTTACAAACTTGTTGGAGTTTTTTCAGAATATTTTAAAGATGTTGAGGAAGAATCTGTTAAAGACAATTTTGTTATAATTTATGAATTGCTAGATGAAATGATGGATTTTGGGTATCCTCAAGTTACTGAAGGGAGAATATTGAGAGAGTTGACTTTTATCGTTTTTCCTGTTTAATTTTTCTAAATTTAAGGTATATAACACAAGAAGGATATAAATTAGAAAAGAGCCAAATACGCCCTCCTATGGCTGTGACTAATGCGGTTTCATGGCGTTCTGAGGGTATTAAACATAGAGAAAATGAAGTATTTTTGGATGTTATTGAATCGCTAAATTTGCTGGTTTGTTTTTTTTTTAATTTTTTCAATTTTAAAAAAATCGTTGATGGGAGAAAATTTGCGGATTTAAATTTGCGGAGCCAAATACGCCCTCCTATGGCTGTGAAAAATTTTTCTACCAGAAATTCTTTAGCCTGTTATGCTGTGCTTTTTATTCCAATTTCAATAAACCTGTTTTGTCCGCAAATGTCAGTCCGCAAAAAATTTTGTTCTCATACAATCAGAACTGTTGTGAAAAATTTGGAAAAATATTTTCGGTTTCAATATTTTTTTGGGCCTTTTTTGATTTCCAAATTTTGAATTTTTTTTGTTTTCGAAACCGCTCTCCTTATATTAAGATTACAGTTTTGTCCGCAAGTGTCAATCCGCAAATTTAATAATTAAAAAATAAATTAATTTTTAGGCAAATGCTAATGGAGTTGTTTTACAAAGTGAAATAATTGGTTCAGTTAAAATGCGTGTATTTCTAACTGGAATGCCTGAACTTCGTTTAGGATTAAATGATAAAGTTCAATTTGAGAATACTGGAAGTTTGTTTCTTTTTTTATTTTTTTAAATTTTTAAAATTTTTTTAAAGGAGGAAGAAGCAAAACAGTTGAATTGGAAGATATTAAATTTCATCAATGTGTTCGTCTATCGAGATTTGGTATTTTTTTTAAATTTTACTAGAAGGTTATCCACGACCGATTAAATAATCGATGGATTTCAAATAGGCCGATTTTTTGACCTATGCTTTCGTGATTGGGCGATTTTTCAATATGTCCGCAAATTTCGATTTGTCCGCAAATTTCGATTTTGTCCGCAAATTTCGAATTTGTCCGCAAATTTTTCCGCAAGTTTAGGACATACATATATTTATTTCTAAGGCAGGGAGGGTGTTGGGGAATTGAAAAAAATCACTCCTTTTTTACTTTACCTTCCTCGGTTTTTAAAAAAATTTTCCATTAATATTAGGGAAAAATGACGAAGAACTGACTGATTACGAGTGAGTCCAAAATCGGTTGTGGACAGCATTTTCATTGAAAATTATGTTTAAAAAATTTTTTCTTAACAGAAAATGATCGCACAATTAGTTTCGTTCCACCAGATGGAGAATTTGAGTTGATGAGTTATAGGTTGAGTACAGTTGTTAAACCTTTAATTTGGATTGAAACTGTGAGTTTATTAAAAAGCTATTTAAAAATTTGTTCTTTTTAAGGTAATTGAACGCTTTTCACATTCACGTATTGAATATATGATTAAGGTATATATTTTTTACCCTTTTTTGAGGAAAGTTATTCGAAAAAAATTTTTTGCGTACAACATTTGCGGATTTTTTCCGATATAAAAAGTCTGCAAATTTTTACGAAAAAATTTGCGGACTTTCTTCAGTATAAAAAGTGTCCGCAAATTTTGTTTGCAAAATTTTTTTTAAATTATTTTTGAAAAATTTTTATTTTTAAAGGCAAAATCCCAATTTAAACGTCGTTCAACAGCCAATAATGTCGAAATTATTATACCAGCACCGCGTGATGCAGACACTCCTCGATTTAAGGCAGCAATAGGACATTGTCGTTATGTGCCAGAAGAAACTGCTTTTATTTGGAATATTAAAAGTTTCCCGGGCGGTAAAGAATATTTAATGAGAGCACAATTTAAATTGCCAAGTGTTGTTAGTGAAGAAGCTGAAAGAAAACCGCCAGTCAAAATTAGATTTGAAATTCCTTATTTTACTACATCTGGAATTCAGGTTTGTTTTTCTTGAATTTCTTATAATTTTTAAATTATGGGGGTTATTTGCTGAAATTCGAATTTTCCGCAATTTTTTGCGGACGAATATTTTGTCCGCAATTTTCCGAATTTTGTCCGCAAAAAATTTGCGGACAAAAAATTTTCGTTTTTTAACTCGAATTATATTTTAAAGGTTCGCTACCTAAAAATTATTGAAAAGAGTGGATATCAAGCACTTCCATGGGTTCGTTATATTACAACAAATGGAGATTATCAATTACGAATCCCATAAAACTAATTTTAATTTTAAAAAGAAATCTCAGAAATTTTTTTTTAATTTTTGTGGCATTTAAAAATCATATACTACATGTATTGACAGCTTTATATATTTAATTTAATTTTGAAAATATTTAAATTTACTAAAATGATCTCTCTCATCATTTTGCATTCATTTATTCTGATTTTAATTTTTTTGTCCGCAAAAAATTTGCGGACAAAAAATTTTGTCCGCAAAAATTTGTATAAAATCTTATTAAATTTATTTGTTGATTGTTTGGAATTTTTTGTTTAATCAATGGAAAAAAATATTTTTTTAATTTAAAATTTTTCTGTAATTTTTAAGATTTTTTTAGTAGTAGCATAATGGCAATGAGAAAATTTTTAATTAATTTTAATTATTTAAATAATTATAAAAATCAAGCAGTTAGATTTTTAACAACAGCAAGTACTTTAAGCAAAAATTCTGAGGTGTTAAATGAAACAGCTACAGAATTAGTTAAATCAATTGTTGAAGAATATGAAAATAAAGGGAAAATGTTTACATTACCTTGGGTGGATCAACATGTGAGTTTTTTTTATTTATTCTGATTTTGTAATTCTGATATTAAATTCTGATTTTTTAATTCTGATTGTCTGGTTTTTAATTCTGATTTTGAAATTTGATTTCTAATTCTGAATTCTAATTCTGATTTTGTAATTCTAATTTTGAAATTCAGAATTTTAATTCTGATTCTGAAATTCTGATTTTAAAATTCAGAATTTTAATTCTGATTCTGAAATTCTGATTTTAAAATTCAGAATTTTAATTCTGATATTCAAGTTCGTATTTTGAAATTCTGATTTGTAATTTTGATGTCTTAATTATGATTTAATTCTGATATGCTAAATTCTGATTTTAATTCTGCTTTTTACGTTCAAGTTTCTGCTTTTTAATTCAAAATAAAATTTTCTAGGCAATTAATTCAGCACTTTATCCATTCAAAGAATTATTAAATCTTGGTTAGTTTTTTTCTTACACTAAACAAAATAAAAATTCTTTTTTGAAGGTATTCAACCAGAATTTTTAGAAGATGCTTGTTTACACGAGGAAAAACTTTTTCGTTCAATGATTAAAAATGGTCAATCTATTTATAAAATGCTTACAATTTTTGTTGAGAATTTTATAATGAATTATGAGGATTCTATTAGAATGTTTGCAAAGTAAGGGAAGATTTTTTAATATAATTTTTTGTTAAAAATAGCTACTAAAAATCAGAATTTGGAATATCAGAATTTTAAAATAAGAATTTTTAAATCAGAATTTTAATATCAGAATTTTATATCAGAATTTTAAATCAGAATTTTTAAACTAGAATTTAAAATCAGAAATTAAGATCAGAATTTTGAAATCAGAATTTTAATATCAGAATTTTGAAACCAGAAATTAAAATCAGAATTTTAAAATCAGAATTTTAAAATCAGAATCTTAAAATCAGAATTTTAATATCAGAATTTCAACCAGAATTTTAAAACCAATAATTAAAATCAGAATTTTAATGTCAGAATTTTTAAACCAGAATTTAAAGACCTTACTTTTAAACCAGAATTTAAAACCAGAATTTTAATATCAGAATTTAAAAATATCACTAATATTATTAATTTTAAGATGGTGTGACTTACTTGAAAACGAAACTCCCCAATCAATCCAAAGCAGAATTAATTTATTTAGTGGACGTGGACTAGCTTCAGGAATTGGTTTAAGAAGAATATTCGAAAAATGCCCAGAATTATTATTTGGTTCTGAAGTGCAGAAAATGGATATTTGTTTGGAACAAATTAGCAATTTTTTTGAATCTGGGGATGTGAGTAGTAATAAATTTTTTTTTAATTCTGAAAAAATTTTTTTAATTTAATCCTTTATGAATTTTAAAATTTAAGAAATTCAGAATTTTAAAGTCAGAATGCGTTATCAGAAATTTTAGATCATAATTTTAAAACCATAATAAATCAGAATTAAAAATCAGAATTAGAGACCAAAATAAGTCATTATTAAAAACCAGAATTTTAAAATACCTTTCAGAAAATTAAGTATCAGAATTTTAATATGAATAGAAGAGAAACTGAAAATTATGGGGTGGGGCTTTCAAACAGATATTTAACACTAAGATAAAATTTTTATTTTTTTTTAAATTTAATTTTAAATTTAGTAATTTTTTTATATTTTTTTTTTCAAGTTAAAAACAATTGTAAATAATACTCCACATATTTGTTTGTTAGATCCAACAGAATTGGAAAGTAAATATGAGGTAAAAATTTTTTTAGAAAAAAAAATTTTTTTGAAAATTTTTCAGAGAAAAAATTTTCTTTGAAAAATTAAAATTCTTTTAGTAAAAAAATTTTCTAGGAATTTTCTAAAAAATTTTTAGAAAAAAAATTTTTATAAAAAATTTTTTTTAATTTTAAAGTACATTTATTTCCATATGGGTTTTGTGAGTGAAGAATTAGCAAAAAGTAAATGTTGGATGGATTTGGATTTATTTACAATAATTGATAGACATTCTTTACTTT
Organism: Meloidogyne luci; assembly: GCA_902706615.1. NCBI lineage: Eukaryota > Metazoa > Nematoda > Chromadorea > Rhabditida > Meloidogynidae > Meloidogyne > Meloidogyne luci. Next base: position 342,094 of record CACSLI010000196.1, on the reverse strand, counting down.
TAAAAACTGGAAAATATTTTTATCCTGATCCAAAAAGGCCACAATTAAAAAAGGTTTTTTTTAATGAATTTTAAAGTCTAAAAAATAATTTTTTTTGTAAAGGAAAATCCGTCACCCGAATTAATTTTTGATACACCAGAAAATAAATTTGCTAGTTTGGTTGCTGATGTTGAACATGGTAAAAAATATATTTACATTTAAAAAATTTTTCTCTGGGATCTTTTAATCTGAAAGGACCTAAAGATTGGACACTTCGTTCGAATAATTTTGAACACTTCTAATTCGAACTTCACCGACATGTTTGTAAAATTAGATAATTTTCGAATTCGAAGTATTCGTTTTGAATTGGCCTTCATTTTCGATTTTATAATTTTTCGATCTCGAGTCTGACTATTATGAGCCTTTTGACCATTATGAACCTACTTTTTGAATCTTGGAAAAATTAGAAAAAAAGGGGGCACAAACTAAAATTTTTACCCAAAAATTTTTTTTAATTTTTAGAGGAATGGCTAATTTTTCGAGAACTCTGTGAACAACAACGAAGATTGGAAGATAAACAAGAACCTTATGAAAAGTAAGAAAAATTTATTTAAAAAAATTTTTTTAATAAAAAAATTATTTAAAGAATAAAACCTTCACAACGTAAAGCTTTTGAACGTCGTTTAAAAGAAAAGAGAGAAAATATGGAAGGGGAAATTGAATAGAAAAAAATTTTTGAAAAAATGTGTGGCGCTAGTCTAGTTTACGAGTCCAAATAATTTTTTTGTTTGGTCTATGGGGTGGAGTCAATTTAAGAGTCAATTTTAATTTTAAAATCCGCAATTGAGTTCTCGGATAGTTGGAAATCTTCGGATATCCGAACCGAAAATTTCCGGATATCCGGTCCTTTTTCGGATCCGACAACCTTACATCCCTAGTTCGGACTTAGAATTTTTATTGGACTAATAATGGGGTTTATTGTAGCATATAGAGGTTCATTGAACTCTATATCTAGACTAGAACTAAAAAAATTTTTTTAAATTTGTTTAATTTTGTTGTTGAAAATTTTTAATATTATTTTACAATTTTTTCGATTATAAAAAATAGATAAAAAATTTTTTTTGAAAAAGTCAAAAACTTTAAAAATGTTTTTATTTTATTTTTTAATTTTTAAAAAATTTTTTTTTAATTTATTATTTATTTAGTTGGAGAAATATGGTTATTAAAAAAGAAAATGTATGTGCTCGTATTTTGTGTTCAAACAAAAATTTTTTGAAATGCGTGGATCGTTAAGGTGGGTGATTTTTTTTAAATTATTTTGTCGGATCTCATCTAGTCGACCGGACCACTTTATCCTTGGAAATCCTTGGAAACGAATAAACTTATCCTATAATGAGGTGTATTTTAATAAGAGGGCATTTCCTAAACCCGCTTTCAACGTCACATCATTAAATTTTAAAACGAATTTTTTAAATAACGGATCCAATTTTCGGAGTCCCTTCGAGGTTTAAAAATCTATTTTAGGCAGGGCTAAGACCCCCAACATTTGCCACTTCAACTTTTAAAAAGCGTTCCTTAAAAAGAAGGGTATCCATTATTGGAGGTAGCTAGAAATGAGGTTCGACTATTAAATAAAAAAATATTTTTTGGTAATTTTTGGAACTAATATTTTTTTTTATTTTATTTTTTGCAAAAATTTTAATAAAAGGGAGGGGAAAAAATATATTTACGTCCATTAAAATTCCTTACATAAATAAAATAATTTTTAAAAATAATAAAAAAAAACTTTAAAGACCAAAAACAATTATTATTTTTATTTATTATTTTTTGTTTTTTTTTTATTTTTATTCAATTAATTTTTAATTTTTTTCTGCTAACTAAAATTGCAAAAATAAATTTTTTATTTCCTTATTATTTTTTTTCTTCTTTTATTTAATTATTTTTTAATTAATTATTTATTTCTTTTTTCTTTCCTTTCTTTTATTTTTACCTATTTTTAAATTTATTTATTTACACATAACAATTAATTTAATTTTATTAAAAAAATATAATTTTTTGAACGTTCAAAAATTATTTTTATATTTTCGTGATTCTTTAAAATAAATAGATGCCCACAATTCTTTAGCCCACAATTATATAATTTAAAAATATTTTTGATTCGGATCTTTTTTAAAAAATTTTTTTTTAAATTTTTTTATTTATTCCTTTGGTGCTGAAAAAAGAATTCTTTCGAATTCTTTCCCCCAAGGAAAAATTTTTTTTTAATTTTCCCCCTAAAAATTTTTTTCCCCAAAAAACTACAAACCCAACCTACCACCGAACTCTAACTTCGTTCAAAATTGTCGAGAATCCATTTGCTCTTGCCCTGCTCCCTATCAAGTAGTCAAACAAATTAAAAAAAACGTGTCCATAAAAGCTAAGGATTTTTTAAATGAGGGTATTCTTGCGCACATTTAAAAATTTTTTTTTTTAATTTTTGCAAAAGCTTTCTATTTATTTTTTATCATTTTATTTTTGTTTATTTATTTACGCATTTAAATAATTTTTTAAATAAATTCTTACATTATTTCTTACAAAATAAAAAAATATTTTTTAATAAATAAAAGCTCTCCTGCTGCTTTAATCTGTCTGCATGTATTTATTTATTTTGTAAATATTATTTTTAAAAATTAAAAAAAAATTATTTTTTGGTCTCTAATAGCGCGTACATAAACGTACACAATTTTTTTAATTAATTTTTATTTTTTTTTAAATATTTAATCTTTATAAAAATATTTTTTTTAATATTTTGTAAGCATAATTTTTTTTTGTAATATTTATTTTATTTTTTATATTTTTTTTTACAAATTTTGCTTTAATTATTGCTCCTGTCCAGGGGGTGTCCGCAAATGAAAAAAATTTTTTCCGCAGCCGCAGTCCACAATTTTATTTTTAAAATCCGCAGTCCTCAATTGCGAACACCCTCTAGTCCTGTCTGTCCAAGTATTTATAATTAAAAAAAATTTTTTTTCTAATTTCTGTCCAAGTGGTGTCTTTAATTAAAATTAAAGTACAAAGATTTTGTTGCTCTAAAATTGGAAGGATTTAATAAAAAAATTTTTTTAATTTTAAAATATGACATTTTTATTTAAATTATGTAAATTACCATGTGATATAGTATATTTAATTAATTTTTTTAAATTTATTTGTTAATCTACTTTATCCTTAATTTATTAAAAAAAATTCTTCCATCTTTATCCTTCTTTAATAATAATTTTTTTATAATTAAAAAAAATTTTTTTTTCTAAATTTTTTTGCGACTTAAGTTCTTACGCCTTGCGCATGCTACAAGGGACACCTTTTTAAATTCCGTCTTTTTTTTAAATTTTTTAAAAATTTTTTTTTATTTTTTTTTAAAGTTTTTCTCGCTTTTTCCTCTCAATTATATAACTTAAAAAAAATCCCCTCTTTTCCTCTTCAAAAAATTTTTTTTTTATTTTTCTAAAATTCTTCAGACATCCCTCTAAAAATGCCATTATTTAATTAATAAAAAAAAATTTTTTTATCCTGGAGTTGGCACAAAAAAATTTTTTAAGGATTCTCTAATCTTTTTTTCTTCTCTTATTTAATCCCCTATCTTTTTTTTTCACTCCCAAAATTTCTTTAAATTTATTAAATATTTATTCCTTCCATTACTCTAAAATATAACGTCTTTTTATAATTAAAATATTTATATTTAATTTGTGTTGGATTTTTGAATTTTTTATATGCCGTTATAAAATTAAAAATTGAGGAAAAAAGAAAATCTTTTTTTTAATATATGTTCAACTGTGCACGCAATAAAAAACGTCAAAAATTTTAATTTAAAAAATTTTTTTATTGAAGAAAATACATTCATACTCCATCTGCCCTTAGGGTAAAAATCATCTCTTATAATGATCTGAAAGTCGGGGAATTTAAAAGTTTTTTTTGAAAACCTCCCCTCCCCCTCCCCCGTTGGGGAATACTATACTTTTAAATAATATTTTTATGTTATGTTTATAATGAGGCTTGACTGTGTAATTTTCTTCAAAAAAATTTTTAAAAGGAAAATAAAAAAAACTTTCCCTCTTTTTTTTATTGCGCACACCTTCTAGAATTAAGCCAAGCTTAAAAAATTTTTTTGTGGGAAATCCCCTTTTAATTTAATATATAAATCTCTTTTGAAGATTATCTTTTTTATACTAAATCTAAAAATCCCTTTCTTCATTTTTTATTAACGTAAATGTTAAGATTAATTAATAGAGTTAAAAAAATTTTTTTGTGTTGACGTTAATAAATATCTATTTTTTTGCTAAAGCAATTAAGGAAAATTAAGGAACTTTTTTTTAAAAAATTTTTTTTTGAAATTAACTTTATATATGTAGTGCAAAAACTAAAATTTTAGGGAAAAAATCGTATTGGCGCCGATGGTGCTCAAAAATTTTTATTTTTAAGCCGCAGGCTCAAATTTTTTGAGAATTTTGGAAGGCCCCATACGATTTTTAGTTTTTTGAACCTTAATATGGGTCTTAATATGGGTCTTAATTCAAAACTTAAAACTAAGAATTTTGGACATCTCTGTTAATTAAAAAAAATTTTTTTCAATTCTAAAATTTTTTAAGAAAAATTTTTTTTTACATTTTTTTTTGATTGAAATTAAAAAAAAATTTTTTCCACTTTATCAGTAAAAAATGTTTACAAAATTTTGTATTTAATTTTTTATCTATAATTTTGGCATTTTTAATATTTTTTTAAAAAATATTAAAATCCTTTAATTGCTTTTTGAAAAAATAAAAAATAATCTAAATATTTATGTAAATATCATCACACTACTAGCTTATTAAATTTATAGAAAATTTTTTAATAAATAATTACTGTAATATTTTTTTTCTTCTTTAAAAAATAAAATAATATAATGCTTCTATTTTTATTATATTTTTGCAAGTTTTTTTTTTTATTTTAAAAAAATTTTTTGACAACATGGAAACAGTTGTTTTTCTATAATTATTTTATATTCATTTATTTTTCCAAAATTTTATTTTATTTTTAAATAATCGGCTTCATTATTATTATTTTTTTTAATTTAATCATAACACGGTATAGGGGAAAGACGGTCCTTTTAAAGCAGCTCCCTAGTCTAATAGCCAAACAAACCCGTTACTTGAATGAAGTGTGTGTATCTGGTTTTTGATAGAGGGTATGTGTCTAATATTGGGGGTATCTAAAAAAGAGGTCTAATCCTAGATCTCTCGATTTCTTTCTAAAATTTGACTCCTCATACTCAGACTCAACTGGTCCTTCCATTTAAGACTCTAATAAGCAACAGGTCATTAGAGTCCCAAAAATCAGTTGATTGATCGTTAAATTCCTTTTTTCTTTCTTATTTTTGCTACTTTATAAAATTCCTCTAATCGAATTTTTCTAATAATAATTTTTGCTTTTTTCGCTTCAACACAAGTGCAGAAATATAATTGATTTAATAGTAGGAGTAGTAGAGAGGGTGGAAGGGAGGGAGGGGAAGGAGTATTTGTGTGTACACATTTTTAAATAATTTGGTTATTTATTCGGTCAATGACTGGAACTTTTTTTTTTCTTCTTATTTTTGGGGTAGGTTGTTGATTGTTTATTTATTTATTTTTACCTTTATTTCAACTTGTTCATATGCTTTATTTCATTATTTCCTAACTTTGATTTATTGATCACTTTCGAAATCATTTTTAGGTGAATTGTCCATTTGCCGTAATTTTTTTTCACCGAATTGTTCTTAATGTAAATTATCCTTTTTTGCGGAATGGGCAGACCTTCTAATTCTCTGACCATTTTGGAACCTTTTTAGGTAACTCTTATCGGTGAATTGTCCTTTCAGTGAATTGTCCTTTCAGTGAACTGTCATTCAGTGAATTGTCTTTCAGTGGGTTGTCGGTCCTGTAATGGTCCCTTTTTAATTTTTTTTCAATTTTTTTCGAAAATTTTTTCCAAAAAAAAAATTTTTTTTCTAAAATCAAACAGACCATTTAAATTTAGACTCAAATGTCTAGACTATAAATAAACTATAAACTAAAAAATTTAAAATTCTATGAAAAAGAAAAAAAGACATTTTTAGATACTATATAAATACTTCAAAGAATTGTTCTTATTGTTCTCTGTCTGCTGTTTTTGCAGCGCATATTTTACAGCAGCAGCAGAGAGTGTTTTTGTAGTATGTAGTCTAACTAATATTAAAAATTCCTTTAACTCTTTATACGACAAAATGCTTATGCGACAAAATGCCAATAGGGCAAATTTTTGACATAATGTCTATACGACAAAATGCCAATAGGGCAAATTTTTGACATAATGTCTATTTTTGCCTAAGGGTTTTCTTTGTTGGAGAAGAGCAATTTTCTCTAGTCTAGACTATTGTCTGCAGTTAGACATTAGAGTCTAGCTATGATTAGACTCTTATCTTTCTTTCAACCCTTCCTTGACGTTTGAGTCTTTCATTTTGTCATTTTATCTTTTTGACTTTTTGTCCATTACCATTTTGTCCACTTCAATTTTGTACTCAAACAACTCTCTTTCTCTCTTACCAGCTTTTTTTTAAATGCTACTTGGAGAGGTGTGCTTGTTTCTGCTTAAAATATACTTTTTTTTGTGCACATTTGTCGTCATCATTTTTTTTATTCTACTTACGGCCACCCGCCGCCATGTCTTTTTGCTGTCTTTGCTCTTTGTGCTCTCTCTTTCCATGAGCTTTTTCCTTCTCTTCTTTTTTTGTGCTTCTTTTAAAAAATTTTTCCATTTAGCTGGCTTATTAAAAAAAATTTTTTTTAATATTTTCTTAATTACTTTCTACAAAAAAAATTTTTTTTCTGCAAATCCGCCGGCTAGACATGAAAAAGAGAAGAAAGAAAATGATCTCTTTTTTCTACTTAAATCCCTTTTTTAAATGTCGAGAGAGAAACAACGCCCCGCCCCTTTTTTCTACTAGGATTTAATTAGAGGAATTAAAGGCTAGGGGAAAGGGAGAAATTGAGACCCATATAAATTTAAATTTTTTTTAAATGGAAATTAAATTTAATATGTAAAAATTAAATTTAGGTCTTAAATCTTTAGACTTGGCACATATTTAAATATTTATTTTACTACAATTATTAATTCATTTGAATTTTTCTTAAATTTTAAATTTAGTAACTTTATAATTTTAGTAGTTTTCATTCCTTTTTTTTAACTAAAAAAATTTTTTTTTAATTGTTTAGTGGCCAAAAGGTACTCTGTCCACTAGAGAGAGAGAAATTAATTTTTTTCTTGGCCGTTTAGGAAAAATAATTATATATGTCAATATGAAATAGGACCTGAAAAACTCAAAAAAATTTTCTTAAAAAAATTTTTTTCGAACAAAATTTCTCTGCAATAACCTGTAGAAGTGTGTCCTACCCTCAATAATATAAGAAAAAAATATTGTCTCTCCTCTTTTATTTTTTTTATTTTTTAGAAGGCTTTTCCGTTTGCATTAAAAATATTGTGCAAAGCTCAATTTTAGACCAAAAATAAAAAAAAAGTCCAAAGGCTAAAAGATAAAAATATAAATACACATACTACATTTTTTTTATTTTTTAAATAAAAATAAATAGCTAAATTAAAAAAATTTTTTTTTAATATTTTGAAATTTTTATAAAATAGCCTAGACTCTAATAAACCCATAAATTTGGTTCCATATTAATTCTGACTCTGTTTATTTAAGCTTTAAATAATTTCAGAATTAAATATTCTGATATTTAATTTTTTATTTTATTTAATTCTGATAATCAGAATTATAACATTTTTAAATTTCTGAATTCTGATATTTAAATAATTCTGAATTTTATCGATTCTGATATTTACATTATTCTGGTATTTGAATAATTCTGATATTTAAATAATTCTGATACTTGAATGAATAATTCTGATTTTTAGATAATTCTGATATTTGAATAATTCTGACTATTAATTAATTCTGATTATTAAATATTCTGATATTTAAATATTCTGATTTTTAAATATAAAAATAACATTAAGTCAAAATTCTGATTTTTAAATATCAGAATTAAATATTCTGACATTTATTCAATTTTTAATTCTTTAATTATTCTTCATAAATTAATAATTCTGATTTAATAATTCTGGTTTAAATAATAAATTAATTCTGAATTAATTAATACCTATAATATAAAATTACCTCAACACGTGAGTAATTTAAAAATAATAATTTCTAAATTATTTTTTAAGGAAGTTATTTTTTTTTGTATTTTATATAAATTTAGAAATGGCAGACAGCTTTCTAAATTACTTTTAAAAAAATAATTTTTATTTAATTTTTGTTCTTGCAAAAAAATTTTTTTTTTAGTTGCTATGCGTTTTTTTCGGGGGAATATATAGTATTACTGTCTACTAGTTTACGTCAATTTTCTATAATATCTTTAATAGCTTTTCTTATAAAAAAAAGGGATTAAAAAAAGATTTTATTTTCTGCAGACTAAAAATTTTTAAAAATTAAGTGCCAGACAGGGGAAGGGAATTAGTCTCTTTTTAAAAGTCTTTAGTTATTAGGGGATTTTTAGGGGGTTCTTTCTGCTGTCTAGAATCTCGTTACAGTCATGTTCTCGATTATATACTGAGGCCCTTGAGGAGTACGAAGTTCTTGGATTATTAGAAATTTTTTTTCGAAATATTTTCGAGTTTCAATAACTCGAAAACTCATAAGACCTAACCTTAGGTCCTTTCACTATACCTAGGCCATTGTGGTTCAAAAATTTTATTATACTTTTACACCCTTTGAGGAGTACGAAGGAACTAAGTTTTGCCTCCGTTATTGGAAATTTTTTTATTGGAATATCTTCTCGAGATCTATCCTCAGGTCCTTTCACATTTTTAGAGTTGTATCCTCGATTAAACTTAGGTCCTTTGGATTTAAAAAATTTTAAGTTGTAGTTTATTGGTTATGCCCGATTGTGCTAATGAAACCCTGAATGTTGGAAATAAAACTGGGATATATACGTAAATTTGTGGATAGAAATTTGGCAGCTCTCTCTCCCATATCGAGGAGATTTGAATGTATTTATTCAGCCATTTTGTCCCAAAAAAAATTTTTTTTAATTTTTTTTGAAAAATTAATTTATTTTTTAAATTAATCTAATTTCTTTGTTCAATCAACGAAATTTTAACACTATAATTCATTGAAAAATTCAAAAAAAAATTTTTCTAAAAAAATTTTAAAAAAATAAATATATAGTTTAATTTTTTTAAGTCGTTCTTTCTACTTTTTTCTACCTTTTTCTACCAAAAAAAATTTTTTTTGTATTTTCTTGTGGGATAAAATGTCTGAAATTAACTATAAATTTTATAATTAGACACGATGACATTTTATCCTCTCAAAAAAATTTTTTTCTTTGAATTTTTTTTGTTCTTTTTTTGATTTTAATGGTAGAGTATTCAAAGTATTTTTTTTTTATTTTTTTGAACCAAGAAAAAAGAAGGAAAAAATTTTTTTTCTATTTTTGGCATTCTGACTTTTTCCCATTTTATACAAAAATTTTTTTTAAATATATAAAATGCCAAGTAAATTATATGTAAATTTTTAATTTTTATTTTTAATTTTTTAACTTTAAGAATTTTATTTTTTGTGAATTTTCTTCCGATAAAAATTACCTTTTGAAAATTGCTGTTCCTATTTTTATTCTATTTTTCCTATTTTTTGACTAGAGATCGAACCGAGACGAGATCAAAAATAAAAAAAAAATAAAAAAAAGAGACAGAAATTTCGATAATTGGGAGCTTGAGATTTTTTGAGATATTTTTTATGAGTCTCTTACGGACCTCCCCCCCATTTTTAAAAATTTTTTTAACTCTATTTTTTCAACACATTTTTTAACTTTTTGGTTCCATTTTATTATTATCTTTTAAAAAAGATTTTTTTTGATTATTAAAAAATTAATAAATTGTATATACCTGTATATAATTTTTGATGACATAAAACAAAATATTTAAAAAAATTTGAAAAAAAAATTTTTTTTGTGTGTTTAAATTTTGCAAAAATTTTATTTTTTTTTTGAATTGGAATTTTTTTTTATTAAATCAAAAATCTTTTTAGGAAGTAATATAAAAAATATTTTTTTTCTCTATTTTTTAAAAATTTTTTAAAATTTTTTTTAAATGATTTTTAATTCTTTATTTTAAAAATAAAAACAATAAATATTGGGGAATAAAGTAGAAATTATAAAAAAAATTTTTTATTAATTTTATTTAATGTTTTAAATTAAAATTTTAAATTGGCAGTATATTAAATGCTAATTTTTAAATTTTTATTATGTTTTTGTGTGTGTTTTCCGTTTTTTAATTATTTTTTTTGTAGGGGTTTATTTTTATATTCTGGATTTTTTCCTAATTTATCGTGTCTACCTTCCTCTTTTTTTTTGTAAAATTTGAATTTTTTTATGATTTCTCCTGTTAAATAAAAATCTTTCTGAAATGACATGAGTCTACTCTGTTCGATTTTTATTGGTTTATTTAAATGTTGTTTCAACAGAGAACAGATCTAGACGAAATCTCGAACAAAACTCGATTATCTAGCATCAATTATTTTTTTTAGATATCTAGCTCAATTCTCTTACGACTCTCCTAGTCCAGTCTCTTATCCCTCCCCCTACCAACTATAATTTTTTTTTTAATTTTTAAGATAAACATAGACCTTTCAAGTTACTCAAATTACTTAAAAGACTGCTCCAAAAATTTTAATTATTATTTTTTAATAAATAAATAAATTAAATTTCCTTCAATTATCTTCTGGCCAATGATGGCCTTACAACAACAACAACACAACCAGCACCATTCTTCATCTTCAACAACAAATTCATCTTCTCGTATTTTACATTCTACTGGGTCAGCACAATCTATATGTAGTAATGGAAGTAATGAACAATTAGAAATGGAAGAAAATAATAGTAGAGGAAGAGGAGAAAATGGAAGAGGAGGAGGAAGACTTTCTGTTAGTGGAGGAGGAGGAAATTTAAATAATTGCCAATCACCTACAACTTTGGTAATAAAAAATTTTTTTAATTTTTAAAAGTCGTTTAGGAACTTAGAATTAGTCAATAAATATTTTAAAATATTAAATTTGAAAAATACCTATGAAAGGACTCGAACCTTCGACCCTTTATTTAAAATCAATTTTTAGTCAGCGCCTTTATCCACTTGACCAAAATTGCAAAAAAAATTTTTTAGGTAGGCTAGGGTTGGCGGATTTGAATTTTCGGATCCTTAAGACTTTTTTAAAAATTTTCTTTAAAAATATCCGCATCCGAATGAAGTTTGGAATCCAAATTCAGATTGCATATCTGATCCTGAGATATCCGGGGATTTCACAGGATTTGCCAACTGCCAACCCCCTAGTCTCTCCACTTTTGCCTCTTATTGTTAGGTCTAAAGAGTGGGTATTTATTTAGGACCTCTTAATTAGAGTATCCGATTTTTAGAAGGTCTTATAATTTTTTCTGTATTTTTTTTTGATTTTTTAAATTTAAAATACACATTAAATTAATTAATTAAATTCTGCCACCCGAAAAATTAATTCATTAAAAATTGATTTTTTCCAAATTTTTTTAAATTCAAAAATTTCAAAAAAATTTTTTTAGTTAATCCATACACAAATGTATATTTCTATAAATATATAAAATTAAGAAAAAAAATTTTTTTAAACGTTTGTTTAGCTTTTTTTCTAAAAATTTTTTTTCTCGGATGTGGAGAAATTATTCGGGAAAATTTTTTTCTTTTTTACTGAGCCAAAAAAAATTTTTTTTTTTACTTTTTTTAATTTTTAAAAAAATAATTTCCTAAAATATATTTTTTTCTAATTTTAAAAATTAAAAAAAAATTTTTTTGAGTTCCAAAACGTTTAAAAAATTTTTTTGAGAAAATTTTTTTTGTTTTTTTCCAGCTCAACAATTTATTAGGAAGTAGATCAATTAATCAAAATAATCATCAACAACAACAACAGCATCCACATCATCAACAACAACAACAAGGAGTAGTTCAAATGATCCCTCCTCCCCAACAACAATTAATAGATTTTGCTAATATGCAATCTCAATTAGCTGCTGCTAGTTATGCTGGAGGTAATTTTAAAATTAAAAAAAAATTTTTTTTAATTATCTAATGTGGGCCAACAGTCCCCCTCCCCTCTCCCATTAATATTGCGCATAAAATTAATACTAGAAAAAAAATAGGTTATCTTTAGGGTGTTGATCTCTTTTTTAATTTTGATTTAATCTCGCTATAACATATCAAAAAATCAGAATTTTTGATTGATTGATAAAAAAAGTAGCTTTTTGAAAAAAAATTTGATTTTTTCGGCACTTTATCGATCATAACTTTTTTATAAATCAATTGAAAATTTTGATTTTCTGATATTTTGTAGCCTACTTAATTCTCTATCCAATGGTATCAAGAACATTAAAAAGTATCCACGCCTTCAAAAGTTAAAGGGCTCCGGAGTCAACCGATTCGGAATACTAAACTAAGGCGTCTACCATTTTTTAACACAATTTTCCAATCCCATGAGGGGAGTTATTTATAAAATGGAGATTATGTAGCAGGGGTGGCGCAAATGCCACAAAATACGAGACACGAGATTCACGAGATACGAGATTCTCAAAAAATGCGAGATTTCACGAGATACGAGACGAGCGCCACCCCTGGTATGTAGACTACATAAAATCTAAAGTTTATTAGAGAAAAAAGAATATTTTTTTACCTAAAAAGTATCCCAAAAAAATTAATTTTATATGGCACATATATTTTTGCGTGACTATTTAAATTAATATTTATACCTTAACAGTACATACCATATAATAATTATTATTCATATTAATTAAAAAATAAACTTGTTTTATATAAATATATACCTATAAATATTCTTTTTATGGTAGTAAAGATAAACTTTAAATTCAAGTTTATTTTTTTTTATTTTTACTGTAAAAATTAAATAAGTTTATTTGGTACACCTCTGTAGAGTACACCGACTCGGTTGAGTTCCGAGCCCTATAACTTTTGAAGGGGCGGATATTTTTTAGTGTTCTTGGTATCATTGGATAGAGAATTAAATACACTACAAGATATCAAAAAATAAAAATTTTGGATTTTTTGATATAAAAGTTATGTTCGATAAAGTGTCGAAAATCACATTTTTTCAAAAAAGACTAGTTTTTAGATCATAACTTTTTTATCAGACAATCGAAAATTTTGATTTTTTGATATGTTGTAGTGCTTTCAATTCCCTATCCAATGGTACCAAAAACATGAAGAAGTGACTATTCCTTCATTAGTTATAATGTCGGGACTGAGCCTTACTTAACGGCAGAATGCATATTATTATCTTACAGTAATTTTACTTCTCTCCAGACATTTTTAATATTTTTTTCTTGTGACATTTTTATTTTTATATTTAACACAAAAATTTTTTTTTATATAAGCATTAAAGAGATTTAGTTAAATAATATTCTCAATTAAATACCTCCCAATCTAAGATACTCTACACCTTTTATTTTTAATATAGGTATATTTGAATTAGAGACCGGACACCGATATAGATCCCGAACAACAATTCCGATAATTTTCAAGATAAATTTTTTTCCGAGATATTTATCTCGGTTGACACCCTCCCAGTCCTATTCTAATTTGAATATTTATTTAACTTCAAAAAAGTGCACCTTGCAAAAGATCAACACTCTTTAGAACAACTATAGGGATTTTTGGTGTGACCTCTAATGGGGGAGAGTGTCATAATTTAATTAAAATATTTTTCAGTCGTTTTCAGTATTTTTTAAAAATGATAGTTTTTAGCAACATTTTTTTTCCTTTAAAATTTAATTTTTAATTTGATAAGCGCTGTAAAAAAAATTTTTTTTGAAAAAAAAATTTTTTTTTCGTCTCCCAAATTTTTGTAAAAAAAAATTTAAAGGTTGTCTTCTTTAAAAAAATTAAATTTTTCAATCACTTACATAAATAATATTTATTTTTGTGGCCTCCACAATTTTTAATTTTTGGTCTTAAATAGACACAAAAACAAAATAAATAAAACACACATAAATAATTTAATTAATTAAAATAAATGTTACATTAAAAAAATTTTTTGGTTTTAAGAGTGTGTGTATTAAAAATAAATAATTTTTTTCAAAAGAATTTTTTGTCCGCAAATATTATCCGCAAAATTTTTTACATTTTTTAAAATTTTTATTTAAATATAGTCCGCAAAAAGTAATAGTACGCAAAAATTTTTTTGTCCGCAAAAACTGTCCGCAAAAATTGTCCGCAAAAAATATTTTTGTCCGCAAAATTTTTTTTTAATCCGCAAATATAGTCCGCAAAAATACCAACATATTTTTACAATTGCTTAATTTTTTTCTTAATTTTTTAGCCCACTTTCCCGATGAAATGAATAATTTATTTGGTTGTTCAAACGCTGCAGCAGCTGCCTCATTTGTTGCCTTTCCATCAACAAATTCAACAACAGCAACAATTATACGTTCTCAACAAGATTCACAACAACAACAAACTTCATTATTTACTCCATATTCACATTCACAACATTTACGTCCTGGAGGAAATAATGTTGTTGAAAATAGAACGTGTAATAGTGCTTCTTCTGGACAGCAACAGAGACAATCAATTAGTTCGTCTTCTACAGTTAAAAGAACTGTGCGATCTGGAGTGGATTTGATTAAATGTTCTTTTTGTCCGAAAAAGTTGCCTGGACAAAATGCTGTAAGTTTTGTTAAAAATTTTCTGTCCGCAAAAAATTTTTTTGTCCGCAAGTTTTATTTGCGGACAGAAAAATTTAGTACGCAAAATTTTTCTGTTCCCAACATTTGTTCAAAAAAATTTTTTGCATTCTCAGAAATTCTTTTTGTCCACAAAAAATGACCACTCATTTATTAATTTTTAAAAATAAACTCAATTTTATTTTTTAGCTTCAATTACATCTTGAAGATTGTCGTATGATTCGAGTTCACGAGTGTGATCTTTGTGGGAAACGATTTAAAGCTCGAGGGGGATTACAACAACACAATCGAATCCACGTTAATGACCGGCCATATATGTGCCAGTAAGTTTTTTTAAAAATGGAAAAAAATTTTTGTCCGCAAATTTTTTGCGGACAAAATATTTTTGTCCGCAAATGTTGTCCGCAAATTTTTTTCTTTTTTTCTAGTTATTGCCCAAAGCGTTTTACACAAAAAAGCCATGTTGACCAACACGAACGTATTCATACAGGTTCTAAACCCTTTGCATGTCAATTCTGTGGCCGACAATTTCGTCAAAGATCTCAACAACTTGGACACGAGGCAACACATTTACATAGAGGAGATCAACGTGTTGAAGTATTTAATTAGTTTTTAAATTATTTTTAAAAGGTTCTTACTATCTTGGGGATTTTTTAAACGCTTAGGTTTTCGAGATTTATTTAAAAAAAGGGAGGGTAAAAAAATTTCTATCCGCAAGTTTTGTCCGCAAAAATTTATCTATGAAAACCAAAGATCGTAGATATGTTTTTGACTTATACCTTTATAATACGGAAATTTGAGTTTTAAATTTTTTTCCGAGAGAAAATTTTCACTCGTCCACACATTTAAAAAGATTTCTAATTTTAAATTAATTTTTATTAATAAAAATAATTTTAAAGAGACCTACACAACAACAACAGCATTCCGCAGACTCATCTAATAATACATTTGGTCAAATAGTTATGAATGGGGCAAATAGTTCAGCTGCATCTGATTTGCATAATTCTTTGTCTTCAGAACAGGTTTTTTTTTAATTTAAAAAATTTAGAAATTTTTAAAAATTTTTATAGTTAGATTTTTTATATTTTGACATTTTAATGGAAACTAGTGGGAAAATTTTAAAAAACGACCAGAAAATTTTTTGTGACTTTTGAGGACATTTACTTGCGGACACCTTATTACTTAAACTTCTTTTAATAAAATAAAAGGGGTTTATATACTCGTTCACAAAATGGTACTGCAGAATAGTATCTCTATTGGCTCTCCAGTTTCAATAAATTTAGTTTTGTCCGCAAATTTTGTCCGCAAAATTCAAAATTTAAGAACCGTCCCGAAAAATTTCTCTCAAAAAATTTTTAAAATTTTTTTAGAAATTTAAAACACAGAGTTCACCACTTTCTTCATCTTCCGACCATTTAGCCGCAGCAGCAGCCGCCGCCGCAGCTGCCGCAGCAGCTGCATCATCTCTAAATGGAGCACAACATCTACAACAACAACATCACCAACAACAACAATCTTCTTTAAATTCTTCCCCTTCAACCTCAACAATAGCTATAGCTGCAGCAGCTCAACAACAAATGGCTTCTTCTTTTAATGGATTGCTTAGAGCTGCTGTTGAAGATGGAAATGGTGGTGGGGGAAGAGGAGGTTTTCATCATCACCAACAAATGGAAAGGTAAATGAAGAGTTTTTCAGGGTTTCCTGGTTATTTTCTCTTAGTCCGCAAATTTTATCCGCAAAAAATTTTTTGTCCGCAAGTTTTTTGCGGACTAATAAAAAAGTCCGCAAATATTTTGCAGATCTTAAAATCCTCAAAAAAATTTTTTCTTAGGAATGCAGCAGTTGATAGTTTACTAGCAATGTCTGCAATGTCAAAACATCACCAACAACAATTTCAACAACAACATTTGGATGAACAATTGCGTATAATGAGTGGAGAAAGATAACAAAATTTATACATTTTATTTTGTTAGTCATAGCCCTAGAGTTCTAATTAACATTTTTAGTGTTCTAGAGTTGCTCTATAGGGTGTTTTTCAAGGTTTCCTGGTCCTTCTCTCTTAGTCCGCAAATTTTATCCGCAAAAAATTTTTTGTCCGCAAGTTTTTTGCGGACTAATCAAATATAGATTATAGATCTCTAGGGCTGGCCTATTGTCTTATTTTAAATTTTTGGAAAAATTTTTCCTGCCAAAAAATTTTTTTTGCGTCTTCTGGCCTACCCTTGGTGTTGAGAAAAATTTAAAAAAATTTTCTAAAAATTTTTTGAAAATCTCAAGTTGAGGTTAGGGCCAGAAATTCTTCTCAATATATATCCATAAAAAATACTTAAAATATCCCCATATATTTTTTATAGTCAATCCACTCTCTCTACAGATCATCATTTAATTCTCTAAAATCAAATTTTCTTCTTCTCTCTCTCTCATTTAAATCTTCTCAGGGTTGTTGTGATTCATTTTGATATTCATTAAAAAAATAAATTTTGTATTTAAAAAATAATTAATTTTTAATAAATTTTAGAGAGAATATTCTCTTTTTTTATTTACATTTTAATTTAAAATAAATGTGAAGTATGGAAAGTTTTCTTTAAAATAGGGTAGCACCCCGGGTCGAGTTTCGTGGTTTGTCGGGGGTTGAGCCTTCGGGGTTCTGGTCGAGGTTTGTGCCTAGAAATTCATCTGGGGTCCGCTCAGGGTTTCGGGGGACGGAGTGCTACCCCAGAAAAGCTGTTTGTTATAAAAATTTTTTTGTTATTCTTCATTAAATTAAATTCTTGTTTTAACCGCCTCCGCAAATTTTGCAAGTTTTTCGGTAATTTCTCGAATAATTCTCATCTTTTCGGGCACAACAATTTGGTAATGATGATCTCTTAAAAGCAAAAAAATAAAGTCGAGACTTCATTTTAGTACATCCCCCTTGGGAAGGTGGGAAGTAGGGTTGGGCGGACCCCCAAAAAATCGAAAAAAACCCCCCAAAGAAAATCGGACTTAACCAAAATCTAAAAATTAATAAAAATAAACTAACATTTCTTTAATGAGGTCGTTCTGGTCATAAATAGTTTGAATAAATTTTAAAATTTCTCCATTATTTTGTTGACTTTCCTGTTGCTGACCACCAACATCATTTTGTTGTATTGTTGGGGTTGATAGAAGTTGTGGAGGTTGGCGTTGTGGAGGTTGATTTTGACGTTTGGAATGTGGTGATTGAGTAGTTACCTTTAAAACTAATTTTTTTAAGTTTTTAATTTGCGGACAAACTTCTTGTTGCCGAATAACATTATTGTCCATTGGTGGAAGACGTTCACTTTGCAGTTTATTAGAAGGTGATGGAGATAACTTAAAAAATAATTTTATGTTTTGGTTTAGTTTTAGAAAGAAAATTAAAAGCTGCGGACAATATTTGCGGACAAAAAAATAAAATATTTGCCATCGTGTTCTGGGGGTGAAAAAATATTTGACGGCCAATTCCAAATTATATTAGAGAACCAACGTTTTTCTAAAGAAAGAGGGGGGGGGTCAATAATCAAATGAAAGAAACTTTTTCAAACCTCAAATCGTCGTACAACAATTTTTTGCACAATTGGAGTAGGTACACAGCGTCGTCGTTCTTGACGCCGGCTGGGAGGCGGTGATGACTTTAAATAATAATTTTTTAGCTTAAAAATTAAGAAAAACCTCAAATTTCTGCATACGACTGGAATTTTTGTTGAGATTAGGATTTGGAGCAGTTTGCGGTGTTTGAGGCATTGGGACGAAACGAGTTGGCGAACGACGTTTTTCTAGAAAATATTTTAAGGAGATAGCTGTTAATAAATTTGGAGTAATATAACGCTATGGACTGTTGGTCCGATTCTAAGTTGGTGGAAGAATAAGGAAAAAAGGAAGAAAAAATCCGAAAAGGCCAGGGGAAAGGTGAACAGTAAACGACAAAATTACCAAATTTGGAATTAGGGCTGTTGATTCTAATAAATTTCTTTAGATTCCGGAATTTAACCGTAAATTTTCCGCTCGGAAATTATGGAGACGACAAACTTAATTTGGGAGATTTGCCCAGGCTAAATGTTCACCACTCAATTTTAGTGATTATTAGATATAAACCTGTCTGAAGCTGATGCCTTAGATTTTTGGGTGGATCGTGCCTTCTACTACTAGTTGAAGGTTGAACAACAGCAGAAGACACAGCACGTCTTGTAGTTTTCGGATGAACAACCGAAGTTCTTGGTGTGCTTGCTGTAGAAGTTTGTTGAGGAACACGTGGCCTAGGAGCACTTCGAGGAGTAATTGGAGCCTAAAATTAGAAAAATAACTCTTTAAAAAACCTCGGTTGACCACTCAAAAATAATCATAAAAAATTAACCTCAACTTCACGTTGATTTTCTCCATGATAGGTTGCCTCATGTACAAGTTGTTGAGATATTTGGCGAAATTCTTGGCCACAAAATTGACATGCAAAAGGTTTAGAACCTGTATGAATACGTTCGTGTTGTTCAACATGGCTCTTTTGCTTAAAACGTTTTGGGCAATATCTAAAAAAGAAAAAAATTTTTGCGGACGAAACTTGCGGACAAAAATTTTTGTCCGCAAAAACTTGCGGACAAAAATTTTTTGGAAACCTAAAAGACTTACTGGCACACATACGGCCGGTCATTAGTGTGGATTCGATTGTGTTGTATTAAATCTCCTCGTTTTTTAAAACGTTTTCCACAAACATCACACTTGTGAATTCGAGACATGTCAAACTTCAAGGTGTGTTTGAAGCTAAAAAAATAAATTTTTTAGTATAAAAATTAATTAGTAAATAGATTGCAGACGAAAGAGAAAATCTCGGAAGAAGGAAAAAAAGAGAAACATTTTGCGGACGAAAGAAAAATATTTTTTGCGGACAAAAATTTTGTCCGCAAAAAATTTGCGGACAAACAAATATTTTTACGGATATTTAAAAAAATAACAATTTTTAAAATAAATTTATAGAAAATAAAGTTTTTCAATATTTATTCACATTTACATCAAAGTAAATTTATGGCAATATTTTCTTTAAAAGACCAAAAAAGCATTTTTTAAAATAAATAATATTCTTTTTATTATAAAATTATTCTTCCTTAAATTAAATTCTCGTTTTAACCGCCTCCGCAAATTTTGCAAGCTTCTCAGTAATTTCACTAATCATTTGCATCTTTTTTGGCACCACGATTTGATAGTGATTGTTTCTTAAAAATTAAAAAAATAGGTCAAACATTTGTTAGTCCCCTAATGTGGTAGAGAGGAGGGGTAGGCCGGAGGGATAAGGTAAAACTGGCAGAGGGATGGGCCGGGTTGAGAAAAAAAAAGTAAAGTCAAATTTCAAGTTGGGGTTTCAAAAAAATTTTTCGAATCCGAATCCGGGTTTCCGACAAGGTATATCCAGAGGCAGGTGTTTGTCAATTTTGTGTAACAAAAATTAAAGACAAATTCAAATTTAATGGAGTCCATAAAAATTTTCACTTAAGCTAAAAACCCACTTACTAGTCAATAAAAATTAGGGATAAAACCAATCAAGACCCATCCCAGCTCTAAAAAAATTAATAAAAAAAATAAACTAACATGTCTTTAACAAGGTCGTTCTGATCAGAAATAGTTTGAATAAATTTTAAAATTTCTCCACTATTTTGTTGAGGAGTTAAAGATCCTTGACCTTCCTGTTGCTGACCACCAACAATTTTTTGTTGCATTGTTGGGGTTGATGGAAGCTGTTCAGGTTGGCGTTGTTGAGGTTGACTTTGACGTTTGAAAGGTGGCGATTGAGTAGTTACCTTTAAAAATAATTTTTTAAAAGTTGCGGACAATATTTGCGGACAAACTTCTTGGTGCCGAATAACATTATTTGACATTGATGGAAGACGTTCATGTTGCCGTTTTTTTGAAGTTGATGAAGATATCTTTAAAAACAATTAATTTTTGGTTGTTTTAGAAAATTAAAAATTTGCGGAAAAACTTGCGGACAAAAAAAATTGTCTAAAGATCCCAGGAAAGCAGGAACCTCAAGAATAATAATTTAAAAGAAAATTATAAACCTCAACAGTACGTTGATCTCCTCTCTGTAAATAGGCTGCCTCATGTACAAGAGGAGTTCCACGTGGCTTAGGCTCACTTTGAGTAGAAGTTCCATTACTTGAAGGTTGAACAGCAGAAGCCACTTGTCTAGCAGTTTGCGAATGAACAACTGGAGTTCTTGGAGTTTGGTGTGAAGACGTTTGCGGAGGAACAACACGTGGCTTAGGAGCACTTTGAGTAATTGGCGGCTGAAATTGAAAAAAAACTCTTTAACGAAAACCGCAATTGACCACCAATTAGTCTTCTTGTTTTTAAGAGTGGACAGAAAGGGAAACAATAACAGGCGGATCTATAGGCAGACAAATACCCCCTCAACCCTTATTTACTTAAACTTTGTCTAAAGATGGCCTTGAAAAGGAAAAAATTTTGCGGTCGAAACTTGCGGACAAAAAAATTTGCAGACAAAAAATTAGTCTAAAAATCCCAGGAAAGCAGGAATCCTCAAAAATAATAATTTAAAAGAAAATTATAAACCTCGACTGTACGTTGATCTCCTTTCTGTAAATAGGCTGGCTCATGTACAAGAGGAGTTCCACGTGGCTTAGGAGCACTCTGAAGCCTTGGATCACTCGGTGGATCCTTCCGCACGTTTTGCCTCCCCATACTATTTGAAGATTGAACACCAGCAGCCTCTGAAGGTCTAGCAGCTTGTGGATGAACAACTGGAGCTCTTGGAGTCTGTTGTGAAGAAGTCTGTGTAGGAACGACACGTGGCTTAGGAGCACTTTGAGTAGTAGTAATCGGGCTCTAAAAATTAGAAAAAATTAAAAAATCCTTAAAGAATCACCGTTGTATTAATTCCTTTTCCAGCAACACCAGCTGAATGACTGCTATGAAAAGCATTTACTGTAGTCTTATTCTTTAGCATCTGAAAAAAAATTGAGTTTAAAGTTCGGGACTTGACTGGCAACGGGACTATTTATGAGACTCTCCCCAAAGCGCCTGATCGATCACCCTCACATGGGAGTGATCAGGAGGCGTAGGCATTTCGACGGCTTTTGGGGGTTTGGTATTTCGGCGCAACGTACAAGACGCAACCACTAGAGCACGGGAGCTCTTCCGCGTTATAAAAAGGAAACAGCATTACCAGAGCGAGAAAGGGGCGCTTCCCTACCCCCAACCGGCCACTGGTCAATTTCCTTCCCTTTTTGAGAGTGGACAGGTATGGGAGACGTTAAAGGCGCCTGTAGAGAGAAAATGTACCCCATCAATCCTTATTTACATAAACTTGTCAGGTAACTAAAAATAGTATTGAAAAGAAGGAGAGACATACCATACCCCCCCCCTAAATGCTATTTTTGGACTCTACAAGCCCAAAAAAGGACAAACAATAATAAACCTATTGTAAACAAATCAAAATAAATGTACATTAATTCGTTGTTTACTATTCATCGGAGGAAGAGGCTTAAACGTCTGCACATAAAGTCCTTCTTTTGCTGAAAATAATCAAAATTTGATGTTTTTTAAATTTAAATTCATACCATTCCCTCCAGGCGTTTTTGAACGAGAGCGACGCGGAAACATTTTTTAAGTAAGAAAATAATTTATGAAGAAATGAGAATTGATCTACTCTAGAATAACTAAAAACAACTGAAAACAACAAAAAAAATAAATTAAAAAAGAATTAAAACAAATAAATCAACGCGTTCCTACGGGGAAAAACGATTTTTGACAAGTCTCCAACAAGAACACGCCCAATCGGGCGCGCGGCCATAACGGCGCAAAGCCATAACTTGCTGGAAAATTTCTGGCCCTTATCAATTTTGGTATCAATCTCTTTAGCTCGATGAGAGGAATCGTTTAATACTAAATTTGGTAAGCTTCGGATAACTTGAAGCAAGTTATGGCTAAGCGCCGTTATGGGTGCGCGCCTACTTGGGTTTTCCCTCTCCAACAAAAACAGGTTGAGTGTATAACCTGTCTCTCTTAAATTAACACGCTATTTCTTTTCAGTAAATGTCTAGCTAGTCTAGACTTTCTAGTTAGTCGCGACTAGACTAATAGGCGGTGGAGTATTTTTAGAAGAGTTATTATCTATTCTCTTTTATTATGGTAAGGCGATTAAATCTTTGCCTATGATCAGGTTACTTTAAATACTGAAGAAAAATACAATAGAAAGTTTTTATACTAAATTTAATAAAAACCCAGACTCTATTGTTCTTTTTGGTGTCTGTTATGGTAGCCCATTTAGTCGCGAGACGTTAAGCCAAAAGAGCCGTTTAATCGCGGGAGTTGTTTATTCGTAAGCCATTTAATCGCAGGAAATTTTTCATTTTTATTAATTTTGTTTTAAACTCTGATTCCTATTTTTAACTTTTTTTTCGTAAACTAACGAAAATTTCGATATTATTCTCTGGTGGTTTATAATGTAAACACTTTACTGTTATTATTTTTGTGCCATTTTATTTTTGTATTTTCCCCTAATCTTCTTATTTCTGTCACATTTTTGGTTGTTTTTGTCCTTGATTTTTTGGTTTATTTCTCGAAAGATATAAAAGAACGTCAAATTTACTTTCAAACATTCATTTTTCTCCTATACAAACAACAAACGTTCCCTCTCTCTTTTACTTTTGTTTTTATAGCCTTGACCTATTCTCTGCTCTTCGAGAGAGAATTTATTTTATTTATTTACCATAGGAACGTTATCTCCGATTTTTTTGCTCATTTCCTTGAAACTTGTGAAATTTATTGATTTTTTGAAGAGTTCTGAGGATGCGTTTTTCTGTTCTTTCATTCCTCTATCTTCCTATTTTTGGTCCATTTTTACATTTTTAATAATTCTTTTTTAGTTAAACAAATCTAAATTTCAAATTAAATTCTAAAATGGATTCTTATAAAGATCCTCTCAGCAAAGAGCAAATGGATGAGTTGCGTGCTATTGCCCAGAAGATCCTTCAGCCCGGGAAGGGAATTTTGGCTGCGGATGAGAGCACAGGTTCTTTAGAATGATTTTGGGTTAAAAATGATTTTGGGTTAAGCAAATACCTCGATGGTGTAGTGGTTAACGTTCCCGACTTGTGGGTAAAGGGGGTCTCGGGTTCGATACCTCGTCCTCGCTGATTTTTTGATGAAGCCAAGAAAATCCAAAATAATTTTTTTTTCAATTCTAGGCTCTATTGGTAAACGTTTTGAGGGCATTAGTGTTGAGAACAATGAGGAAAATCGTCGCAAATATCGTCAACTTCTCTTCTCTACTCCAAATTTTGGACAGAACATTAGTGGAGTAATTCTCTTTGATGAAACCTTCAGACAGGTTTTTTAAAGATTTAGCAAGGTATTTTACAAAGCCTTTTAGAAAGCAGATAGTGGAGAACGCTTTGTTGATCTGATTAAAAAGAATGGGGCAGTTGCTGGTATTAAAGTGGATACTGGAGTTGTTAAGTTGGCTGGAACTCTTGATGAGGGGACAACTCAAGGTTTCTTTTTCGTTAAGGAATGCTTGATTAATCTATTTGATGTGAAGGGGTTGGAGTAGTCTTCTCCCTGCTTAAAAAATTCGTTCGGGTCTCCTCGGCTATTCCTGAG
Source organism: Meloidogyne luci (assembly GCA_902706615.1). Classification (NCBI taxonomy): domain Eukaryota; kingdom Metazoa; phylum Nematoda; class Chromadorea; order Rhabditida; family Meloidogynidae; genus Meloidogyne; species Meloidogyne luci. Next base: position 317,711 of record CACSLI010000196.1, on the reverse strand, counting down.
TTTTTTGACTGGTTCCAAAACTTTGTGTTGGAAGGGTTAGGAACAGCGGTTCAGAGTTCCTGAAATTAAAGGTTTTGTGGTTGATCAAGAATGGCAACTTAAAAATTTTATACCTTCTAACCTCTTTTAAAGGTTTGGACAATCTTTCTCAACGTTGTGCTGAATACAAAAAGGGCGGTTGTGACTTTGCAAAATGGCGTTGTGTCATCAACATTGGCCCTCACAAACCTTCTCATTTGGCTCTTTTGGAGAATGCAAATGTTCTTGCACGTTATGCAAGTATTTGTCATCAAAATGGTCTTGTTCCTATTGTTGAGCCAGAAGTTTTGTGTGATGGTGATCATGATATTGACCGATGTGCTAAGGTTTCTTAGAGTTATTTCTGATTTAATTTGGAGGGAGGGATAAGTGATAGGGAGCGTGAGGTTTTTAACTTCGATTTTGGATAGCTTCGGTTGTGTCCTAGGGTCCGCTCCAACCTTTTAAGGTGGCGATAGGCAAGAATAAGTGGTCGGCCAAGTTGCTCGACCAAGACTAATCGCTGGCTGCTTTTGTACTAGACCCCACACACACCTGACACCTCCTTACATTATTTGAGTTAGCCTAAGAGTTTGGACCGGTACTGGGTTGTACACAGTCTAAAAACAAACACATCTCTCTCTTTACTTCTTTAGGTTACTGAAATGACTCTTGCTTATACCTACAAAGCTTTGGCCGATCATCACATCTATCTTGAAGGGACCTTGCTTAAACCCAATATGGTTACTCCCGGCCAGTCGAATCCAAAAAAGGCTACTCCAGAGGAAATTGGCTTGGCTACCGTTACTGCTCTTCGACGTGGAGTTCCGATTGCTGTCCCTGGTTTTTTAAATATTTTCCGAAAATTAATTTTTAATCTGTTTTAGGAGTCGTTTTCTTGTCTGGAGGTCAATCAGAAATTGAAGCCACTCAAAATTTGAATGCAATCAACAGTGTGCCGGGCCCTCGTCCATGGACTTTGACATTCTCTTATGGTCGTGCTTTGCAATCTTCTGTTTTGAAGAGTTGGAAGGGATCTGATGCTAATATTGCTGAGGCGCAGAAAGTTTTGCTTCATCGTGCAAAGGTTTGGAGGGGAAAAGTTAGAATGGGGTAGGGGGACTTCTTTTCGGCTGGGAACATTATTGTAGGATACCTCGGTACCATGATTGAGTGAGACGGCCTGATCAACTCCCACTGCCTATCCTAGTGACTGTCTTTATCGACTAGGGTGGGAAGAACTTTTAAAGGATCCATTAGCCTGGCCACTTCCCGTAATGGGTTCGAGGCTTCTAATTTTTTGATGGGTCAAGTTCTGGAATATAACCCGTAGGAGTTGTCCTTAGCCTTCTCTAAAACTTCAATAATTTTCTTATTTTTAAAGGCTAATGGAGACGCTCAACTGGGCAAATATACTGGTGAAGAAGGCGCTGCTTCCGCTGCTGAGTCTCTGTTTGTGGCTAAACACGCCTATTAAATATGTGCTTGGACAATTAATATAGAAAGGAAAGAACAGTTTTTTTATTAAAGATAGATTATATGCACCTAATGCTAATACATACATATATATTTTTATTATTATTCACTTTATGTTGCAAAGTATAGTGTAACACTTAATGTATTATTTTAAACTGTTCTAAAAATATAAAATTGATACTCTTAGATCTCGAAAAATCGATTAACAATGATTTTACGATTTAAAAAAAGCCTCTTTTCTGACTAATACCCGACCGGGCTGCGCCTCTATTCGTCCCTCCTAAGATTCGTCCCTCTGAAAAACCCAAATTCGTCTCACCCAATGAACGGAAATTTTTAATAAGTTTTCAACAATATACACTACCAAAATTAGGCAAACTTTAAATTGAATAAATGTTGATTACCCTGTTTCACGTCATAAGCCCTACCAACGATTTCCTCATGAAGCACACAATTTTAATATTCCAAATATTTATCCATAAATAGAGACAAAATTCCAAAATAATCTCAATTTATTTAATATTAGAATTACTTCCTCCTTCAATAGCTCCATTGTTGTTAGTGCTGTTGTTGCTACTTCCTCCTCCCCCTCCTCCTTTTCCTCGATAATTCAAATTTTTTAAAAATTTTAAATGAATTAGGGCAATAACAATAATTGAGTTATTAATTAATTCAATTGCTTCTCCTTGTAAAAGAGCTCTTCCATTAACGTTAATATGTCGTTTTCCAATATTTCGAAGTAAACAATTATTGTTTTCTGTCAGTTTAAATATTGCCTTTAATTAAAAAAATAAGAGAAATTAGAGGAGATTTTTAATTTTGTTTTTTTGAAGCTCACAAAAATGTCCGCAAGTTTTATCCGCAAATATTTAATTTTATTAAACAAGGATTATTTTTTGAGAAATATTCCTAGGTATAAATCAACGCTCATAAGAGAATTTTTATAAAAAAATGAAAATTCTCCACGGGAAACGAAAACGAAGTTTTTATGAGGTAAAAAAGAAACTCGCGGACAAAATTTGCGGACTTTTGAAGGAGAAAAAACCAAAAAAGGTATAAAGGTAAAGGACCATTCATTATTTATTTGACTTCTACACAGTTTATGAGGGCGAGTTTCGGGTCGGATCTTCCCAACAAATTTCTTCAGATCGAATTTCGAGTCCAAAAAGTCCTAGTTTTGTGTACCCGTGACATTTCTGGTGCGTTCTTCTCCATAAGAGGTTAACAATAAAACAAGGAGAGTTCCGTCTCATTCCCTACTCTTATAGAAAACCTATAAAAACTAGACCCAACTCTTTTTTAAATTTATTTTAAAAGAAACCTGTTTTCTACTAATATAAGAAGTTGGTCCTTCCAACGTTAAATTGACCTCAACATTGTGCCCTTAATTTAAATTTTTTTTAAATTTTCAAAAAATTTTAAACAAACTTTTTGTACTTCTCCCAATCAATACCCTCTCTTTTCTAACATCAAAAGTTGTACAACGTCCACAAAAAAGTCCAACAGTTTCAGGCGACATTATTGGTTCACTTGGCATAATTCCAATAATATTAGAAACTAAAACAGCAGCCCCTTCCCATTCTTTTGTTTCTCGTTCACAAATTGCTGCATTTCGAGTAAATTGGCGTTCTTCTACGTCCTTTTTTAGAAATTTAAAAAAAATTAAAAATTAGAAAAAAGAAAACCATTGGAAGTTGTTGACCATTGTTTACATCTGTTGAAGAACCTAATGAGTAGAGATCAAAAGTCTATGTGAAATTTAAAAAATTAATTTTTAAATAAAAAAAAAATCATTTTTGCGGACAAACATTTGCGGACAATCCCTATTTTTCCTTACAGAACATAGGGGTTTCTGATTAGCTTATAAAGCTACACCAGCCCATCATTCAGTGCCCGTTAAGTTCCAATTCCAATATGTATAGAGTTGATTTTGTCCGCAACCTTCAACAACCTTGCGGACAGATTTTGCGGACACCTCCTATTTATATTTTTTTTCAATCTTATCCGCAAATGTCACAGATCCTCAAAAAACGTTAAAACTTACAAAATTATCTTCATCTTGTAAATTATTTAATTGTTGTTGCTGTGTTGTTGTTACTCTTTGATCATTTAAAAGTCCATATAGCCTCAATTCCCTCCAATGTTCTTCCAATATTTTAACTGTTCTAGCATAATGAAAAGTAGTGTCCCTATTTTGTTCCAAAATTTTTGACAAAATTGAACTTATAGGTTGTGGAGCAGAAGAAGGAATTTGTCTCAATAAATTTTCTTCTGATAAAGAGAAGGGAATTCGTTCTTGTATTGATATAATTTTTTGTTTTTCCATTTGTTCCATTCTTCTTTTTGCAATTAAACTTGATTCTTCATCATATAAAAGTTCATACCAACGCTCTTCTATCTAAAAATTAAATAAAAATTATTTATTAAAAAAATTTTTTTTCGTAGAATCAAATGTCTTAAATGGACTGGGAAAAAGCTAACAAAAAATTTTTTTTGGAATTTAGGAATTATCAGAAGTTGTGTGTGAGTCCATTTTATTTTAGGTAGACTTTCACATGAATGGACTGGGTTAATAAGAAAAAAAATTGGGTCAGGTCCAATCGAATTTTCAAAAATTCCCTTTGGATCGAGTTTCGGGCCGAGAAAAGTCCGAGATTTTGAAGAATCGACCAATTCTTGCTTAATATAATCCTTGGACCCGACCCAAATTAAAAAAATTTTCTTAAATCCCTAAAATTATAACAAAAAAAATTATTAAAAAACTAACTTGTTCAAGCGTATAACGCCGAGAAAAACGCATTTGGGTATACACAATCCAGAGATCAGCAACCTAAACAAAACTTAAATAAAAATTAAAAATAATGTTAATTAACGTGTGTCACAGCAGCAATTAGAGCAATATCATCTTCAGGTGTCCATTGATTTAATAAAGCCAAAGAAGGTTGTAAATTTCTAATAATTGAAGTATTTACTTCTGGTGTTGTTTTTCTTCTATTTTTATTTGATTGTTGTTGTTGTGTTTTATCCATCTTAATTTTAAAATAATATAAAATTGATTGGAAAAAAGAGTAAAATACTGGGGGGAAAAGGTTGTTGGAAGCTAATATAAGGTAAGTACAAAGAATGGGTAGGGGATGGTTCAGTCCTAACACTGACCGTCATTCTCCTCAACATGACCGGCTCCCCCCGCAGCAACAACTTTTTTCCCGTTATTGGAACAACTTTTCCTGTCATTAAAAAACATCCCTAGACCAACACACCACAAGTTTGGTATTTCGAGGGCTTGTAAGGAGGGCTTCTTGGCATTATAAGATGTTCCAAAGACACCACCCAATTTATTCCTAAGTTAAAAAACATTAAAAAAACCTCATTTGAAGGAGCATTAAGTAACTGAACATTTCCACCTAACGCAGCAATATTATTATTGTTGTTGTTATTACAAGTAACAGGAATTCTGCTCGGAAATGTGTTGACAGATGGATTTAATATTGTATTATTATTAACATTTGTCACAATATGTTTTTCGTTTGAATGTCGTCGTTTAGGTGTTTGTTTATTCAATACAACACTTTCAACCAATTCATCATCAAATTTTGGTTTTTTAATGTCTCTGGTTGAACGACGACGAGGTTCATTAGGATTTTCAAGGCTTTCCATGGAAACTGAAAATGTGATATATTGAAGTATCAAAGGAATTTGGGTGGGAAGTTGTTTTTGAACCTCTTTATCCAACAAAAGCGAATTCAAAAGGGTTAAGGGGACGGCGCACGGCCCTTTTAAACCACTTTAAATCCGATCCCTGGATCTGACCTTATATTATCTCAAAATATTAAACAACAAAGAGGGTTTAAAAACAATTTGGACCATTAAGATCGTTATTAGAAATGCCATTAGATCCATATCTCTCTGCCACTCTTATCCCCACACCTCCTTTAAAACTAAAGCTCAAAAATTTTAAATCAAAAATTAAAAACCTGTGCCTTCATCAGTCATAACTCTTTTACCAATCTGGTTGTGATACATCTGTTGAGGTATAGAATGAAGCTCGTCTTTTTGTTCATTGCTGATAAGCGAATTTCCAGGTGAGTCCATTTTATATTCTAATTTCAAAAATTACAAAAAATCTGATTAATTTAAAATATTTTACAACGAGAAATTAAACGTTTGAAAACGCATTAGATTCAAAAAAAATTTCTTCATTCAAAAATTTATTAAAAAACCAATAAAACAACAGATTTTAACGACAAAAGAGAAGACAAAAAACTTAAACAAATGAAAATTTTGGAGGAACATTTTTTAGAGGGAGTCATTTTCCCAACAAAATTAATTTTTTACTTTTTCTAAATTAAAAAAAACAATAACATTATATTTTAAAATATCCTATGTCTTCTATAATTTTCTTTCCTCACTTCATTAATTTCAAAATACTTCCCTAATGCTTAAAAGCTGCAATAAATGTTTGAACCAAATTTTTAAGCTTATCATCCGTTGTTGTAGTAATTTGGCCTTCTTCACGAATAATTTTTAGCAATTCTTGCTCATGAGCACGAATATGTGCAAGAAATTCTTTTTCGAAACGAGTAATTTGTGAAGGGTCAATTTTGTCGAGATAACCTTTGACACCAGCATAAATTACAGCAACTTGTTCTTCAATAGCCATTGGAACATATTGACCCTTTAGGAAAAATTTTTTTAAATAAAATTCTAAAAATTTTAAGGAAAACCTGTTTGAGCAACTCAGTCAAACGAACACCACGATTGAGCAGTTGTTGTGTCGAAGCATCCAAATCAGAACCAAATTGAGCAAAAGCAGCAACCTCACGGTATTGTGCAAGTTCCAATTTCATTGAACCAGCAACCTTTTTAATTTTTAGGGTTTAAATAGGACCCCAAAGCCCGACCTCGTCTAACCAAAAAAATTTGACTAATAAAACCTTGACCCTACTACCCTACACAAGTTTCAATTCGGACACAGAATGATTCTGGCAAACCCGATCCCAAACTTTCCGACCCTGAAGTGTCAGGATTAGAATATAATAAATCCCCAACCCCTCCCATACCAAAAAATTCAAAAGAAAACCTGTTTCATAGATTTCGTCTGTGCAGCAGATCCTACACGAGATACAGACAAACCAACATTAATTGCAGGTCTAACACCTTTATAGAACAATTCAGTCTCCAAAAAGATTTGTCCATCGGTAATTGAAATGACGTTTGTTGGAATATAAGCAGACACGTCACCAGCTTGGGTCTCAATAATTGGTAAAGCTGTAAGAGATCCTCCCTTGTGTGTCTCATTCATTTTGGCAGCACGTTCAAGCAAACGAGAGTGCAAATAGAAAACGTCTCCTATAAATAACGATTGTTAATATTAGCCAAATAAATGACTTTAAAGAAAAATTGGATGAACAGGTGATGGAATAGGACAATCATGGAAAAGACCCAAACCCAAAACACAACCCGACTCATGCCAGTAGGTGTTAGTAGTTGGCGTCTGCAAGTTTCCAAAAAGTTATGGGTATATAAAAAAACCTGGATAAGCTTCACGTCCTGGAGGACGACGCAACAAAAGTGACATTTGTCTATATGCTACAGCTTGTTTTGAAAGGTCGTCATAAATAATTAATGCATGTTTTCCATTATCACGGAAGAATTCTCCCATCGCAGCTCCCGAATATGGTGCAAGGAATTGAAGAGGTGCTGCATCAGAAGCGGTAGCCGAAACGATGATTGTGTACCTAAAGAATGCGAACAAAAATTGTAACCCGAAAAAAACAAACTTCATAGCATCAGCATCAGTAAGTCGCTTCACAATTTGAGCAACAGTTGAACGCTTTTGACCAATAGCAACATAAATACAATAAAGCTTTTTCTTCTCATCATTGCTGGCATTAAAACGTTTTTGGTTGATAATTGTGTCAATAGCAATTGCAGTTTTACTAAAAAGTTTAAAGAGGAATTTATAATCACTAACAAAGGTCTTTCAGGTAGTCAGAGAAAATTTTCGGGAAAGGGGGGAAGCATTTTTGAAATAATGAGCTTTATAACATTGTTGCTAAAACCCCACTGCCGCAGGCTACATCCTAGTCGGTACATGCCTGAAAACATCCTCATCTCACTTGTGAACCTAGTCTAACGCAAAAAATCAGCAAAAAATACAAACCCAGTTTGACGATCTCCAATAATCAATTCACGCTGTCCCCTTCCAATTGGCACCAAAGAGTCAACTGCTTTCACTCCTGTCAGCATAGGCTCACGCACACCAAGACGTGGAATAATTCCTGGAGCTTTAACTTCAACACGCGAACGTTGAGAAACTTTTAAAGGTTTTCCATCAATTGGATTTCCTAGAGCATCAACAACGCGGCCCAACAATTCTTCACCGACACCAACGTCCACAATAGCCCCAGTCCGTTTAACAATATCTCCTTCACGAATAACCTTGTCATTTCCAAAGACGACAACACCAACATTGTCAGGTTCCAAGTTTAGAGCCATTCCCTTTTTAGAGAAAAAATTAAAGGTTAATATTGTTGAATTAGAGATTTAGAAGTCTAGTTTGCCCGGGTTTCTCATCGCTGCAGCCCATAACCCAACTAACAATAAGCCAGTAGAATCGAAAATCCAGGCCCGCCTTTTTAAAGTGAGCGTGGGATATCCTATACTAGCCCTAGAGTTGGATACGGACGGGATATTCCCGTATTCAAACCAGGAAGTTTTTGAACTTACTGGGTCTCTCCAAGGTCAGAATTCTCATGGATTGGAGTCCCAAAACCTGCCCAGGTCAATAGAATCGAAGAGTAGTCAAGTCCCGTTATCTAAAGTGGATGTGAGTTATCCGTCAGATATACAAGAGTCCTAGAGAGTTCCCTGATAAAACCCCAAAAAGTTTAAAAATAGAAACCTTCATTCCCGAATCAAATTCCACCATTTCCTCAGCCTGAATATTTTTAAGTCCATAAACACGAGCAATTCCGTCACCAATAGAAAGTACTCTTCCAGTCTCTTCCAAATTAATCTTTGTTTCTTGTCCAAGAATCTTTTCTTCCAAAATTCGAGAAACTTCAGCACTAGAAGCCGACAATTTTGAAGATGTTGAAAGAGCAGCAGCCTTCATAGTACATCCTGCTATGATGGAATTTGCACTTTGAACAAACTTTTTTGTGAAGATCATTTTTTAACAGAAGAAAAAAATTTTTTTGAAAGCTAAAAATGATTAAAAAGATTTTTCAAATTAAGCAAAAAATACAAGAGTTTCAAGCAAAACTCTAATATAACTTTTAAAGAAAAAAAGCTAGTTTGTGCACTTAACATTTTAAGCAATCTCGCTAGTTAGCAACGAAATTGAAACAAATAATCAATAGAAAAAATCTTTTTATAATTCTCGAATCACTAGAGAGAGAAATACGAGAAAGATAAAGCATCATACGATAACTTGATTTTTCTTGGCATAATGTGAAATTAAATTTTTCTAATCAAAGACGGTTGAGTGCCCAAAATTCGTCGCACTATTAGGGAAGACTCGACATTTTGCCAAAAACATATTTTGCCAATAAGGGTAAAAATACACGTTTTGCCAACAAGGTTGTTGACAAAACCTTTATTTTTAGCCCTACTGGCGAAATATCGTATTGGCAAAATGTGTTAACACAGTTATTTGTAAAAGGAATATTAAAAAGGAATTAATGAATAAAATATTCAAGAAAGAAAAGAAAAAGGAAATAAATCCAATTAAAAATTTAAATAATTATTCAGCTCCTTGAGGTTCTGGGTTGAGAACATTTGACAAGACCTGCAAAATTAAAATTTATCTTGGAAAACGCGCATTTTAAAAGTGAAAAAAGTCAAAATATAAATAAATATTAAGTTGCTCTTTAACTTTAGATCAGGAATTGGATCTCTTTTAAAAATCCGCAAATTTGAGCTAAAAATCCGCAAGTTTACAAAAGACCACAAAAATAATCCTCATCGATCTAAACCACAAAATTAGGAAAAATCCGCACATATCCGAGTCCTGGACACAAAAAATTTTTTTGACGAGCAACTCTTTATAGTTTAAAAAATTAAAAAAAAAGTCTGGGTAAAGTCTCTGGGTCCTTTAAAAAAATAAAGTCAGTCAAAAATTAAAAAAATCTCAAAAATTTTCCTCTTCATTATTTTCATACATAAACCAGAAAATATTCCTTAAATTTAAAAATATATTACCTAATTTTCATATATTCTAATAATATATTCTAATCTATATTCTAATTTCATATATTCTAATAAAGTGAAGAAAATCGCAAAGCGATTTGGACACTGAGCCCAGAAAATCAGAACAGAAAAATCAGAATAAAAATCAAAACAAAAATCAGAAAAAAATCGGAACAAAAAAATCAACAAAAATCGGAACAAAAATCAGAACAAAAATCTGTACAAAAGAATCAGAACAAAAATCAGAACAAAAAATAAGAACAAAAATCAGAACAAAAAAACAGAACAAACATCAGAATAAAAAGCAGAACAAAAAAATCAGAAAAAAAATCAGAACAAAAATCATAAAAAAAATCAGAAAATCATAACAAAAAATCAGAACAAAAATCTGTACAAAGAATCAGAACAAAAAAATCAGAACAATTATCAGAATAAAAATCAAAACAAAAATAAAACATAAAATCAGAACAAAAATCAGAACAAAAAATAAGAACAAAAATCAGAACAAAAATCAGAAAAAAAATCAGAAAATCATAACAAAAAATCAGAACAAAAATCTGTACAAAGAATCAGAACAAAAAAATCAGAACAATTATCAGAATAAAAATCAAAACAAAAATAAAACATAAAATCAGAACAAAAATCAGAACAAAAAATAAGAACAAAAATCAGAACAAAAAAACAGAACAAACATCAGAATAAAAAGCAGAACAAAAAAATCAGAAAAAAAATCAGAACAAAAAATCAGAACAAAAATAAAAATTTTAAAAATTGTTAAATTTATTTAAAATAATTTTTTATTAAAGAAAAAAGTGATTACACCATTTTGGACTCGAACCTTCAACCCCACCCACATAATCTAACACACTAACCACTACACCACTGAACAACTATTTGATTTTCGCTTTTAATTCTATATGTAAATACAATTTCCGACAAATTTCGACTTTTCGACCTTAAAAGTCAAAATTTCGAAAATCGGAAAACACTATCCGATCGGAAATACTTTTTTACATAGGTATGGAAATTTTCAGCTTTTTAAATTAATTTTAAAGGAAGATTTGTTCTTTTTTCGGAGTTAGATACCTAGAATTCTCTTATAGGGGGAAAGCGTGTTCTATCATATCCTCATTAATTTGATTTATTAGCCAAATTAATAATAATACAGCTAAAATAATACAGCAAATACAAACCATAAAAGCAATTACTGGAACAAAATATATCCAATATTTTTGAAGAAAGCTTCGATTGTCTTGTGTAGCACCCTGTTGACGAGCACGTTTTTCTTCTTCTATTCTACGCAAATATGTTGCGGTGTCAGGCCTATAATATTCTTTATGAAAACTTTTTTTAATTTTTTTTTTGCGGACAATATTTGCGGACGAAAATTGGTTTGCGGACAACATTTGCGGACAAAAAATTTTTTGCACCTTCAAAAAGTTGATATAATTAAACGATGGCACAGGACACTAACTGGACGTTTTTTTCCAATTTGAACACGCTTTTAGGTTTGTCCGCAAAAATTAAAATTTTCCTTAAATTTTTCAATTTTACAAAAATTACCCTGGAAGATCAACAATTCCTTGAACTCTAATAAGAAGTAATGGAGAAGGCGATTTTTCATTTATTTGTATATTGGTAGAATTGTTTATTACGCTAATTGGCGCTGGAGAATGCGTCAAGGAATGGATACGTTGATTGTCCAAATCAGCAGTAATAACCAATAAATGAACATATTTTGATTGAATATAACCCTCCTTTAAAATAAAATTAAGTAAAACTTGGGAGACCCAACGAGAACCAAAATATCTTCCAAAAGAACTTGGAATCAATCAAGGTATTAAAATGTGAATGTCCGCAAATATTGTCCGCAAAATTTTTTTTGTTAAATTAGGCAGTCTACATATTCACTTCGGTATTAAACGTCCAGTGGGTTGTGGATATAAATCTAACGATGTCTTTTAGATTTTAAGTATTAAACGCTAGTGGGTTATATGTAAATTTTACTACGAGTCTGTTTGGCAATAATTTAAAGTGTAGAACAGAAAAAAATTTTTGCGGACAAAAAATTTTTGAAAAAAATTCCGGACCTGTCTGAAACGGATTGTCTGAAAAAAGACAAGTTTCTGTTTTTTCAGAGAAGTTTCCGGACTTCTGAAAAATCAAGTGGAAGGTATCTTGGTATCGGAAAGTATCCCTTCCAGACAAACAAAAAAAAAATAAATTTCTAACCCCTAAAACAGAAAAGCAAACCTCTCCTCATTTATTTCAAAAAAAAACTCACAACAGAATTACTGCTAAATATTTGTCCACTTTTCATTTTATATTCTTTTTTTAAAGGATTTGTTTCCAAATCTTTTTTCCATTGAGCAATTACTTCTGTTGACGTTGCAATAAATTCTGCTGTTGCGGGAAGAATATTTTCAATATTGTGGCTTCCAACAAAAGGTTTTATACGGATTTGGCCAATTTGAAAGTAAATATCTTTGAAAAAATTAAAAAAATTTTTCGGAAAAAATATTTTTGCGGACAGTATTTGCGGACAAAATTTAACTAAAATTTATCGGAAAAATTTTTTTTCAGAAATTTTGTCTAAAAAATTTTTTTAGAAATTAAGAAAATAAACCTTCTATTGCATATTCCAATGGTACGGAGAATTCACGAAAGGCACTTGAAATGTCCAAAATAAATAAAAGAATAAAATATGGGAAAATATTTAATGGAAGCATTTTTGTGGTGCAAAATAACTAGAAATAAATTTTAAAAAATTTTATAAAGAAAATTTTCATCAAAATGAGAGTCAAAAAATATATTTATTTGCCTAAAACCCCCAAAAAAATTTTAAACTTAAATAACACTTTTTTGTGTTATCTTCTCCCAAAGTCCGCAATTTTTTTCCGCAAAAATCATTTTTAAAATTTCCTCCTTAAAAAACCTTTTTTATTGGAAGGACACAAAGGTAATGAATTTGGAGATATGTATGCTTTAGCAAAAAGAGAATGTTTCTGTTTAGGTAATATCCAAAAATAATCCTTCCTGAAAAATATATAGACTTGCGGATAAAAAGTTGCGGACTATGGAGACATAATAAAAAAAACTTAAAAATTTTTCAATAATTTATGGATATTTCCTCAAAAAATTCCATTAAAGGATCCAAAGAAGGAAAAAAAAATATTTTAAAAAATTAAAAAAAATTCCTTTCAGGTCTAAAACCTTTAAAAAAAAATTCAAAAATTTTTTATGTATAAATTAATTTTTTATTCTTTATATAGATATTTATTTTTGTGCATTCTCTGTATATAAAAGTATAAAATATATAAATATAAAATTTCTTTGTCGATTATGCACACAAAAAAAAAGAAAAAAAAATAAAATTAAAAATAAATTTAAAATGAAGAAAAACAACAAAAAAAAATTCTTTTAAAAAAGAGATTTGTTTAAAAATAAAAGTTTGAGGATTTTTTTTTATTGTAAACGATTTATAAATTAAATTATTTAAAGAAAATAGAATCTCTAAAATATATCCCCCTTCCTAATTTTTCAGAAAAAATATTATGGGCATTTAAAACAATTTATGACATTGTATCCGTCTCATGAAAAGTTATTTTAATTTTTAAAAGGTTTTTTTTTTAAATTTTAAGACGTTTGAGTTACATTAGGACGTCCGAGAAATAAGTTAAATTGTTCAGTAATGCTTATGGCCCCTAACATTTTTTGTTGGTGTTCGAGACTTAAAGACACTGTGAGAATCCGTTTTTAAAGGTTTTTTAAATTGAATTTTGGTTAGTTTTTACATTCGCGGCGGGTAAGGTTGCCGGCTATCCAAAATTCTTGGTTTGGTTCTCCTATTCGGTTTGTCAGAAACAATGGACCCAAGAAAAGAACATCCCAGCTTCTTAACCTTCAGAAAATTTTGTCCTTAATATTACCCTAACCACGGAAACAAAGGATAGAGAGAAAATAGAGATTCTATGAATTAGTTAAAAATAAAGAAAATTATTCAAAGAGAACTGGCTTATTTTTTAAGTTTAAAAAATTAAAAAAAAATTATTCAAAAAATATACCAATCCACACAAAATTTACTTTCCTTCCTTATTAGAAGTACCAGAAGTATCACTTGTATTAGTTGTAGTCGACGAAGTTGTACCCCCACCAGCTATTATTGGAGGAGACAAATTTAATGAAGAAGAAACTGGTGATCTACTAGCAGCAATTATTGGAAGAGAATCTGAGCTTATTTGTTTTGATATTGTTGATGAAGTTGTCAGTCCTCCACCTCCTCCGCCTCCTGGTGGTGGTGAAATTGTTGTTCCAGTATTTAATGTTTGATGTGATTGTGTTGTTAAAGATGATGTTATTGGAATTCCTCCTCCTTCTATTACATCTACACAAGCACTACTTCTACTCATTTTATGATGTTTTTGAATTGGTGTACGTTTGGTGCTTACACTAACGTTGCTTAATTCTTTTATAACATCAAAAATGCGTTTTTTGCCTAAAAAATTTGGAAAAAATTTTTGATGGAAAAGTTTTGTTAATGGGCACACCCTAACAAGGTTAGATATCAACAAGATATATAACTTTGCTCAACATTATCTAATCCCAGATATGAAACCCTGGAAATGGTTCGATTCAGCTCAACGAGAATCACTTTACCAAGAGTACGAGATATTATGTTTGGTCCCCGGTCTGTCAAGAAAAACATTCTAGGGGAAGAGGGATGTCGGAGAATAGCCTAAAAACAATAGTCGGTCGGAGAGGGGAGTCAGTGACCAACCATAAATCATCTAAAAATAAGTCGTCCGAGACTAGTTAAACTTGAACTAGGTTAAATAGTTTGCGGCTCATTAGACTCTCATATCAGTACCTTGGTAATTTCTGTAACAATTTCCAAGTCAAAAATAAATAAAATTTCAAACCTTTAGCTTTTGCTGCATCCAATACACCTTTATAAATTGGAGAGCGAAGAAAACTTTAAAAAACAATGAATTCGAATTAATTTTTAAAATTGAAAAAAAACCGTGGATATGAATCTTTACTCATTAAAGTAAAAACGTGTTCTTCAGCCAGCGAAAAGGCAAAACGTCTAGAAGTATGAGATTCATTTATACATTTAAGTGTTTCATCAAGAGTACGAGAGTCAACATTAACCTTTAAAAAATTTTTTTCAACTTTTAAAATTAATTTTTAAAAAAAACCTGACAAGGAGAACCAGCAGCCAAATATTCATCCAAAATTAATTGAGCTTTAGTTTCTATTTGTGAATTTGTCGAATATTTCAAATCTTGAATAGACATCCAAAAACGAAGATTTTCGGAAGAAAATTCGGAATCAAGGAATGATTCTAGCACCTGGAAAAATGTAAAAAATTATTTAAAAATTAAAGAAAAATTTAAAGAAATTTTTCAAGAGCTAAAAATTTATTAGGGCCTGCAAAAATGGAGGATACGATGCTGATATACCAAACGCCGAAATGCTAAACTCCCAAATGACAGAGAAATACCAAAACGCGGATTGTTAACAACCTCACACGTTTATGAAACCCTCATAGTTGTTGAAACAGACCCAAGTAAGTTTGGTACTCTGGCAGTTTTTGAAGGCTGGTACTTCGGCTTTTTGGCATTTATAAGAAAATTAAATTTTAAAATTTTCTATAAAGAACTAGCTCTCAAATTTTAGTCAAAAATTTAACATTTAAAAAATTAAAAAAATAAAACCTGTCTTCCAATAGGATCTCTAACCAACTCAATAACACTTAATCCCCAACGCTTAACACGTCTTTCCGTAGGCACTTCAACACTTGAAAAAAAGAAAATTTAATTAAACCATCAAAAAATCAAAAGTAAACTTGTCAGCATTTAAAACCCAAAGTGTTGAGTCATCAGAAATCCAAGGATTCGAAGGCAACGGCGATGAAAGAAATGGGTCATATTCTGCAAATTGTTCCGTCCAATTAGTCATTCTTCAAAAAATAAATTTTTTAGAAAAACTCAGAGAATTTCTTACATTTCACTAGCCTTAAGCATTTTTAACCAAGGCTTAGTCTTTAGAGCTAATCGTAGACGTTCAATTGTTGTGTGAAGCTAATAAAAAGAATTAATGATATTAACCAATTATTTTTTAAATTTACATGGCTAATAGTAGGCCTCCGAATTTTGCGGTCTAAAAGAAAAAAAATAAAGAATAAAAGAAATTAACATAAAAACTAACCAAGCTTTTGTAAACCTTCTTCAAAGACCATGTTTGAATGACCTAAAAGGATACGATTAAAAAATTTTGAAAAAAAAATTAAGGAAAAGGATCAAGAAACATACACATGAGAAACATGTCCCACCCTAAAATTATTCCACAAAAAAAGGACTTGAACTTATTCTAATTGTAACACCAACCCGAGCCTCCCCAATACACTAAAACGCCAATAGACTACTCCACAAATTAAATGTCTTTTCAGGGAAATCCCACCCCTATAAAATTCGTATAAAAATAACCTGGCCTTCTCGTTCTCCAAAAAGCTCTTTCTTCAGTGTCAAAAACAACTTTTTCAGCCTTTTTGCGTTCTTTTAAAGCCTTAAGTTGAAGTTCTGCTTGGGCAGAGATGAAAGTCCACATATGGCTCAAAAGTTCGAAAGACCTATTGTAAGCATCTGCTTCTTCCTCGTCCAGTCCATGTTTCAGTTCATTGCGTAAAAGACGTTTTGAAAGATATATGGCTGTTAAAAAAGAAAAAATAAATTTAAAGAGTAAAATTAAACGAAACCATATTCAACATTATCTGCTTGTTGAGCATGTGAAGGCCAAAAATATGGAAGTTGTATCCTATATAGAGTTCCATCTTCCTTTAAAAATAAATAAAAAATAGGAAATAGAAGTAAATCTGCTTTGGTAAAAATTTTTTGATTTTTAAAGTAGAGAGAAGGACAGAGACCTGTCGTTTCCGTGTCAATTTATCAAAAGGATTCAAACCAAACAACACATTAAAACGCTCCCCACTAGAAAATACAGTGGGGTGCAAAAGTAATTGCGCGCCTATCAACGAATTTTAAGGAGTGGTCATATTGAAAGCATGGCTATCACGAGATGAGAAAAAATCGGTCCGAGTCGCCTTTTCGAAAAATTCTCAAATCGGGTATGTGGTCAGAAAAGACAGGGTTTCGGTTTTAGGACAAGGCAGTTAATTTAACGTGTGGGAATAAATCAAAAATTATATAAACCTTAACACTCTGCGCATGCACATCAATAACCGGAAAGATGTAGCCATACTGCAAAAGCATTGTTGCAAAATGGACAGCTTCCCCAACATCCTCAGCCGTCATAACAGTTGAAGAGGGCTGGTTTGAAGATGAAGGCGAGGAAGAAGCATAGAAAGCATTATGTATATGTTGAACCAAAACTTGGCCAGTAATAGCTTGAGGCACTGAGACACGAAAGTATTTGTGAGTTTTGAGGTGGGCAGAGTTGAGAATCCGAAGAAGGACAGTGTCCATCTAAAAATAAATTTTAAGAGGGATTTTAGACCAGGGATGGACGCAACTGCGGATTGCGTGTTTTTTGGACTTGCGGACTGTGGCCGCGGATTTTAAAATTAAATTTGCGGACTGCGGCTGCAGAAAATTTTTTCAGTTGCGCCCACCCCTGTTCTAGACAGAAAAATTTTAGAAAAATTTTCAAAAATTAAAAAAAACCTTCTGCAAAATGTTGTTTTTAGTTTCAGGCACAAAAGGTGCTGCAGTACTCGAAGAAGGCAGTGACGTCATTTTGTGAATTGGTAAGTGTTGTTATATTTTAGTTAAAAGAACCGTCAAGGTAAAAAACTGAAAAAGAAAAAATTAAAAATTAGAGAAAATTTGAGAAAAAAATTTTCGAAAATTAAAAAGAAAAATTAAAAAAAAATTTTTTTTAATAAAAAAACTTGGAATCAAGCAACAAAAAAAGCAAGTCAAAAAAGGAAAGCTTGGGAGATTATTATAGAAATATGCCATATAAAGTAAAAAAAATTTTTTTTTTCTTTTAGTCTTGCCAATATTTTTCTTGCTGACTCTGACGACTTTGGGAGAAAGACTTGGCAATTTAGGGGAAAAGGGGTATAAAACAAGTGTAAAAAAGAGAGCAACAACAAAACAACAATAGACGGAAATGTGAAAGAGCAACAAAATCGATGATGAGGAAGAAAAAAAAGAAAAGATGTCCTAGCAAAAGTGTCCCTTTAACTCTTTTTTAGCTGTGCAGCAGCTTTTTTTCATCTTGTTATCTTTACAATTTTGCAGGAGGAAAAAGTAGAGGAGAAATTAAAGGAAGACGGAACGAGACAGACGGAAAATAGAGTCTTTTTGGTTTTCTTTAATTTTAGACTCTAACAAACAAAGAAAAAATTCAACAAAAAATAAAAAGGCTAATAGAGTCTAACCAAAAAATTTATATTCGTTAGTTGACAGTCCCAGACTCAAATGTCACTTTTGATTTTTGTTTTGGTTTTTCATAATACCAAATACCAATTATACACACAGTTGACTTTTTCACAAAAAGTCGAACAGAATGGGCTCTCTCTAGTTAAATTTCTTTTCTCGTTTTCTCTAGCTCGGTCTCTCGTATTAAGCATTACACTCTTCTTTATTTTTTAGAAATCTTCAAATTTTCTTTTTAGCTGTATTTAATTTTAAAGTTAAAAATGTTTGCTTTTTCTTCCATTGCAAAAAGATGTGCGAAACCATTAATATTCTCAACTCGTACGCTTATTGAAATAGGACCTCCTGATGCAGCTCCTTTGAATTCTCCTATTGAGGTTTTTTTAATTTTTTGATCATTTTTGACTTACTTTTTCAGGGTCAAGGGAAATATATGAAAAGACCAGCTGTTATCCCAGCTGTTGAATCCAGTGGTAAGGAGACTGTAGACGTTCTCGGTGAAAGACACAAATTGCCTGAAGTTATTCCACTTGAAGTTGACTCGAATAAAGAAGTTATGGATATTGGGGGAGTGCCTGAGGAGCATCGAGAGGTTTTTTAAAAATTTCTAAAAAATTAATCCCGCCTTTAAAGGGAAGACGCGCAGTGATTTATAAACCTGCCAGAAATGCAATGCAATCGGGTTGGAATAATGTTACTGCCTGGAAGATTGAATTAGACAATCGAGAACGTTGGGAGGATCAGACGATTGGTTGGTGTAGCAGGTAATTTTTTAATAAGTTCAAAAATGGCCTCTGATTTAGTACTTGCGTCAAAATTATTTTTGGATTTTGGAGTTTACTTTGAATTCCGTTACACATTTTTCCTCGTTTTAGGGATTTTTTTCTGACTACTTTCGTTTACCACTGGGTCGCTGAACTGATGTCACGGTTACCCAATACCCGAAATTCGAAACCCTGACAATTTTCCGATCTGATTTTCTCTTCCCGCTGCTTAAAATAACTCACAATCAGATAAATATAACCAAAATATAAATTAAACGTACTTGTTCTTGGAATCCTCTCAAATCAATTTTTTAATTTTCAAAATTTTTCTAGTGGAGATCCATTGAGTAACATCAATATGGCTTTGTCATTTGCCTCTAAAGATGATGCAATTAACTTTTGTGAGAAAAATCGTTGGGCCTACGAAATACGCGAACCTGAAGAGAGAAAAATTGTTCCAAAGGCGTATGGTTCTAATTTTCATTGGAATAAACGAACGAGGGTTTCGACTAAATAATCTTCTAAGAAATATAGGAATATGTTTAAAAAGGTTCTGTTAGTGTATTTCCCGGATTTTTCTTTTCTATAAATAAAATTTTTTTGTATATTTTTTTTATAAAAATTATTTGATTTTTAATCAACTAAAATATTTCTTTTTGTTAAATTTTTTCTTAATTTTTGACACTTTTATGCTAGGGATGGGTCGGGTTTCCCGATACATGAGGGCTTAAACCCAGACTTTTTTCGACCCGACAACTTTTCTTTTCAACCCAATGAGAAAAATTTTTTATTTTTTAGATTAACAAAAATTTTGTTTTTAATGTCTACAGAAAATAATTCAGAGGTTCTAAATAATTTTGGATCTGATCAAACAAGTGTAAAAAATTTATTAATTGAAAATGGACAGCTTATTGAAACTGCTGCTACTTGTCAGAGGATGGGACGTCTTGAGGTTTTTTTATTTTTCGGGGGATTTGGATATCTCCTTTTATTATTTTTTGGGTTTCTAAATTCTTGGAATTTTTTTTTAAAAATTTTTAAAAAATTTCATTTTCGATTCCTTTTACAAGTTGACAATCATTTTTATTACACTAATTTTCAGGAGTCGTTAAAATGTCAGGAAACGCTTCGCAAAAATTTAATACTTTTAGCAAAGTTAGTTGAGCCATATTGTGGTGCCCAAATAATTCAGGTTTCTTGAATTATTTTTTGTCAAAATTTTTCTGACTGAATCTTTTTTTCTGAAATTTTCAAAAAATCTTTTCAAAAAATTTTTCAAAATTTTTTCTCTCCAAATCAATCCAAAAAAAATTTTTTTAAAGGAGATAGGGCCATCCACAGCAGTTCAACAACAACAAGTACCAACACCTGTATCAACTCAACAACAATCTTCTACAAATAATTCTATCCCTCCTCCACAGCAACAACCTGAGTCTTCTCCCCAAAATGAAAGAACACCTTCTCAACCTTTAATTAATTCAAATATTTCTCCAAACCAACAACAACAATTAACACAACAAAATATTAATCAAATTCAACAACAGCAACAATTATTACAGCCACCCCAACAACAACAGCAACTTTATATTAATGCACAACAAGCAAATATGCCAACAAATCAACAACAACACTTTTCTGTAAATTAATTTTTTTCAATTTTCTAAAGTTTCTCTCCTCATTTCCCCAGGGTTGCTTAACTTACCAGATTGGACACCATTTTTTAGTCTTTTCCCTAACCCACTTTTTTTTCCTTTTCTGGTCTGCTGTAGTATTTTTTGTTCGAAAGTTCACAAAAAATCCTCTAGACCATTCTTACGAATTTTCTGATTTTTTCTCCAAAATCTATTCAGAAATCTCCTATTCAATTTTATAGCCTTCACAACGTCAACAACAGCAACAATTACAACCAAATCCTGTCTCTCCTCAACAACAACAATATATTCAACAGCAAAGATCCATCCCTTATGGAATTGTCCCTCCTCATGTTTATGTTGCCCAACAACAACCACAACAACATCAACAGCAAAATTCTTTAATGGCTGCTCCATATGGATTTTCTGGTTTTTTTAGATTTTAAAGACTAGGGTTTTTTCGGGAGGGGGGAAGGCCTACCACCGGTTACGGGCCTGGTTGTGTCGGTACTGGCTGGTCTGGGCTCATTTCATGGTCCTGTTCTATCTCCCATCCTATGAATTTTTCCACAACGTGAACACTGAAAATAAAATTTTCCAGGTCAACCAAACGCCCTCTATGGAGGACAACCAACTCCACAAGGCTTTAATCCTCAATCTTCAACACAAGCACAGATGTATCATCATCATATGATGCAACAACAACAGCAACAGCAAAATCATTATCAACCACAAGTAGCACCTTCTCCACATTCAAATATTCAACAAAACTCACAAGCTAGTGGAGGGATTCAACATCAAAGATGAATTTAAATTTTCGTGGGCAATTCAAATTTACCTGTGTAACTAACTCTTTAAAAAATATTTTTTTAATTTTTTAGATGCTATTTTTTAAAATTAAAATTTTTTTCTAAATTTGTGATAAAATTTAAAAAAAATTTTTTGCTTATTTAATGATGAAAAAACAACTTTTTCCATTTAAAAAATATTATGGCAGGTAGCTAGTATTAATAAAAAATAACAAAAAAATTTTAGCTCTTAGAAAATTTTTCTATACATGAAGTAATACTAACCGCAACCACCTAAAGATTAAAAATTTATTTTTTTTATTGAAAATAAAATTAACCACATCCACCGCATCCTCCACAACCACCTGTGAAAGTCAGAATTAATTTAAGAATTAAAGAATTTTTTAGAAAATTTTACCACAGCCGCCGCAAGCACCACAGGCTCCACAAGCACCGCATGCACCTTTATTAGTGTTTTAAATTAGTTTGAAAATTTTGAGGTCTATATTTATAATTTTGACGAAATGGGCATTTTTCTTCGTTATCAAAAAATGGATAATTTCTTGACTGATTTTTGTTCAATAACCCTTTGGGATATTCAACCCATTTGGGATCAACCCATAAGATCAACCCCTAGGTGTTCCAAACTCAAAGCATCTAGAGAGGATTTGGGTGTTGTCTATTTATTAATCAAAATCGTACCACACGCTGAACCGCCAGCCCCATCTCCCCCTCCATCACAACCACCACCACCACCTTCAGCACCACTGCACATATTCATCAACAAAAGTGGCAAAAATTCTGTTCCGCCAAAATCGTGGTGATGTCTTTGTGCTGCACTTATTAAACGATTTGTGGGTAATGAACGGCCTGAAAATATTCTTTTAAAAATAAAAATTTTTTCTAAACCATAGCCGCATGCAACAGTCATCGGCCAACGTTGACATTGATGGCCAATTTTGTTGGTATCTTTTACACTGCGGACCTTATCTAAAAAATATTTCAATAAAATTTGTTTGATGTCCAATAATTAGAGGTACGGACAAAATGGTGTCGAGAGGCAAAAAAGACAAAATGGACCTACGAGCAAAAAGAGACAAAATGGTACATTGGGCAAAAAGAGACAAAATAGTTCTCTTGAACTAAATTACCCCAATAAAAAAATAGAAGAGAACGACCTGGACCAAGAGTATTTAAGAATTACCCCCTCTCTAATTAAAACCCCAATCTAAAAATAATTCCCTCTCAAAATAATATACCCGGATTGCAAAGAATAAAAAGTGTTCCAATTCCAAAAATACAAGCCAAATGTTCAGCTGTCTGGGTTGAACGACAATGCATTCTACGTCCATTTAATTGTGCTTGGGCATCTTTAATTTAATTTAAAAAATTAAAAAAATTTTTTTAAAAAACCTCCAATGCTGAAGACTGTTGATCCATTCGCCCCGGGGAGTTGGAAATTTTGAACGGTATTCCTTAGCAAATTGAAAAGCTCTACGTTCAGTGCGCCTGGAGCGCCACTTATACCCTATAGATTAAAGAAAAATTTATTTGGAATTTTCTAATTTTGTTCGTTTTTAGGCTTTATGACCCAAAGGACAAATAAGAAAACAGTAACTTGGTTTTCCGGACAAAAACAAAAGTTCGCGATCCGAGACCGGGGTTTTCGGTTATTCCGATAAAATTCGGTTTCTAGAGGCTTCCTTGGGTTTAACACGGAAAACCTGGCCCGGATCGGTTTGAAAGAAAAAAAACCCGGATACCGGCCCGAATGTGGAACTCTAATTATTAAGGTTGGGGTTCACCACACCTTCAAGAAAAAGAAAATAAAATAAAAATAACCTTATGATACCGATCACCAGCCTGTTTCCTAACAAATCCTTGCCAACGCCCTTTTAAAATAGCAAAATCCCCATCACGATTAAGGACAATAAATGCCCTTTCATCTGCTGCCGGATGAGAAATATTTGGGAGAAATTGCAAATTTTCATCCAATTGTTGTTTTGAAGGTAAAGAATCTGCCCCAATTAAATGTGCCATACATAAAAGACGTTGCTCTGCTCCAAAAACCAAAATCATTGCTTTAAAAAATTTTTTTTCACACAAATTTAAAAAATTAAAAACAAACAAAGTAGTAGAGGAGCACTATGAACAACTTGTACAAAATATTTTGTGCCATCTCGAACATCGACCAAACTGGAAAAAAAAATTTTGTATTAGTGTTTGGGGTAACAAAAGTATTTTAGGGTATAGACGACAAAATGGTACTTCCCGTAAAAAACGACAATATGGTACACGGGCAAAACAGACAAAATGGTACATAGGTGAAAATAGACAAAATAGCCACTCACTGTAGAGTTTGTCTCATAAAGAAAAAATCTTTAACTGTCTCTCTTATTCTCTATAATTTTATTTTTTCTCTTTTCACTTTACTATTCTCCTTCCACTTTTATCTTTATAAATAAAAAAACATTCTCTCTCACATATTTTCTCCCAATAAATTCCATCCCTTTTCTACTCCCCATTCTTTTTAGTTTAAACGAAAATTCATTTCTCTAGTTACTTTTCTAGTTTAGCCATCGCTTCTCGGCCTTTTGGCTAAGATCAAAGTGTAGTATCTGTTCTTTACGGCTTAATCTCCGTAACGACCCCTACCGGGGTCAAAGAGATTAACCAATTTTTGGAAAAGGGCGTGAGGTGGAAGCTTGCTTCCTCTCTGCCGCGCGTCGGCCCGGTCTTGCACTTACCTCCGGGAACGGCGCATTCCTCCCATTTATGGGAGGATCAAAATCTTGAAATGATAGTCTTAAGGCTAATAGGAAAAAAGCTTTTGTCCGTTTTCCCCGTACGTACCGTATTGTCGTTTCGGCTCTATTACACAATATACGTCCAATCAACTATTATGCGTCCAATCAACTTTTATACGTCCAATCAAAGTTTATACGTCCAATGAAAATTTATGCGTCCAATCAAATTTTTATACGTCCAATAAAAGTTTATGCGTCCAAATAAATTTTTATATGTCCAGTGAAAAAATAAATTCAGAAAAAATCAAAATAATTTTTATTTATTATAACGCCTTGCTCAAGAGGGGTTAATAGAAACAACCGTCCCCGTCACTGGAACAACCGTCCTCGTCACTGGATCAATCTCAAATCCGGTTTAAAATGGATTCGGATCCGGATTTGGCAATGGAGCCGGGCCGGATCCAGCCGGATTTTTCTGGATTAATCCGGTCGGGAAAAAATCCGCAGATCGCGAAAAAACCCGGATTTGGTATCCAGACTCTTGAAAAATCCGGCCGGATCCGGCCCGGTCACTAATAAAAATGTGTTTGGACATATAAAATTTGATTGGACGCATAAACTTTTCATTGGACGAATAAATTTTTATTGGACGCATAATCTTTTCATTGGACGTATAAACTTTAATTGGACGTATAAAAGTTGATTGGACGCATAATAGTTGATTGGACGTATATTGTGTAATAGAGCCGTCGTTTCTTCCCTTATGTACCATTTTGTCTCCCTTCAAGACATCTACGTTACTCGCCAAAAAATTTTTTATCTCCCTAGCCTAGTACGATTTTAATCCAAAAAAAAATCAATTTACTTATGTAAAGCAACATATATTTTTGCTCCAGGCTGTAATTGGGCCCGATTTAAAGCCGCAGCTTGACACAAAGTCCAAAGACGAGAATCTTCTGTTGTTAGCTGTTGTTCTCTATATTCCCCAGCTTGTAATTCCAATTCACGGTTTAAGGACACACTTGTTGTTATATTTATTTTTGCATGTTCTCCATTGACATTTTCTAATTGAAGTTGAACTACGTTTTGGGAAGATTTTGAATTTATGTTTGATGATATTTGGAGGGGTAATAACTTGAAAAAATGAGGGGGAATATTTTTTTAATTAAAAAAATTTTTTTAGAGATTTACCTTATCGAGTGGCAAACGACCCTGAAAATAAAAAAAATACAAATTAGTCGTTAAAAAATTTTCCAGGTTAATCCCTTAGAGCCTTAAACCCTAGAGGGATTGGGGGACTTAAATCCAAGGATTAACCCCAAAAGGAAATCAAAGGGAAGAGAATAAATTCTAGACCCCAAGGGTGTGTTTAAAAGTGAGGTTTTTAATTAAGGCACCCTTCGTTATAAGGTACGATTTTTTCCTAAAGAGGCCAAAACCTCTAAAAGAGGAGAGGTTATAGGCTGTGACAGAACGACTGTTTTGTGTTTTAAAATATCAAAAAAAATTTTCCCGGCTCTCGACAATCCCCCTCCCCCTCAACCTAAATAAATTAAAAAAAAAGAAATTTACTTTAAGTTTAACCAAATCCCTTTTATGCAAAAAAACTTTATCAAACAATTCCAGTTCCACAACAAATTCTTTTGCCGTTTTTCTTTCAAAAGGGAATTTAACAATTGAAGGGATTTGTTGTGTTGAGGACGAAGAATTAATTATTGTTGATAAATAATTTGAAGAAGATGTTGAGGGTTGTTGTTGGGAAGATGTTGAGGATGTAGATGAACTTGTTGATGTTGAAGAAGCTGAACCTGTCGAATTTTTTGAATGTCCGTTTGTTGCTTGCGTTTTGGCAACATTTTTGTTGTTTTGTATACATTTTAAGCCGCATGGATTTGGTTGCCAAATAAGAGAAAATGAAGGTCTTGTTACCTTTTTTTGTTAAAAAATTATTAGAATTTACAAAAATGGGTAACCTCAACGGATGACCCTATAACTTATGAAGGGATTGTTACTTATTTGTGTTCTTTGTACCAATTGATAGAGCATTAAATAGGCTACAATATACCAAAAAATAAAAATTCCTGACAGACTGGTAAAAAAGTTCTGATCGATAAAGTGCCGAAAAATCAGATTTTTTTGAAAAGGTAAATTTTAGACCATAACTTTTTTTATCAATCAATCGAGAATTTTGATTTTTTGGTACCATGTAGTCCATTTAACCCTCTATCCATTGATACCATGAAAACTAAAAATTATCCACCCCTTCCTGAGTTATAGGGCCAGGACTCGGTTGAACTGCTCCGCATAAATAAAGACTCCAACTTCCTTCAAAATAGGAAGTCGGAGGTCCTCGAAAGAATATAAAGATCATTAAAATAAGAAATAAAAACCTGTTTATCCCACAATTGAGCACTAAATGTGCTTATCTTCTTCCCGCCATAACGAAGCTTTAGTCGTAATTGTTCCCTCTGAACAGGCAATTCTTTTAGTACAATTGAGGGAATATGAATATTTCCGTAAGCGAGATTAGAAGCATTATTACTACTTTCGTCATCAGATTCAAGGCAAAGAAAGGCTGGTGCATTGTGTCCACTTTTTTGAGAAAAATAAAAAAATTTATTTTGGGGACTTTTTTTGCGGACTCGTTTTGCGGACTTTTCTTAAAAATATTCTTAGTTTCCGTTACACATTAGTTTTTTGGTAAATTATACAGACTAAAATAATTGTAAAAAAAGTCCGCAAATTTTGTCCGCAAAAAATTTTTAAATAAAAAATTTACCGAAACATACAACCTCTCCGCCAAAAATTATTTTTAAAATGAGAAGCCCAAGCTTTTTTAGTAAATGCCTCGCCACGAAGTAATTTACTTCCTTTGTTACGGTCATTAATAGAATCATCATGTTTAAGTAGAGAACCAAATATTGCTACACAATTCTTAAAAAAATTTTTTTAGAATTTATTTGAGCAGATTTTTTAATTGGAGTTGACCGAGACTGGGATCCTCCGAAAAATTATGAAAATTAAATATTTAAGTCCGCAGACATTTGCGGACTTAAACCTGCGGACATTTCCTGTTTTAACAGTTTCTCTACATGGTTGGCGGTTCCTAAGAAATTTTTGAATACCCTTATCCATGCCCGAATGAATTTTTCCTAGAGTTAAGAACCGACCCGAAAATTTCCGGAGGTCCTGGGGCCGCCAACCCTAGCCAAAAAATTTCTAAAAAATTTTAAAATTAAAAAATAACCCTAAAATAATCTTCTGGATGAACTTGATGTGTATGCCAAACAAGATCAAAATCATAACAAGGAGTTAAAAATTGGTCAGAATATGTTTGTTTTAGTTGAAGAAAATTAATATAGCGATCAATTGCATCATTTAAAAAACGTGGAGAAGTATAATGAGGTAAAGATATCTTGAAAATAATTTAGTAGATATTTTGAAAAGATAGTCGACCCTCGCTATAAGATAGATATTCCATTGAAGCTGAAAATTTTACCCTTAAAAAGGGAGTCTTAAATAGATTCACAACCAAGGATTGGCGGATCTGGGAAATTTATTTTAATGACATTAGGAATTTGCGGACGACGAAAAAATTAGCGGACAAAATTTGCAGACAAACATGCAGTCCTTCGAAATGGCCAGTGGGCGCATCACAGTGGCAAACCCAAAACGTATCTAAATCGAGGTAGATGTGTCCAATTTCGGATTTATCTTATAGCGAGACTCGTCAATCAAAAAATTAATTTAAAAAAAACTTGATAATTAAAATTCCTCTGCCTTTGAACAGCTTCAACAATATCATATTTACTTTTTTGTTTGTAAGGTTTAGATGAACTTGATAAAAATTCATAAGGCTCTTCAGGGCAAAAGTTGTTCCACGCTGAGACTGACTAAATTTAATAATGTTAAAAATATTTTTATTACAAAGATTTACCTGTTCATAACGTTGTTGAATCTTAAAAATTAATTTATAAAATTTATTTAAATGTGAATTTGAGATTTGCGGACAGAAAAAATTTGCAGACAAAATTTGCGGACAAAAAATTTGCGGACAAACATGCACTCTTGAAAAAGGCCTTTGGTTATTCAACCATACGGTACTATTCTCGTGTCTTATCGCAAAGTAAAACTTAGTGGAGTCCGCAAAAAGTTGACGGTTGTCCGCAAATATCGGAGTCCGCAAAAAGCTTCCCCCAATTATAAAAAAATAACCTCATCAGCACTCAACAATTTGTGGTCTACCACAGTACCACAAATTGCTACACAATCTTCTCTATAAGAAACAGGAGAGAGCATATGAACATGCCAAACCCAATGTACATCCAATGGGGGAATGTTAAGTAAATCTGGCTTTGACGCCTTAAAAAATTTCAAGAAAAAAATTTTTCAAAAAAATTTTCAAAAAAATTTTTCAAAAAATTTTCAAAAAAACCTGTGCCGGTAACCAAAAACATTCATATCTTCTAATTGCATTAGCTACAACAATTCGGTCATAAAGTACAGGTGCTTTTCTGTCAATCATTCTGAGGAAGTTTATTTCTCGTTGACAAGCAGTTAGTAAGTCTATTGTTATACAGTTACGCTGAAAATTAAAAAAATTTTTTTAATTAAAAAATTTTAATAGAATAAGGTCCGGAAAATTTTTTGAAAATTATTTTTAAATGTAGAGTTACGGTGAAATTTTAAGAAAAGACAGCCTTCCTCCGCAAATTTATTGGCAATTTTTACTTGGCAAAATGTCGCTTTTCCCCTTGTTGGCAATTTGTCTAGGTACGCATTTAACGCATACAGAGGAGAGAAGAAATAGAGGAGAGTAGAAAAGAGAAAAATAAAAAATGAGAGAGAAAGGTAAACAAACAAAGAATATATACATGCGAGAACAGCGACACTTTTCTCTAACAATTTCTCAACCTATTATATATAGTGGAAATTTTAGTAATAAAGTGTTCATTCCAAATGGACATATACTAAAATTGGAACAATACAGAGAAGATTAGCATGGCCCCTGCGCAAGGATGACACGCAAATTCGTGAAGCGTTCCAAATTTTTTGTCTTTTTCAGGAAAATTTTTTTTTAATTTTTTACGCTTCCCCTAAGACGCTTCCCTTCGAAGATTTTTTCGTTTCAAAACAGCTCTGGGTCAGACCCAGAAACAAGAAGCCCCTGCCTCACAAAATTAAATTTTAAAAATAATTCTCGTTTCAATTACCATTTGTTCATGTGTTGATTTTAATGATGGAACTAAAATTTGTTTAAAATCAACATCTTGTTGAGTAGTTGGAACAAATATAGTGTTATTATTAATTATTTTATTTTTATTATTTTTATTTTCTTCATTTTGTGGGTGTTTTAAATTATTATTTTGTGTCGATGTTTCAGCACCTTTTGAAGTTTCAGTTGATTCATTACCCATATTTTTATTTAGAAAAATCTTTTTAAAAAAATTAAAATTTAATAATTCAGTTATAATATTGGGTGGTTTAAATTAACTTTAAAAAAAAGAACATTTAAATTGTTTCAATATTTAAGAAAAAAGTTTATCAAATTATTATTGTTTTAAATCAATGCGCTCATGTGTAATTAATTAAATTAAAAAGGGGAAGTAAAAAAACTTAAGATAAAAAATGAATTAATAAATTAAAAAAGAGTTCTCTAGTTTAGGAGACGCATCCCCTAAGCCCCATCATATGTAGTAAATGTTTCCCAAAAATGATGTCTCAAAAAATCACCGTATACGCCATCCCTCAAAGTTAATCCTATCAAAGATTAAATTGGTAGAGATGTCCAAGACGGAAAATTTTCCAAGGCTCTAACTCGAAACCAAAGCTAAAGATCGGTATTTTTGAAAAGCCTGGGCCTGTTCCTGAGTTTAATTTATTGACCTTGGCCGGATCCTGGGCCTGTAGTCTAGGAAAAACCCAGGAAGCTTAAAGAATGACTCGACTCTGGGCACGGAAAAAACCTAGGCCTTTTAATAAAAAATAAATTAAAAATGGATGTGGTGTACTTAATCGATCTCTCCCCCATTTATTTTCCTTTTGACATTCCTTCAAAAAAACAACACAATTTTATATATTTTATTTAAGCTTTTCTGGAGAGAAGCTTTAAGGGTCGAGTGTATTAAAGAAGAAAAATAAAGGCAATCCAGTCAGTCAGAGGAAAAAATAAATAAAATAAAAAATCCTTAGGGCACATTTTCTCAGGAAATTTTTTCTTCTCCTCCTTTCCTCTCTTTTTTTTATATTAGCCACAAAAAACCTTTAGTATTCACTTATTTTTTTTAGAAACTCGGCAAGTAGCACATCAATTTGCCTTATGTTTTCTTTCTTTCTTTTGTTCTCTTACCTAAAAATCCCGGCTTTTTCGGAGTCCAGAAGATCAACTTTTTAATTATTCTGACGGTTAGAGTCTGGTAAAGGTTCCGTTAGAGTCTCACAGTAGAGTCTCATACCAGAGCCTATTAGAGTCATATTAGGGTTCATTAGAGTCAGCCTATTGGAGTCTCATATTAAGGTCTATTAGAGTCTCACACTGGAGTTTCATATTAGGGCCTACTAGAGTCTCACCTTTAAGTCTTAGAGTCAATGACATTGTTTGTTAACGCTGACTCTAATGTGCATTTAGTGCCATTAGAGTCCCGAGGAAAACAACTAGTTCGAATACACTCTCAGACTCATTAGCTTATTTTTGCATAATTTTTACGGAAATATTTTAGGAAATACGAGATGAATTTTAAAAAAAACTTATTCAAGCTTAAAGCCAATTAGAGTGAAAAAAGAGATAAATTATGTGTGTAGGTGGGAAAATTATGTGCGTGTAATTTTTGAATAAACATGGAGAGAAAATAAGGATTTTTTAAAATTTAATTTATGGAGGAATAAAAGGCCTTTTTAAAAAGTAAAAAAATATAATTGTTCAAGCAATTCCAAAAAAAATATTTTTTGGGCGGGAAGGATTGGAAGAATAATTTGGGTGAAAAATGGCAGTTGACAAGGATTTTAAAGGGAAAAATTTTGGAAAATAAAAAAAATTTAAAATTAAATTACCAATTTTTGGAAAATTAATACAGTAATATCAGGGAAAATAAAACAATAAGGATTGTAGAACGACATTTGCGTACACCCACCAAAAAACGACATTTGCGAACACCCACCAAAGAACGACATTTGCGTACACTCACCAAAAAACGACATTTGCGAAAGAACGACATTTGCGAGCACCCACCTAGTTTTTATAATTAAATGAAGTTTTGTGAGGGTATTGGCTACCAAATAAAGCACTAGACTATATTTTATTTTTAAGAAAAACCTTCCGGAAACGTATTTTCTTGTTATGAATTTTCCGGAAGCAAGAAAGAATAAAATAATTTAATAAAAAATATTCTTATTTACTTTATTTGACTGACAGCTACTTTTATTTTATGCTACAAATAAAGGAAAATATAAATAAAAAAGGAAGAAAATGTGTACGTTATTGCGTGGGAGAAAAAATTATTTGAAAAAAAAATAAATTTTTTTAAATTAAAAAAGAAATTTCTTTAATTTTAGGGAAAATAATGAAGCTGTGCGACATTTGATGACGTGCGACATTTGCGAACATTTATCTTATAGCTTTATTTAAAGACACAAAAATAGTAAAAAAAAGTCGAATCTCGGTTGTACGTGCACATTTAGGTCTGAAGAATATGTACGTAAAACAGAGGTGTACGTAAAATTGGAGGTATCGTCTAGGTAGCTTCCTACAATAGACAGCTTCCTCCACTCACCGATCAACTTTAAAAATTGTCCGTCCAAATAGAGAGGGTACTTAAATTTGTGTGAAAGTACAACCGATATCTGATGGATATACTGGACATGATTTGCTAATCGTTTGTTCCAATTTCAATATTCAATAGTGTTTGTCCGCAAATGTCGGTACACAAATGTCGAGTAGCTAACTAGGCTCCCCGACTTTTCGTCAACGGACTTTCCGTCAATGGACTTTCCGTCAATACTTTTCGTCAATGGACGGACTTTTCATCAATAAATGATCGCTTTTAAAAAAATTTAGGAAATTAATCGGCCTGTTCAAAGCCACAAATAACTAAATTATGTGCCCAATTTTGTATAAGATTTCTTATTTCTTCAAATACTCTCGAATAACCTATGGGGCGTCGGCGAGGCGCTTGTGCAAAACTCCGCGCTTCGCGCAGGGTTTTGCGGCACGCGCCTCGCGGGGTGTCAAAGGTCGCTGGGTTCTATACCAGTAACATAAACCTATTCATTTTTACCGATTTTCAACCTTGAAAAGACTACATATGCTTCGTAGTGACACAATTGCTTATAACTTTGTTCAGAATTATCAAATAAGTCTAATTTTCAATCTGACAACACTTTTACATACATGTATCATCTTCTATTTCTCTCAAAATTAAAAAATCATCCACTCATTGACGAAAAGTCGTTGACGGAAAGTCCATTGACGGAAAGTCCGTTGACGAAAATTCGTGCCACCGCTAACTATTAAGGGGGAAAAATAAAAATTCAAAAAAAATTATTTTTTTATTTAAAAAATTTTCAAGTTTGTGTATCATTAAATTTACAATTTTTATCGTTTAATTTAGCCAAAATATATTTTGTTGGATTACTATTTGTCTTAATTGCCTTAACAATTATATCCATCTTCAAGGCAAAAACACCTGGATAATCGTCAAGTAATGGATATACAATTGATTTATGCATTTTTGTTTGTTTGAAATAGGCAAAAGAAATATCGTCTGCTTTGATTAGTTTTTCTAAAAAAATTTTTTATTTTTAAAAATTTTTAATTGAAAAATTGCGACATTTGCGGACAGCGACATTTGCGGACAAGACATTTGAGAAAGCGACATTTGCGAACATTCATTAAAATTTCGAAATTATGACATAAATAAAGTCCGCAAATTTCGCTTTTTTTATTTTAAATAATTTACTATTAATTTCATCATCATGGCCAGCCAGAAAAGTTAAAAATTCGTTTGGATTAATTGGATAATACAATTCTAGTTTTTCTCTAAAATTAAAAAATTTCAAAAAAAATTTCAGAAAATTTTCAAAAAATTTTTTTGAAAAAAATTCAAAAAAAATTTTCAAATTTCAAACCCATGCTTAAAAATATCCGCTTGTATCTGCACAATTTTCTTCTCTCTTTTCCCTTTATAAAATAAACGAATTCCTCTCCATTCAATTCCTTCACTTTTATGACACTGCCCATTTTTAATACAAGGCTCACAAAAACCGTCTCCAATTGTCTTTTTTGTTAATTCATAAAGTTTGTTAAATTTATAATTTTTATTTGAATTGGGTCCAAGCTGGCTTTGATAACAAATAAGCAGTCTTTTAATTTTAAAAATTAATTAATCTTTGGGCGACATTTGCGAACAGAAATTTGCGGACATCCGCCAAGCTTTTCTATAGTTAAGCAGAATTTTTGGGCATTATGCCAATAAAATGTACCATATGATTGTGCTGTAGTGGTGGACATGACCCAATGGCCATTTGTTCCAGTTTCAATAAAATTCAGGTTTGTACTCAGATGTCGATGTTCGCAAACGTCGCTGTTCGCAAATGTCGTGTAAATTTAAAAATTTTTAAAATTCTTTTTTTTTTTAATTAAAAATTTTTTATCACCCCTGGCATTCAGAAATAAAATCCCCAACATTTTTAGTATTAACAGCTGGGCATGTAATGAATTTATTTTCCACATATTTACTACCAAAAATTGGGGTAATTAAAATTAAATTAATAAAGGAGATAATAAACATTTTTAGTTTTATTTAAAATTAATTTTTAATTAATTAACTGGAAAATGAAAATTAGTAAAATTTTAATTTTCAGTGCATATTTCTGTACAGTGTGGTTATTAAATAAAAATGTGTGAATCATTCTTTCTAATTTTTGGTTAGATATACATACAGTTGAACTTCTCTAAAATGTCACCTCGTACACAATACCTCCCTTCATATGGTCCCTTACACGATTTTTTGTAGGATTGATTTAAAGAAGTCTTACCCCCTTTTATTCCATATATCCCCTTTATCCCTCTTCTACTGACCTACAACCTTTACCTAACCAAGACTCTAATGTCCTTATAAAATAAAAAAACGTCAAAAAATAAACGTAAAAAGTGCATCATAAAACCCCCAGCTTATTTTTGCCAATTGTCTTTTCAAGTGTCTTTTAATTTAATCAAAAACTGAAGAATTTATTTTATAAAATACCTGCCAATTAATTATTTTTTAACAAAAAAGACATTTGATCCCAAAAATTAATTTATTAAATTTTTTACAATTTTTTCTCTTATCTTTTATCGATAAAAAATGCTTCGATAGCACTTTATAAATTTTTATTTTTAATTTTATTTGCACACTTTATCTATTAATTTTTACATGTCTAAATTAATTTTATGTCCTACCTTTTAGCGATAAAATCACCACTAATTACTTGTGGTGATCTTTTGGGTTGAGTATTTTTAATGGGACACGCCCCGGCGCGAGGCCATAACGGCGCAAAGCCATAACTTGCTTCAAAATAATCTTTCCTTATTTAGTACTAGACGATTACACTCATAGAGATAAAGAGAATGGTACCAAAATTGATAAAGGCCAGAAATTTTCCACCAAGCTATGGCTTTGCGCCGTTATGGCCTCGCGCCGTTTTGGACTACCCGTTTTTAAATTTTTAGAATTTTTTTAAATTTTTTTATTAAATTTTTTCTTCTTTTTTTCAACTTGAAAATTCTCTAAATTTAAATCTATTCCCTTCCACAATCAACTTTTTTTTTGTTTTTTAGTGCCTATCTAAAAATCACCACCCCCAGAACCAACCCAGAAGATCACCACTAAATTTAATTAAATTATAGTGGTGATCTTTTGGGAGAGGATTTATTTTAAGTGTTCTTTTATCAAAAAATTTTATTTATTTTACTGAATATTTGTTTGTTTATTTTTTTAAATTTTATCTTAAAAATTAAAAATCATTAAGGAAAAGTAGCAATTTTTATTAAATAATTTTTGCATTTTAGATTTAAAAAAAAAATAAAAAATGACACCCCCAACACTAATACAACAAAATTTAAATAATCCCCAATCATTAACTTCCTCTCCATCCACTGCAAGTTTAAAATCACGTTTATCCCCACATTTGGAAGATGATACTCTTGTGGCTATGTTTAGACGAATATGGTAAGTTATAAACTTTTTTTAGTGTTGATTTTTGTGTTGGTGATTTGCTGGGGTGTTGATGTCTCACGAATAAATTTGGTCTTGTTTACGAATAAAGGGTGGGTATCCTCGGGATTTAGGACGGAATTTCCGAGACTACTCCCTCCATTTAATTATTTTAAAGTTTCTTTTTAAATTATTTTCTTTTCAAGTTCTGACGAGAATAAACGTGATAAAATTGTATTGAAACACAACGACAGACAATGGACATTAGCTCAATTGGATGAAATTACTGGTAAGAGAATGTAAATTTAAAATTTTTAGGTGTATTAAAGTCGGAAATTTAAAAAAATTTTTATTTTTAAGACTCAGACTCTAGTGGCCCCAAAATAATTTTTTAATTTTCAGACTCTAATGACCCCCAAAATTTTATTTTCCAAAATTTTAAATTTTCTAAAAGAATTTTTTTTATATTTTTAAGACAGATTATCTCAATTATTTGTCACACAATTTTCTTGTAAAAAGGGTGACTGTATAGCCATTTATATGCACAAATGTGCTGAATATGTATTTGCCTACATTGCTGCCTTGAAAGCTGGTTAAATTTTGAATTTTTAAAGATTAAAAGAAAAATTTATTTTGAAGGTGCTGCTTATTTACCGCTGGATATTACCTATCCTGATTCACTGCTTAAATCTGTACTTGATGAGGTTAAGCCTGCAGGTTGCTTTCTTTTTATTTGATGGGTTTTAGAAGAGTCCCTTGATAGGATAGACCTATCCTGAAGGTTTATAGCTAACCCCGGACTTTTTTCGGCTCGAATTTCAATCCGACGTATTTTTTGTCTGCAAAATATTTGTGGACTTTCATTCAACTCGACCCATCTTTCCTTCAGACACCAAGAAACCCAAACCTAATCACTTCCTCATTGAATTCTGAACTTGGGTCCTTTAACATTTAAATAAAAATGTGTTATCTTTTAAAGTTGTTTGTATAACATCAACAAATTCTTTAAATACTTTTCCTGAAAATACTCCGTTATTATTACTTGATGAAGATGGAAAGTGGTTATTGTCTTTTGAAGAAGAAAGGCAGGAAAAAATTGAAGAAATAAATTGTGATGATTTAGCTTATATTGTTTACTCTTCTGGAACTACTGGAAAGCCTAAAGGTTTGGGAAAATTTTTTGATTAAAAAATTTTTGTCCGCAAATACATTTAGATCTGTTTTTCGATTTAAAAATGAATTTTACAGGAATAAAATGCCCACATAGAGGAGCTGTTATATCGTATTTTTTAAATTTATTTAACCGACAAAATTCATTCTTTAAAAGATATAAATGGCGCTTCCTCAACTATCCTTACAGTGATGACGATATTGAAGGTTTGTAAGAATTTTTTGTGAGAAGTATGACTTGCGGATAATATTTGTTTGCCCGCAAACTGACATTTTTGTCCGCAAATACTTCTAAATTCTTTTTTAATCAAATAAAAATTGAATGTCCGCAAATAATATCCGCAAGTTTGTGGAAGAAAAATTTTTTCAAAAAAAGTCTTTTTTAATTTCCAGCCTGTAATGTCTTCTTTGTTTGGGAAATGTTTCGACCAATATTACAAGGAATTACTTTAGTTTGTATTTTTTAAATTTCATAATTTTGTTTCTATTT
Organism: Meloidogyne luci; assembly: GCA_902706615.1. Lineage (NCBI taxonomy): Eukaryota > Metazoa > Nematoda > Chromadorea > Rhabditida > Meloidogynidae > Meloidogyne > Meloidogyne luci. The sequence goes on along the minus strand of CACSLI010000196.1, from coordinate 280,843 downwards.
TTAGGTAATAATCCCAGATTCTGTTATTTATGACCCTCACAGTCTGTGCAATTTTTTGGCAAAAAATCAAATAACTAGAATGCTTTTTACTCCTTCACTTTTGGAAATGGTTTTGGATACACAAGATGAAGTATATATTTTTTAATTATTTTTTAAAGAAGAAAATTATTTTCGTAGGAAACACTTTCAAGGGCATTTCAATGTATAAGGTAAATAAATAGGAAAAACATTTTTTAATTGAAAACATTTTAATTTTTAATCCCACATTTGCGGACAAAACTTGCGGAGCGACATTTACAGACTGAATCATGTTGAGATTTGAATAAGCAAGGTCATTTGATTGGAGTGCCATATCCTAATCATATTTTTGGTGGCGTATCATTAAACGTTTTTAGAATGTTTGTCCGCAAATATTGTCCGCAAAAATGTCGCTCTTTATTAATTTTTATTATTTTTTAGAATAGTTATTTTATGCGGAGAAGTTGTTACTTGTGCATTATTAGAAAGATTTATTCGCCATTTCCCACATGTTCGCTGCATTAATCTTTATAGTATATCAGAATGTCATGATGTTGCTGTAGCCGATTTAAATGAATTTTATAATAATAAAAATGAAAGGCGTCAATTTGCGCCTGTTGGAAAGGTTTTTAAGAAAAATTTTTATTTAAAAATTAAGTATGGACTAGGGCTGTCATGGGTTATCCAAAACCGATATCCGAACCCCCGGACTTTTTTTTTATTTGAAGAAATTTTTTAGAACCCCCGACTCGAACCCCGGCCCTTCCTTGATAAGGACATAATTTCTATTTATTTGTAGGTAATTGAAGGAGTTAAAATTTTAATTTTGGACGAGAAAACAATGAAACGTGTTCCAATTGGCGTTCCAGGAGAGGTTTATTTTAAATACTTTTTTTATTAAAAAATTTTTTTAATTAGATTTACGTAGCAGGACCAACTTTAGCAATTGGTTATATTAACCGTCCAGAAATAAATGCTGAAAGGTTTGTTCCATTACCTGAAGAGTATCAAAAAGAAATGGGATCTCAACGAATGTACAGGTTTAAAAAGAATTTTTTTATTTAAAAATATTTTTGCGGACAAATTTTTGTCCGCAAAATGTGCTCCTTCCCCTCTACTATTGAAAAAAATTATTTTAATAGGACTGGTGATTGGGGTTATTTATTGCCTAATTTGGTTCTTGAAATTTGTGGACGTTGTGATACAACAGTTCGAATTAGAGGATACAGCGTTGAACTTCAAGCAATTGAAGCGGCTCTTTTAAATTTAAACCATGTCCGTTCTTGTACTGTAATTTCTATTGGAAATGAAGGGGAAGATAAACAGGTTAAATCTTTTATAAGTTGATGGGCAGATCACCTTCCAGACAAAAATACTCTTTTCGGCAACTATAGTCCGCAAGAGTTGTCCGCAAAAATTGTCTTATTATTGAATGTCATTTAACTTATTTGGTTAGGTATATCGAGAAATTTTCTGCTTAGTCATTCAAAAATATCAAAAATAAACAAAAAATTCAACCAGGAAATCTTGCGGACAACTCTTGCGGACTTTTTTAAAATCACTTTTGCGAGCAAATAAACTCAGTTCTTACTTAAAGATATTTTGTCTGTAAGGTGTTTTGTCCCCTTTAAACGATTAAAAAAATTTCTCAAAATTTAGTTAGCTGCATATATCGTTCTACGAGATAAACAAATTACTCGTAAACAATTGAGAGCGCAACTGAAACGAGTTTTACCATTTTATATGATGCCTCAATATTTTATTTTTATGGAAAAGTATTTTTTTTAATTTTAAATATATTTTTAAAAATTTATTTTAAAAAGACTTCCATTATTGGCCGCATCTTCAAAAATTGACAAAAAAGCACTTCCTTCAGTTGATTTTGCTCGTGATGTTGTTGAAATAGATGCATTACCTCAAACTGAAAATGAAAAGGAGTTGGCTAGAATTTGGATTGAAATATTACATTTGGGGAGTAATGGGCACTTGGATATACAAGAAAGTTTTTTTGATATGGGAGGGTATGTCTTTTTATGAAAAATTTTCAAAAAATGGAAAATTTGCGGACAACTTTTGCGGACTAATTTTTGCGAATTGCTTTCACAAGCTGCTTTTACGGAGTTTTTCGGACTTATGAAATGGAAACAAATCAATTAGAGAGATAGTATGGGACAAGTCCGCAAAAGTGTGAAATGTCCGCAAAACTGAGAAAAGTCCGCAAAAACTGAAAAATGTCCGCAAAAGTGGGAAATGTCCGCAAAACTGAGAAAAGTCCGCAAAAACTAATTTTCGTTTTTTAGACATTCTCTTTTGGCTGCTCGTCTTTTAAATGCTGTAAATACTCGATTTGGTTCACATTTGGGAATGCGTGAATTATTTACAGCTCCGACAGTTTACGCAATGGCCAAATTATTAGATGGTAGCCAAGCAATAGAAAGATCATCACCTGAACAAATAATTGATTTGGAACAACAAATTGAAGCAAATGATTTGAAAGGGGATATGTATGTTGTTTTTTTTTGTTGGAGGGTTTTAAGGCCGTTATCTTCCGCTAGGCATCGAACCTGAGTAAGTCGTGGGTTTTACCCACTAAACCACGGAAACGAAAAAGTCCGCAAATACATTCCCCCACTCTGACGGGTTACTTAAAATTAATGGTAGTCAAGAACCTAAAAAATTGCTACTGTCTCCCGTTGGGCATCGAACCTTGATATTTGAAAATACTGTAAGTCGGGGCTCTTACCCACTAAACCACGGGAACAAAAAATTTTAAATTTTCTTTTAAAGTATGGACCTTCACCTTCGAGCATTTTGGCGTGCTACAACAGAATGGAAAAAACGTTTTCATGCCGCAAATGTCTTTTTAACTGGTGTAACAGGATTTCTTGGCTCCCATTTATTAGCTCAATTACTATCATCTTCAAAAACAAAAATAACTTGTCTTATTAGAGAATCTTCAAATAATGCTAATGAAACTGTTGAAGAAAGGCTTTTATCGACAATGAAAAGGAATGGCTTATTTAATGAAAATATTGGAGAAGAAAATTTTAGGTTTGAAATCAAATTATTTGAATTAAAAATTATATTTTTAAGAGAACAAGTTCGAGTAGTTTCTGGTGATATTGCACTTGTTCAGTTTGGCTTGTCTGATGAGGTTTTTATAAAATTATTTTTTTAATGGTTTATTGACATTTGCGGATAGACTTTTGCGGACAAAATTAGATTTGAATACCCAAAATTTGGAATAAAAGGCTAGTGGGAATCCTAACAAGAGTCCCAATTTTTTATTTTGAAACTCTGATTTTGATCCTCCCATAAAGGGAGGAATGCGCCGTTCCCAGAGGTAAGTGCAAGACCGGGCCGACGCTCGGCAGAGAGGAAGCAAGCTTCCAACTCACGCCCTTTTCCAAAAATTGGTTAATCTCTTTGACCCCGGTAGGGGTCGTTACGGAGATTAAGCCGTAAAGAACAGATACTACACTTTGATCTTAGCCAAAAGGCCGAGAAGCGATGTCTTTACTGGAAAAATAACTAGTAAAATGAATTTCCTTTTAAACTAGAATGAATGGGGAGTAGAAAAGGGACAGAATTTATTGGGAGAAAATGTAGGAGAGAGAATGTTTTTTATTTATGAAGATATAAGGGGAAGGAGAATAGTAAATTGAAAAGAGAAAAAATAAATGTTATAGAGAATAAGAGAGACTTCTAAGGGGCTTTCTTTACCTTTCCTTGTTAAAAAATTTTTTTTAAATATTTAAAATAAAATCCGCAAATGTCGCTATACCATTAAAATTAAATATTAATGTTTTTTTAATTAAAAAAAATTTTTTTTAAAGGATTACCATTTTCTTTCTTATGATATTGATGTTGTTTTACACGCGGTTAATTTATAAAATTATTTTAAAAATAATTTTTTATTCTATTTTTAAGGCAGCATATGTTAATTTGATTTATCCTTATCAGGTATTTTTAATTTTTATTAAAATATTTTTTTTTGAAAGGCTCTTCATGGTTGTAATGTAGTTGGGACAAGAAATATAATTGAATTTTGTTTTAAAAATAAAATTAAACCTTTGCATTATATCAGGTTTCTTTTTAAATTTTAGAAGAATTTTTTGTTTAAAAATAAAATTTTTTAGTACGGATGCAGTTTTTCCTAGTGGGTTAATTGATGTAGATGAAGACACTCCTCCAACTGATACTTTTGAAAAACTTGTTGATGGTTATGGTCAAACTAAATATGTTGCTGAACAATTAGTTTTGAGGTTTTTTTGTAAAAATATTGTGAGATGCCATCACTTTTTCTTCTCCCTTTCTTTGTCTTTTCCATCGTTCAAAAAACTCGGAGTTAAACTGACAAGGGAGTAGCACGAACTGCTGGAGGTCCCCATAACTATCCGAAAATGCTCCTTAAGGGGAAAATTAAAAAAATGGCAATAGATAGTCATTTGTGATAGAAATATGGGGAATTCTTATAAAAAAGTAGGCACCAAATTTTGGATATTTCTCCCAATCTTTTGCGGACAAGTGCCAAAAAATACTTTATTTTCTTTTTTATTTTTCTAGAGCCAATTATCGTGGTTTGCCAACCATTATTTACCGACTAGGCAATCAAGCAGCACCAATTAATGGTTCTAACTGGAACCCACAAGATTTTACTTATCTTTTATTATTGTCAACATTAAAAATGAATATAGCACCAAATTTGGGAGAATGGGAGGTTTGTTTGTTTTTAATTTTTGATGTTAGAATTTTCTCCAAAAAAAGTATCCGCAAGTTTTGTCCGCAAAAATATTAAAAATTTTAATTTTCTAAAATGACTTGCGGTTAAACATTTCCTTCAAGAAATATAAATGGAAGGGGAATTCAGGAAATCTAGGACAGGAAATTGTTTTATTGAAACTGCCTCCTAACAGTCTATTTTCCCCGAAGAGTTCTCCCTGATGGGTCGGAACCAACTTTAGATAAAATAAATGTATGACATGCGGATAAAACTTGCGGACTTTTTAGGTGAGCACAAATGAAAAGAATTTCGATTCTGGGTTGTTTTTTGATTTTTAAACCTTTAGAATAAAATTTTTTTTAAAGGTTGAATTAACTCCGGTCGATTTTTCTGCTCAATTTATTGTTCGTATTTTAAGTGAAATGTTTTGTGAAAATACTGGCCGTATATTTCATTTAATTAATTCTGGAGAAGGAATAGTAAAATGGAAACAAATAATTGAATGGTTAAAAATTATTGGATTTGAAGAAATTAAAGAAATTGAAATTGATGAATGGATTAAAATGTTTGTTTATTTTTTTTAATTTTTTTAAATTTTCGTGGAGTAAAATAAATGTCCGCAAGTTTTGTCCGCAACTATTTTAGAAAGCAGATTTTCAAAAATTTTTTATAAGGACGATTTACAAAAAGAGAGTTAAATTACTCACATCGTTATGGGCTCGGAATTTAACCTCTGTTTGAAAAAACAAAAATGATTTGCGGACGAATGTTGCAGACTTTGACTTATCCCGCGTGATCAGGTCCCGCAAAAATTTTTTTGGAAAATTCCACACATGGGGGGCTCGCAAACACGATTTTAGATTTTATCGACTTTAACTCTATACAATTTTAATTTTTAAGGATTAATGAATCCTCATCTGAGGAAGTTTGTATACAACAATTACAAAAACTAGTTCAAGGAGGATTATTTCAGTAATTTCTTTAAATTTTTCCCCTAAAAATTTAATTTATTTTAAAGAAATAATGGAATAATTAATTTAACTCAAAGCAAATTTTTGAGAACTAAAACAAATAAATTACTTGATGATCTTAATTGGAAATACCCAACAATTTGTGAAACAATTATTCGTGAATGGATTGAACAACTTATCAAATCCCATATTATAGAACGCCCAAAAACAACAAAAAATAATTGTAATGGTTAAGTTTTCTAAGGGGAATTTTTTAAGGTATCAAGAAAACCACAAATATTATTTTAATTGGCGCTAAATGACTGGGCATTTAATTTTTACCATTTTTTATTACTGGTTGACCATTTTTAAATGTCTTTGCTGGCTTACCCTTTTTAAATATTTTTGCTGGCTTACCCTTTTTAAATATTTTCCCTTAGTTACCATTTTCTGTTAATATTTCTTTCCACTTTTTGACTTGGACTCAACCGTCCCTCTTCTTTTTTTATTTTTCTCTAATCGTTTACATATACTCTATCATTTTTCTTTCGCCACATAATCGTATCCCCTCAAAATCTCTATTCCTTAAAATCTCTACAGGCTAAAATGCCTTATAATCTCTACACAGCTAAAATGCATTAAAATCTCTACTCGGCTAAAAATTATTAAAATAACTATTCCTTAAAATCTCTATTCCTCATAATCTCTACACGGGTGAAACGCCTTAAAATCTCTACACGGCCAAAAATAGGATAAAATGTCTATTTTTTCATTCGGAAGCCTTTTGAGTGCCAACGTTCAGTGCGGAAACGTTGTTCTGATTTCTGGCTTATCTTTTGATATTATTTTGCTTGTATTGTTTTTGCCGCTGCGGATGAACCCAGGCATGTCCAGCGGAACGACAGCAGCCGCTTCGATACGATCACCGCAAGCAAAATGAACACGACCGCAGCGAAGCAGTCGTGTATTATATCTTCGATATTTACGGCGGATACAAGCAGATATCCGCAGCCATTTTTAAATCAATTGTACAGGTCTGGGTACAATTGATTACCAGGTCTGGGTTTTCCAATGAAAAGTTCATATTTTACACTTTTGTTGAGACTCTACCATCCATTTGCACGGTGTAGAGATTTTAATTATTTTTACCCCAGTAGAGATTTTAAGGAATAGTTATTTTAAGGAATAGAGATTTTAAGCATTTTTAGATTAGTAGAGATTTTAAGGAATAGCGATTTTAAGGAATAGAGATTTTGTATGGGAGCCCACATAATCGCTACGAAAGAATTTTCCAGTTATTCGCGTCTCTGTCTATAAAATCATTCGATAATATTTTTAGCAAGCAATACATAACTAAAATTTAAACGCGCCATTTATTCTTTCTTATTTTCTTCTTATTTCTTCATCAAAAAATGTCACAAATTCGTTCACAAAAAAATCAAGAAAAATACTCTCATGACGGATTTATTTATGTAAAAGATCGAATTAGCAGTTTAGGCGACAAAATATTTTGGCGTTGTGATTTGTTAAATCATGGATGTAAAGGTTTCTTTTTTTGAAGGATTTTTTAAAGATTTTTTTCTTTTTTCAAAGGAAGAATCCACACAGCTTCAGATATTGAAAGAACTTTCATAAAATTGGTGACAGAACATACTTGTTCATTAACTGGAAATGCTGCTAGAGTTGGAGTACAAAAAGCAGTTAGCGCTGTTAGAAGTCGAGCAAGAGAATCGTTGGATATGGTTCCTAGCCAAATAAGGGCGTCTGTTGTTGAAGAACTTCCGGAAGCTATTTTAGGTTTTTTTTTATTTTTAAAAGAGTTTTTAAGAGTAGAGTTGCTTTTGCGGAATTTTAGAGAGTTTGCGGACTTTTAGAGAATAGTCCTTATTGATTAATTATGATACCCATCAAAAATTATTTTTAAAAAAGTCCGAGAGAAATTTGCGGACTTTTTTTTACAGATTTTCAGTGTGGCAAATATTTGTCCGCAAAAGTTTTTGCGGATTAAAAAATTTTGTCCGCAAAAAATTTGCGGACTTTAAAAAATTTTTTATAAAGAAAAAAATCTACAAAATGTCAACTCACTCTTAAAAAGTTCCATTGAGTATCAATCAGCTTTTAAAAAAATTTTTTAGGAAGAATGCCCAATCAAAATGCTTTAAGAAAAGTTGTACAAAGGGCTCGTTATATTGATCGAAAACCACCCAAAATAATTACAAAATCATCTCCAAAACATCGCATAGATTTCCAATACTTACAACAACAAGCACAAAATTCTTCATCTGCTGATGTTGATAATGATAATTTTGTTTTGTCAGATTTTAATGTTGGGGCTGAAGAACAAGTATCGATTTTTGGTTGTGAGTTTTGTTTTTTTGAGGAGAGGACAGGTTTTTTGAATTATTTAGTTGAGAAGAGAGGGCAACGAGTGATTTTGCGGAATCCCCCTCTTCCAATCCCTCATTTTTCTTTGGTTTGAGGGGATGGGACTTATTTCAAGGGATTCCTCTTTTCTCGAATGGGAATACCTTTCTTGCACGCGTATTAAATATTTCTAATTTTTATTTTGTGTATATTTGAGTCTTGATTTATTTCACTTTTTTCTTTCATTTTTTCTTGCTTTCATTTCACTTCACTTTTTACTAAACAAAGTGGTTATCTTGATACCTTAAAATTTTTTAAATTTTTTTTTCAAAAATAATCTCAAAAAAATTTTTTCTTTTCAGACCCAAAATCTTTGTCTGGAAATGTTTGTATTATAACTGGAGCAAGTGAAGGTATTGGTGCATCAATAGCTCAAGCATTGGCTCAAGAGACTGGCGTTTTTGCTGTTTTGGCTTCTAGACAACTTAGCCTTTTGGAGGATACAATTAAACGACTTCCAACAGATCGGTATATCATTATGAATTAATTAGTAAAAAAAGTCCGCAAAATTTTGTCCGCAAATTTTTTAAAAAAATTTTCTTTGTTTTTTGGGGGTTTCCTTTGTCTTATGACTTGTAACTAAATATTGTATGGCACTAAAAATGATTTTCAATAAGTCCGCAAAAATTTGTCCGCAAATTAAAAGATGTTGGGTTTCCTACCTTATTTTTTCTAACTTGGCGTATTTTACTCAAAAAATTTTTTACTAACTAAATAATTCATTCTTTTAGTTTTATCGCCACAAAATGTGATATTACTAAAAGGACCGATGTTCAAGAATTGGTTCGTCAGACAATTCACAGATTTGGGCGAATTGATATTTTAATTAACTGTGCTGGTGCTATGTACTACACAATGGCTTATAAAGGATATACTGAGGTTTTTTTAAGTTTTAAGATTGTATTCCAATAAACCCGGATTCTCTATTCTGTAATCTAGCAAAGTCCGCAAATTTTGTCCGCAAGTTTTGTACTTAAACCAGAAGATCCTTTCAAGGTCCACACCTTATTTCAGACCTTGTTTTAACTAACGTAGACTGCAAAAAACATTTTAATATTCCTAAAAAAATTTTTAGAAGTTCTATTTTTTATTTTTAGGAATGGCATCGCCAAATTGAAGTCAACATTCATGGAACAACAAACATTATTGGTGAAATAATCCCTCATATGGTTGAGCACCATTCTGGTCATATTCTTACAATTACTTCTGATGCTGGAAAAAGGGTTTACTTTAAATTTAAATTAATTTTTTAAAATATTTTCCACACATTCTTCCAAAAGTCCGCAAGTCTCACAATCAGATATTTTTTTCTTCCAAAAAGAATTATTTTTTTTCTATAAAAATTGTGTTGATTTATGTCTCCGTAGTCCTCTCTTTATTCTTTCCTCATGAAATAAATTTTAATGATTTGCGGACAAAACTTGCGGAATTTTGGAAACAAAGTTAAACGTCCAGAAGCAAATTTATTTTTAGGCCTTCCCCGGTTTAGCCGTTTACTCTGGCACAAAATTCTACTTGGAAGGCTTCATTTCTGCTTTACGTCAAGAACTTGTTGAATATGGAATTAGATTTACAAATATACAACCTGGGGATGTTGCTACAAAATTGGCTAGTCGATCAACGGATGTTGAGGTTTTTTTAATCTTTTTTATTCAAAATATTTTTTGAATTTAGGCACGTGAGAAATATGATGGATCCGAGGCTGGACACAAAATTTTGTCTGGAGACGATATTGCAAGGGTATGTTCTTGAGAAAATTTGGATTAGAAGGGTTTCCAAACAAACTCGAAGCGCTCGGGTGGTATTCTGCCTTTCTGAGACTCAAACTACCCTATTTGAAGATTTGCCTGAAAAGCTTCTTCAGGCTCGAAAACTCGAAGGGATGCCTAGCAAAAATGCCTGAAAAATTCTCCCAAGGATTTTCACAAACTAATTGCCCCCCCCCCCCACTACTCGATGGGGAAAATAGAAACCTTAGATATTCTAATCAAAATCCTTTATTTTAGTCTGTTCTATTTGCACTGACACAACCACAACATGCTGCAATTAACGAGTTATTAATAGAACCTCAAGCAGCTCCTATTTAATTCTTTTTTTTTTTAATTTCGATAATATTTTTTAATTTTTTTCCTTTATTATTGTTTAAAAAATTTTGCTTTTACAGCTGATTTTGAGACTAAATAAATTTTTTATTTATTTATTTTGTCTATTATATGCGTTTAATGACGATGATATTTTTTTTAATTTTAAATAATTAATTTGTTTATTCTTTATTTCAGCTTAAGAACAGATGGAATGCTGATAGATGATTTGGATGCGGCTACAATGGATTGCCAATCCAATAATCAATACAAATACAGAGCAGATAAAAACGGTTTCTTTTTTATTTTTGGGTTTATTTAGTAAAAACCTAGGTGCGGGATCCCGTTTAAGAAGGTCATAACTTTTATGATTCCGTGTTAAGTTATCATACCAATCGAAAGCTTTGGGGTTTACTTATTCTTTTTCCCATTAGTTTTTTTTAAATGAAGCAGTGCCCATCCCTGATTTTTTCATTTTACAAGACTTTTTCTCCTACCCCCAAATAATTCTTTCATTTCTTTTCTAGTCCAACTCACTTCCTGTTACATCAATTTCAAAATGAAACTTGCTGATAATAATCGTGGCTTGGTTTCCTTTTATATTTTGAAAAATTTTTTGAGATATTTTCATTTACAGAACACTGATGTTGAATGCGAAAAAACTTCCAAGTTGCTACCCCATTAAAGAATTCGGGACTCAAAAGGATTCTTCCAATTTTTTTACCTTGGGGTTTTCGCGGGCAAAACTTGCTGTTTTTTGAAGCATTTTCTACAATTTTTCTTTTTTAGTGTTCGTCATCAACATGCTTCTTCATCTTCAAGTTTTAGGGGTATCACTTTAGTTTCTCCTTTGGGTGGGTCTTTCATGGGTGACTTCAATGAGTCTCAGCGGAGGGTTATCCACGAGTCTCATAGTTGACTTTTCAATGAGCTCAGGGGAGGGTTATCCATGAGTCTCATAGTTGACTTTTCAATGAGCTCAGGGGAAGGTTATCCATGAGTCTCATAGTTGACTTTTCAGTTACCCATGAGTCTCGTAGTTGACTTTTCAGTTACCCATGAGTCTCATAGTTGACTTTTCAGTTACCCATGAGTCTCGTAGTTGACTGTTCAGTTACCCATGAGTCTCATAGTTGACTTTTCAGTTACCCATGAGTCTCATAGTTGACTTTTCAATGAGTCTCAGCGGAGGGTTATCCATGAGTCTCATAGTTGACTTTTCAGTTACCCATGAGTCTCGTAGTTGACTTTTCAGTTACCCATGAGTCTCATAGTTGACTTTTCAGTTACCCATGAGTCTCATAGTTGACTTTTCAATGAGTCTCAGCGGAGGGTTATCCATGAGTCTCATAGTTGACTTTTCAATGGGTCTCGGCGGAGGGTTATCCATGAGTCTCGTAGTTGACTTTTCAATGAGTCTCGGCGGAGTTTTCCATGAGTTTTTGGTTCTAACATTGGGGGTCCTCCCATTAATTTTAGCATTAGATCAGCACCAACAACAACAACAACAGGACCGTTAACAGCAACCAAGGATCAAGAGATGGTTTGTTTTTAATATTTTTAATAAAATTGCAAGTTTTGCCCGCAAATATTTCGCCCTAAGATTAATCCGCTAGTAAAGGTTATTTCCCTCGATTCTTTGATAAAACCCCAAGAGATTCCATCTAGAATGTCTGTGGATTCGGCTACTGAACTTAACTATAGAAGAGGAGCTGCAGAGGTTATTCAGGTTTTTTTGTTTGTCTGGACGAGATAATATTTTGTTTTTAGGAAATGGCTGAACGTTAGCATTGCAAATTGGTGGCTACAACAAGAGGACAGACTTGCCTGTCTTTGCATTTATTTGGCTTGTTACTGGGTCATTTATGAAGTTCAAAGGGTATTTCAATTTATTTTTAAGGTTTCTGAATTTACTTGATAAAATAGAGTTAGATTCCCTAAACTACCAAAATTCACATCTGTACATAGAGAAAAAATTTGATTTCGTTGTGATCATTGATGGTTAAGTTGGTAGTGTCACTTGGTCTATTTATGATAGGTCTCGGGTTCGGTATTCTTTGTGGGTTTTATTTTTTATTCTTACTCAAATAATTTTTTTCTTTTATTTTTGAGGCTAATTAATGACTACAGCCCTCTTGGACAATTTTTTGATGTTGCTTTGGATGCATCACGTGTGCCTGTTTGACGGTTTCTTTTTTATATTTTGAATTTTTTCAATAAAATCTTTTTTTTTTAACATGGTCAACTGGAACACACTCGTTAGATGGGCCTTCCTCGCAGAGGCAGTCAAGAACGGCAGCTTGTGGTTGTGAATCTTTTAGAAGGGAAGGAAGGCGTGATTGAGAAATGGTTTATTTTATTTATTTTTATTTATTTTGAATGGATTTTGGAAGTTGAAATTCTGATACAATGGGTTTTTCCATGTATTTTCTTTCCGTGATTCCACATCCAAAGTTCAAACTCATAGGGAGATATTCGTAGTCTCCAAGAACATTTAAACTTAAAAGGTCATTTCCTATTGTATCAGAAAATTAATTGAGATTTTAGGCTTAAATAAGGGGTTCAAATTCCACAAAATCCATTAATAGCTTTTTTTCTTTCAGTTCCTAAAACAATCTTCTTTGGGGTTTTTTGCTCTGTTTAAGAAGCTGTTGAAGAAAAAAGAAAATTTATTCATGGTAAGATTTTTTAAAAACTTATTTTTTTGTTTTTTGTATAAATTTTTGTGTTTTATTTTTTTTCAACATTGAATAATTCTCATATCATTCGAGAGCTCTCAAGATTGTGCAACTTTTTTATTGCTGGACCTATCTAATCTGAACATCCAAAAAGAAGTTACAGCCAAAAATTGTTTTTTTCTGCCTGAAGTATAGTATATCACCTATAACTTTTTGTAGGATGATTAGATCTAATTAGTCTAATTATAAAAAAGATGCGGCATCTCAAGACCTTTCGAACGATATATAAATTTCTTTCCATTATTAATATTAGAAAAAGTTATGGCCATAGAACTCTATTCCGTTGATGATACTCAAACGTCCCCTATGCTTTATTGTGAGATTAAAAGTAAGTAAATGACATCTACAAAAATAAAGAAGAATAAAGAAAAAAATAGTGAGTTAGACAACAAAATTAAATAGAAAATTTGTGGGGTAGAGAACATAATTAAATGCGCGTTTACAGCCGTTTCAGTGCCCCAGTTCAGAGCGAAATGGTTACTGTACCAGAAGGGGGAAATACCTGGATTTAGAAATATCTGGATTTAGAAATCAGAACAATTAATCAGAATTAGTTTAAAAATCAGAATTAATAAATCAGAATGAACTTTTTAAAAATATATGTTTTTATGTCAGTATCAGTATATTTATCTTCAATGTATTTCCCTCGTGGCAAAAGAAGAGTAACCTTTCGTTACTTCATCCTCTTCCAATAATTCTTCACTTCTTGGTTCTTCAACAACTTCAGGAACAACAGCAACACATTTACGAAGATCAAACAATCCTAGAGCATATTTAAGTTCATAATTATTAACTTTGTAATTTTGTAAAATTTCTAGTTTTTTTTTAAACACGATAAATATTTTATAGCTTTTAGTTTATAATATTTTACTCTTCAAAGCCATGATAAACATTCAAAAAATTGTTTTGTTTAATCAAAAATTCCACATTTAGAAAGTTTTGCTTTTGTGGGAAACTTGAAATTTTATTCAATTTAAAAATTTGCCAAAATTTGGCGTAATGTCTAATATGCCAAATAAATGACAGTTTATCCCAAAAATTAATTCTGTTGAGTACAGGACAGTTGGGTGCCGCAGTTGAATGCGATGGGGGAAATTTATAAAATTTTTATTTTTAAAAAATCGTTATAAGTCGGTAATTATTTTTAAAAATAATTCATAAATATGCACGACTCAGAGAAATGCCATAACTTTCTTGTTTTTTGTCCGTTTCGAAAAATTCTTATATCGTTTGATCTATCATTTCTAATTCCACATTTTTTCATACTTGGAAATTCAACAAAAAGTTAAAGCAGAAAAACATATTTTTTCTTCGTAAAACATTCATAATAATTTTATATTTTTCAAAAATCGATACTAAACGATAATATATTTAAAAAAATTTTATTTTTCTGAAAATCAGTACGGTATATTTGCTCTCAAATTGAGCACCGAACCGGCCATAATTACTACTAATATTTATTTTTTTCTCTAACTACACTATTTTTTATTATTTCTCAAAATAACACGACAAAGTATCCTCCAATTCTGTTGAGTACCGGACAGTTGAGTCTCAGGCTGAAAATCGAAGAAAGTTAAAGAAAATAAGGGGATATCGGCTAGGATAAATATCGAGAGATTTAAAGTTAGTAACGGGGTTTGTGGATGTCAACGAGCATAAAATTAAAAAAAACGAATTAAATAAAGATTTATCAAAAAAACAAATAGAAATCACAGCAATTTTCAACCTTGTTAAATTTCGAGAACCTCAGCTGCTATGTCTTCAAGAACGGCTGCCATGTTCAAAAAATTCCTTCGATGTAAACGAATTTAAAAAACAAATAAAACTAAATTTTAAAAAAATACTAAAAAAAACCTCCGCAATATTGAGTAGAAACTTCATCACAGCCATCAAGTAGAAACATCGTCCTAGAGATCGAAATGGGTCTGGACCAAGGCCTGGGTTTTTCCTGTACCCAGGTCAATAAATCAAACTCGGAACCCAGGAACAGGCCAGGCTTTTCAAAAATCTCGATACCGAACTAATTAATTCAGGGTTAACTTGCGGACAAAACTTGCGGGTGTTTACAAAAATTAAAATAAAAACAAACTATTTGGTGTAAACAATAGTCGTCTATTTGCCTTTGTTGATTTTGCTGTTGATTGAATTTTTTACTCTGTCCTATCCTGAAATTTTTTAATACTCTCTACCAGGGCTGTGCGCCAAAATTTTCGAATTTATTAAGACCAAGAGTCAGAAAACCTCCTTTGTATCAATAAATTCAAGAGAAATGGGAAAATCGGAGTGGGGTTGAAGTATGTTGTAACACGAACGCTTGGGGTGTAAGGTAAGTGCGTGTGTATGTGTCGTGCGTGTGTGTCGTGCTTGTGATGCTAGTGTTAGTGCAGCATGACGGGGTACGGAGTTTTCCAATTGTCTCGATATCCATTAAATCGGCCTAATCCTTCAAATCCAAATAATCCCCCGTTATCTTACAAATCCCTTGATATAAGTGATATCCTTCTACCGATATTTACTCTTAAGCTCTCGATACCTTTCCTACTGAGGCAAGGAAGGAAGTTTTTGTCTAAGCATTGATTGTAATTTAAAGCATGTATTGATATTTTTAAATTTAGGAAGGCAGGCAGCAAAATTCCCTTTTATGATCATCCCTCCTCCCATATATTTAAAAAATTCCATCATTGGGGGTGTAAAATTTTGCATTTTTGCGTGCCAAAAGATGAAAATCATGCAAACGCACGCCAAAACGCCATGGTGCACAGCCCTGCTCACTGCCAACCCTACTTTGAGAAACTCTCCGCAAAGCCAACTCCACATTGAGTGAAACTCTGCTGAGCCAACCTTACTTTGAGAAACTCTCCGCAAAGCCAACTCCACATTGAGTGAAACTCTGCTGAGCCAACCCTACTTTGAGAAACTCTCCGCAAAGCCAACTCCACATTGAGTGAAACTCTGCTGAGCCAACCCTACTTTGAGAAACTCTCCGCAAAGCCAACTCCACATTGAGTGAAACTCTGCTGAGCCAACCCTACTTTGAGAAACTCTCCGCAAAGCCAACTCCACATTGAGTGAAACTCTGCTGAGCCAACCTTACTTTGAGAAACTCTCCGCAAAGCCAACTCCACATTGAGTGAAACTCTGCTGAGCCAACCCTACTTTGAGAAACTCTCCGCAAAGCCAACTCCACATTGAGTGAAACTCTGCTGAGCCAACCCTACTTTGAGAAACTCTCCGCAAAGCCAACTCCACATTGAGTGAAACTCTGCTGAGCCAACCTTACTTTGAGAAACTCTCCGCAAAGCCAACTCCACATTGAGTGAAACTCTGCTGAGCCAACCCTACTTTGAGAAACTCTCCGCAAAGCCAACTCCACATTGAGTGAAACTCTGCTGAGCCAACCCTACTTTGAGAAACTCTCCGCAAAGCCAACTCCACATTGAGTGAAACTCTGCTGAGCCAACCTTACTTTGAGAAACTCTCCGCAAAGCCAACTCCACATTGAGTGAAACTCTGCTGAGCCAACCCTACTTTGAGAAACTCTCCGCAAAGCCAACTCCACATTGAGTGAAACTCTGCTGAGCCAACCCTACTTTGAGAAACTCTGCGCAAAGCCAACTCCACATTGAGTGAAACTCTGCTGAGCCAACCCTACTTTGAGAAACTGCGGAGTTAACGGTGAGAAAAATAACTGTGAACCATGACGTTTTGGCGTGCGTTTGCATGATTTTCATCTTTTGGCACGCAAAAATGCAAAATTTTACACCCCCAATGATGGAATTTTTTAAATATATGGGAGGAGGGATGATCATAAAAGGGAATTTTGCTGCCTGCCTTCCTAAATTTAAAAATATCAATACATGCTTTAAATTACAATCAATGCTTAGACAAAAACTTCCTTCCTTGCCTCAGTAGGAAAGGTATCGAGAGATAAAGAGTAAATATCGGTAGAAGGATATCACGTATATCAAGGGATTTGTAATATAACGGAGCATTAATTAGATTTGAAGGAACTAGGCCGATTTAATGGATATCGAGACAAAGACACCGAGCAATCGGATTACAACCTACTTAAACCCCACTCCGATTTTCCCATTTCTCTTGAATTTTTTGATACAAATGAGGATTTCTTACACTTGGTCTTAAGAAATTTTAATAATTTTTACGTTCGGCATTAAGAAAGGCTGAATTTTGATCGTAAAAGCACAAAAAAGCGCCACATGAAAATTTTGCCGCACAGCCTTGTTGAGCAGAACTTCCAAATGATGGATGTTTGAAGTTTGTTGACTTTGAAGTTTGTTGACATTAAGACTTGGTTTGTTGACATCTGTTGCAGCGGCCTGATGTTTATTGAGCTAAATGGAAAAATAATAAGAATTGCGATTGTTTAAAAAAACCGCAAGTTTTGCCGCAAAGATTACCTCCCACCCCACACTCCCAATTAAAAATCCCTTTAAAGTAAAAAAAACCCTCCACATCCAAATCCTCAATGGTGCATAAAATCAGCACTCAACGTGCATAAATACCATTTTGGTTTCTTTCCAAATTTGCTAGATGATGGAACTGGTTCTGTGTCATCTTTCAAGTAAGAACTATAAATGAGTGGATAAAACTATTTAAACAAAGTTAAAGGATTGTAGATATTAATAAAATACCTAACCCCTTTTAATTGATTTAATTGTTAGAAGGAATGGAAGAAAAAATATAGAATGGAAAAGTGAACACTTAAAATTTCAAAATTCCCCCAAAAAATTTTTTCAAAAAAACTACTGACTATTGTCAGTTCTCAGAAAATCTACGGAAATCCGGAACCAAACCGAAAATCATCATGTCCTCAGGTAGATTCCGAATCGACCTTACTTGCAACAGGTTTATTTTCAACAAACTCTCAATACTTATTTTATACCCAAAAATATCTTTTGAACTGTTAGAGGGTGGACAAGAGAAAATAGGAAATAAAAGTGTGCCCTTAAGGTTCCCGAAATTCCCCCAAAAAATTTATTCAAAAAAAAAACCTTCACTAAATCCATAATTAAAATAATCGAGAATATCTGCTCCAGGCTTTTTTCAGTTTATTCTTCAATTGTAGCCAAATCCAAATCACATATCAGCGTCCCATTTTTTAAAATCAAATCAATTGTTCCATTATTTGAAGTGTGAAATAAAAATAAAAATTTTCAAAATTAAAAAAAAAATATTCACCGTCATTAAAAACGGAAAGTACTCAAAATAAAAAATTATTACACAAATTTATTTTATTTTTTATTTAAAATTGAAAGTATATAAAACAAAAGAAAAATTAAACTACGCGAAGACGAGTGTTTGTCTAACATTGTAAAAAAAAATAAAATATAAATGTACATAACGCAACCTAAATTTTTGAAGAAATTTAAAAAAAAGGTTGCTAAAATTGAGGTGTTTATATGAGAACATTTTTTTTGATCGGAGAGAAAATACATGAACATAAAATTTGAGAGAGAGTTTTAGAATCATAGTACAAGTAGGTAGAGAGAAGTGGCATTTTTTAGTTGAAAAAAAAATTTTGGTGACTTGAAAAAAAATTTTTTCTAGGATTTTTCTTGTCTGTTTTTAAACTACAAAATCAGTTTTTTGGGTTTTTCAAAAAAAAAATTTTTTTTGAAACAATTTTTTTGGGAACAATTTTCGGAAACTTCTTGGACACTAGATAGATCAACAAACACCCAACAAAAAATGTTCAAGTAATAGACCTTTACTACCATACCAGAACCCATTGACCGCCTAGATTTAGAACTAAAAACTTGACAACCCCAAAGAAAATAAAGTTTTCAAGTCACCCATTTAAATTTAACACAAAAAGAAAATATTCCCTAATCAGGCTTATCAAAAATATAAACCAAAAATTTGGGGTTTTTGTTTTAAGTGCGCGGTTGTTTTTTTTGTGCTCTGGTTTTGTAATGGCAGTGATTTTTTAAAAAAAGGTTTTCTAAAACCTTTTTAGAAGGCTTGTGTTTTTTAAGCAGGTTTACAAGACCTTGTTAAATTTTGTTTTGGCCGCAAAAAAAAATTTTAATTTTTTTTCTCCCCCTTATATTTAAATTATTTTAAAAAAGAACTATTTTTTATTTTATTGTATATTGAAAGCAAGTCCATCCCTGAACAATTTCTTCACAAAACTTGTGCCTGAAGAGATATTTTCTGTTGAACGGAGACCTTAAAATAAATAATTAATTTTTATTAATAAATTTTTTAAAAACTAAAATATTAACCCCAAAAAATTTTCCAGAAAAACTTATTAGTGTCCGCAAAACATTAGCCGCAAAACCTGCACTCAAGGAATCCCTTGATTTCTTGAAATACCATTTGACCCGATCGAAGGAAATTTTTAAACCCGTTTTCTCAACCCGTGACATAATTGCTGTACACTCATTTATAGTATTTGTGGATATTTAGTAGAACACCCCTCCCCCCTTCCCTCCAAAAGAGAAAAAAAATTAAAGGTAGAAGAAACACCTAAAAAATCTTCCTTAAGGGGTTCCCTCTTGAAGTGTTCAACAAATTAAAAAAAAGAAAACCATGTTCCGAATCCAATCGCCACAAATAAGGGTCACAATTTGGAAAACGAATATCAAAAACAGAAGTAATCTCCAGTCGTGTTGGAATTTTTGGCAAATATTGCGGTTTATTCATAAGCTCACAAATTGTCAAAACTTTATCAGAAAGTTGTTCAGCCACATATTCTCGCATACGAAAAAAATCTTCTAAAAAATCAAAGTTAATTAGAAAACAAATTTAAAAGCAAACCGTTATTTAATGTACGAACAAGATTTAGATGTAGTTCCCAAACTAAAATTAAAGGAAATTAAATCAGTTAATTAAATTAAGGGGGTGCCAAAATTTGCGGATAAACTTTTGCGGATTAAGCAATTGCACTGTTTAGTTATTCCCTACAAAGTCTACCAATTATTTCTCAGGACATTTGTTTATAAGATCCAGGGAGGACAAGCTGCTGACTCCTATCACAGGATATAAGTTGATTAAAAACAATCTAGTTAGGTGGTGGGGCGTGTTTTAAAAAATTTTTCTTCAAATAACCAGATTTCGGGTAACTCCACTCATCCTTGCTCTACTCTCATCTAACTTTTATAAAATTAAATATACCTTCCCACGGAGCAGTATCTTCTGGAATTGGCCATTGTCGTTTTCGACGTTGGTAAAATTCAAGTTTAATTTGTGTTGATATCAAGTCCTCCCAGCAATCTTTTTTAAATAAATTTAAAGTTAAAAAATTAAAAGAAAACCAATTCCATAAATTCTCCCTCCTTCACGAGCAGACGAAGGCGATATTAAATGATTTCCACTTCCACTTAAAAAATACCCGTCCTTCAATGATTTGGTTACCGCCTCGACAAATAAGTCCACCTAAAGAAAAAATTAATTTTTTTAAATTAAATTATAAAAAAAACCTTTTCATTAAAGTCGTCGATAAATTCTCGACTGTTGACTCGTATCTAAAAAAATTATTTTTAATTTTAGTCTTTATCAAATCTCCCCGGAGTGGTGGAAAGAGGAGAACATCAACTTTAACATAGGACGTGCTTTTTTGCAGATATCATTAAAAATTAAAAAAATGTCTGCAAAAAATCATAGACGTTAAAAATAGAACTTAGAATGTTCAATTTAAAAGAGAAATTAGAAAAACAGAAAACTAAAAAGTTTGCCGAGGCCTGGATTCGAACCTCCACCCAATGACCGTTGTAGTCAGAAATTTTACCAACTACACTACCACTACCCTCTGCTAATTCATCAATTAAAAAGCCCCATATAATTAAATGAATAAGCATAGTGAAAATAAGGACTTCGAAGTCGTCTTCAGACCACTAAACTTTAAGCTTTCTGGATTCAGGGGCCAACCCAAACAGTTAATCCCATTTTTAACCTGTCTCCGCACCCTCTGGAATAAAAAAAAACAAAATTTACATAAGTGAGATCGACATGATTGCACGGCACTTCTTCATGCCCAAGAGAGCCAAGGCTATAATCACTGTCAGAAGAAAATTTAAACTGAAAAAAAAGAAAAAATTGAAAGAAGAAATTTCAAAAAATAAACCTTTCCAAGTACCCGATGTACCATAATTGAATGAAATGCCACTGAAACGGCATCTTTAATTTGCCGATATTCTGCGGTCAATTGGAGTTGATTTGTTCTAGCATTCATAAATTGACCTTCAAAAAAATTGAGGGGAATTTAGAAAAAATCAGAAAAATGAGCAGAAAAACAAGGAAAAAAGTGGGACGGTACCAAGGCGCAAACCTCTCCCTTTTTCGAAAAAAAATTTTTTTCCGTGAATGGTACTATTCTCGACAAGCTTTAAGAGGAAGATATCTGGGCCTTGCGCCTTAGTCCCCTTAAAAAAATACAAATATTTACTATCAATAACAAGATTAAAAAAAATAAAAAAGGAAAAAAAAAATAAACAATTATAAAATCAATAGACCATTAGAGTCTTAAAAAAATTTTTTACTTTTTTGGGGTAGTCAAGTTTAATTAAAGGGCAGTTTGAGTCGCCCACAGAAAACTTTCCTTAAAACTTTTTAGACAACCCAGAAGATCAACATTTAAGAAATCAACAGGGAATTTTCCTGTAATTTTACTTCCTTTTAAATTGTCCTAAAAAATAACAGAAAATGATCATTATAAAATTAATAATAAAATTTTTAAAAGGCCAAAGTCTTCACAATAATTATTGATAGTAAAAAAGAAATTTCGATTGAATAAAAAAAATAAAGGAAAAAAAGAAAAGGAATAGTTAGACGCAAGACCGGTCTCTCTCTATTATTTTCGGCTCTTACACATTTTGCCAAAACTATATTTTGCCAATAGGAGTAAAATATACGTTTTGCCAATAAGTTTAATGACAAAATGTGGAATTTTAGCCTTGTTGGCAAAATGTGGGATTGGCAACATGTGTAGTCACAATTATTTTCTTACCTTTTCTTTCCTCCCTTTTTCCCCTATTTTTCATCATCCTCTTGTCTCCTGACTGCTATTATATGGAACTCCCCCCTCCCCCTTCTCTTCCAAAAAAAATTTTCACGTTTTTAACATGTGAATCATATGATTTTTAACGATATTTGGACCAAAAAAGGGATTTTTATATATATAAATAGCCATAAAGCTTATTAAAAGAGGGAGAGAGACGTAAAGAAACAAAGAACACAATTTGCGTGTGACATAGAAAAGTTTTTAGTTGCCAACAAAATTTTTTCTGTAGTCGAACAAAACACAAAAATTTGCAAAAAAATGTCATAAGTTTGGTTCATTCAATTTTTGAGGTCTTGGAGGACAAGAAAAATAAAAAATAAAACTTTCCTTGGACTTATCTCCAGACTCTATGGAAGATTAGGGATATCAGGGTAGAGAAAAAAAGGAAAAGTAGGGTAGGATTTTGAATCAGGTTTTAGAAATTTTGTTTGGATTTCGACTTTCGAATTTTCGAAAATTGTGACATCCCCTTGGAATATTCAAAAGGGCTATTAGAGTCTGGAGAGACAAAGGTGTTGGTTGATCTAAAGGGTGTTGGCTTCTATCACCAAAACACACTCCGTTCGACCTCAGAAAACTCAAAAAAACTTTTAAAAACTGAACTAAAAATAAAAATGAAAAATTCCACCAAAAAAACTTTTTATTTAAAAACCCCCCTCACCCCACCCAGTCTCTTCACTTTCAAATTTTCCCTTCCTTGTTTTGCCAAAAGTCAATAGATTACAAATATATTTGTATAACGTAAACACGTCTGGGACTGCACTTTTACTGAAGAAATAAAATACTTTTTTTTTTGAAAATGTACACAAACAAACGCAACTTCAAAAAATTTTTCTAAATGGAGAGCACATAAAACATTTTTGCCTACAAAAATTTCCCATTGTAAAATACAAGACAACCCAAAAGATCAACAAAAAAACTTTTGATTTTTTAAAATTTTCCACTTGAGTCTGATAACTATGAAAGAAGAAAAATCGAGACTTTCACCTATTCAGACCAAAAAAAGTTCATACTCTAATGTACCCGTTTGACTACTTTTATTCCCTTTATTTTTATCAGTATCCCCACTAGAGTCTGAATTATGTGAATGCTAATTTTCCTAATTTCACTTGGAATTTGAAATTTAAAAACAAAAGAAACATCACATAAATTTTGTATATTAAAAACACTCACATTTAAAGTAACTTTTTGATAGTTTATTTAGATAAGAAGAAAATTTTTTAAATGTCTCCTTTTTATGCACTTTTTCTGCACTAATGTTTGTCAATTAATTTTATCAATAATACACTAAAGTGAAATGTGTCCTGTTTGTAACGAAAAAATGTGCAAAATCAAAGACAGCCAAAATAAAATATCAAAGACCATTAGAGTCTAGCACTTGGAATTGTTTTTATAACAAGCCTTACCCTAAAGATCACCGTTAAAAATGGTGTTGTCCTTAAAGGAGGTGATCTTCTGCCCCTTAAAAACATTTTTTACTTAATTTTTGCAGACGACTTTTTGATTTATTGTGAGGAATCAGATTGTGAAAGATTAAACCAAAAAATGTCTTCAATACAAAAGCCTCTATTAAAACTATATTATGATATTGGTTCTCCTTATTCTTGGGTTGCTTTTGAGGTTTTTTAAAAATATAAATTTTTTTATAAATTTTCAACTCTTTAGAGTTTGCTTCGCTATGAAAAAATGTTGAATATTCAACTCGAATTATTGCCAGTCTCGATTGGGCATATTTTTAAAGCTACTAGTAAGTTTTTTAAAAAATTCAAAAAAAATTTTCGGTTGGTGTAGTTGGATAGTATTCGGTTTAGGAGGTCTAAGGTTCGAATCCTACTCGTGGAAAATAATTTTAAATATTTGAAAAATTATTTTTTAAAGCTACTATAAGTTTTTAAAATAAAAATTCAAAAAATTTTTTCGGTTGGTGTAGTTGGATAGTGTTCGGTTTCCTCACTAAGGGGTCCAAGGTTCGAATCCTACTCGTGGAAAATAATTTTTTAATCATTCAAAAATTAATTTTTAATCAAATATTTAATTAAAAATTTATAGAAAATATTCCAAATGCTATGCAAATGCCTCAAAAAGCTAACTACTTTCAAAAAGATTTAATGTTGGTTGGCGCTTATTGGGGAATTCCTCTTCAACCCTCCAAAGTTTTTTTTTAATTTTTAATTATCTAAACTTTTCAAAATTTTTAGGACTTCAAAGAGGAATTTGTAAATAATTCAACATTAAATCCGCCACGTTTTTTAACGGCTGTTAAATTAAATGCTCCTGAATATTTAATAAAAGCATCGCGCGAATATTGGATGAAGGCATGGAGTCGGCATGAGCCTTTTTATGGAATTGACACGATTATAGAGGTTAAATATATATTGTAAAGTTTTTGGAGCTAAGATCAGGGATGTTACGGGTTGAGAAAAATCCCGGGTTTCAGTTAGGGGGATTAAGAGGGAAAGTCGGATTTTGGGTCGAGAAAAAGTTCGGCGTTTCAGTTTTCGAGTTTCGGATGACCCGTGACACCAAAAAAATTTTTTCAGATTTGTAAGAAATTAAACATCCCTGAAGAAAAAAATTTGTTAGAAACAACACAGTCAGCAGATGCAAGTAATTTGCTCAAGGAGAGGACAAACGAAGTGCTTAAATTAGGGGCTTTTGGACTTCCGTGGATAACACTTAAAAGGAATATATCTGGAAATGAAGAGGTTTTTTAATTTAAATGTTTAGTAGGCTGAGTTATTAGAAGAATTTTTTTAATTTTTCTTTTTATAGATTTTCTCATTTTGGGGCAGTGATCGACTTCCTATTATTTGTAATTTATTAGGAAAGGAATTTTATGGACCGCTAAAAGAAAATAAAATATAATTTGAATTTTTAAAAATATTATAAGGGCATTTTAATACAATAAAATTACAAAAATAATAAAAAAAAATATTTTGAGTTATATTTTGTAAAATATATATTTTTTGGCCCGTTTAACAAAAAATAAAAAGTCTTTTTTACCTAAGGAAAATAAGGCTAGAAATTAAATTTAAAAATTTTTTTAAGTAAAATTGCGGATTTTTTTCTGCAGATTTTTATGAAAAATGCGGACTTTTTTTGCGGATTTTTACGAAAATTGCGGACTTTTTTTGCGGACTCCCTCCCTTCCCAAAAATAATTTAAAGCCTTACTTCTCTTAAAAATAATTAAAGCTTTCTAAAGCTGAAAAACTAATTTTAAAAAAATAAAAGCAGTTTTTAACCTATGGCTACAAGTCTGTGAGAAAGATTAAGTCAAAAATGACCACCATCATCTTCGTGGTCTTCTAATAAATATTTTTCATTAAATTGGATTACAACAACCTTTTTTAATGAAAAAAATTTTTTTTTGAAAATTTTCAAAAAATATTTTTTTTACCGTCATGTCATCCCTGTAGTGTCTAGCCATTCCAGGCGGTAACATTAACATTTCCTTTTTTTTGGAGAATTAAAAATAAAATAAAAATTCAGATAAACCTCTAATCTCGCATATTGTAATTCTACATCTCCAGAAACACCACCCAATGCATTTCTAATTAAATGAGTAGCACAATTTTCGTCTAAAGGTTTTTTGTTGTCAGCAGATTGCCTTTTTTCCAAATTGTTGAGAATCTGGAAAAGAAAAAATTGTTTATTTTGAAAAAAATACTTAAAGACAGTTGAACCTCAAATAAAATACCTTCTTGGGACCACAAAATTGTATTTAGAATTATAGATACAATTTTATATATGGATCGGGGATGTCACGGGTTGAGAAAAAATACGGGCTGGGTTTCCAAAATTTTCTTCAGATCGAGTTTTGGGTCGAAAAAAGTTCGAGTTTCGGAAATCCGTGTCATCACGGGTGTAAGTCACGGGGTATCGCTTAGGCTTTTCTTCCCCCCTATGGGTAACAAAACCTAAAAAAGGTATTTATCTTAAATTAAGGTGCACCTATTATTGGATGTCTCTTATAGTGAAGGTCCGAGTAAAATAAAATTATTTAATTTTGAAATTAAACTTTAATTTACATCTCCAAGTGGTTGTTTATGCTCTGGTCTAAATACATTAAGTGTTGAATGTCCAGTCATATGATCTTCTACTAATCTAACAACTGCATCTGAATCTAAAAATTCCCAAAGACCTCAAAAAAATTCTTTCTAAAGTAAAAATTAATCTCATTGCTTTTACCATCTGTTGCTAGCACCTAACAAAAAATAAATTAAAGAATTTTATCATATAAAAATTTTTTTACCAAAAAACGGTCATTGGATGTTAATTGATGATAAAAAACTTCTGGGCTAAAAATTTAGAAAAATTAGAAAATTTAAGAAAAAATAAAAAATTAACAGGCAAGTCAAATATGGAGGTGTTAACAAATGTTGAGGTGCAGGCATTCCAAGGGGGTCAAGTACAACTTCTAAATAATTTTTTTTAAACAAAAATAAAATATTTTTAAAATACTTTGTAATTCCTTTGGCCATTTAAACCGAACATCGCCAAATGCTCTAAGAGGATAAAGTTCTCCAAGTAAACGATTGGCTTTAAGTATTGTTCGATTTTCTGAAGGGGGATGTGCAGAACGAATCCTAAAAAGAGAAATTATGAGTTTTACAAATTTAATGACAAGTGTGTCGAGTAGCCCTTAGATAATGGAGTACCCCTCTTATGACGGATTACTCCTCTTACGACGAATTACCCCTCTTATGACAGATTACCTACATTTCCATCCTTTAAAGGTGGACTTATGAAAGGATCCAATTAAATTAGGGTGGAGCCCCAACACTTAATGTTAAAGGGAGAGGAGAGAATCTAGACAATCTCTTAAACAAGAGGAGAAGGATTGCCTAGATTCACAAAGTTATTAAAAGTTAAAGAAGTTTTCCAAGTCATCCAAAAGTTAAAAAATAACCTAGCAATTTCATCCAAATTTTCAACAGTATGTGGCCTTGTCAATTGTCGTGCAATTACATCATTTGCCAAATGAACACCAAGAACAGCTGCAGAATCTCCACAGGATGCTACATGTCTTTAAATTAAAAAAATTTTTTTGCCGGATTTAAATTAGAAAATACAAATTATTCTTTCGAATATGAGACACAAGAGCACCTAAAAATTTATAAAAGATTAAAAAAAGAGAAAAATATACATGATCCGCTAACAGCTGCATTTACAGACATTCTAAATTTGAATAAAAAAAATTTTTTATAAAAAATTCGAGGAAGAAACCTGCAAACCAATCCATTTTGGTCAGGCATTGCACTTTTTGCCAAGTCTTCATCCAATACTGAAAAAGAAGTTTGGAGAGTATCCCGGACTGTTGTAAGTGGACAATTGCTTTTCTTTTTAATTCTGAAATTTTAAAATTTTACTCCATAACCAAAAAACAATAAAAAACCTTTTAAAATATTCTCGTATATTTCGCTGATGTACTTGGTCAATATCAGCAGGGAGGGACGGAGTAGCACTGCCAAAAAGCCATTGCAATTGTTCTCCTATTGGCATGTGAATAACACTAAAAGCGTTTTAAAAACATTTTATTCACCTAACTAACCGATGTTTGTCCAGAACCGAACAACAAATATAGTCGTAAAGTCGTGTACAGACATGCCTCGCACAGGTCTAAATTCGATAAATAAAATTTTTTTGAAAATTCAAACCGCTCCCCCATGTCCATCAAAAACTCCAAGAAGAAAAGCATTTGAATTTAAGCATTTTGAAGCAGAGTAGAAATCCTGAATATAAAATTGAATGTTGTTTTGAAATTTTAAGAACAAACCTCTATAGGCTTGTTAGCTGAAACCTGACAAACATCCACTCGAGCTTTAAATTTAAAGATAAATTCCAAGAAAAATAGGGCTAAAATATACGTAAGAGTTAGAAACAAAAATGGGTATTAACAACTTAAGGTAACTTTCGCAGACTAGAGAAGAAAGTCCGCAAATCCCCTCGAACATATGTATAGGAAGAAAACTTCCTTTTTCTTCGTAGTAACACGCAAAAAATTTAAAAACCCCACTAACGTTAAAAAACCCCAACAACAATAATAACAATTAAACCTATTTACCAATTGCCTGTTGTTCATCACCAGAAAATATAATTGTCCTTTCATTAGCACGAAGAATTTGATCAACAGCTGCTTTAGCAGTTGCCAAATTTCTTCTACTACAATGCACAACTCTAGGATGAAGAAAGTTTGTAGTGGCAACACTTTTTTGCATAAAATTCTGTAAAAAACTAAAAAGCATTAGAAAAATATAATTTAATATTTAAAGGAATTTTAACCTCTAAAAATTTTTTTAATAATTTTTTTAACATTTTTATTTAAAAATAACACAATGGATAACACACAAAACGAGAAAAATATAATTAAAATTATTTTTTATGCTTATTTAAATTGGAATTTTTGTTCCTCTTCTAATAGTTCCCCATCCAATTAAACGCCAATGTTTATCAATACGTCTACTCAAAGCAATATTTTGATTAATTTCGGTACATATTGGATCGGTTAAAGATATTTTTGCTGCTTCTCCTTTAAAAATAAATAGAGTGGAAAATGAAAATTTGATTTTTTAGATACTCCTTAGTATCCCTCCGGGGCAGAGCTGGGCCGAAACCCCCCACCCCCCAAATTTATTTAAAAAAGTTCTAAACCTTTTACAGCAGTTACACGTCCACCCGTTGAAAGAGACCCAATGTTTACCATAAGTACTTCACCCTTTGACAATTTTGCAACCTTTGCAGCTTTTTTGCCTACTTCAGTACGAACACCAAGTAAACGACGCAACAAATAGTAGGCAACCTAATTTTCGAATTGTAAAAAATTGATATAATGATAAATTATCATTATATTAGAATATTTATTAATATTATTAAATATTATTAAATATTAATTTTTATAAATTTATTTTTAATCTTTAACCCTTAATTTTATTTTTATTTATAGAATTTCAGTTTCTTCTTTATCGTTTTTGTTCTGCACCTGCCAGGCGCGATTTAAAGAACAAAAGAAAAGAAGGAAAAATAAATTTTTATATTTTTTCTTCGTTTTATGTAATTTTTAATTCATTCTATTAATTTCTACAACTTTAAAAATAAATTAAATTTTTGTTTAATTTAAAATTATAAATAAATATTTTTATTTATTTATTTTTATTTCTAATTCTTTGGAAAAAGTCTAAATAAATTTAGACTTTATTATTTTTAATTAACAAATTTTTGCGGCCCCCCCCCCGTTTTCTTTAGAATAAAATTAGTTAAATACTGACAAGAACAGAAAATTACAAAAAATGGAGAATTATAAGATTCGAAAAAAACTAAAAGATTCGACAAAATCCGAAACCAAAGCGCAATTGAAAATTTAGGACATTCGGAACCGGACCGAAATAACCTCGGTTTTCCTATTTCTAACCGACTTGTTACCTATCATGAAAAACAAAAATAAACCTCAATATCCGTATAAATATCAGGCAATGTTCCAACAGCACCCAATACATGGCCAACCAATCTATCACCACGACAAAGTGTTGGATCAATTTGTGTTCCAACACCAATTAAACCACCAGGAACTGCATATTGAAGTAAATTTTGTTCAGCAAATAAAGAAACAATTTTTGAATAAATTGGACGGCATTGAACTTTCCCATCAGACAATTTACTAACAATTCCTGGACGAACTTCAATTTCTTGGCCAATACGAAGAATACCTTTTTTAAAATAAAAAAAATTTCAGAAAATTCCTCAAAAAAATTAACAAGAAATTCTGTGAAAATTAAAAAGAATTTCCAAACCTTTAAGGATTGAACCACCAGCTACACCCCCTTTAAGTTGCTCAACTTCAGCACCCGGCTTATTTACATCAAAAGAGCGTACAACAATAAGTCTAGCTTCTGAAGTAAAATCACGAAGAGGGACTGGAACTTTTTTACAAAGATACTCACACAGCACCTGAAAATATTTCAGAATTTATTGCAAGGTTTAATTCCCCCATTAAATTTAGAAAAAAATTTCAAAAATCAAGTAATGAAGAAAAAATACCGCGTAAAAGAAAACTTTCCCCAATGACCTGACAGAAATTAAAAAATTTTCTAAAGAAACCCACCTTCCCAAAAATTTCAAAAATTCAAAAAAAACCTCACATCAATATTATATTTCAGCTGTGCAGATATTGGAATAATTGGAGCCTGTTCAGCACACGTTCCATTAACAAAAGATTTTATTTGTTCATGTTGATCATTTGCCTGATTTTCATTTATTAAATCAATTTTGTTTTGCAGAATTATCAAATTTTTTAATTGCATAATTTCAACAGCCGCCAAATGTTCACAGCTTTGGGGTTGCGGACAAGTTTCGTTTCCAGCGATTAGAAGAAGAGCAGCGTCCTATAGAAATTTTGTAAGTAAAAAATTTTTCTATAATTTTGGCCTAAATTGAGGCCGTAGCCAACGCCGAAATGGCTACGGCCTCAACTAACAACGCCGAAATAACAAACCCCAAGAGCTTCCAAAATGCCAACTTGTGGAAAAGGCGTCAAAAGGCCAAATAATAAGAATTTGGTATTTTGAAAGGCTTTTGTATGTGTGTGATTTTGAAGGCCTTTGGGTTGGTATTTCGGAATTTTATGATTTCTGGTTTTTGATTACATCATCATATCAGGATGGGGAATAGCTTATTAAGACAACCTTACGAAAGGATTATAAAGTTAAGATCCTATGAGGTAAGCCATTATTTAAATGCTACCACAATTTAAATTTTAACAAACCATAACAGCAGCCCCGTTCAACATTGTAGCCATTAAAATATCGTGCCCAGGACAGTCAACAAAAGAAACATGACGCACGCAAACATAATCACCCGTACAATTTGGCCGTTCACATTTAAAACGATCAGGGGTGCTTGAGCCTGCTGACCTGAATTTTTAAAGTTTTCCATTAAAATAATTATTTAAAAAACCTGTAACAATGTGGACGAGGACATTCAGGATTAGAGCATCTATATATTTTTGCATTAGCATATCCAAGTTTAATTGTAATATTTCTTTCCAATTCATTTTTAAATTTAACAGTGTGAACACCAGAAATTGCTTTTACAAGAGTAGATTTGCCATGAGCTACATGTCCAATTGTACCTTTAAAAAATTAAAGTATAGATTTTTTGGTGTAATAAAACAGCAAATTTTTTTTAATTTTTAGGTGGTTTTCTTGAAGGAAAATTTTTATTAATTTCACAAAAAAATTTCGAAAAATTATCGCCACTAATGCATGCCACTCGTTTAGTATTCTGAGACATGACTAAAGCAGACAGACTCGAAAAACAATCATCAGGCATCGAACCTGAGTCTCTCTTTAGGTGCGAACCGAACATGCTAACCACTACACCACTGGAGAAACAATAGGAAAGGGATTAAAATTTATTTACCTATATTAATTGTTGCCTGACGACTAATCACCTTCAAAATTAAAATTATTTAAGAAATCTTCAAAACTTTTCAAACCTCTTCAGTTAAAGGTGTCAACTTTGAAGGATCCAAATTTGAAAGGTCTTGCTTTAAAAGCCAATCCTGTTTTAATACTTCTTCATCTTTTTCATTGACTTTAAAAAATATTAAATTAAAACACGTTAAATTAGCAACTACCTTCATTGGTTTTATCAAGCTTCATAACACAAAATTTAACTGGAAATTTAATTAAAGATACCTAAATCTAAAAATAAAATTACAAAATCTTGACAGAAAAAAAACTAAAAAAATTAATAAAACAAAACGCCAATTCATTTTCAAGTGCTAATAGGACAACTAGCCAAACGACATTTGGCCAGACGACTTTTGGCCAACGGACAATTAGCCAACTAACAATTGGCCTAAAAACAACCAAATTACAGTTGGCCAAACGACATTTTGCCAAAGAACAATTGGACAGTGATTTGTGGTTAAGTGGATTTTATGGATGTTTAGCATTATGTTAAGGAGTAGGGGTTCGGATCCTGTCTGGATCAATAATTTTTTTCCTCTGTTTCTTTTTTTAAAAATCTTTTCAATTTATTTTTCAAGGTTTTTTTTTGTTTCTTCTTTATTACCACCAACAAGCTTTATTTTCACATACCACCAACACAAATCCATTTATTTGCAGATTCCATTCTCTCTCTGGGTGTCAGTTAACTTCTTTTTATTTTTTTTAAAGTTGGAATTTTTGTCTATAAAATAAAAGGCAGCCCCACAGAACACAATGAGACTGGAAGAAAGGGAAAAAGTTAAAGAATGCGGGAACAAGGGAAAAGGAGGGAAAGGAGATAGCAAGGAAGAGGAATAAGCCACAACCACCCTACCAAGTTCTTTAAAAGATTTGGCCCTTTGGTATATCTTCTAAGCTCTGACCCAGAATATCAACAAACTATGTCGGGCTTCATTATAAGATACCTTCAATTTAAAATACTCTTAAATTTTAGTTAGCCACTGAGTGATAGGTGCTCATTTAGCAATACCCTCTATTTAAGGTACACCTCATTATAAGAGCCCCCAATATTAAATACACCTCTATTTAATGTACAACTTTTTAAAAGTGAGTTGGCCACTAGATTGGAGGACTGTCTAATTGATACCCTCTATTTAAAGTACACCTCATTATAAGGTACCTCCTTATAAGATACTATTTTCAGCCCCATGGGTGCCCTATAATGACACATCCTATGGGGCACATCCCTTGGGACCGAATTGTGCATGAGGAAAGGGGTGATATTCGGGAGAGACTGATATCGAGATCCGACAGTTATCCATAGCCTGATAACTTTTTTGTTGATCAATTTGCCGTCGATTTTCTTCTATTTTTACTTCCCTCATTTATCTCCTTTCTCTTTAAAGCTTTCATTTTTTTTCTTGCTTTTTAGTGTTTTAAGTTCTTTAGAGAAACTTTGTGAGGGTGGGAATTAGTAGAAAGAGGGAAAAGAGGGAAAAAAAGAAGGGAATAAACCGCCGCTGATCCCGGTCGCTTTTAAAATCATTGTGTGGGATATATAAGCTTTAATTGTGTGTAAGCTAGAAAATCTCATCGATTGCTTACTTGCATTTACACACAAATATTTTTATTTATTAGATCATTACACCAACCTCTAATAAAATGCTTGATCAATTTTTGTAAAATAATTTTTTTGATCGTTTTAAAGATTTTTTCGAGCTTTAGTTTTCAGCTTCTAGAGATCAAGATTTTTGAAAAGCCGTGAGCCTGTTCCTGGACTCTGGGTTTGATTTGGGAGCCGGTCCGGATCCTGAGTTTGTAATCCGGGAAAAATCCAGGCCTAGGAAAACCCCAGGAAGGTTAAAAAAAATGCCTGGACTCTGGGTACAGGAAATGGTACTCAGGTCTTTGTCAAGACCTATTTATCTAACAAAATATATTTTTATGGAAGATCAACTGAGTCAAAAAACTTCACGAACCTCTTATCCCATACTGAAAAGCTCTTTTTCGAGTTGTACCCCAAAAAGTAAAAAAATTTCTCGACTCTTATGTCCCCTCTCTTTTTATCAACAGGCTTCATCTATATATCCCATTTTTCTTTCCCTGCCCGGTTTTTATAGCCCAGTGAAAAGCTTGGGGCCACAAATGAATTATTTGTTGTCTGTCAGCAGTTCTCTCCTTTTCCTTTCTTTTTCCCTCACATTCCCATCCCTCCCCTTCCTTTTTTCCCTCACCAAAATTTTGCTTTTCCTGCTTTTCCCAGCCGTCCATGACGGATCGAGAGCGAAAGGAAACAAGAAAAAAACTCAAAAAAAAATACGAAACCGTTGTTGGGGGCAATGTCATCAGCAGCACACTGTTCTACTAGCTTTACAAACAACAGTTAGGCTTATATTTTTGTTTAGGGGTTGGTGTGAATTCCTTTTTCTTTTATCTTTTTTCGAGAATACACATTTTGCCAAAAACATATTTTACCAATAAGGCGAAAATCCCACATTTTGCCGATAAGCTTATTGACAAAACGCGAGTTTTTAGCCTTATTAGCAAAATATGGTATTGGCAAAATGTCGGGCATTTTTCTTTTTTTGTGTTTTTTCTTTGCTTCTTTTCCCAGCTTCTTATTTTTATTTTTTCCCTCGTCATCCGTATCAGTAAAGTCCTATAGTTTACGGCTAACAGAAAAAAAACATCCTTTTGTTAGCGTAATATATATCTATTGCTTATAAGCAACGACTTTGTAACTTGCTTGAGAGAGTCTCGTTTTTTTGTGTGATGATGAATGCGTTAAAGCCGATGAGTGAAAAAAAAATTTTTTTGGGAGAAAGGATATGTACACACATTTTTTTATTAATTTACTAAAAAACATATTATAACTTCTTCTCGCGCAGCTTTTCTCTTTTATATACTTTTTTCCTCCTACGCTTTACTTACTTTTTTGAGTTACTCTTCCAAAAGTTTGTTAGACTTTTGTTTTTTTTGTTTGTTGTTTCTTCATTTTTCGCGCATTTTTATTTTCTTTTCAATGGCTTTTCTGATGTCTTTAGCCCTTCTTTTAATTTTTTTAAAGAAAATTTTGAAATATTTTTTTTTGCTTTAAAGTAAGGGTAGCACCCCGATCCCAACGATTTTTTTGGCAAACCCCCCCCCCCTCCCTGATCCGAACCCCGAAGGCTCTACCCCGCCCGTCAAACCCCCGATCCCCGGCACTCGGCCCAGAATTGGAAGCTACCCGGCTTTAAAGAGAATGGAGTTCCAAAAAATTTTTTTATTTGTTCCCCTACTCTTCCTTGAATCTTTTCCTTTCTCCCTAAAAAAGCCCCTTAAACACGCAATTTAAATTAAAATAACCAGCAAAAACACGCACATCCAAGTTTCTTCTTTCCGCTCCTTTTGTATTTTGTTTGTTAAAAACTTTTTCAGATTTTTTTTCTGGTTAGGGGCAATACCCTTAGGGGCAATACCCTAAAAATCAACAGTAAATTATTGTGTTGATCTCTTTTTTATTTTTTCTTGCTTATCTTTGGGTCTCTTGAGTTTTCCTCCGTATTTTTTGATTTTCTATCTTTAAATCTGAGGTGTTTGATTATTTTGAAAATTTTTTCTCTTCTTTTTTGGATTTTTAAGACCTTTACATTTTTTAAATTTTATTTTTGCTTATCATAATTTTAACATTAAATTTCAGTTTTTTTGTTATTCTGTTGTTGTTGTAACAGTAAATAATTGTTTGTGTTGCAACAATAAAAACAACTTTCATTATTAAACTCTGTATATAATTATATAGAGTTGGTTGGGGGCGGCCAGCAACCAGCACATGAACGGTGGCCGTTTTGATTTTGACGATGGCGGGACATACTGTGGTGGATGGGAGGAAGGGTAAAAAATGTGATTTTTTATAGAGAAATGATTTTTTTGTTTTTCTAGAAAAGCACATGGACATGGCGTTTGTACAGGGCCTGATGGACAGGGAGAATACACGGGAGCATGGCACTATGGATTTGAGGTTTTTTCTGATCAGAAAATTTTTTTCTAATTTTTCCAGGTTTCTGGCGTTTATACCTGGCCTTCTGGCAGTACTTATTCTGGTCAGTGGCAGAACGGAAAGCGTCACGGCCTTGGTGTTGAACAGCGTGGCCGGTGGACCTATAAAGGCGAATGGACACAGGGATATAAAGGCCGATATGGACGACGAGAAGCGCTCAACTCTGGTGCTCATTATCTGGGGACTTGGTCCAGTGGACTTCACGATGGGTTTTGATTATATTTTTCTGTTTAAAATTTTATTTTTTTTATGTTTTAGTTATGGAACTGAAATATATTCTGATGGAGGTTTTTTTATTTTATTCCCTCTACCACTCTTTAAAAAATTTCCAGGCTCTTATAAGGGCCAATGGTTGCGCGGTATGCGGCATGGTTATGGAATTCGAACTAGCGCCCCTTGGAGTGTAGCAACCCCAAATAACCATCAACACCATTCAGAACAGCAACAAAAACATAGAGGAGGACATACGTCCTTAAGCTCTCTACGTTCAAATTATGGAAGTGTTGCCATGTTGGATGATGAAAGGGCAGCAACAGCAATGGATACACCTCCCAATCATCACGGCAGATCACATTCTAGGGAAAGGAGGGGTGAACAAACAAGTCAACTGGGTAAGTTTTTTATATTTATTTTTGGGTTCATTGCAATAAAGCATAAAAGTCCGCAAATGTTGTCCGCAAGACTATCTTTTTAGAGGTATAAATTAACTGTCTTGGTTCGAAAGTCTTTAGATCCCTTTTATTAGAAAATTAACTTGCGGATAATTTTTGAGGACCTGTGAGTAAAATTGACAATTAGGGGTCGGTAGGAAATGACGAATGTGCCGGAACTCGGAACTACTGGAAATGGTCCAAAAGTCGGATCTCGGGATTCTGAATGCTAACCGGCCTCTGCTGATAATCAGAGAACCTCTTTTTATTTTCCGGGTCATGCCTTTTGTCTAGGTTTAAAAAATAAATTTTTATATTAATAAATTTTCCAGATGAAAGTCGAGGTGGTTTTGTGCTTAAAGCTTATTCGGGTACTAATAAACGACGCCGTTCTCTCTCAGAGCGTTCATTGGCAGTTAAAAGAAGTTTGAAAATCTTGCTTAAATTTTATTTAATTTTTATCATTTCTTAAGGCATTCTTCAACGAATTAGAAAACAAAATTCGACCGGAGATATTATTCACCAACAAAGAGTATTCTCTTCTGCTGGTGGCGCTTCTTCACTTCGTTCTAGTGGAAGTACTTTAAGCTGTACTTCTGATGAAGAAGATTCGGGTGATTTGAGGCATCCTCCAAATTCTCAACGTTCTAGAGTTGCTGCTGAGGTTTTATTTTTTAAATATATTTTCGAGTAGGCTATTTTGGAACTGGGTTGCCAGTTCTTTGAAAATGTTCGGATATTCGAAACTGAACCGAAAAATCCTCGGTTCGGTTCTGAACCGAAGAACCTTATTTGGCATTACTAGTGAGGAGAGGCCAAATTAGTTTTTAAGAGCTCATGGTTTTAATGTTGTTTTGGACTCTTAAGTTATCCCGCTCCCCTTAAAGGTCCGTCATTCCTTTTTGATTTACCCTAATTTTTAACTTTTATATCTAAAAATTTAGGCAGCAACATTAGAAGAACCACCAATCGACGCTAACGCCGTTGAGATTTACCGAGGTGAATGGAAAAACGACATGCGCTCCGGTTATGGTGTTTGTGAACGTTCAGACGGTCTTCGTTATGCTGGGGAATGGTTAGATAATAGAAAACATGGATATGGAGTAACCTTCTTCAGAGACGGAACGTTAGTTTTTTTAAAAGTTTTTTAATTCTAAAAAATTTTTTTGTAGTAAAGAAGAAGGAAGATATAAACACAATGTTCTTGTTAGCTCAGCAAGGCGGAAAGGCATACTTTTTGTCCGTTCAACAAAATTGAGGCATCGAGTAGAAATTTATGCTGAACATGCTAGGCAAGCTGCTGATATGGGTTTTTTATAAACAAAAAAATTTTAAATAAAATTAAATTTAGCTGGGCAACGTGTTGAAATTGCTACATCAAGAACAATGACAGCACAAGTATTTATTTAAAAATAGAATAAAATTTTTTTGATGTTTGTAGGAACGCGCTGATGCTAGCGTTGAAGCTGCTGATCGAGCTAGGGATGATGGAGAGACTGCCCGTATTTATGCTGCACAGTTTGATCCAAGTTTTAAACAACCCGGCGTAGAATTATTACGTGCTAGAGCAGCAATGCAAAGGTCTGGAACTCCTGGACAATCTGCTGCCATTCCAATGCTAACACCAGTTCATAATCATGTAATGGCCAACCATGTTCAATTTAATCATCAACAGCAACAACCACATTCACAAACTAATTATTCTAGTCCATCACAAAATCAACAATATGATTATTCTAATGCTTTTGCAGTTGGTCCAATCTCTTCTTCATCGTTAATATTTTTTAAATTAATTTTTTAAATTTTATTTTCCCTTCTAGACAACAAAATATTGCATTTAATCAAATGCCCCCACTCCCTCCATTTGCTCAACAACAACAATTACTTCAAAGACATTTACAACAAACTTCAAATACTTCTGAATGGAATGGTGGAATAATTGGAGGAATGGGGGGAGGGCAACAACCACATTCACCTCCACAATATTCTGCAGATAGTGGAATTGCTGTTGGAGGAGGAGGTGGTGGTGGTGGAGGGAATTTTGGTCAACAACAGAGGCATTTAATTCATCAACAATCGAGTGAATCTGGCCATGTAAGAGGAAAAAAATTTTTTTTTGAATTTTCAAACCTCTAAAATTAATTTAAATAGAGTTCTCAACAACAGCAACAACAAGAGTATAGCACACATCCCCAAATGATTAATGAAGGCGGTTCTGATACAGAAGGTGGTGGATTGTTGGTTGCTGCCTCCGCTGTAAGAAAAATTAATTTTATTTTTAAAATATTTTTATCTTAAGAGCGGCGGTCATCAAAGTGCTCAACACAGCAATATTGTTAGTTATGCAGCTGCTATTCCTCCCCTCCCCGCTGCACATATTCGACAACAATCTTCTTCAGAAATGGCCACACTTCAAAAACCACAACCTCCACATCATTTGAGAGGAATGACTAATATGCGTGGTCGTTCAAGTCCTTCAACTATGTCCCTTAGCGATGATCATTGGGACCAATATTTGTTGAAATCTTCGAGAAGAGAGGCTTCAAAACATCAATTGTTACCCGGTGAGAGGGGGAAAATCTTTCTAGTGTTCAAATTATTTTCAGGAACCAGCAGTAGTGGATTAGATACTTCTCATCACTTTAGACGAAACAGACCTTCATTAATTAGACAATGTGAGGTTCTCGGAGCTAGCGGTACAATTGGTGGGAGTAGCTGTGGTGAATCTCCTAGTGGCTCAATGGTAGGGGTTTTTGACTAAAAATTGATTTTAAAGAAAATTTTATAATTTTAGACACTTAACAGAAGAAGCACATTAGTAGTAAATCCAAGGGAATGCCGTCAACGTGTTCCTCCAATTCATTCAGTTTATGGAGCAGATGATTCTCTTCGTCATCAAGACCAACAACAACAACAATTGCCATCCTCTTCTGTTGATATTCAAAATCAAACAAGAGAAGAACGTGGATCTCTCCCCAATTTGGAAGATTTAGCTGGACAACCATTACAATTAGGTAGAGAAGAAGCTGCAAGATTAGCTTCTCAACGACGTCAAGATGTACATAAACAAATGGAGGAAGAAGAAAGATTGAGACAGAATCCGTTAAGATATTTGGCTCATCCTAATTTTAGAGTAGGAAATTTAAAAATTCAAAAATCCTCCACAAAAATTTTTTTTATTTCAGAATTGGCTCATTCAATGGCGAATTCCACTAATTTTAGTACTCGGCAACATTCTACTTTTCTATTGTTTTTTACACTTGCTTTCAGGTAGTAGTAAAAGCGATCGAAGAGGAAGTGGTGGAAGAGGAGGAGGAAATGCTCACCATTCCGAATGATTTAGATTAAAAATAAAAATATACAGGATTCTTTTATAGATGAGTCTTGGCATTAGGGCAAGGTCTTAATAATTGTATCTTTTGGGCATGTTACTTCTTTGGGTTTTTAAGTTCAATGAAAAATAGTGACCGACGTCGGACCTGGAACCGGCCAATCTTTTCTGGAGTCTGGGTCCCAAGTTCGGGCTTTTTTCATAGTCTCAGGATTTTTTCGGGTAAATTTGGATCCGACTCCGGAAAAACTTCAAGTCCTGTTGGTCAAGCTCTTCAGAAAAACCTACAAAGACCTTCAGAAGTGATGAAGCTTTAGTCTAATAAAAATGTCAAGACTTAAAATCTAGTTAAATATTAAAACAGGAGTAACTACTATAAATATATTAACAATTCATACATTCACTTTTTCCTTTTTTTATTGTTGAAGAATTTTAAAAGCCGTTTTTAAAAGACTTTACTTCGACCAAATTCAATCATAAAACTTAAAAAAAATCATTATAAATCTCCCAAAATATATTTGTGGCCTTTATTTTTATAATTTTTTATTTGCTTTTTTTGTTTTTTTGTTCTTATGTGCAATGCTGATATTTTTTAAAATAAAAAAAAAATTTAAAAATTAAAATTTTAGGGCTTGAGATTTTCAATTTTTTACCTTTTCTGTTTAAAATAAATGTTATTTTAAGCATTTTTCAAATATTTATAGCCTTGCTTGCTCTTTTGTTTATTTTTAATATTTTTAATGAGCACATATTGTTATGGATGAACTCATTTAATGAACATATGGGCAATGTACCAACAAGGAGAAGAAAATTTGACAGGTGGATGACGAACATTGTCAAAGGAAATGATAAAAGCAATAACAACATGGCTTAAAGAATATGTCCAAAGGTTTTTCTTCATAAAGGTAGGAAAACGGGAGCACCGAATATCTACATAATTCACCTCTCCATGTATTTTCCCGGTCTCTAATGTAATGAGAGAGAGAGAATTGGAGGTGAAGAAAGGCCAATAGAGTTTCACCAAATTATCCTCACATATTTTTTCACGCCTTTATTCGATACTCTCGTTTGGCCGATTTTATTTTTTTTTTGCATTTTTTTGTGTAGCTATAGTTGCCATTATTTTTGTTGTTGGCGCTTTCTCCCATGTCTGTATATCGATTCTTTTTCAATAAACCACAGGATTGAAAGACTACGTTATTCCTATTTTTATGGCCATAAACTTCTCTCCTTTTTAAATAATGGCGCTCAAAAATTCATATTTTCCAGCTTCATGCGGAGGAAAGAAAGGGAGAAAATCCAAGCAAGACACCCCCATCTTTTAAAAAATTGGTCATTTATGCGCGAGACCCAATTCCAATCTTTCTAATGTATTTTGTACTTTTAGTGTTGAGGGTATTTTAGTGTTGATAAGTTGGGTTGGCTTGCTAAGCTTGCTCTGTTGGCAAAATAAAAAACCTTGTATGTAGTAGCCATTATGAAATATTTATAATGTTTGGAGGGGGGGGGGGGTAAGGGGATGAAAACAAAAATTGAAAAGCAGCATGCATATATTGAATGCTTTATACTTACTCAAATTGAAGAGAAAATGTTGGCTGGTAGAGCTGTTTTATCTGTTATTTATAAATTCTTTCTTTGGTGGCTGGCTCTTGGTGGCGAGATTAAGAAGTTGTAAGAAAAAGGAGTGAAGTAAAAAAAAATAAGAGCAAGGCTAATAAAAAGAGCAAAGAGGAAGGAGTTGTGGCCCCAAAAGCTTTTTTTCCTTCTTTTTTTCAGACGTGCCACCCCTTCCTATCTATATAGGCAGACCACTGCCACAGAGCAATCGGCACATTGAAGATTTTCTCTTTTTAAAGGAGGAATGTGCAAAACAGGCGCTGCAAACGGGAAAAAACAAGCTTTAACTAAAACATTCTTGGACGAACAAAACATGGTTTTGAGTAGAGGTCGGTAAAATCGTGTTTGCGGGAGTCCGCATGCTGGATTCTTCTTTTAAATATTTGCGGGATGGGATCCCGCAAAATCCCGCAACTCAAAAAAATGCGGGATTGCGGGACAGGATCCCGCAAACTTCCACGTGGTATCCCGTCCCGCAACGACCTCAGTTTTTAGTCCCGCACTCAAAAAAATCTCCATAGAAGTGCACTCAATCGTCTATTTTCTTGCTTATCAACCTTTTGACACGCGCTTTCTCGCGCTTTAATTATTCTCCCCCTTCTTTCTTAAAACCTGTCTGGCATTTTCCTCTGTCTATTTAATTTCCACATCCCCCCATTTTTACATCATCCCCTTAAATATTTTTTTTATTTATTTTCTTAATCCCCCTCCTCACTTCCCCTATCAATATTTGTCTAATAAAAATTAAAAATAAGTTTTGTTTATTTTGTCAAAACTTTGACTAATTAATTTGTTGTAAGGTGATCTTTTGGAACACATAAATATTATTTTTCCTTTTCATTTTATCCAAAACATTTTTAAAAAAATATATGCCAGATGAACAAACTTTATATATAAATATTGTAGGTGTATTTACTATATATTTTTATTATCTCTCCTCTCCTTTCCTCATTTCCCCCTTTTTTTCACGCGCATTCTGTTATTAATTAAAACATCCCTTAATATTCGTTCAAAAAACTTCCTTTATTTTTTTAAAATTTTTCTAGATTTTGTCCTTTAGTGAGTTGATCTTTTGGCCTTAAAAATTGAAAAATTAAAAAAACCCCCTTGGAAAAAAAAATAAAAACCCCCCTTTGGATATTTTCTCTTTGTTGTTGTCCTCTAAGGTGTTGATCTTCTGGGTTTTATTTTCCCCCTTAATAATTTTTTTTAATTATTACCCCTTTGATTTTTTGATTGTTTAAACATTATGCTTATTGTTTTCCCTCTCAATTTTAATTTTTTTATTAAAAAAAATAAAAATCCCTTTTCCATTTTGAAATTTAAAAATCAATAAAACAGTCGAGGAGAAGGTCGATGATCATTTAAATAAAACCCCAAAAAGCCTATACAAATGAATGACTATTCTCCCTTTCTAAAAGCCTAGAGAGTGAATGAAGGGAGTTAGAGGGAATTTTTAAAATAATTTTTTTGCCTATTACCTCAATACCCCCCCCCGTCATTTCTCAATTAAATAAAAATTTTTGTTTTATCTGTTTTTTAAAAGTTTTTTAACAATTTTTAAACGCCTAGTTTTGTTGAAAATTTTCCACCTTTGTACTCTTTTGTCTTTTG
This sequence comes from Meloidogyne luci, assembly GCA_902706615.1. NCBI lineage: Eukaryota > Metazoa > Nematoda > Chromadorea > Rhabditida > Meloidogynidae > Meloidogyne > Meloidogyne luci. The sequence continues at coordinate 238,188 of CACSLI010000196.1, read as the reverse complement.
ATATTTTGAAATATTTATTACAAGTTGGCAATTAAAAAATCCTTTTTTGTTTTTCTTTTCTTTTTTCTTCGTCTCTTCCATATTTTGCCAATAAGGCTAAAAACTTACGTTTTGCCAACAAACTTATTGGCAAAACGTTGATTTTTGGCCTAACTGGCAAAATGTCGCATTGGCAAAATGTCTTTTTTTCTTTAATAATAATTTTTATTTTTTAGATTACCAAAAAAAAATTTTCATAAAATTTCAACTAAAAATATATGCCTTTATTTTTTCTTCAAAAATATTTTTTAATCTAAATTTAATTGTATTACTAACGAGCTTTCTTTAATTCTTTCTTATTTTCAACATTAACAACATTCCAAAAGTCTAAAAATGAAGGATCGTCTTGGGGCACTCAAAGCGGTTTTTCTCGTCAATTTAATTTTAAAAATAATTAATTTAAAGGTCCAATCAGAAGAAGAACATGAAGACGTTGCAGCAGCAATGGAAGCTAGTCAAAGTCAATTTATGGAAGAATTTTTTGAGCAAGTTGAGGAAATTCGTGGAAGTATTGATTTAATTGCTTCGAATGTTGAGGAAGTAAAAAAGAAACATTCTGCGATTCTTTCAAATCCTGTGAATGATCCAAGTTTGTTTTTTAAAAGATTTTTGAATATTTGTTTTTTAAAGAAACCAAGGAAGAATTGGACGAATTAATGGCAGAAATTAAAAAGACTGCAAACAAAGTGCGGGGAAAGCTTAAATGTTTGTTGTTTTTATTAATTTTAAAATTATCGGATATAAGAAGCCGAGTGGCTAATTGGGTTAAGCGTTTGTATGGGTAATTTGGTAGGTACAGGTTCGAATCCGCTAGTGGTTAACTTGTTTATTTTTGCTTTTTAAATATTTAAACATGTAAAATTAACAAGCACAACAGGTTTACAAGCTTTTAAGAATTTTTTGGGGGATTTTATTGACTAAAACTTCGAAAGATATAAAAGAAATTCAAGTTTTTGGGAGGGTTGGGGAATAAATACTCTCGTTTATGAGGGAATTTTCTTTGACCGGATTTTATATTTATCAGTTTTATGATGCTTATAAGCTAGTTAAAACAAATTTTTAGTAATTGAAAATATTTTTTCAGTAATCGAAAATAGTATAGAACATGATGAAAGTGGAGGTATGACTAGCGCTGATTTGCGTATTCGAAAAACACAACAGGCCACACTTTCAAGAAAATTTGTTGAAGTAATGACGGATTATAATAAAACACAAACAGATTATAGAGAGCGTTGTAAAGGAAGAATTCAGAGACAATTGGATATTGGTTTGAATTTTTTTTAAATTTTTTAAGAATATTAGGGGGAGAACGGGGGTCTTTCTGACAAGAGTAAGAAAAGCAATTTTTGTGAGATAAACAATTACAAAATTACTTGATTACTCGTTCTGTCAATGTTCCTCCGACCTGTGGGGACTTTTTCCACTACTTGGAATTTCATTACATTATTGGGGGATATCAGAATTTTAGATCCTTCATTGTTGGACCACCTTGAATTTCTAAGAAAAACTCCCAGAATTTGGGAGAGAATTAGGGGTAATTATAAAAGGTCAAAATTATATTTTAATTTTTTAGCGGGTAAAAAAGTTGGCGATGAAGATCTTGAAGAAATGATTGAATCTGGAAATCCTGGTGTTTTTACTCAAGGAATAATTACTGACACACAACAAGCAAAACAAACGTTGGCTGATATTGAGGCTAGACATAATGATATTATGCGATTAGAAAGTAGTATAAGAGAATTACATGATATGTTAGTTTGTTTTTTGGGGTTTTGAGGGATTTTGATTTGGAGGGATGACTTTGACCAAATTCTCGACCTCGAGTCAGGAACTATGAGTCTTGTAGACCAATACAAGAACTAGGAAGCAAATTAGAACTATGGGACTTCTCCCGACTACCTCAAAGCAAATTAGGATCATTATTTCGATTAATTTTATTTCTGATTTTACTTATACTTTTATTGATCCATTCCTCCACTAAAAAATTTTTTTCATTTTAAAATTTAATATATTTTCTTCTCATAGGTTTATGGACATGGCAATGCTTGTTGAATCTCAGGTTTAATTTTTTAAAAATTAAAAAAAAATTTATTCAAAAAAATATTTTACAGGGCGAAATGGTTGACAGAATAGAATATAATGTGGAACATGCAAAAGAATTTGTAGATAGAGCTGTGGCTGATACAAAAAAGGCTGTTCAATATCAAAGCAAAGCGAGAAGAGTAGGTTTTAAAAAATTTAAAATTTTTTCTCTTTAAATTTATATTTTTGTTTTTTGCTGTGTTTAGTTAGTCTTTGTGTTTTTTTGGTTTTTAAATTTTTTTTCAAAAAAATTTTTTTTTGAAAATTTTTCAAAAAAATTTTCGTTTTTTTGTTTTGCTTTCCCCCCTCCCCCTTATTTTTTTTATTTTATTTTTTGTTTCTAGAAGAAAATTTTTTGTCTAATTGTTGCAATCGTTTTGTTGGCTTTACTAATTGGTGGAATTATTTTATATTTTGTTATGAATTTTGCTGTGATGCCGCATGGACTCCCTGAAGTTAATGAAGGGCATGAGTCTTCTTCTTCTGTTTCTCGAAATGAAACAAATGATGTAAATTCAAGCCGCCATCAAATTAATAAAACTTTAAACAAAACACCAAAGAATTGAGAGAAAGAAAAAGTGGGAGAGAGAGAAAGGTTTAAATTTATAAAAAGGGTTACCAAGAAAAATTTTTGCGGGCAAACATTTGCGGACAAAACTTGGAGAGCTAATTGAAATTGGGACAAACAATTACTAGGTCATTTCTGGGGCTGAAAAAAATGAAAAAAGAGATATTGGGTATTTATCTTCTAAAAATTGTTAAGTTGTGTATGTCCGCAAATATTAGTCCGCAAGTTTTGCTCTACCCAAAAATTCAATTTTTGTTTGCATTTTATAGGGAAAAATTTTAATTTTTGAAAATTTTTCTTAAAACTACCTACTCGCTTTGCTTATTTCCTTATTTGCCTTTTTAAATTCCCTTGTAATTAATTGTAAATATATTTTTCAAAATCCTTTAATAGGTGAGAATTTTTGGTATTTTTTGGGTGTCTCTTTATAAATATTCCTGTGCCTTTAAAATTTATTTCTTTAATTTTTTAAATTGTGATTCTTTGCATTTTATTCATAAAACAAATTCTGTTTAAATTTTATTGATCCAAATCTTTATTTTTTTATTTGCGGACAATCCGCAAATATCATATCACCCACCAAATTAAAGAGGGTAGTAGGAAGGTAAATCACGAACAATGTTCCAGATAAATCTCTGGATTGATTTTACTCTTGGACGAGTTTTATACTCTTAGAAATAAATTCTTAAAAATTAAATCCGCAAAATAAAATCCGCAAGTCTTTGTCAACTTGCTCTTTGGTTGGACGTCGTTTATATAATAAATTTTTGTTTTAGTATTTTTTTGTTGTTTTCTCTTCGTCGTTTTTGTTGTATCAGTAACGTCGTGTTTGTGGTTTTGTCTAAAAAGAAAATTTTTTAATTTAAAAAATTTTTTTAGAAAAAAATCATTGTAATCATCTGCGTGCTTATTCTTCTTGCTATTGCATGTCTCTTTATACTTTCTTTTGTGCCAAATCCATTTTGATGTCATCAGAGGAAATGGAGTTTAACATAAAAATTCAGGGCACTTTTTTAAATTTTTACTTTGCAATAAATTTATTTATGGCCATTTTGAGTCCTTTTCTCAAATCCGCAGTTTTTGTCCGCAAGTCTTTTTTGGAAGGATTATTCCCCACAATGTTAGCGGACTTTGGGGACACATCATCGAACAAAATTCTCGATTATCAAGAGTCGAGATTTTTCAATCTCGATTTTCGGACGACCCTCCCAGTGTCGGTCTCTATCATAACCTAAAAGAACTCTAGTTAATAAAATGGTAAAAGACAAGATTTTTGTTTAGGGATTTTCGAGTTCTAATTCTGACGATTCTAATAGTGCGTAATTAATATATTACACTAATTTTTGATGCCTCGTCTTAATCTCATTTCATTTTTCCTTCAACTTTTTTGTTCATATTTTGAAATTTTTTCTTTACATTCCTTTTTTTCATTTCAAATTTATTTCACTAACAATTTAACAGAATAAAGCTTATATTATTTGCTAGAATTTTTTAAAATGCTTTTGCTAATTAAAAAATCAGAAGAAATTAATTTAAGAGAAATTTTTAGAAACAAGTATGCATTTTGATAATTGTTTTGGCTGTTTTAATTGCAATTGTTCTCTTCCTTGTCATCAAATTTGGGAGTGGGAGCAGTGCTTCTTCAACACATTAATAAAGGAGAAATGAAGCGATTTTTCCCTTTAATTATAAAGCTAATTTTAAATAATCCTTACATATACTGTTGTGGCTCAGTGGTAGCGTCGCCGACTACACCCTATTTTTAGGGGGGTTCGGTTCCTACCAAGGCCCGACAATTTTTTTCACACAACGAAATAAAAAATATTTGATTTTTTATTATTTTATTTAATCTATCAAAAATTTTAGAATTAAAATAAGAAAAAATTTACAAAATTATACCTTATAAAAATTGAGAAAATTTTTCAAAAATTCATTATTTTTCGGTATCGTTCAATAATTCTAGAGAAAATTTTTGCGACATCCTCAGGATTGTCTTCGTGGACTGCATGTCCAGATTTATGCATAACTTCTAATTGGAATTGTCCTCTCATCTGGCCAGTCTTTTAAAAATTTAATTCTTATTTAGGGGAGAGGTTGGGGTAAAATCAGAAGGATCAATTAAACCTTTAATACAGCTTGGTAGCAGTGATGGACTCGATGGAGAAAAAAGTCCGTGCGGATTTCGATCGAAATTTACGAAAAAAAATTTTCATTTCGGGTAACCCGGTCGATCCCTGCTTGTTAACCAAGGGCGTATCCAGGGGGTCGGTTTCGGGGGGGGGGGCTAACATTGGGTGTGCGCCAAAATTTTGGCGTTCTGAACGTAAATTTTTTTGTACATAAATTTTCATCACTTCAGCGCCGCAGGCGAAAATTTTTTGAAGTTTAGAAGGCCGTAGGCCAAAAAAATTCACTTTTTTTGCGCCGCAGGCGAAAATTTTGAGGATTGTGGAGCTCAAGAAGCCAGATTTCTTCCTTTTTTAGCGCCGCAGGCGAAAATTTTTTAAATTTCAGAGGCCGTAGGCCAAAAAAATTCACTTTTTTTGCCCCAGCCCTTCCCCAAATTTTTTCCTTTTCCCCATTTCGGGGGGGGGGGGGGCTCTAGCCCCCCCCCAGCCCCCCCTGGATACGCCCTTGTTGTTAACCCAAACTTCGGAACTGGGAAATTTTTAAAAATCATTTTACAAATCAGAACCCAGAAGAAAGAAGTCAGAATTCCTATCGATAAGGGGAGCAGTTCGGGGGCCAAAACCAGGACAGAAAAATTTCAAGTCAGTAAAGAGGGCCAGGATCCGCAAAAAAAATGAAAAAAATTTTATACCATTAATTCTCTATCCAATCTATCAATATTTGCAAGTATCAAAATTTTTACAGGTTCACAATTAAGAAACGATTTTGAAAGGCCTTTAAACCATCCTTTCCAGTAAGGCTCTGTTTTGGACAAATTGGTTCTCCATTTTAACATTTTCTTTGAAAAAAATTTTAACTAAAAATTAGAAAATATTTACCTTGCCATTGTTTTCAAAATAAACAAGTCGAGACGGCATTGAAACTAGAAAATTAAAAAATAAAATTAAAAAAAAATTTTTTGCAGAAAATCCGCAAAAAAGAGTCCGCAAAAAATGAAAAAAAATTTTTTCCAAATTTATTTTAAGAAAACCTTTAGCTGCTCTCAAATTAGATGTAATTCTATTTTTCATACACCATTCAATTGCTTTTTCCATCGAAACAAATGTTTGAGGCCTGTCCCTTAAAAATTGCTGCATAAAGGTTAAAGAAGCAATTGCTGATCCTTCAACAACATCAATTGCAGAAACTGCCAAAATATTTGGAAGTAGAGACAAATTTGCAATATTTATTGCTATAGAACCTCCCATACTTTAAAGGTTTAAATTAAAATAAAAATTTTTTTTAAGAAAAATAAACCTGTGCCCAATAAGAATTAAAGGAGGTGGAGTAGTCCTTTCAGCGTATAAATGATGATAAATTGAACAAACATCTCTTTAAAATGGGAAAAATTTTTTTTAGAAAACTTTTATTGAAAAAATTTGCTTAGAAAGTTTTGTTTTCTTCAAAATAAAATATTTTCCCCCGACGGGGTTCGAACCATCGTCCGTTTTGGGGGTAAACCTAAAATTTTCCCACTACACCAAAAATCACAAAATTTCCCAAAATGTCTTCAAAAATGCTTTAAACACTTTAAATTCATTTTATTTACCTACTTTGCCATTCTTTCAGCAGACATGTCTCTATTATCTTCTACTTGCGTTTCTCCATGATCGCATAAATCTGGGGCAATTATTTGACATTCAATTTGAGAAGAAATTTGTTCCTTTTAATTTTTTATTAAGAAAAATCAATTAAAAAACCAACCGAAAAACATGCCCAAGTCAAGCCAGTATATCCTCCACCATGAAGCAAACAAAACAGGGGGCCTTTTGATCCTTTTAAATAAACATTAAATTTGTCTTCATTTATCGATAAAAGTTCTTTTCGGTCAAAAAATTCGTTCCAGTTCAAAGGTGTGAAATCGAGCATTTTTTTAGCTAAAAATCCTGAAAATTTAAACAAGAAATCCTTGAAATCTGGAACGATTAAAAAATAAGAAGTCCTCTAAACTTGAAATGGGACGAATTGGGCGTTTTTGTGCAGTGGGACGAATTGGGGATGGGACGAATTGGAGTGGGACGAATTTGTAGTGAATTCCTATTGGGTGGCCTTTTCAACGCGGCTAATTGACCGCCGCGGAGATTTCAACAAATTTCTTTTTTTTCGGATTTCAAGTTTGTCCGCAAATGTTTGTCCGCAGTTTTCGTCGCCTTTTAAAAATGGTATAAAAGCACAAATTTCAACATAAAATTCTCATGTCTCTAAGTGTCAAAAATGCAACAGCTACAAAAGGTCAGTACCGGATTCTCAACAGCAACACTATTTTTCTTGTCTGTTTCGATTGTGTTCGTCTGCTCATTGGTTGTGGGAGTAAATTGCTGCAAAAAGAAGAAACGGAGGCGTCGTCATGTAAGGATTTTTTTGAAAAAAATTTTTTGAAAATTTTTTTGAAAAAATTTTTTTAAAGGCTCGTCGGGCAAACAAAAACAACACCAACAACAGCAACAACGATCGAATGATAAAAGGATCTAAAACGAGAGCCTTCTTTCAGAGATTGAATCCGCTGGAGGAAACCAACGAGACTGACCTTGGAAGCTTAGACGATGTTGTGAGTTTTTTGAAGGGTTTTTTGAAAAAGATATTTTTTTTCTTTATAGGATCTTAGTAAAGAAGTTCCTGCACCCAAAAGCTTTAGACTGGATCTAAAATCGGTAAATTTTTACTAAAGGGCAGTTTACCGTAAGTACAATTCACCGTATGGGAGTTTTTAAGGAATCGGTGAATTGTCCTGAATTGTATTACGGTGAATTGTCCTTTCAAAAATTTTTTCTATTTTTACACTCATTTTTTTAGAAAAGAATCAAGGATGAGAATATTAAAATAGAGCATTCTCAGCCAACAATTTCTCAACAAACAGGGACATTTCGCTAAATAAAGATGTGATTAGGTGGCTATGAAGATGTCTGTGTATATATAAAATTAGAAGGTTTTTTTGGTTATATATATTTGTTTGTTTTTTGTATATTGATTAAAACTGTTAGAAATATTGTTGTTATTGTAGTCATATTTTCTTGTTTTGATCAAAATAGTATTTATTTACTCCTTTGTCCCGATTGACAGCGTTGATCTTTTGGGTGGGTTCCTAGGGAATTTTCCATTGATATTTAAAAAGGTGATCTCTTGGGTGATTCCGTGGGGATCAAAAGTATTTTTATTTCGGTATATTCTAAATATTCTTGACTGGTGATCTTTTGGGAAGTACCCTCTAGAATGTTTTATTGATCTTTAAAAAGGTTGATCTCTTGGGTTGCGTCATGGAGAATTTGGGGTTAGCTCATTCCAAACCTTTTTGTAAAAAGACAAATCGATTTGCTTTGTTTCGGGATCAATAAAGGAAAGATTTGTTTTTATTAAAGTACTTTAATGCTTTTGAAAAACCCACAAGAACGAAAATTGTTGAAAAGGGGGCTATTAGAGGCTGGGAAGTTCCCTTATGCTTTCCCTATAATTCCTTTGATTTCTTTTGCAAAAAAAATTTTTTTTTATTTAACTTCCGGTTTCTATTTAATTTTGTTTTAAATTTTATTTTAGAGATTTTATCTGCTTTTTTCAACAACTATAAATTAATTATAAATTTATTTTGAAATTTCTTGATGGAACAATTTCCAGTTGAGGAAACTGATTTAACCGAAGAGATTAAAAAATTAATAAATGAAAAAGGTTTAGAAGTTGTTACTAGCAAAATAATTCGAAATCATCTGGAGGTTTTTTTTAATTTTTTTTTTAATTTTTTGGGTATTTTTTTTGGTATTTCTGGGTTGTTTATGTACGTAAGTCCTCTAATGGGAGGTTTTAGGCAATATTTTTAAGGGGTTTTAGAAGTTTTTTCAAATTTTTTGTAGTTGTATTTCTTCCAAAAGTATGTGCATGGCTTAATCCGCAGAAAATTTTTTATGCGGATTTATCTGCAATTTTTTGCGGATTTAAGTTTTGTCTTTTAATCCGCAAAAAATTTTCGAGAGAAACCCCCTCAAAAGGTCCAAGCCTTTTTTAAGAAGCACTGGGGTGGCTTGACACCCTGCTGTTTTTTCTCAAGACTGATTTGATCCGGGATTCCCTAATTCTTCCATTTATTTTTGTAATCTCTCTAAAACCCGCATTTATTTTTGAGGGCAGTTTAAATTAAAAAAATTTTTTTTTATTTTTTAGACCAAATTTAATTGTGACTTTGAGCAACACAAAAGTCATTTGGATAATTTAATTGAGGAATGTATTGGTAATTATTTGAAAGAAATTGTTAAAAATGAAGGGAAGAAGGAGGAAGAGGGAAGTGATAAAATTGAGAAGAAAAATATTCAAGAGAAGTCAATAAAAGAAGTAGAAGATTCGCAATTATCATCTTCTGAATTTTCTGACGTGGATAATATTGAAAGGTTTGTTGACTTTTTATTTGTTTTTAAGTATTCTCAAGACTTATTAGGTTACTTGCCCTGAATAGCAGGGCGTAGCCAGGGGTCGATTTCGGCTTTGGTCCCCTGACTACGCCCTTGCTGTATAGCAGGGCTGTATTTTCTGCTTCTGGTTCCGCTTTTTTAAAATTCAAAATTGAACAGCCCTCCTTGTATAGGCCTCCCTTACAGCTCTCCCCTAGAAATAATTTTTTTTAGTTTAAAATTTTATTAAAAATTATTTTAGATCTTCAGAAATTGGCCAAGATTCAAGCCAAACTAAAAAAGGAAACAAACGGAAAATTTCTAGTAATGAGCCGTCAACATCAAAAACTTCTTTAAATGAAGAAAATGATGATATGGTTTCTTCTATTAAACGACGTCGTTCTGCTGCACCTTTACCCAGACGAACTTCAAAACAAAAGGAAAAGAAGAAAGAAAAGGGTTCTTCGACTAAACGCCAAACTCAATTTACAAAGTAATTTTTTTGATTTTTTTTTGCAGACAAACATTTGCGGACAAAACCGAAGGTGGTTGAAATTGGAATAAATGATCGCTGACAAGGGAACGCACCGAACTTTAACCAAAAATTTCGTGCTATTCTAAAAATGGAAAAGTTTGAAGCACTTCAACTTTTTAGTTTCGGGGTAGTTACCGACCTCGCTCTGCAATATCGCAAAATTTTTGGCCATAGTTCTGTGTATTCTCTCGTTAGCCTTAGTATTTCGGCGGCTTGTCAGTCCGCAAATCTCACCACCAAAAAACATCATCGCTTTTTTAATTTTCCAATTTTTTTAGAATTTGTGCTTTATCTCCAGAATTGTCTGATTTACTTGGAAAAGGTTATATGCGTCGTTCTGAAGTTGTTAAAGGTGTTTGGACTTATTTAAAATCAAATAATTTGCAAGATCCGAAGAAAAAACAATTTTATTTTTTGGATGATCCTTTGAAAAGAATTTTTGGTTCTTCAAAAACTAAATTTAAGGTTAGTAAATTTTTAAAATTATTTAAAAAATAAAAATTTGGGGAATTTTTTGCTTGGGGAGGAAATTTATATTTGGGTACTTGCGGACAACTTTTTGCAGACCTTTTCTTTCAACATTAACTTTTTGCGGACTTTTCTGTTAGAAAATGCTTTAATCGCTTGAAAAATTTCTTACCTAAGCAAAATTATAAACTAAGAATGCCCGTAAATTTTGTCCGAAAAAACGAAAAAATGGGGATTTCTTTTGTGGAAGTTAATTTTATTTTTTATATAAATTCTTGGGAGGGTTTTCTCTCAAATATTTATATAACAAGAATTTTGATTTATTTTTAATTCTAGGCTTTTGGAATGATGGGCATATTAAATAAACATGTTAAAGATGTTGAATTTCTCGATGTCGAATCCCGTCGAATTGCTGAAGCGGAAATTGCAAAAATTATTGATGAAGAAAATAAAACAAATAAATCAGCAATTCATTCGGACACTGGAGAGGAGGATGACGAGGGAGAGGAAGCGGAAGGAGAGGAAGAAATGGAGGGAGGAAATGATGGTGGTAATAAATTATCCAATAAAAGTGATGACGTTTCCGACGAGAAGAAAATTGGTGTAAAAGCTTCTTCAAAAGCGTCAACATCTTCGGAAGGGGAGGAGGAGGAAGAGGAGGAATAATAAATTAGAAAGGAGAGTGAAATAAGGTTTGAGATTTTAATTTATTTTTGTGGAGAGGGGATAATATTTGCGGACAAAACTGAAAATCCTTTTTGAAATTGGAACAAACACTTTTTTTGGGTTATGTCCAGAACCTTGACATAAGTATTCATTTTTAAATGTTTTTAAGGTATGTTGGATATCAAAACTCTAATTTATTTTAGAATATAGAAGGCTTTTGTGATTGTCCGCAAATATTGTCCGCAATTTTCTTTAAAACTATATAGTCGGAGTATTGCTAATACGTTGTCCTCGGAACAGATTTAAGCCGTCGTATGAATCAGAATGACAGGTCTGGGGATGTATTAGCGGTATTCCACTTTTGTCAAAAAAGAAATTTTCATCGGGTACCAATCACTGTCTTCTGAAAAAAGTGTTTTTGGCTTTTATAAACCCTAAAAAAATTTTTTTTCCCAATTGATCTGGTGAAATTGATTTCCCGAAAATTTTTAATTTTTTTTTTGTTATTTTGTTATTAAATGGGGGATGTTGAAATAAATTAATTTTTAGAAAATCAATAAAGGGGATATTTTTGCGGACAAGTTTTGCGGACAAAATTATTTAAATTTAATTTTTAATATTTCTGTCTCCTAAAAAAGAAAATTAATTTTTAGAAAACATGCTTAAAGGAAAAAATCAAATTTTTAACGGAGGGAAAATAAAGAATATTAAGAGAGGGGATTAAACAAATATGTAGGTAATTTATTTAAAAATTGCCCTTTTCCTCGTCTTTCATTTTTCTTCCTCGACAATATAAGGACTGACTAACACCACCTTTTTTCCTTCATTCTAAGTTAACGAGAGGTCAAAGGTTTATTAGAAAAATTTATTATTTTTTTTTTCAACATTCTCCCCCTCTCTTATTTTGACACAACGACGTCCCTTCCAATCCTTCCACAATTTTTTGTTTCAATCAATTATTTAAAAATTCTGCTTACGTCAAAAATATCATTTTATTATCATTTTTTTTGTCGTGATTTATTAAAATTTTGAAAGAAATTTTTCTTTAAATTTTTTGTAATTTTCAAAAAATAATATTTTTTTTAAATTTTTCAATTTAATATTTTTTTAAAAACAGCTAGAAAAATGAAGAATACAAAAACTTTAGTTTTTACTGGACATCGCTTTCGTAATCCATCAACAACTTCTTTGCCGTCACACAATACTAATGGGACTACTTCAAAAACATCAAAATCCAAAACTTCAATTGTTCGAGTTCAGTCAAGTTCAAATGGGACGACTTCTAATGGAAAGATTAATTCTCATGTTACTACCAAGGTTTTTTTAATTTTCTGATTAGACGTTGATTCTCTGGATGTGTATGAAATTTGGGTGGAGGGGCTAAAGTCCGGGGGTCACTTTAGTACGTGGGTGCAGGCTTTAAATTACAAATGTTATATCATTTGAAAGAGCTAGTCGAGCTGAGTCGAATGCCACCAAAATTAGCTCTAGGAAAAATTTTTGAACCGAGATACAGGCGATTGAAAATCGAAAAACCATAGGGGGGACCAAACACTTTTTTGGGGTGAAAAATTCGAAAATGCAAATTATACCTCATTCGAAAGAGCTCGTCGAGCTGAGTCGAATAAAACCAAAATCAACGGAATCCGACTTGAATGAACCGAGATATAGACTCCTAAAAATCGAAGGTCCAAAAGGGCGATTTTTGGAATAAAAAATTTTTTATACAAATAATACCTCATTCGAAAGAGCTCGACGAGCTGAGTCGAATGACACCAAAATCACCGTGATTGGACAAGATTAGACAAAGTTATGACACAAAAAATAAACAAAAAACCTAAACCTATGGAGCGTCGGCGAGGCGCTTGTGCAAAACCCCGCGCTTCGCGCGGGGTTTTGCGGCACGCGCCTCGCGGGGAGTCTACGGGCGATGGGTCTGGGTTCGTAACATAAACCTATTCCTATCTCCCTTGCTCTGGACGTATTTGGGGCCTCCGTAGCAGCAAAAATCTCCACAGATGCCATAGGTAAGGAGCTAAAATAAAAGATCATAACTTTGTCTAATCAAGTCGGATTTCGTTGATTTTGGTGTTATTCGACTCAGCTCGAGGAGCTCTTTCGAATGAGGTATCATTTGCATTTTCGAATTTTTCATCCCAAAAAAGTGCTTGGTCCCCCCTATGGTTTTTCGATTTTCAATCGCCTGTATCTCGGTTCAAAAATTTTTCCTAGAGCTAATTTTGATGGCATTCGACTCAGCTCGACTAGCTCTTTCAAATGATATAACATTTGTAATTTAAAGCCTGCACCCACGTACTAAAGTACAGCCAAAGTCCGAACCCCGGGTTTCGATTCGAAGCCAGATCCCAGAACTGGCGGTTAACCCTTTTAAATGTTAAATTAACTCCCTGTCTTGCGGATAAAATTTGCGGACTTTAGTAAAAAAAATTTTTTTTTAATTTAGCAGCCTAAAAAGCCGCCAGGAGAAAATACTTTTGCTCAACCAAAAAATCTTCCTCAAAAAAATAATGCTCAAACCAACAACACCAAAAAGAATTTAAACAAAAATCAACAACAATTATTAGACGATTCACAAATTAATTGGTGTCCAGCACCCGAATTTCTAATAGTTGAAGCAAATTCTTTTTCTTTCTCTGTTCCAAAATTTGCACTTGATGGTGGTAAACAACCTGAAAATGGTCAAGATTTTCAAAATTTGTTTAATTCTTTGACCAAATGTTTGGAAGAACGTGTTTGGAATGCTAATCGATTAATTTCAACAGATAAAAATTTAACAGAGAAAGCTCAGGTTTTTTTGAAATTTTTTTTTGAAAAATTTTTAAAAATTTTCTTTTTAAGGAATTGTTGCGTGTTGCAATTGGACATACTCAATTATTGTTAAACAAAAGATTGAAACAATTTGGTGAACAATTGGAACGTCATTTGGTATTTTTTAAAATTTATTTTTATCGGTAATAAATAGGTTTAGGGTAGTGCTGATCCTTGTCGGGAAACATTTTTTCGGGAATTGGGATTGGGGACCAACCCTGGTATTAAATTTCCAATTTTCTGGGAAATTTTTTTCCGTTCTAGTTAAAGTCAGCAGACATGGCTATTTAGTAGAAAGCAAAAATTGTCCGCAAAAATTTTTGCGGACTACAATTTTGTCCGCAAATTTTTCTTTGCTTTTTCCCTTCTTCAAATTTTGGGGGTTTTACCGTTATATTATTTATCTTCAAAATTTTAATTCCTTTTTCATTCTTTTACAGAATCCAACAGCCAATAATCAAAAGCCAACTTTGCTTGGTGATTTGCATGGACTTTGGGCTTTAATTGATATGCAATTGGATGATATTCGTTCTACATTTGCTGCAATCGAAAATTTTCGTCTTGCTGGTTGGGATGCTTGCCGTATTAGTTCAAATATATTCTAGTTTGTTTATTTTTAAAGGATTTTTAAAATTATTATTTTTTTCTTTTTTAAAGGTGAATCGACAAAAAGAGAATTAAAAATATCTATGGAGATTTATACTATATTCTACTGAAAAAAATTCTTTCAAGGCCCAAAAATACATTATTGTTGCTTCTTTTGATTTTTTGGTTATTTTGTATAAGTAAATATATTTTTTTGTGATTAAAAAAGACCGAAAAAAATTTTGCGGAATAAAATTGCGGATTTTCCGCAAATTTTTGCGGACAAAAAAATTTCAAAAATTTTTTTGAAATAATAAATTTTCCAAAAATTTTCGGTTTTAATCACAAAAAAATGGCACAAAAGCAATCTTTTACCCATAAAAAGGCCTTTTATTTTATTAACAAATGCCTCATATATACAATTCTCTTTCTTTTTTTAAAGTGTCTTGCCTGTAACTGCCTTTGAAAACCAAAATATATATTTATATTTTTTTGTTGTTTTTTTTCTGGTGTTTGTTTTTTTAAATTTTTGAAAATGAAAATGTCTGATAAAAAATTTTTAAATTTTTTAAAAAATTTTTTAAGCCTTCAAAATTGGCTTTTAATTTATTTTTTAATTTTTTATAAAATTTTTATTTAACTTATGCTAACTATTTTTAAATTTAAAGCGTTGTGATTGTTGGTTTAGTCGGATGGATCAGTATTTTTCGTCGAAAATGGTGGGGGTTCGAATCCAACTCATGGGAAATAGCTATCTTTTGATGAAAAATATTCTTTTTTTTTTTTTTTGGAAAAACGGGGTCTGAAAATTTTTTTTTAATTTACCAAAAATTTTCTTTAAATTTTTTAAGGCAAGAAATATTACAAATTTATTTTTTAAATAATTTTTAATATGAATCCTGTCGTTGAAACAGTTGAATATCGACCACAGGATCACCAAACTGCAACAAATACAAACAATAAAAATGAGGATAACAAAGCCTCTCCCTCAAAAAATAAAGAAGAAATGAAAGATTTGACTCAAATAAAAAGATATCCGTACAATCAACCTTTCCCTGGTGCTGCGGAAGCAACAAAACAAGTTTTGGAAGACGACACAAATAAAAATAAAATGGCAAATTTAAAATTTAAAGGAGTTGGAAGTTATAAATCTAAACGGGTTTTTAAGGTTTTTTTTTTATTTTTTTTGAATTTTTAAAAAATTATTCTTTAAAAAAGGTTATAATAATTGGAGATGCGGGTGTGGGCAAAACTTGCTTAAGCTATCGTTTCTGTAATGGACGCTTTCCTGGGCCAACCGAGGCTACAATTGGTGTTGATTTTCGTGAACGCTCTATAATTATTGATGAGGAATTGATTAGAATACAATTGGTATTATTTTTTAATTTTTTGGAAAAGGGGTTCCTTCCCTATTTTTCTGGGTAAACGCCTCATCATGACGACATTTTGCGTCATAACTTTTTTAAATCTTAACCGATTAAACAATTTTTATACCAATCGAAAGCGCTAGAAGTGAGGATTATTTTAGCTAACAGGATTGATTTGATCAATTATTCTAATAAATGTTACAGCCTAAACAACAACCGTGTTCATTGCTGAATGGCTACTCATTTTAGCTTTATTAGTTTTTATTCTGTTATAGGAGTTCCATTAAATTTTAGTAATTGAAATCCAGAAATTTTTTAAAGAAAAGTTTGCTTTTTTACAATATTTTTAATTGGACATAGAAGGCCAAAAATTACTCGAAAATGATTTTAGGACTGTCCGCAAAGATTGTCCACAAAATTAATTTTTATTTTTTAATCAAATTTTTATTTTCTAGTGGGACACAGCAGGTCAAGAAAGATATCGTCAATCAATTGTAGCCCATTACTATAGAAATGTAAATGCTGTTGTTTTTGTTTATGATATAAATAACGTTCAATCATTCAAATCTTTACCTGCCTGGATATTGGAATGTAAAAACCATGCTTTAACTTCTGGAGATGATACGCCCCATATTTTAATTGGAAATAAATGTGATTTGCAAACAACGAATAATGAAAGAATTAAAACTGAGCAGGCACAGGTTTGTGAAAATAATTTTTAAAATTTTGTTCCCTCCACCCTCCTATTTTTGTTCCTTAAGATGTACGTAATAGTCAGACTTGCTCATATCCACTTTTTTCTTGTGTGGAGACTACTTCCAATTTAAAATATAAAATATCCTCTATTTTGGTCTCAAAGGACTCTTTCCTCCAGTACCCACAGATCTTCGACTGTTCCGACTCGAAAAATATTTTCAGAACCGTGTCCGCAAATGTTGTCCGCAAATTTAATTTTTTTATTTTTAAATAGATTTTTGCTGACGAGAACGACATGGCATTATTCGAAACCTCAGCATTTGCTGATTCTGAAGCTGACCATATAGAAGCAATTTTTATGACTTTAGTACATAAATTACGTCATAGCAAACCTATGCATGTTCAATCAAATGAAGAAAGAAGTTTAAAAGGACAACAAAAAATTTTGTTAAAAGCTAATGAAATTGGGAATGAAGAGGATAATGAAGAAGAAGGAATGTGTTGTTAATTGTGTATTATTTTTGTATCTGGAGATATTGTCCGCAAAAGATATTTTTTTGTCTGCAAAATTAATTGCGGACAAAATTTTCTAGAGATCGGAATGAGATTATTTAAAAAAAGTTTTTCGTTTATTTTTTTGTCAATATTCTCGATCGGTCACTCACTCCGCGATCTCTAATTGAAGAGAAAATAGAATTTTTAGTAGATGTCTGCGGGTCTCCCTTATTCTTTCCTCTGTTTCACGTGTTTCTGAAGGTTCTCTAAGGCATAATTTAATGGGTTCTTTTTCATTTTCTTCTAATATTTCTGCTTTGCCTTTTTTTCCAATTTTTCTCCTCTAAAGGGTTGTAAGAAGGAATTTTTGATTAGATTAGGGCTTAAAATTTGTTATTTTCCTTTTTTATTTATTAAATCTATTAATTTAATATATAGTTAATATTTAAATGTAATAAAATAATAAAAGTTTATTTGAAAGAGATTTTTACAAAGGCACACAATATTTAAAAAATTATTTTAAAAGATTGATATTGAATAGAAATAGCTTTTGTCGCATACATATATGTCGCGTTTACATAATTGTCTCGTATAATTGTCATTTTCGCATATGTCGTCTACGCAAAAGTCTCGCACACTCATGTCGCCTATGCAATTGTCACCTTCGCAAATGTCGTATTCGAAAAACCCTAGGCAAAAGTCACTTAGCAAATGTTCTCCATACAAATGTCATTTTTATAATTGTAAAAAGATTAGGATATGAGATCATTTAAATTAAATATTTAATATTTTAACAAAAAAAATTTTTTTAGTAAAATCACTGGGTTCCTAATATTTTCCTTTCTTCTTCCTTCAATTTTAAACAGAATCTAATCCACTATCATCATGTCTACCAAAAGAAGACGAACAATTGGCGGTTGTTGAAGTATTTGGGGAAATAAATGTTTGTTGCTGGGGTATTATGAATGATTGTCTTCTATTTAGTGTTTGTGATTGTATTGGTGGAAATGAAGGTGGAGGTGGTGGAGGAGGAGGGAGTGTTGACTAAAAATATGTTTTAATTTTTGGCATTTTGTTTTGTAACGTTTTATCGTGTACTATTTTGTCTTATGTACCCTTTTGTCTCGTGTACTATTTTGTCTTATGTACCCTTTTGTCTCATGTACTATTTTGTCTTATGTACCCTTTTGTCTCATGTACCCTTTTGTCTTATGTACCCTTTTGTCTCATGTAATCTACATTATGCCAAATTATTAATTTCCTCATTCTAATAATCCCTGATAACTGCATTGTTTCTCAATCAACTATTTTCTCTAACTTTAAGGTGTAATATAAAGAAATTTACTTGATGGCTTATTGTCATTGAAGAAGGGACTTTAATAGAAGCATTACGGCTAAATTCATAACAAGTAGCGTAGGGATGGACAATTTGTTGTTGTTGCCCTAAAGAAGGTATTGGTTCACTTTTACCGCTAAAGAAAAGTGACGGAGGGCGGTGATTGTTTGAAGAAATTGTTTGGTTGTTTAGAAGCCATTGACGCGGGACTAGACAAAATTTGTTGTCCCAAGGGACGTCATAATTACTGAAAAATAAGAGAGTTGAAGTGATTATCTATTTTGGGACTCAAATGACCCTCACAACCGAATTTTTAATTTTTAAAAATTTTTCAGGATGGACATTAGAGTCCTGGGCACAAAATAAAAATAGACAGCTATACCCCAAAGATAGACTACCCAAAAGATCAATACTAAAAGGATTGTTGATATTTAGGGTGGTGATCTCTTGTACTAATTAAATAATAATTTAATTTTCCCTCACTTTTGCTCTCCCTGACAATTTTCTCCACAAATAAATTGTTGTTGTTGTTCATATTTTTCTCTCTGTTTTTCTGGTGAACAGGGTAGAGAACGTTGAGCACGTGGGGGAGAAATTAATTTTAAAATTTTTTTATTTTTTGAATTATTTGGAGAAAATAATTTATCCTTTTGATGACAGCCTATTGCTGTATTTATTCTTCTTCGATTTGAATGGATTAAATTAGGCTTTTGTTTACGGTAACGCCAATGAATTATTAAGGCACCAAAAAGGCCTAAAAAATAAGTAAAAATTATTCAGCGAAAAGGGGACATTAGAGTCTCAACGACCATGCCCCTTTTTTGGTCCCCATACCCTTTTATTCTTAGACTTTTCGAATAAGTTTTATATCAATCGAAAGCTCTCGACGAGCCGCTTCTTTCTCCTAGCAAGACTTATAGGGTCTGACAAATATTTAAAAAGTTAGAGACGAAAAACAATCGAAAATCACGATTTTCTGCACTTCCGACTTGTAGAATTTTTAGGAAAAATCTGAGCTAATCGGTCCCCTTGGAAGAAAGAATAGGTACATCCTGAGCTTTAAATTGATACAAAAATTATTCGAATCGGTTAAGGAATAAAAAAGTTGTGGGCCAAAAAATTCTCATAGTCGTCCTGTCAAAAAATCTTTAGGAAAATTTACCACTTAAAGAAAAAACAACAGCACCAGACAAAATTAAAATTAATATATTTTGTAATTGTATAGTCTTCCCATTTTCTTCAGAAATATTTCCTTTTAATTGATTCTGAAAAAAAATTTTTTAGACAAATTTTCCATAGGGTAGGGGACACTTGAGTCCTAGCCATTTCAATCATATTTTGGCCCATAACTTTTTTGAATCTTAGACGATTTAAATAATTTTTATATCATTCGAAAGCTCTGAATGTGTAGATCATTTAAGCTAACAAGATTGAATTGATCAGATCATCCTACCTAAAGTTACAGCCCGCTAAGTGCGCGCAATCGTGATTTTTGCAACTTATTCGGTCATAACTTTTTATTCGTTGATCCGATCAAATCAATCCCCTTAACTTAAATAATCCTCACATTCAGAGCTTTCGATTGATACAAAAATTATTTAAAACGGATAAGGAACAAAAAAGTTATGGGTCAAAATATAGCCTCAAGTTTCTTAAGACTGTCAACGGCCTTCAATTTTACCTGTTGTCCAATTCCTTCCTCACTATTTTCTCCAACAACTTTAATATCTAAATTTGGATCTAAACACCATGGGCACCTTTCCAAATATTTTTTAATTGAGAGTGTAGCGTTAAAACAACGTCCATTCATTTTAATTAAAATTATTTGAGAATTTTGGTTGTTAATTGGAGAATTTGGATGATTTTCTTCATAAAACGATGACTCTTCTCTTCTAACATTTTTCTATAAATTTAAAAGATTTTTAATATCTTGGTATTTTGAAGACACTCCTTTTTTCTAAATTTAATTTTTTATTTAAAAAATCCGCAAATTTTGTCCGCAAAAAAGTTGCGGATGTCCGCAAAAATTTTGCGGATTTTGCTCAAAAATGTTGGCTTTATCCGCAGGATACGGAAATCATAACTCCCATAGTTTAAAATCCCCTCTCTTTTTAATTAATTTACCAAAATATTTTGTTTAACATTTTCTTCTTGAAAAATTCTTTTTGCCGAAGCTTCGTCACAAATACGCGCAAATCCAAAAGAAGGATCAGTTCCAGCAATTTGACAACCAAAGGAGACATCTTCTGGTTCTCCAATTGTCCAATGGGAAATAAATGGGTGAAGAATGTCTTTCTAAATATTTAATTTAGAAATTTAAAAATTTTAAAAATATTTTTGTGGGCAGAGGACACTTGAGTCTGGCCCGATTTTTGACCATAACTTTATTGATTCTTGACCGATTTGAACAGAAATTATACCAATCGAAAGCCCTAGATGTGCTTAATCTTTTTCCTAAAAGGACCTATTAAATCAGAACAACTTTATTAAAGTTACAGTCGATCAAGTACCAACAACTCGTAGTGTTCTGGTAAGAGCGACATTTGCGAACACGCGACAATTGCGTATTTAATTTATTTGAACAGCTTTTTCAGGTCAAAATATTAAAAACAAAAAGTCTGTTATTACAGAATATCTCCAACAGAGAAAAACAAACAAAATAAAAATAAAATGAAAGTTTTTAAAAAAGAAATGTGATATTCTCACAAACACATATTAAATAAAAAACGGAAGAAAATTTACAAAAGCGGTAAAAATACAAAAGAAAAAAAATTAGTTTAAGTAATTTGAGTGAAAAAATGAGAGAAAAGAGAAAATAAATAAAACAAAAAGGCTTATTGGAGTCCCAATATTTTTAATAGAAATTAATAGAATTTAATAGAAGCGACACTCGCGAACATCGACATTTGCGAACAAGCGACATTTGAGAACACTTACATTTGCGAACATCTATTAAGCTTTCTATATTATGACAACTAGTCTTGATATCCCAACAAAAATATTTCAACTAGCCAAGAGAACCTAATGGCCGATATGTTCCAATTTCAATAGTCGCAAATGTCATTTCCGGTAAAATACCCATTCGGTAAAAATTAAAAAATCAGAACAAAATAAAAATATTCCAGATGGGAGAAAAATGAGAGGAAATGAAAAATTACTTTTTTTAAAGGAGGTAAAAAAAGACTTTTGTCGCCTCAAGGTTGGAAACCATTAAAAAACAAATTGAGGAAATTTCTCTTTTTCTTTTTTAATTTTCCGACTAATTTTACTTACAGCAATTAGTTTGTCGGTCTTTTATTTTTAATTTATTTTCAGTTAAAAAAAATTTTTTTTTAATTGACAAAAAGCATTAAGAGAAGAAAATAAATTTTTGACTGTTTCAGTAATGAAAACGAAGTCTTAAATCCCACCATTCTTTTCAAGAAGAGCCCCAACCGACTCAACTACCCCTTACTTTTAAATAAAAGAAAAATAAGGAAAGGGGGACACCAATCATATTTTAGGCATAACTTTTTTGATTTTTAGTCTATTAAAATAATTTTTATATCATTCGAAAGCTCTGAATGTGTAGATTATTTTAACTAACAAAGTCATCTTAATCATATCAAGAACTAAAAAGTTACAACCCGTTAAGTGCGAACAATCGTGATTTTCGGTCGTTATCCGGCCCTAATTTTTTAGCGAATGATCTGATCGAATCCATCCTTTTAGTAAAAAGGTTAAGCAGACCGAGAGCTTTCGATTGATACAAAAATTATTCAAATCGGTTAAGAATTAAGAAAGTTATGGCCATAAATATGCCCAGACTCAAGTGTCCAATTTCATAAAAATAGTTAAAAATCCAAATTTAAATTTTTTAAATTTGCCTGTAAAAGAGTTTCAGCACCTCCCTCCATCGGCCAACTCATCATAACAGTTTGGCCATTTAAAGTCATTGTTTGACTCTTAAAAAAATTTTTTTCAATCAAAAAAATTCAATCCCCTCCCTACCAATTTAAACGTCGGTCGATGACACAAAGCCGTACTCAAACAGCCCTTTCTAAATTCAACAGAATTAATTTCTACAGAAAGCCAAAACATTGTTTTTAATGTTTTTTCAATATTTTTAATATTTATTAATTTTGTATTTTTCTTTATCGTCTCTTCTGTTTTTAATTGTGGAGAAAGCAACAAAATAATTATAATTAAATTGTTTAATAATAAATTAAGAATTTTTGTTAATAAATTATATTTTTGTGAAAATGGCATCTTTTGAATTTTTCTGCAGCTAAAACGAAACAAAATTTTTAAAAAATAAAACGAAACACAAAATTAAAAAACTCGAAAAATTTAAAAAATTTCTTGGCGACATTTGCGAACAAACGACATTTAGGAACACCCGACATTTAGGAACACCCGACATTTGGGAACATTAGACATTTGAGAACACGCGACATTTGTGGACACAAAAAGTCTTGATTTATTCAGTAGAATATATTAATATTCCTGGACTTGACTGAAAATGTTGCTGAACCAAAAATAAATAAATATAGGGGAAAAATAACAAAAGTATTAGAGAAAAGAAGGGAGAGATTTTCCCTTTAAACAAAAAATAAAATGAATGTAAATGAGTTAAAAAGGTAACAACCAAACAAATTATTTTTGGGGGGATATTTTCTTCTTTTGTCAGTAGAAGACTATTGTAAAAAAGATGTTCCCCTTCTCCTTATTTAAAAAAAGAATCGAGAAAAATAAAAAAAAGGATGGGAAGGAGGAAAGGGAAGGTCATTTTACTTGTTAAACCCCTAAAATTGTTTCGAAAAAATAAAAAAATTATTTATTTTCCGCGCACAGAGATTAGAAAATTAGGAAAAAATTTTTTAAAAAATCAAAAAAAATTTTAAAAAATTTTGGCGACATTTGCGAACATACGACATTTAGGAACATACGACATTTGCGAACAAACGACATTTGCGATCAACCGACATTTGGGAACAATAGAATTTTGGGAGGAATTTAAAAGAATTCTAAGAAAAATAAAAATAAATCTTCAAGAACATTTGCTTGTTTCTTTAGAAAAAAAGAAAATTACATATTTTGTGTGTTTTTGTTGTTCTATTATAACAAGCGCGAGAAGGATTTACACTCAAAAAAATAAAAATATTCATGACAAGTGCTTGTTAAATAAAAAAAGGAGAGAAAATAAAAGACAATTGACAATTGATGAATGTCCTCAAAAATAAAAAAATAAATATAGTATTTATTTATTTATTAGTTAGAAAAAAAATATTAGAAAAATAGTGACCGGACTGGGGGGTAGCCGTACGAGAAGCAAGATAACTAAATTTAAATACGAAACAAAAACACGAAACACAAAATTAAAAAAAAATAAATTAGAACAATTAAATTGGTACTCAAGTGTCCCCTTTAGCGATTCTGAAGATAATTTTGGATTGGAATTTGTGTTAGGTACTGAAGATCAATGGGTATCCGAAGCTCTCTCCGAAGCTCTCTACAAGCTTCTTTTAAAATAAATTTGGAACTTATATGGTTTGGGTATCCCTTTTTTAGCCACGCCCCTTTTTCCTTTTCCATCATCAATCAAACTTAATATGGACAGAATGGTCAGCCTTCCTTTCTTCTTCCATCTCACTCAATTTTTCCTGTGGCTTGTTTAATGAGTGGCATCAACAAAGAAAAGATTAATTTCTTTCCAATGTCATTAACACAGAAATTAACATTTGAATCAATATTATTTTTATCTATCTATTTCAGTTATTTAAATAACAATAAGTCCCGGGTCTATGTTTTAAAATGGTGCAAAAATTTTTAAAACTTTTTGGACCCTGTAACTCAGCTTAGAAATACCAAGGACCGATTCTGCTGTTATTCAACTAGGTTCGTTGAGCTCTAATATTCACTGTCCTTTTTGTATTCACTGTCCTCTTCTAAGACAAAGAATTGACCTCACTGATGAATTGATTGATGAGGAGAAGGAAAAATAGTAAAAGAAGGGCGTGGCTAAAAAAGGGATACCCAAACCATATAAGTTCCATAAATTTATTTAAAATTGAGGTCCTCCTTATCATAGAATTCTTTAAAAATCTTTAAAAAATTTCTGCTTCCTTAATTAAAAAAATATTTAAAAAAAATTTTTTTGTGTTAGGTACTTGTGTCTTAATTGACTTAATAAATGTCAACTCATCACAAGCCTCTTCTATAAGAGGATATTAAGCGATTTGACTAGAGGGCATTAGAAGAACTAGAAAAAGAGGAACACTCATTCTTTCCTCAATGTTTTCTTCCTTTTTTAGAGATGAAATTAAGTGATAAAAATTGAATGAGGGGAAGTTTTTGGTAGTGAATGGCGTAACATGTCTATTTTTAATATTATAAAGGTTGTCCCAGAAGATCAACAACTTAAAAATTTATAGAAAAATACATACAAAATTCTGATTTTGTATTTTTTAATTTTAAAGGAAGAAAAACCAGAATATTTGTGTGTTTCTAACAATTAAAATTCTGATTTTGTATTTTATTAAATTCTGATTTACAAATAATTCTGATAAACAATTAATTGTTTGCTTAAAAATACAAAATTCTGATTTAAAATACAAATAATTCTGATTATATTTTTATGTTTATAAGAAGAAATAAAAATCAGAATATTTGTGTTTCATCATAATCTTAATTCTGATGTCTGTATTTTTAAAAAATTCTGATTGCAAAGAAAATACAAATTAAAAAAAGAACTCAGACTCAAACGGTTTATTTCAATTAATTTTCTCCAATCTCGTCACTCTCCCATTAAATCGTTGATTATCCAATAGAGCATGTCAAGAATTTTAAAGAAAAAAAATGAGTGATGTACTTGTAAATTAATAAAAGTGATAATTAATGGAAAAACAAGAAAAAAATAAAAAAAAATAAATTTATTCACTCAACCAAAAAAAAAGTTTTTTTTGTTAAATAACGTTTGGTTTTTGTTTGGTTGCGTGCAAATTAAAAATAAAAATAAAACGTGTAAAAAATAAATATTAACAAAATAAACTCTAAATAAATATAACGTATATTTTGCATGAATATTAAAAAATTAAAGTTTACCCCACAAGATCAACTTATTCTTAAAAAAGGTAATTAGAGTCTCAGAATTTTAATAAATATTACCAGAATTCTGATTTTGTATTTTTAAAATTTGGGAGGAGAAAAGAACAAACCAGAATATTTGTGTGTTTCTAATAGTCAAAATTCTGATTTTTGTATTTTATAAAAATTCTGATTTGTGAGGAAAACAAATAATTCTGAAAAATATTCTGAAAAAATAATTCTGAAAAAATTATCTTCCAAAAAATCTTTTTTCAAATCAAAACCCAAGGCATTATTCCCATAAAAAAAGATTTTTTCAAAAAAAAAGAAATATGTAGCAGCAGGAATTAATTTTTAAATAGGGGGCAAATTAGGAGACAATCCAATTAAGGCAATTAATTTATTAATAGAAAAAATGAAGAGAGACATGTTTGTATTTATTTTTAGTTGTTATCGCTAGTGATTAATATTTTTGGCTATTCCGGTCGTGAGAAAAAGTTTTTTAAACAGAATAAATTGACTGTATAAATTTTAATATTATCAGAATTTTAGTTTTGTATTTTCTTTAATTTTGGGAAGAAAAAATCAGAATATCTTAAATGTATTTTATTTAAAAATTCTGATTTTGAAACAAATATAATTCTGATATACAATTAATTGTTTTCTTAAAAATACAAAATTCTGATTTTCAAAATTATTTGTTCTGATTTTTGTATTTTATTTAAAAATTCTGATTTCAACGGAAATACAAATTTAAAAAAGGGGTAAATAGAGTCTGAGAATTATATTAATTTTAAAAAGAAAATTTTAGGAAAAAATTTTAAAAAATTTTTAAATAAAAATCAAAGCAATTTAGATAATATCCAATATATATTTATTATTTATTGACCACAAAAATCCTCAAAAATAAATATAATTTTTGCTTAACTCGTAATTTTCTCGAAAGGCACTTGAGCTCCTTTCTCTTTTTTCTATTGTTTTTCTGCGCAAACACAGGCCCCTTTCTTTTTGTACTTTTTACTAAAGTTAAGGATAATATATATTGAACTTTAAGGCAGAAAATAATATTTTAAATAACTCATTGTTGAAAAACTCGTTAAAAAACAGGTCGACTGGTTTAAGTATTTTTATTATTTTTTGTGTTTTTAAGTATCAAACACATTCTGGTTTAGTCAGAAAAATGAGGGAGGGAAGGGAAGAGTAGAGGATATACATAATTTTAAGTGTGTAAAAGACAGTTCTTTTTAGTATAATTCCATGGTTGTTTGCGCTCCTTAAATGTGTTTTGCAAAAAAATAAAATAAGAGAAGCAAATAAAACTAAAAAAAGGGCGGGCCGCAAATTTAGGGCCATCAGGAAAGGATAAATTGAAGGAGAGGGGAAATTGCCTATTCAGGATCAAAAAAAAGATGAAAGAAAAATTAAATGACTCATTTTTGAGTCCTAAACAAACTAAAAAATTTTTAAAATTATTAAAAATTGTTTGAGCGACATTTGCGAACAAAAAAAGTAAAAGCCTTTAGTGATGTCCACAAATGTCGGTTCGCAAATGTCTTACACTCAAAAAATTCTGAAAAAAATACAAAAATTCTGTTGTTTTTAAAAAATGTATTTTCAATTGTATTTTCGAATTAATTCTGATTTTTTATTGTTCTGATTAACTAATAAAAATTTATTCAATTTTAAGACTCAAACGACCCCCTCCGGAAAATACCTAAAAAAATTTCAGATTTTTCTTTATTCTTCGCGGAAAAAATAAGTGATATTTAGAAAAAATAAAGGAGTGCCATTAAGTCGGTCTTTGCGCTTTATGGCCAATTGCTCTGGTTTAAATATATACTCCTTCCCCTTCTCTTTTATTTTTTCTCGTTTTAATATCAAAACCTCTCCTTTCAATCCTTTCTTTTTAAACAAAAAAAATTTCCTTGGCCAAAGCCGATCTACAAAAAAAAGTTTAAAGTTAGCAAAGAAGAGCGGTATTAAAGCTAGTAAAAAAGAAAATAAAATTGAGAAAAAAAAAGAAATAAATAAATATAAATTTATTTAGATGGATGACATAAAAACAAATTACTCTCTACCAGACTTTTATTTGTTTAATTGCACCTGTGTTTTTATTAAAATTGCAACATTATATTTTTAGACTAAAGTTTAAAATTTTAGAAAAAAAAATAAATTAAATAATAGAAATTTAATTTTTTTAAAGAAAAGATAAAAATTAATTGATAAAATAAGAAAGAAAAAATTCCGGACTGAAAGGAGTCGAACCTGGATGGGTAAACAGTTAAGAGTCGAAAGCGCTAACCACTACACCACCAACGAACTTAATAGACAATCAAAAAGAAAAGGTGATAAGGAGGAAGAAAATCAGAATTATTAAAAAATCAGAATTAAATAAATCAGAATCATTAAAAAACAGAAATATAAATCAGAATTAATTTTAAAAATCAGAATTATATAAATCAGAATTACAAAACAGAATTATTTTTTAAATCAGAATTATTACAAAAAAAATCAGAATTAAAATCCAACAAAAATAATACCTCACGGACACTAGAGTCAGAAAATAATCAGAATTATTGCTTAATTTAAAATAAATCCTAGAAAAAGATTAAACCAAAAATTTTCCAAAAAAGGATTAAAAAAATAATTCTTTCCGTTATTTATTAACCAAAAAAAGAAAAATAAGTGTGAAAAATAAAGATGAAAAAGGGGCGCGATTGTGGGAAAAACCGAACAAAAAAAAATAATTCAAATAAAAAATTTCCTCTTTTTTGAATATTAACGGCCAAAAACGGCCGCGCATTTTTATATGAAATATTTTTTTTCTTAATGTTTGCATGGATGAACATCTTTTAAAAAGGAAAAAAAAAGAAAAAGGCGTTATGTGAACAGTGTCAAAAATAATAAAAAAATATTTTTAACTTTAAAGGAAAGACATTAAAAAATTTTTGAAAAATAATTTTTTAAAATATTTTGGCTATTAGAGTCCTGAAAATTCTAATAGGTTTATTTTTAAAATTAAATTTTAAATTAAGATCAGGGAGCTTTAATTTACCAAAAGAACAAAGAACAACAATCAACACCCTTAGACAATACACCGTCCGGCAAAAATAATGTTCGTAAAGGAAAAACCATTGACGTTTATAAAATGCCTTTAATTAGGCTTATTATCAACGACCATGTGACAGGCCATTTTCAACAGACTAGTCAACCGAAATCAATAGACTGATCACCACTTATCCCCCTTTATCACAGCATTAGCTTAAAAAACATTTTTGACTCTAATTTCCGCAATTTTTTGTCTGGAAGGTGTTGTGTCCCTCCCCCGGAATATTTCCCTTTAATCAACACCCTTAAACACTCAGAAATTTTTTTCTTTTGTTCTCATGAAAATTCCCATAAATAATAATAATAAGAGCTATTTATAATGAAAAAAGATCTCCAGTATAGGCGGCATTTTTAATGAAAAAAAA
The DNA here is from genome assembly GCA_902706615.1 of Meloidogyne luci. Taxonomy (NCBI): domain Eukaryota; kingdom Metazoa; phylum Nematoda; class Chromadorea; order Rhabditida; family Meloidogynidae; genus Meloidogyne; species Meloidogyne luci. Next base: position 209,442 of record CACSLI010000196.1, on the reverse strand, counting down.
GAAAATATTTTTAAAAGAAAAAAGAGAGGTGTTGGGAAATTTTTAAAAGTCTCCAGAATTTTTTTTTCAAGTTAATATTTTTATAAAATTATTTTTTATGTAAGGGGACATCACACAAAATCAGCAACTTAAAATTAAATTACCCCAAAAGATCACCACTGTAATTTATCTTTTCCGGAACTCTTCCGGAAAGACCAGCAGTCTTTTAGTGGTGATCTTTTGGGTTGACTATTTATTTTAAATTAATTGAAATATTTTAATAAAATAATTAAAAAAAGAAATTTTTTAAAAATTAAAAAAGAAAAGGAAAAATGCCAGTTTGTGCCTTATTTAAATTAGAAAATTCCAAAAATTAATTTTATTTTTTCTTTCAATTAAGGAAGAAAATTTATTTTTTTTGTGTGGGAAAATAAAGAGAAAATTAAATTTAAATAGTCCTTTAAAAAAGGACAATATTTAATTTTAAAAACGCGTTGTTATTTTTTAAATAACTCGAACCTCACTGATATGACTCCCATAAACACGTTTTAATCAAATCGACCATTAAGTACTGGGTAGGGGTACAAATTTTTTATAAGCACAAGGATGTAAGCATAAGTAAGATCCGTCTGGCGAAGTCTATTCTAGTTTGCGTGCAAATAAACGTATTTAAATAGAGAATGTGTTTTGGAATTTCGAGAAAATTGCCTGATAACTAAACTATACACAATTCCCCCTCCTTTTTTCAATAAATTATTCAAAAATTGTTTTTTTTAAAATACTAACAACTATAATAAAAAAACTGAAAGGCGCTAAAAATAAGCGTGCAATTCTCCTCCTTCCTTTTTCAGTAGTTTCTTCAGGATTTTTACATTTTTGCGTGCAAACTAAATGAAAAATAAAGAGAAAAACAACAGGAAATAGGCTAAAAAGAAAGGTTTTAAGAAAAATAAAAATAGATCAAGAGCGGAAGAATGATTTTAAAAAGGAAGGGAGGGGGGAAGTAATTGGCTGGCACTAAATTTTTGGAAACAGAGAGGGAAGAAGATTATAAAATAAGAAAAAGATTTTTACGAAAATCATGCAAAAGGAAATTTACAAGAAAATTAAAAATAAAATAATTTGGGGCAATCCTAGATTTACATTTTTATTTTTAATTTTTGGGAAGAGAATGAATATTTAAAAATTGCAAAACAAGGGAAGGAATTAATGAAAGGATTTAAAAATAAAATTTGTACTAATTAGAAGCAGTTGCGGACAGAAATTTGTGAAGAAATGAGCTTCTTTAACCTAGGCTTTTCGGAATCTATTGGATATTAACGATAATTTTTTTTCAATTTTATAGACCAAAAGCTCCAAACAACTGCCCTTCCCCTGATAAAACAATGGCGAGTGCGGACTTGTTATCCTACAATTTTTGGAGCCTCATTAGGGCTTGGGATTTTCCTATTTATAGACCAACACAGAAAAATAAAAAAATTAATTTAAGTTTACAAGGAATTCCACAAGATTGTCCTCCTTTAGATACCCTCCCTCCTTTTTCTCGATTAGTCTCTGATTTTTAGACACCCTCCATCCCCTCCCATTTATTTTAAAACCCCAGTCATAAATATTTATTATTAAAAATTATTTTAGTTTTACAAAATATTACCTCACCTAGTTATTCATAATTTTCAAGCAAGCAAGAGGAAAAAAGAAAAATATTTACACACACAAATATTTATTTTTAGGCTCTTTTCATAACAAGCGCATTTATTATACACAACACAGGTTTTTGCTTAATTGGCCACAATATTCAAAATACCTTCCTTTTTTCCTTCTTTTTAACACTCTTTTTTACTTAAACACAAATTTTTGGATGAATAAGCTTTTGAATATTTTATTAAAAAAAGGTTATATCCTCTTCCCTTCCCTCTCCCTTTCGGCCCTTTTTAAAGTAAAAAGTGTTAAGAATTGTGTGTACTTTTTAATTTCCTGTCATTTTAAAGTCCTTTATTTAAATAGATAAAAATAATATTTGCATTTTTGACACACTCTTAAATTCTCTTGGGAAGAGTTCTTCTTACTCTTTTTTTGTATTTACCACCCCCTTAGGCAGCGATTAGTGTGGGTGTTACATCGAGTAATGAGCAAAAGGAAAAGGAGAAAGGCTACTTTAAAGGGCATTTTCTTTAATTTTTTGCTGAACCGAACACCTTCCACCTTTCCTAGAGCTGTAGAAACTAGAACTACCTACAACCAAACACTTTCCTGGAGCATCTAAAATCGTTTCTGGTAATATCACAGACAGTCAATTTGTTCAGCATCACTCAAGAGCATTTTAGCTGAACTCTTAAACCTCCACCTCCCCGTGCCACTTAAAACGGTTGTATTCGGATGGAGGGCTTCAACTTGGATGATGCGCAGAATTTTTTCTACTTTTATAAATTCCATCTAGTTTTGGATATTTATTAAATTCTTATTAAAATACTGATCGGTCAACTGTCAACAATAAAAGCTCTATCAAACATTAATTTTTTCAATTCACTTGTTGTAAACCCCTCTTACACTTTTCTTGTAAATCCTTCTATCCCCCCCTTTCCATACCCACAATTTAGAAGAATTAAAAAGAAAAACGAGAGGGAGAGTCAAACATTATCTACTACTAAACATCTCTTTAACTCGTTATTGCACCAACAAGCTACATCGAAATTCCCCAAGGATTTGGTAAAGAATGGGAGGGCTTTTTCTAAGTTTTTTGATGAGTTGTTGGGTTGTTTTTGTTACAAGTATTTTAATGTTTTTAGAGGCTCATAATGTTTAAAATTTATTTTTGAGTTTTTTAAAAAATTCCCAAGTGAAAAAGTAATTTTTTTACTTTTTAAAAATAAAGAATTTTTACTTAAAATTATCAGAAAATAAAGGGAAAAATCGAAAAAAAGGGAAAAATTTTATAAATTTTTAAAATAAAATTGATTAAAATACATAAAAGTGAAAAATATTTTTAGAAAAATTTTTGCGCAAAAATTAAAAAAAAGGCAAACAGAAACAATTTGAACGGTCGAGTATATTTTTTAAAAAAATGGTCACAGCGTGGCACAGCCAAGTTCTCGAAAAATTCGCAATAATCTTTTAAACAACTCGATTATCGATAACCGAGATGAAGGGGAGAGGAATATAGACCCGGTCCAATCTATACTGAATACAGGACTCTCGTACTGGACTCTTCGCCATGCCATTTAGTAAATATACCAGGCCCAAAGACAAGAGAATTCTTCTGGGGTTATTCCCTTTCCCCCTCTGGCTACGGGCCTGATATATACCAGAGGTGGATCGGAAATGACAAAGGTGCCGTGAACCGGAACTGTCGGAAATCGGGAATCGCTCAAAAGTCGGAAATCGGAATTCCGACCCGCCTCGGATAAATGCTTACTTATATATTCAAATATACAAAAACTAAAAAAATATATATAAACTCTCACACTAACCAAAAAAAATATTTACAAAGATTTAGGACCCATTCTCCCCACCAATGTCACATTCTTCTGTTAAAATATTTAAAATTTCTGCAAACGTAGGTCTAGCTGTTGGAGACAAAAGCCAACAATCACGCATCAAATCCACAATAAATGCTGGGGTGCCTTCTGGAGGTTCGAGTTTATAGCCCTTCTCTACTAGTCTCAATACGTCTTGAATTGGCTTTAAAATAAAAATGTTTAAGATTTGTAAAATTGAAATTGATAGACTAACACAGACATTTAGGACACTCATAATGATGTAGACACCCACTTAAGGGTCAGGTTACCAGAACCCCAAACCTTTTCTCGACAAGAAACCCGATCCCTGGTGGCTTAAAATGTCTCACCCCCGGTAGACACCAATGTGTGGATATCAATATATGACTTGTTGAACCTTTGGTCTGAAAGTATGAGCTCCGAAAATGCCAGGAGCCCGACGGGAAGCCATAAAATTAAAAAATTTTACAATCAAATAAACCTCACAATTCTGGGATAAGGAACACGACCAAATGAATAAACTTCCCAAAGTAAAATACCAAAAGACCAAACATCACTTTTGTTTGTGAAAAGCTTAAAAATATTTTTAAAAAATTATTCAAAAAAATTTAAAGAATACATTATGCCTCAAAGCCTCCGGAGCGCTCCATTTTATTGGAAATTTTCCTTTTGCTGAATCCTTTGCGGGTTCTTGTGCAGCCTGAGCAAGACCAAAATCGCTTATTTTTGCAATTAGACGATCATCCAAAAGAATATTACGTGCTGCCAAATCTCTATGGACAAAACGTCGAGCTTCTATGTATGCCATTCCTTCAGCTACGTCTCTAGAAAAGAAACTTTTTTTATCACTTCCACCTCCAAAATTCGGAGTTATGGAAGTTAAACGTCTATTGCTTTGTTATACCAAAAAATAAAGGATAAAAAAGGACCGCACCAGTAATGGGTATTAAACGTTTTGTAACTGAGGTCCAAAAATCTTGCCATCGACTTTCTTCAAATATTGGCTCCCGATCCGGATCCCGGAACTATACACAGGCGAGAGTGGGTTCCAACCCAGCCGTCCCTTGTTTGCAACAGAAATAATTAACAATGAAGATCAGGACCAGTCCCTAGAAATTTCGATTTAACCTTTAAATCAAGCCTAGTCCCCATCCGAAGAAAAACTTTAAAAAAATTTCAAACATTGCAAAATGTAAAAGTTGTTCCCTTTCAACTTGTTGCCTTCCTCTTGAACGAAGAAAATCGACCAAATTTCCATTTGCCATAAATTCAGTTAACATAAATACTTCTTTTGTATCTTCCACCATTACAACACCAATTAATGCAACCAATTTATTGTGGTCCAAACCTCTTAAAAAAAATTTTTTTTTTATTTTAAAAAAAATCTAAAAAAAATTCTCTTACATCATAAAACGTGCTTCGATCAATAATTCATAACCCATTCCGTCTTTTAATGTTTTTACAGCAATTTTGCGGCCTCTGTATGTTCCGGAAAGGACATCTTAAAAGATAAATATTTAACTTAAAGAATAGGGGTTAGGTTTGTGGACATTTTTTCGGCTTTTTAAGGGCATTTTCGCGGCCGTTTTTTTTTAGTTTATCGAATTTTTTTAGTTTTATCGATCCTCTTAAAACTCTTTAGAAAAAAAACCTCCAAATTCTCCATGTCCAATAACCGATCCAAGACGTAATTCATTTATTGAAAGTAAAACTCCAGCTCTAGCAAATTCTGCACGGCGTTCTTCAAAAAATTTGGGTTCATAAACATGTTTTGAAGATTCACAAAGTAAAGGAGAAATAAGTCTGTGACAAAGGCCATCGGCATCTCTTTTGTAATGCTAAAAAAAGGGTACAGAAAAAGTTGGCGTGTCCGAGTAGGCGCAGGAAAAGTGGGCGTAAATCAAATTTCCCAAACCACTCTCCTCAAAAAAAATTTTGTTGGAACAATAGAAGGTCCTGCGCTTTACTCGGGCACGCCCAAAAAAATTTTTTTACATAAAAAATTAAAAAAACTCACAGCAACAAGTTGTGTTAAGGATTCAAATAATCTTAAAATAGATCGGTTAGTTATAAATTGGTTTTCGAAAAAACTTACTCTTCTTTATCGCAAGTGAAAAGGCCATTAACAATGTAGATTCTAAAAAAGAATTTTTTAAAAATTAAAAGGAAAATAAACCTGTAGTGCTCAACTTTGTAATTGTGCGCTACACAAAGGGTGAAATCGCCTAAAATTTAAAAAATAAGAAAGTCGAGAAAGAATTTATAGAATCCAGCTATAGTCACTTTAGCGAGGCTTGACATACAGTAAATGCCTAATAGAAGCCCCCAGGCCTTTATTTTTCAATATATGTATCGAAACATGAAATTGACTTTGGCACCCAACAATTTCCTTACTTTTCAGTTGCCACCAGAAAACCTATAAAGACCCAAACCTGGATAATTTTCAGATCGCCTGATCAAAAAAGTGCCGTTTGAGCATGGACGCAAACGCCTTTAAAAAATCCAAAAAATAATTAAAATTTAATTTCTCTTACTTTTCAGTTTCTTCACGAGACAAAGACTTGTGAAACCATTGAGCTAAAATATAAATTTTAAAAATGAATTTTTAAAGAACCAAAAAAAACCTTGCGAATCCACCGGATCCAAATTTATTAAATTGGAATGATTCATCTCATAAGTGATTCATCTCTTCAAAAAAAGCTAAAAAAGTAACTAAATTTTTAAAAATTTCCCCTCTAAATTTAGCTTGGCAAAAAGTTATAAAAAATATGACAGTTAGTCCGAGGGAGGAATGGCAAGTAACGCAAAACGTCACAAAATAAAGGAAAACTAAAAATGAAGAAAAAACAAAGGCTGCAAAGAGTGGGACAAAATGTCACCCCAAAAAGAGTGGGACAAAATGTCAACCCAAAAGAGTGGGACAAAATGTCAACCCAAAAGAGTGGGACAAAATGTCACCCCTCACTTTTGGAATTGATTCCCCCCAAAAAATGTGACCATGTGAAAATAATGATGGGTTTGAACCCATATTAGCAATTAACACACAAAATTTTCTTCAAAAATTTAATTTAAAAAAATCAAGCAAATATGTAGAAAGAAAAATGAGATCAAAACAAAAATTAATTGAGCAAATTTTTAACTCTTTCCCTTCTTTTCCAACACTTTTTCTGTTTTTTCTGTTTCTTCATCCTCATCGCCTTCAAAATATACATCATATAATGCGTACACAATCAAAATTAACAGTGATGTGAGGGAGACGATTAAAAAGTAGCCATATCCGTTGTATATATTCTCCTGAAATTTGAGGTGATTAAATGATAAGGAAACGAAGATAAGAAAAAATCACCTTCGAAATGATCAGCTTTTCAAGTTTTGCCATTACAGAAACTTTTTTGTTTAGTCGAAAAACGAAGAAAACCTCTTAAAAATTCGAACAAATCATTTTTCTCTAAAAACTCTCTCATTTTTCCACACTATTTTTCTGCTTCTGTATTTTCTAGACTGCAATGTTACGTGTTAGACAGAGAAAAATAAAAGTCAAAATAGTGTAACAAAACACTAAAAATGGTTAGAGAAATTTATAATTAATTCGATAAAAGAGAGAAGCGAGAAAAGCGCCGCTCGCACTTTCTAAAAATAAACGTACACATTCGCCGTCCTTTTTAGTGGCGACCTACGCTCATTTTAAAATAGATTGGTCTATGATGTCTGCTCGCTGCGAGCTATTTCTCGTTTTCCCTCTGTTCGCGCGTAGCGGCGAGCAAATTTGAGTAGTTAGTCGCTGGCGAGTGGCGGCGGCTTTCGCCTCTTCTCTCTCTCATTCGTCCATCGTTAACGGCTGACGATTTTTTAGAGTCGTCTATCGCTGGCGTCTGTAAAACTTGTCTATTATTTTGTATATGCAGACAAGGTTATTTCTGGCCAATTTTTAGATTTTGCACGTTTTTTGATTGGCATTTTGGATTTTGTCATTTTTATGTCTGTCAGCTCCTTTTTGTCAATCGCCATTTTGGCATAGAAATGGACCCAAGTTCCTTATTAAGACAATCATTGGGCAAAGAGTTGATTCTTCTTTTAGTGTGTCCTAGAGGAGCTCCTCAATCAGCCCCCAAAAAATTCAAACAAAACTGCTTTTGCAAGTTTTTAGCGGAAGCACAATTTTCGTCCAACCAAGCGACTATTGATTGATTTAACTGCAAAGCGAAAAGAACATTACCTTGTGAAAGTCCCTTTTTATTTTACAAAATCCTCACAGAATTTTGCTTTAAATTTGTACTTGTTTTTCTTTTCTCAGACTTCTGTATGTCTAATTGGAATGACCTCTCAAGGGAGAGGCTTATTCAGGAATACAAGAAATATCCATGTTTATGGTGAGAATGCTATTTATTTTTGCTTTTTAATCCAGCAACCCCCCTTTTTAAATTTACAACAAATTGTAACCCTTCCCCCAAACCTTCCCCCTAAAGATCAAAACCATTAAAGGTCATTTCCGTCGGAAGTCGACAAAATAAAAGCGAACCCTAAAGATCAACACTAGAAGGCAGTGGTGATCTATTGGGTGTTGCCCTATAATTAAATAAAATTTAAAGGTCCAGCAGAGACGAGGACATCAAAAATGTCGAAAAAAGAAGGGAATGTTTAACTTTAATAACAACAGAATTAAATAAATACGAAGAAAGGCCATTCTCGCAAGATGAAATCCGTACCCAATTCAAAAATCTTCGCGACATGTATCGACGGAAGAGGAAAAGACTCCAGTCTCAACAAGAAATTAATCCTGGAGTTGTTTTGGATGAACCCGGCTGGATTTATTTTAATAGACTAAAGTTTCTAGATGATGCTACAACGACTAGTAATGCTGATTTTGGACTGTACGTTCCTTTTTTAACAGTTTGGGTGCTTTTCCGTTGTCCTTACAGCGTACTTTTCCCTCCATAGATATAACAAGGAGACTAAAGACATTCAGATGATATTTTGTTCAAATTCACGAGTTTTGACCATTTCGAGCCCTCTATTTTTTTGGCTATTTCGAGCCCATACCTTACCCCATGCAAGCCTCTCATGAGTATTGATGACGATCTCTTCAAATGGTACATATTTTGTCCATTTTCCTGAGTGGTACTCATTGTATCCCTATAAGGTACAGGAAGAGTACCATGATTTTTTAAGAATTTTTACAAATAATTATTTCATTTTCAAGTCCAAACGAATCTCCTTCCCCTGCTCCGTCTTTACCTCCTCCCAAAAAGAAAGGAAAAATTGTTGACGACTCGTCTTTACCTACACCTTTAGAAACTGATCCACAACCACCAGAAAATAGTAAATCTATTCTTGTTCCCGTAAAAATAGAAAGAGCAACAACAACAGATAAAGAGCAATTAATTCTTTCTTATTCAAAAGACGAGCAACAATTTAAATCGAATTTTCAACATAATGTTGAGGAATGCAATAATAACTCCAAAACTCCATCATCATCTTTACTAGAATCCTTACAAAAACAACAACCAGAAAACATTAATAGTGATGTATTGAATAAAGGTGGGGGTTCTCAATTTTCCGTTCGACATTTTGTCAAAATTTTCCCTTATGGGCGTTTTGTCAAAATTTTCCCCTATGGGCATTTTGTCAAAATTTTCCCTTATGGGCGTTTTGTCTTTTCCTTTGTTTAGACGTTTCGTTCAATTTTAACCCTATTTTTTTCTTTTAGTCTACTCGACAGTTCAACAAACTCCCCTGGATAATCTCGCAGACGCCGCCATAGCTTCATTTAACCACACTTCAACTTCAAAAAACAACAACGATTTACTAATTGAACAACAGCCAAGACATATTTCTTATATTCCTTGTGAAGACAGCAACACCAACAACGACGAATTCACTTGTTTTGGCCGTTTCATCGCCGTTACTTTAAGAAAGATAGCTGCACATTCAGCTTTGGATGCTTTAGAGGCTCGAAAAGCGATTGGGGATGTTTTATATGGGGCAGAATTGCGTTCTTTACAAAAACAATGAAGAAATAGAGGGGAGAGGGATTTTAAATTGTTGATTTTTTAACAAGGATGAGATGGAAGAGGAATAGTCAAAAGAGTTGCAAGGCCGGGTGAAGTAGCTCGTAACAGAGGGACTTACTATCTCATCCAAAATTGTTTTTTTCTTATTCTAATCAAATATTCCCAATATTCCTGATTAATTTTTATCCATTATATATTTCTCTTTTTTTATTTTCCAATCAAAAAAAAGCCTTTCATTAAAAGAATACCCAAAGAGAATAAAATTATTAAGATTTTTTATTCAAATTTCATTTAAATATCTGGATTTAACATTGTACCTAAAAATATAATAATTAAATCTCCACTCTACTCTGCTAATAATCTCTACTCTGCCGTGGTAAAATTAATTATTTTTCTCTAACCAGTATATGCTTCTGCATGTCTGCTGAAAAATCAATAAATGCAGAAAGAGTGTGGGAAATAAAGATACATTAGACAGTTAAAGGGTTGAGTTTAGTTCAGTGCGAAATAATCAGTTCAGTGCGGAATAATCAGTTCAGTGTGACAGACTGTTTGTCTTTAGTATTTTAGAATATTCCTTAGAGTGTCAAATTCGAAATACTCATAATCTGATTAACGAGTCTCGTCGGATGTTCAATTCACACTGAACTGACTACACACCGACAAATTTTTTTCGGCCTCGGTTTACCGAAGATTCTGATGATGCCAACAACCCTACTCCTGACCAATCTAACTGAATTTAATCAATTTTAGATTTCTAAATTAAATACAAAATATAAATTCTTTTGTCTTCAACAACAACAATGCCTCCAATTTGTAGCAATATTTTCCGTCCAATGTTGCGCGTCCTCTTTGCCGTTATGCGCACTTGAATGGAACTCCGGGAATTTACAATACTGTTCCGAATTGGAAGCCTGGACCTGGTTGGCGCCCACAGAGTCCACAAGGACCTTATCTTGATGGCTGGGCTATGGGGGTATATGTTTTGAAAATTTTTTTTCTTTATTTTTTTAATTTTTAGTATTGGCATTATACTCGACCACACAGTCTTCCATTGCTTTTTGCTAAGGCGGCAGTCTACCTTGCTTCTGCATTTTGGCTTCCATTTTTGTATTCTTTTAAAAAAAATTTCTTTAAACTTTTTTAATTTTATAGCGTTGTGGAATATCAATTGAAGAAGTCAAAGGCAGCAAGTTGAGAGCCAGCAAACATCTACTCTATAGACGCTTGATAAGAAAAATGTTTGGAAAATTGTCTAGGAAAATATTAAAGGTTTAATTTTGTTTATGAAATTGTTTTTTTGGGTGATTTTGATTAAAAAATGTTTTTTAATGTCGGGATAAAAATAACTTTGTAGACTATAGTTTAGTTAAGAGAAATTGGTTTCTCGATTCTTACGAGTCTGTACAGGGTTTCATGGTTTGAGAAGAGGGCTGGCTTTTAAGAATTTTCTTCGTATCGGGTCGAAAAACCTTGGGTTTTGGATCGGGTAGTTAGGGGGATTATGTGGAAGAAAAAGTCATGTTTCGATAAAACGGGTGTCAGGTAACCCGTGACATCCCTGGCATCCCATCCCCCCCCCCTCCCATTTCTATTTTGAGAGGTTGCAAACATGCAAGACTTGAATTATTTGTTATGATAAAAAAGATTTTCTGTTGAAGGGATTCGAACCTCGCTCATTCTCCACCAATAGAGTGAGAAATATCCCACTAAACCATAGTGGCAACTTATTAGTACGGGAAAATATTCGACGGAGACATAAATAAAATTATTTCCCACTAAACGGGTTCGAACCCTCTTCATTCTCCATATTAAAGTAAGCACTATCCCACTACACCAAGGTGGAAACTTCTTTCAATTGTCGCATATTTTGCTGGATTGATAAATTTGGGGCTGGGAAATCATTCTATAATAAAAATATTTTCTAGAAGTCTTACTAAATATATTTTTTTTCTTTTTCCAGTCTTTCCCAAGTCTTCAATCCAAAATATGGCTATATTAATTTGGAAATGATCCTTTTGTTGAAAAGGTTTTTAATTAAATTTTTTATGATTAAAAAATTATTTTTTATAGAAAGAAGAACAGGCTGTTGTTACACTTGGCCCACAAGTTCGCGAAGGTTTATCTTTAGTTTACCTTTTCGTTTCGTCAATCAACTTTTAGGTGAGAATGTCTTTGGGGGTGCGCACATCTTCCCTTCGTTCAACGATACTTTTGTGCATGTCACTGATCTTTCTGGACGCGAAACTATTGTGAAGATTACTGGTGGAATGCGTGTAAAAGCTGACAGGGATGAGGCGATGATTGCTGCTCAGGACGTTGCTGAACGTTGCAAACAGGTTTTTATTTATTAGAAGATAAACCTCAGTTTAATCATTCAGGTTGGGATTACTGCTCTTCATGTTAAACTTCGCGCAACCGGTGGTACTAAAATCCGGGCTCTGGAGCTTAGGTTTATTAAATAAAATTATTTATAAAATTAACTTCTCATTTCCCTTAGGCGGCGCTTTGTGCTCTTCCATCTGAAATGAAGATTGGACGTATTGAGGATGTTACACCAATACCAACTGACACTACATGTCGCAAAGGAGGTCGTCGTGGACGTCGTTTATAAGAAGCAGGTTTTTACTTTATATTTTGATGTTAGATATGAGACCACTTGTGGAGTTCGTTAGTTAAGCGGTTCTTCCATCTGATGATTTTCGATTTCTCCGGTTGCTTTTCCTCTCCTCTTCCATCTGATCCCATCTTTTGTATCATCGTCAATAATGGGGACTGACATTAAATTGAGTGAAAGTAGGATATTGTGGTGAAACATTCGGTTAATGTTTAGGTTCTTGGTTCCTTCTAACTATCCAAGTTTGATTAAGGGAGTTATAGCAATAAGTGTATATAATTTGCTTGTTATTTGATTACTGCTTAATAACCACTATGGTTATGAATGGTGTTCTTGTGTGGGTAGTGTTATAGATTCCAGGTCTGATTAGTTCCTCTTAGTTCTTAAGCATACATTATTTGTTTCATAATTTCTTTAACCATCAACATTTTTTAAAGAATTTCAACTCTGTTGAACAATTGTTGGAAGCAACACAATTTTTTGCTTGTGAATATGATGATTTACCTCATTGAATTGCTGAATGAAAATTTTTGTTGAAGATCTTTGTTTTGTATATTTTTATTTATTTTACGTAAATTTTTTTAAAAAAGATTAATTCTAAAATATTTTTTTATTTGGATTTCCAAATTTTTCTGCTTATTTTTTTAATTTTGAGATTTTATTAGATTTTAGCTTTTATTCTATAATTTTAAAAAATGCCTAAACAACAACAAAAAATGCCTAACAACAACGCTTTGGCGGAAAAACATCAAATTCACATTGACAAGATTCATCAAGACTACAGCGAAAAAATTAAAGAAATGAAGGAAACACATCAAAATTTATTTGACAAATATAAAGAACAACAAAAAGAAGAAAATAATAATTTCAAAAGAAAATTGAAAGAAGAAAAAGAACAACAAATTAATTCAATACAAAAGTCACACGAAAATGTTTTGAAAAGATACAAAAATGATTTATTTAGCTGCCGTAAGGAATTGAAAGAGTGAGTAAATTCTATTAAATAGATTAATTACAAAACCGAAAATTTTGAGATTTGCTAAAAGTTTCCGTTTTATGAAACCTTTAAAGCCTTGAATTTTTGAAATAACTGTTTAAAAAATTTTTCCAAAATGAAACCAGTATTTAACTAAAATTTAAAACATAAAACGGGGTTTTTAAATCTAGATTTCCGAAAATCACATGTACCTACTAATAATCGATTGCTAACAAACAGTTTAAAATATTTTTTTAGGACACAAGATAAACTGGCTGCTGCTTTCTGGGGTGACAACGAGGTTAATTTAGTTTATAAATTGAGTTTGATGAAAAATATTTTTTTAGGATATTGTTGTGGTTAATAGAAATGGAGGAGAGAAAGCTTGTTGTTCTAAAAATGTGACTACAGTGGATTTTTCTACTCAGGTTTTTTATCTATTAAAAAGATTTTGAAGGCCTGTGTCCTTATGACATTCATTAATTGAGTGAACTAGAAATATCCTCTGATTTTCCTATTATTAGCTTTTTTAAATTTATCTCAAAAAGTATAGGTTAATTTGGGTTTAACTGGGGCGTTTAAATAAATAATTTTGATGGGCCATTTTTTGCTCGATTTTTCCATTCCGATTTTTTTTTGATTTTCCCAGGAATAAATCCGTCCAGATTTTATATTAATTTTTTAAATTTCCATTCATTTTTTTATTTTCAGACTGATTTTCAGACTGATCTTCAGACTGAGAAAAAGAAACGTTCTAGAGGCAGGGTAGGGAATTTATTTATAGTAAACGAGCTAATTCAAAAAAATTTTAGAATCTTGGTAAAAAACGAAGGAATGATAGAAGAGAAGGGGAGGAAGCAGATAAACGAAAATTGATGAAGGCAAGTAAGAATGATGGACAAGCGAAGAAGTGAATTTTTTAATTTTTGAGAGAGAATTTTAAATTTATTTTTAATTTGGCTGTACTTTAGTACGTGGGTGCAGGCTTTAATTTACAAATGTTATACCATTCGAAAGAGCTCGTCGAGCTGAGTCGAATGCCACCAAAATTAGATCTAGGAAAAATTTCTGGACCGAGATATAGGTCCCTAAAGTTTGAAAAACCATAGGGGGGACCAAGCACTTTTTTGGGGTGAAAAATTCGAAAATGCAAATTATACCTCGTTCGAAAGAGCTCATCGAGCTGAGTCGAAAGACACCAAAATCAACAAAATCCGACTTGATTGGACAAAGTTCTGATATTTTCTTTTAGCTCCTTACCTATGACATCTGTGGAGATTTTTGCTGATACAGAGGCTCCAAATACGTCCAGAACAAGGGAGATAAGAATAGGTTTATGTTACGAGCCCAGACCCATCGCCCGTAGACTCCCCGCGAGGCGCGTGCCGCAAAACCCCGCGCGAAGCGCGGGGTTTTGCACAAGCGCCTCGCCGACGCCCCATAGGTTTAGGTTTTTTGTTTATTTTTTGTGTCATAACTTTGTCTAATCTTGTTTAATCATGGTGATTTTGGTCTCATTCGACTCAGCTCGTCGAGCTCTTTCGAATGAGGTATTATTTGTATAAAAAATTTTTTATTCCAAAAATCACCCCTTTGTATCTTAGGTTTTTAGGGGGCTTATATCTCGGTCCAATCAAGTCGGATTTCGTTGATTTTGGTGTCTTTCGACTCAGCTCGATGAGCTCTTTCGAACGAGGTATAATTTGCATTTTCGAATTTTTCACCCCAAAAAAGTGCTTGGTCCCCCCTATGGTTTTTCAAACTTTAGGGACCTATATCTCGGTCCAGAAATTTTTCCTAGATCTAATTTTGGTGGCATTCGACTCAGCTCGACGAGCTCTTTCGAATGGTATAACATTTGTAAATTAAAGCCTGCACCCACGTACTAAAGTGACCCCTTTAATTTTTGAGAGAGAATATAAGCCCAGCGGAATGTAACGGGTTGAGAAAAAAAAGTAGGATCGGCTTTTTGGAAATTTCAAAGGAAAAGTCCGGGGCTCGGGCCAAGTCGAAAAAAGTTCGAGTTTCGGACAAATTTTTTCGGAAGCGAGGGGAAATAATGTTCGGTTCTGAAGACGCTAGAAATTTTTATTTTTGCGGCGCTGGCGAAAATTTTGAGAATTTTTTGAAGGCCTTAGGCCGGCGCTGGCTACACTTTACTTTTTTTTTGCGGCGCTGGCGAAAATTTTGAGAATTTTTTGAAGGCCTTAGGCCGGCGCTGGCTACACTTTACTTTTTTTTTTGCGGCGCTGGCGAAAATTTTGAGAATTTTTTGAAGGCCTTAGGCCGGCGCTGGCTACACTTTACTTTTTCTTGCGGCGCTGGCGAAAATTTTGAGAATTTTTTGAAGGCCTTAGGCCGGCGCTGGCTACACTTTACTTTTTTTTTGCGGCGCTGGCGAAAATTTTGAGAATTTTTTGAAGGCCTTAGGCCGGCGCTGGCTACACTTTACTTTTTTTTGCGGCGCTGGCGAAAATTTGTACAATTTTTTGAAGGCCTAAGGCTTTTTAAATTGACTCGCATTTCGCCTTTCATTCTTCGCTTTTTAAAATCACTTTCGGCACGCCCCTGATACACTGCATGGATTTGTGCTTTGAAACAAAAGTCGGGCGAGTTTTGGGAAACTTGAACGGGTTTCGGGCCAAAAAAGTTGGGTAGCGAGTAACCAGTGGTACCATGATGCTCACAATAGAATTAAACATTTGCGTTTATCCTCTCTCTCTTTCTCTATACACCTACATATTCCGCTCAAAAAAATATTTTGCCATTTCTTAAATATATCTGATTTCTCATTTGGTTTTATGCTCAAAATTTTATTAATTGACTTTATTCCCATATATTTATTTTTATGCCTCTGACTTTGATTTGGTTGTATGCCCAAAATTTTATTAATTGACTTTTTATTCCCATATATTTATTTTTATGCCTCTGTCTTTCTATTTTTTAAATATTAAGTTTTTTTAGTTTGAAATATTAAGTTTTTGACAAATTTTAAATATTTATAATTTATTGAATTTTCTAAAATAAATTTTTTAAAATAAATCTGTTTATTTATTTTTTTGTGTAGTATCCGTTTAATGACGGTGAATATCTTTATTCTTTATTTCAGCTTATGAACAGGTTGAATGCCGAACGTGATTTGGATTTGGCTTCAATGGAAGATTTGGAGAAAGCTTGGAGCTAATACTCCCAATTATTTTGATTTGGATTTGATGAAGGTTTTGTTTAAATTTTTGGGGGGAATATTGAGAGCACTCTTGATTTCTTCCTATTTTCTCTTTTTTATTGATTTAAGTTCTGCCCTTGTTTTGATAATCCATTTATGACAGACCCCCTTTTTTTTATCCTTTCGTCCATTCCAATTTCCCTTCTAATTTTGTCTACAAACAACCAAAAAAATTAATTTTTATTTCCCCTTGGATGGAAGAAAGGAAAAAGTTTACCATTCTGCAAATATATAGGAAAACACTTGGGGAGGAGGGGGGAGGGAATGGGGTCTATAGTTCAATATTTCCAAATTAGGCCCTGATTACGATTTGCTGCCATTATTTTTTATTCTTGATATTTCCATTCTTTAAATTCTTTTATTTTTCAGTTCTCATCATTCTGACAATAACAGAACACAGAAAGAAAAATATAAATTTAATTTAAATCAAGCTTTCCAATTCAACATATAAACATGGTAAGCTTAGAGAGGTTTGATTTAATTAGTTTAATAGTTTCTAGAGGGTGTTTTGACTTTACCTGTACTATAGGGGCTTGATGGGACTAGACCCATTTTAGGCTCCGGATCTTTGTTCATCAATATCGGGTCCCAGCTAAAACTAGAGAGCTTCAAATATTCGAAGTTTTGGGCTCCTAGTGAGCAAGTAGCCTTACTAAACTTCTCTTCTTTTTTGTTGGTCTAACTTGGGTTGTGGATCCTGGGAATTCTTTTCGGACATCCTGACCAGGGGCGGGCGCATTGCGTTTTGCGTTATTTGCGTTAAATTTTGGCCTTGCGTTGCGTTTTGCGTAAATTTGGCCAAAATTAACGCAAAAAAACGCAAGAAATATACCAAATCTGAGGGCAAAAATTGAAAGAAATCTGGCTTATGGACCTTCAAAATTTTCGCCTCAAGCGGCCAAATACTCTGATATCCCTGTTATCAATTTAAATGCACACGTATCCTTTAATTCCTCCATCTCCCCAATTTACCCATGGTATTTCTTATACTCTTATACAGTGCTGGGTATCCTTCATAATTCCCTTGTATCCCCGATATTACTCAAATCATCATCCATCCACACACTTTTATATATTACAAAAAAAGTAGGACTGCTGACACTTATTTGTTAGTGATACTTGAATTTTTAATTGGAAAATGGCTAATACATACTTGATAAAAAAAATTTTTCCATTTTTGCGCTCTTGCGTTTTGCGTTTTTTGCGTTTTGCGTTGATTTTTGGCCTTGCGTTGCGTTTTGCGTTTTTGGAAATTGTCTCTTGCGCCCGCCCCTGATCCTGACTTCTGTAACGTGGGGGCCCACCAACCCAATTTTGTTTAATTTAGGGTATCCGGACTTTTTCCGTAGTCAAGTGTGTTCCTAGCCTTCTCACTTTTTCCGTAGTCAACCTTGTTCCTAACCTTTCCACATTTTCCCAATTTTTTCAACACCAAGCTGAAGTTCAATTTGTATTTTTAAGGCTTACGCATATAAAGATGATAAAAAGGCTGAAGAACCTCAACCTGTTGAGCGTATCCGCATTATTCTGACCTCACAGACCGTCAAGGCGTTGCAGAAAGGTTTTCTTTTTTTCTCACAATTTTTAATTAAAGAATCTTTCAAGTTTGTGAAAAGCTGATCTACGGTGCTCGTGAAGAACATTTGGCTGTCAAGGGCCCTATTCGTATGCCGACTAAAGTGCTTTGCATTACTGCGCGTAAAACACCGTGTGGAGAAGGTTCTAAGACTTGGGACCATTTTCAGGTTTTTTCTAATTTTTGGAAATTTCATGAAAGGTGTTAGGGATATTTATAGGAATTAAGGGGAGTTACTTTTCTTTTTTTGGAGTTTTTAGGTGGTGAAAAAAATTCTTTTGTCTTCAACAACAATGCCTCCAATTTGTAGCAACATTTTTCGTCCAATGCTGCGTCCTCTTTGCCGTTATGCGCACTTGAATGGAACTCCGGGAATTTGCAACACTGTTCCGAATTGGAAGCCTGGACCTGGTTGGCGCCCACAGAATCCACAAGGACCTTATCTTGATGGCTGGGCTATGGGGGTAATTTTTTGAAAATTTTTTCTAATTCTTTTCTTTAATTTTTAGTATTGGCATTATACTCGACCACACAATCTTCCATTACTTTTTGCTAAAGCGGCAGTCTACCTCGCTTCTGCATTTTGGCTTCCATTTTTGTATTCTTTTAAATAAATTTTCTTTAAACTTCTTTAATTTTATAGCATTGCGGAATATCAATTGAAGAAGGCAAAGGTAGGAAGTTGAGAGCCAGCAACGTGCTCTATAGACGCTTGATAAGAAAAAAGTTTGGAAAATTGTCTAGGAAAATATTAAAGGTTTGATTTGTTTATGAAATTGTTTTTTGGGTGATTCTGATTAAAAAATGTTTTTTAATGTCGGGATAAAAATACCTAACTTCTGCATTTTAGGTGTCATGTATTATGGTGTCATCTCTCCTAGTTAAGGTGTCATCCCCCCTAGTTAAGAGAAATTGGTTTCTCGATTCTTACCAGTCTGTACCTGGATGTCTTGTGTTGAGAAAGAGGGTTGACTTTTCAGAATTTTCTCTGTATCGGGTCGTTAAAACCCCGGGTTTCGGATCGGGTAGTTAGGGGTATTATGTGAACATTCCTGTTGTGACATCCCCCCCCCCCCCAGAATTTATTCTATTGTGAGAAGTTTCAAATATGCAAGACTTGAATGATTTGTTTTGATAAAAAAAGATTTTCCGTTGTCGGGATTCGAACCTGGCTCATTCTCCACCAATAGAGTGAGAATTATATCGCTAAACTATAGTGGTAATTTGTTAGTATGGGAAAATATTCGACGGAGATTATAAAAATATTTCCCACTAAACGGGTTCGAACCCTCTCCATATTAAAGTAAGCACTATCCCATTACACCAAAGTAGAAACTTCTTTCAATTGTCGCATATTCCGTTGGATCGATAAATGTGGGGCTGGGAAATCACTCCAAAATATTTTCTAGAAGTCTTACTAGATATAATTTTTTCTTTTTCTAGTCTTTCCCAAGTCTTCATTCCGAATTTAGGCGATATCAATTTGGAAAGGAGATAAACCTCATTTTAATCATTCAGGTTAGGATTACTGCTCTTCATGTTAAACTTCGCGCAACAGATGGTACTAAAATCCGGGATCTGAACCTCAACCTGTTGAGCGTATCCGCATTATTCTGACCTCACAGACCGTCAAGGCGTTGGAGAAAGGTTTTTTTCTCAGAATTTTTAATTAAAGAATCTTTCAAGTTTGTGAAAAGCTGATTCACGGTGCTCGTGAAGAACATTTGGCTGTCAAGGGCCCTATTCGTATGCCGACTAAATTGCTTTGCATTACTGCGCGTAAAACACCGTGTGGAGAAGGTTCTAAGACTTGGGACCATTTTAAGGTTTTTCTAATTTTTGGAAATTTTATGAAAAGTGTTAGAGATAAATCTAGGAATTAAGAGGACCCAACTTTTCTTTTTCTGGTTTTTAGGTGGTTTGGTATTTTTGGCAACTCTTGTTCGTCTTTTCTGATTTTTTCTGACCAAATTGCTTGCTTTTAAGGTTGCCGCTTTTGCGGATTTTTTCTCCTAACTGGAAAACTTGGAGAAATAGGAGAAGGGGCGGAGGAGGGGGGAGAGAATAGGAAACAATTATGGAACCTGAACCATTACGCGGTCAAAAATTGAAACTGATAAAGCTTAAACGCTTTGCTGACAGACCTTATTTTTCCTCGCCGTTTTTCCTATATATCTTCAGAGTTGTACCCTAATTTTTTATTTCAGTCCTAAAGAACGTCCAACATTTATTCGGTCTACCAAACATTCAACAAAATCTTCGACAACTTTAAATGAGGAAGAATCATCCAAACATCATCATTAACTCGTAGAAACAACAGAAATGAAAATTCATCATCCTTTCATTCTTCTCGTTGACATCGCCGTTCGCGTTCTAGAAATAATGATCATCATAATAACAATAGGTTTGTTTTTTTTGTTTTTCTATAGATTGGATTTGAGGGGGAGTAATTGTTTAAACTAGGAATAAAGAATCTCCTTTACGATTGGAAGGATTTTCGATAGACCTTTTTCTTCGAGATGGAGAAGGGAAGAATTCAGAAGGCTTTTAAAATCCTCTTTTCGGCCCTTCGATTACAAGGATGAAAAGTTCAACAGTTAAAAAATGAACATCCCTGACAAGTTTTTTGACTCCAATCTGACCTGATGACTCATGGGAACGGGAAATCTCTTTCAAAGAGGAATAGATTTGGTAGTCCTTTTCCCCTGGAATGGAGTTTATGACAGATCCATAAAGCCTTCCAGGTTAGTTTACTTTTAATTTTTTTGATTTTTGGTTCTCAGACCTTTTAGTATCTCCCCTCAAAGAAGGGTTGGGGATATCGACACCCCAAAGAATCATCGCTTTTGAATTTTTTGTGGAAAGTAGTTGGGGAATTTTTTTGAAATTTTTTCTAAATTTATTCCTCTTCAAATTCTTCCTTTCTATTTTATTTTAAAGCATTTTCCAACAAATATTTGAATTAAGAAAATTTTTTCAGATTTTCAACTCCACACCAAATTTTCCTCTAAACAATATTCAGCAACAACCCCCGCCACATCATCTTCACAACAAACAACATCAACAAATTGCTGCAATTTCAAATTCTATTGCCAATCCAATAATTGATACAAATACAGAACAGATCAAAACGGTTTCTTTTTTATTTTAATTCGAATTGAGTTTATGTTAGATAGTAGAAACCCGGGTGAGGATTTTTTAAGAATTTTTAGTTTCGTTGTTTCAGTTTGAGGTCATAGTTTGGGTCACATAACTTATATGATTCCGGGTTAGGTTATTATACCAGTCGAAAGCTCGTGGGTTTACTTATTCTTTTTCCCGTTAGTTTTTAAAATGAGAATGTGGCCATTCCTGGTTTTTTCTTTTCCAACCTTTTTTCTTTATAAATCCAAATACTTTTTTATATCGTTTAATTTTGCAGTCCAATTCACTTCATGATACAACAATTCCACCTCCAAATCAATTGGTATAAACTTCAAGGTCACACTCCTCGTTTTCTTCAAATCCAGATTTGTCTATTAATCAACATCCACAAATTGCTCTGCGCCAACTTTAGCTTCATTTTTTCTGTTCCAAAACACAAATTATAAAACAACCAGAACAACAACAACCAGTATTCGTTGCTTCAACTACAACAACAACAACTATTATTCCATCTTTAGGATTATTAATAATTAATGGGGGGGGGGGTAGTTGGGGTAATTTTTGCGGCAAAACTTGCAGTTATTTAAATGATAACGATTTTTATCTATTTTTCATTTAGCTCAACAAAAACAAACAACATCAGCTGATCTGGTATGGTAAATAGGTATAGTAAGTTTCAAAAAGTTAATCTTAAGTTTTTTATTTTTGAATTAAATTATATTTTTAGTAATGGTAGGGGGTGATGGAGCAATCTTCTCAAACATTTGCTCACTGGCAACCTGTCAGTGGACCATTGGCAACCTGTCAGTGGTCCATTGGCAACCTGTCAGTGGACCATTGGCAACCTGTCAGTGGTCCATTGGCAACCTGTCAGTGGACCATTGGCAACCTGTCAGTGGTCCATTGGCAACCTGTCAGTGGACCATTGGCAACCTGTCAGTGGTCCATTGGCAACCTGTCAGTGGACCATTGGCAACCTGTCAGTGGTCCATTGGCAACCTGTCAGTGGACCATTGGCAACCTGTCAGTGGACCATTGGCAACCTGTCAGTGGTCCATTGGCAACCTGTCAGTGGACCATTGGCAACCTGTCAGTGGTCCATTGGCAACCTGTCAGTGGACCATTGGCAACCTGTCAGTGGACCATTGGCAACTTGTCAGTGGACCATTGGCAACCTGTCAGTGGACCATTGGCAACCTGTCAGTGGACCATTGGCAACCTGTCAGTGGACCATTGGCAACCTGTCAGTGGACCATTGGCAACCTGTCAGTGGACCATTGGCAACCTGTCAGTGGACCATTGGCAACCTGTCAGTGGACCATTGGCAACCTGTCAGTGGACCATTGGCAACCTGTCAGTGGACCATTGGCGACCTGTCAGTGGTCCATTGGCAACCTGTCAGTGGACCATTGGCAACCTGTCAGTGAGTAAATATTGTAGAAGATTGCTCCACCATCCTCCTCACATTACTAAAAATATAATTTTATTCAAAGATAAAGACAACTTAAAATTAACAACCTATTAATAATTTTTATAGTTTCTCCCGTTTATATTTAGCATTAGGTTCAACGTATCATCAACATCAACAAAACCGTCAACAGCAACAAATGGATACCAAGGATCAAAAGATGGTTTGTTTGTATTGTTTTTATAAATCCTGCAAGTTTTGTTCGCAAATATTTACCTCTATGTTTAATCCATTAGTAACGGTTCCTTCCCCATGTCCTCTTTGATAATTTCACATTTTTTTGTCGCGAGATTCAATCTTTGTTTTATAAATGAGTTCGATTAAAGTGAGAATTTTGAAGACCAACCTTTTGATGAAGAAATGCCGCTCTTGATGATTCGTTGAATTGATTGAAGAGCCACAAATAAAAAAGTTGAAACTAGTGACAATAACGATGGATTTATTGCGGATTTATTGCGGATTAAAAGGTTTTCTATTTTATTTTGAACGGTCTAAATTAATTTATCAATTTTTTAATGTTCTTATGTGGCCGATATAATTAGAACAAAATAAATTGATCGTCATAATTGATCAAAACCCTGAAAATAAAATTGTTCTCTTGCGAATGGAGATGATGATGAGGATGATTTTTCTTGTATGATAAAGGTTTGTAAATTTTGAATATTAGGGTTTGGATCTCTTGAAATCCTCTAAATTTACTGATTTTAGGCTTGACTTATTAGTCAGCGTTAATCGCTCTAGATTATCTGTTTTTAGCGGTAGATTAACCCATTTCTCAGATAATCACTTTTACTACTTTAATGAAGCTTTAAGTTTCCATAGAAAATCTGGATATAATTTGTAACCTCATCTCGCTCCGAATTTGATGATAGACTGTATTTTAAAATTTTTACAGGCAAAAGCTACAACAAGATGGCAAGGGCGTATCCAGGGGGGGGCTAGAGCCCCCCCCCCCCCCCCCCCCACGAAATGGGGAAAAGGAAAAAATTTGAGGAAGGGTTGGGGCAAAAAAAGTGAATTTTTTTGGCCTACGGCCTTCCAAAATTCAAAAAATTTTCGCCTGCGACACAGAAAAGATGAAAATTTATGTACAAAAAAATTTGTGTCCGGAACGCCAAGGTAAACGCCAAAAATTTTTGCGCCCACCCAGTGTTAGCCCCCCCCCCCCCCCCCCCCCCCCCCGAAACCGACCCCCTGGATACGCCCTTGCAAGATGGGTGTTTAATGGTTTCCAAGCCAAGTGGTGCTTCTACAAAAACTTGGGAAGTAAAAGAAAATGGATAGGTTTATTCATGGTAAGATGCTTAAAAATATTTTTTATTTTTATTGTATAAAATATTTTCTTTGATGTTTTTTGTAAAGTTTAATGAGTACTAACCGGTCGGCCCCGATTGGGGCTTTCCGTAATAAAACCCGAGTAAATGATATCAGCTGTTGTGGAATGATCTGGCCTAAACATTCTGCAAAAAGTTACAGCGGAACATAATTTTTTCTTTCTGAAAGATTGTTTTTTAATTATGACATCTTATAGGATACACATATCAAATCAATCCAATTATAAAAAAGATGCAGCATCACGAGAGCTTTCGAAAGATATATAAATTTATCCGAAATATTCATATAAGAAAAGGTTATTGCCAAAAACGCTATATTGTCGGCGAGACTCATACGTCCCCCTAACTTCATGAGGTAAAAATCATTCTTAAAATTAGAGAAGATTTAACGGAGAAATAGTGTAGTTAGAGAACAAAATAAATACGGTTGTTTGCGGTCAGTTTAGGCCGAAAATTGAGAGCGTGCTGGTTACTGTAACTGAATTTTTTTCAAATTTAGAATAAATTTTAAAATCAGAATAGATGAATAAGAGAATAAATCATTTAATAAATATTTTTTAAGTCAGTATAAGAATATCGCTCTGTTTTGCATTTCCCAAATGGTCCTTCCTTCATCCAGCTCTAATGATTCGTCAAATACTTCAATTCATGGGTCTTCATTGACTTCAAGAACAGCAACAGTCTTGATAAACATTCAAAAAATTGTTTGGTTTAATAACAGAATATCGACAAAAAGAAAATTTCTATTTGGGACATTAGAATTTCATTCAATTTAAAAATTTGCCAAAATTTGGTGTAATGTCTCATTCGCCAAATAAATGACAGTTTATCCCAAAAATTAATTCAGTTGAGTACCGGACAGTTGAGTCTGGCGGCTGAAAATTGAAGAAGTTGAATAGGACGGTTGAGTGCAATGCGGAAATCTTAAAAACTTTATATTTCAAAAAAATCGATACTGATCGATAACAGTCGATAATTATTTTTAAAATAATTCATAAATATTTATAAAATCAATACTAATCGATAATTGATTTAAAAGAATTATAAAAAATCAGTTTTTAACTTTTGCCATTTCGCTCTCAAAATAAGCACCGAACTGTCCATAATTAATAATATATTTTTTTCTCTAACTACACTATTTCTTCTTGGAAGAAACTTGGAAGAAAAAACCCCGGACTTGGAAGAAAAAAGCATCGGATTCCGAGCCCGGCAATGTGAAAAGTTGGAACTCTCATAGTAAGGATTAAAATAAGTATGAAGGGAAAGCCTTTTATTAAAAGAAAGCCAAAAAGAAAAAAATTATTAAAATTTTATTTAAACATAACCCAAAAAATGTGTATTTATTTGCAATTTTTTGTCTTTTTAAAAAAAATAAATTAAAAAAATATTTTTCGTCAAATTTTTTCACATTGAAAAGAAGACCAGTCAGGTAGAAAAACAATTTTTTTAATAAAAATTCTCTCAATTTCGAGGCAAACTGCACATCGAACAATCAACCAAATTTTCTGGATTCAACATTGTACCTAAAAAAAATATAATAATTAAAAAATGGAAATCGATAGTAAGGGATGGGTCGGGGTTGAGAGAGAAAAAAGTGTCGGATAGGGTTTTCGAATCGGGTCGGACTTTAGGTCTCAAAAGTCCGGGTATCAGGTTTCCGGTAACCCGTCTCTGTTTGATAATACTTTTCTCTCAATCCTCAAGCAAACTAATATGTACATAGTATTTAGCCTATCCAATTCCCAAAATTTAAAATTTATTTTTTGCTTGCTAGGCCTCTTTGCTACATATCAGTGATGGATAGTGCTGGGAAAAAAATTGAGGGGGGGGGGGGAGTTGAAAATCTTCGGATCGGTTTTCGATTGGAAATAGGTCCATCACTACTACTCCTTTGGATTAAAATAAAAAAAAGAAATTTTTTCAAACTAACAATGTCTGCAAGTCCATTCAGGTTGTTGTTGTTGTTGTCCACCAGCTTCATTATTATTTCCACTACTTCCCCCAGCAGCCCCAACAGCACCAGCAACAACATTATTATTATTTGTTTGACTTGTAGCAGTTGTTTTAGTCGTTGTTTTAATTTTTGTTCGAGGTATTTCCCTTCCAATTTCTCCAATTAACATAATTAATGTTGCCAAGTTTGTACTTTCTTGTAACCATTTTTTAGCTTCATTTTCATCTTTTTTCACAACAATTTGAGCCAAATTTTTAATTTCTTCTTTTGAAAATGGAACAAAATTGTTTGTATATAGGAATAGAAGAAAATGAAAATTTGAAGCCATTTCAAGAAATTGTTCAGGAAATTTAAACGAATTAAAATATTTGGAGATATCATTCAATTCCTGTAGAAAAAATAAAAAATTTTTTTAATAGGAGATGGGAAAGGGCTGAAAAAAGTCCGGATTTAACCCCACCCCCGGGGATACACTACAGAGCCAATGTAGCATTATCAAATCCCGGACAATCTCAACACGTCAAGAGCTAAAATTCCTACTCCCTTTTAGATTTGGATAAAGGATGTCACGGGTAGGGAAAACCTCGGGTCAGGTTTGATCGGTCGTTTTCAAAATTTCCTTTAGGATTAAATTCCGGATCTAAAAAAATATTGGATACCAGATAACCCGGATGCCAATCTCATGTTAGATTATTCCCAAAGTAATATTTCAAAAAAACCTGTGTCTGTCCAATTTCTGAACGATTTTCAACAGGAAATTCTTTCCCTTCTTTTCCACGAGGGAATGTATAATTCAGCACTTTTCGAACCCCACACGGCACGTCAACAAGTAAATATTCAACAGGCATAGGCCTTCCATCACGAAAAACTTCTTCGCCTCTTTCATTTTTCTCCTTAAAAATTTAATTAATTTTTAGAAAAATTAAATTTAAAGAAAAACCGTATATTGAACAGAAGTAATATAATGCTTCTCGTTTAATGGCGTCTCTCTAGCCCAAGCCAATTCAGGATGTGTTTTTGTTGGACACAAAATATTAGCTTCAACCATTGCTGTGCATTGATTGGAGACTTGATATCCATGCAAATCGATGCCTTTTGACTTGAAAAAGGAAATTTTTTTTTGAAATTTTTAAAATTTTTTAAAATCATTTGAAAAAATTTTTTATTAAAAAAATTTTTTCCTTACAGAATTTCCTGATGCAACAACAGTAACAAATTTAGAACCAAAATAACCAGTATCACAATAATTTGTAGCATTTTTAAAATGTGATTGTAAATTGCCAGCAGTTATACATTCAGAAGCAGAAAGTAAAAATGAATCCTAAAAATAAAAAATATTAGAAAAATTCTTTTGTGATGTTTTTGCTGGATTTTTCCATTCCTGGGGCGGATAGAATGGACCAAATCATGGTGATTACCCGAAGTACGGACTTTTTTCGACTGAAAGCCAGTCCTGAGAAATTTTCGAAAGCACTGTCCGTCGAAATCCTAAAGTTCTCAACCCGAAACACCCCCAATCTGAATAGTCAGAGATAAATTAATCATAATTTTTCTCAAAAATGTGAGGAATAAGAAGAAAAAAGTCTAAAAAATGGGAGAGATAGCCCACCAAAAACCCCCAAAAATTTATTTATTCAATAAATAAAACCTCATTTCTAATACATTTAACAGTCCCCAAAGTCCTCGATTCATTCCAAAGATCAGTAAAAATCCAACCAACACGTTTCATTTCCAACCAAGAACAAAGCTGATCAGCTTTAACATTTAAATTCTTCTTTTCCTCCTCCCCATTTTCTTCCCCATTTTCATTAATTTCAAATCCAACAGAATTTTCATTTGAATTTTGTAGAGGCTCATAAATTGCACAAACAACAGCTTTAATCCCCAATGGAACTTCACTAAATTGTTCATATTTTCCAATTAAAAATCCAATACGTTGACAACTTGAATTGCGCCAAAAATTTAAAAATTCGTTCACAATAGAGTCATTTTCAAATTCAATATTGTCAACATGACGAAATGGCTTGAAAAATATTAAAAATAAAATTTAAAGGAAAAAATTAATGTAGGAACCTAGGATGGGAAGGGACGGGAAAGCAGGCGGTCAAGCTCGATCGAAGTCCGGTAAACCAGAGACATCACTGGTTGGAACAGTTCCCTCTAGGTGCTAACTTTTCGACGGTTCCTGAAATCGGTTCAGTCCCCGAAACTAAGAAAACACTGGTCTCTCGGTTCCGCCTCTCGACTGTTCCATGGTTTTTCATGGTTCCTGTCTCATTGTTATTTGTCGACTAACCAGGAAAACACTGGTTGAAGCAGTGTTTTCTCAGTTCTGGGCTTGGTTCCTGTTATCGGTCCTCTAAACCAGTAAAAGAATAGGAGGTGCTCATTAAAAATTTTTTGAGGTCTAAAGGATAATTTAACCCGGATATCGTCCGAAAAACATTGATGAACCACCTATTATTAAAAATAAAATTTAATACCTGTCGACTAAGCGTAACAGTAGGTGGCCTACATTCTGTACAAATTCCTTCAGGGAAAGGCCTGTGACGATGACAATCCAAATTAATTTTGTAATTTAAGGTTTCAAGCATATTCTTTGAACGAGTTCCCTTTCCATGCAAATCAGACAATTTGTGAACATAAGAATGAAAAGACATGTGTTTAATGCCTTTATCACCCAAATATTTTTCATCATATGGCTAAAAAAGAGGGAAATTATTTTAAAGGAAGCGAGTCTCTAGAGAAGAACAGAATCGGTCGGGTTGAAAAAACCCGGGCCAGGGGTCCGAATAGGGGTTTCTAAATTTGCTACGGATCAGAGTTCATGTCTGGGTATTGCGGGTAACCCGACACGTCCCTTGGGCAGGACATAGGGACAAATTTGTCGGGCACGTGCTGTAACCCAATAATTAAAAAATCACATTCGGTTTTTGGCCAGGATGATTATTTTGCCACCATTACACTAAAGGGTATTTTCCTGCCCAAATATCAGGCCCTATGGTAAACATAACCAAAAAATTTAAAAATTAAAAGAAAACCGAACATCAAGAGGAAGACAACCAACACATTTCTGTCTCGGACCATGAGTACAAGAAGTCCCTTCTTTTTTAATTTTGCCGTCCAAAAGTGAAAGAGCCTGATCTACATCATCAATAACCACCCGTTCTTTTTGTTGAGAGTTCATTTTTTAAATAAATATTGATTCTAAAATTAATAAGAGATTTCGAATATTGTGACTTGTCGAACAAAGTGAGGCGAGGAAAAAGTTGGCCCATCATACAGAGACCGAAACATAGATTCGCGAAGAAAGAGAATCCATAGAGGGAAATTTGTGGGGAAATTCAAAATGAAAACGAAAGGTCCACGGAGTCTGCCGTGGGACGAGTTATGGGGCTCGAAATGGTCAAAAAACATGAGGGAGGAGGGAGGGAAGGGAGTAACTGATTTTTGGGCCAGAAATTCAAATACGCAATAGCCACAAAAGTCAAAAAAATTCCAACAAAAAATTAAAAAAAAAAATTTGAAAAAATAATTATCAGCAAGAAAACTTAAGTTAAAAACGAAATAGAAGAAAAAGAAATATTTTTATTCACAAAACAACTAACATTAAAATAAGTATATGATCAATCAAAATGATGATATTGAGGAAAATAGCGATTGGATTTCTTTTTTTATTTATCGATTCTTTACTTTTATGTTCTCATTTCTTACCAATTATTTAACCCTCTAACCGCTCTTAAAAAGAAGAATGGCAACTTGGCCCAAGTAGAAGTAGATGAAGTGCTTGGTCTCATGCCTGAAAATTGTTGAATGTCAAAGAAATGTCAAAGTCAAAGAAATGTCGAGGAAATGTTAAGGAAATGTCAATGTCAATGAAATGTCAGAATGTCAAAAAATTTTCTGATACATGCCCAGAGGCTTGATAAAAATTTTCAAAAAAAAATTTTCAAGATTTCAAAAAAAAACTAACGTGACGTATGATCCAAAATTGCGCCCAACAATGCAATGCCATGTCGGGTTGAACTTCTTATCGAATTCCTTCTTGATATAGGCAGCAATGTCCTTCTCGATATTATACCTAAAAGTTCAAATTTTCAAAAAAAAATTTTTTTTCTCGTTTACTTTTCAAGAGCCTGAGTTGCACAATCAATCGCCTCAGTTTGCATTTCTTCCGTCATATCGGCATTTTTAATAACTGCCTTTCTATCACCCATTTTCTTTTCTTTGGCAAAAAGTTTTTTGGTCGCAAGAAAATATAAAGAGAGTCTCTGAAAATAAACAAAAATTGAGAGCTTAGAAAAATGTTAGAAAAAAAAGAATCAAAAAAATATCGAATGAATAAAAACAACGCGGAAGTCGGCTTTTATACCCCGAAAAACGATGTGTGACGGACGAAATGCGAAATTTTGCCCTGCTGACCGAAGTGAAATGTGACATTTTGGATTTTTATCCGAGTGGACGTTTCGTGACCAGAATAAAAATAGACGGCCTTTTTAAAACTATAAGTTTATCGCAACCTTAAGAAGGAAGTTTCACGGGGTTGAGCTTAAGAGATTTTAAGTTTAAAATGTTCTCTAAAAAGCTTAAATATGAAGCAGAGATTTTGTAAAATTATTTTTGTGAAAGAAGCAATTTAACAACTAAAAAAAATATAAAGGTGTAAAAATTCAACCAATCAGCGTTAAGCTTTTGGATGCGGCTATAGCTGCATCCAAAATTTGTAACCAATTGTTCTAGTGACCCTCAAAAAGTATTTACTAGGTTTTCTACTATTTCGTTCAATAAGAGGAAAAATAAAAGAGGGAAAATTATGAGTTGGCATTGAGGAAAAAATTGATTGAAGAATGGAAAGATGATCACGGGCTGATTTTATCCTAAAGATCGAATCTCTACAAGTTGTGAGTACACTTGAGTCTGACGATATAAAATTTGTCTCCTTTCAATTTGTCTTAAGTGTACAATTGTCCGCTGGCTTATTGTCTTAAATTCCAATTGTCGTGTTAAGTCGTGAGTACATTTGAGTCTGTCACTTAGTTGGTGTTGAATTGTCTACTGTCCAATTGTCCTCTTATTGTCTTATTTTCCAATTGTCGTTCCGGATATCCGTTGATATCCAGACTTTTTTCGGATATACCTAATTTAGTATTGTTCTAATTAATATGTTAATCTTGTTAGATGACTCACTCGCTTTTTAAATATTTTTTAAAATAAATCCCATTTGCCTTTCCAGTATAATGTAATTATTCTTCAAAAATATCCCCACTTTTTTACATTATTTATTTAGCTTATTTTCACTCCCCCAAAAATAACCACAATATTTTCATCAAAACAAAAAGAGCAGAGCAGAATATCCACTACCCATCAGTCACAACATTCATCGATTATACTTCCCCTCCAATTTTGGTGAAGAGTTGGGGGAGAGAATGTTTTTAGTAGTTAATTCATCTTCCTTCCTCTTTATTATTTTAACGGGGGGTTTGTTTATATTGAAAATGAATCATTCGAGAATTGAAAAATTCTTTTCTTTTAGTAATTTTCTTTTTGCGCATTTTTAATTTTGTTTTAAAAAGTTGCATTATTTTGATTATATCAAATAATATTTTATTTTCCAAATTTTTTAGTTGTCTGTTTTAATGTATTCTAGTAAGGATCTAGCCGTTCCGATCCTTTGTTTTTTAGGTTGGGAATTCCCTGAGCCCGGAAAATCAGCACTACTTACAGGAGTGCTGTTTCGGCGCACTTCTGTTAAGTAGGTGGCACTCACGACACTCTGTTAACTCAGCCGGTTTTAAGTCGTTTAAGATCGGGCTGGAGATAAAAAAATTAGGGGCCTGCACCTGTGCCCTTTTTTCATTTTTTTTATTTATTCAAATTTATTTATTTTTCAAATTTTCAGTTAATTTTTTGTATAAATATTTAAATGACTTCAACTTCTTCTTATGCCGTTGATATTTGTAAATTACCGGAAGTAGTTAGAGAAAAATTAGCTCAACTTGACTTGGAATTGACTGAAGGTTTTTTTTTTAAATTTTTTTAAAGAATTTTTTTTAAATTAATTTATAGGCGATATAACCGAGAAAGGCTATGAAAAGAAGAGGCAACAATTGATTGAACCTTTTTTAAAGAAGACGTCAAAAAAAGGTTTTTTGGTTAAAATTGTTTAGAATTTATTCAAAAATTATTTTAAGAATCGAACAAGAAAGACGACAGAGTCCAAAAACATAGGCGTCGCACAACTCGAACTGAGACGCGCTACCATTCGGGTATTTTTTATTTTGATTAGGTTTTTGGTAAACTAATAAGGGGAAATATCCTAAAATGTCCTGGTACATATTTATTTTCTTTGAACAAAATGTCTCAACATAAAATATGAAAATTCCTTCATTTTTCGGAAATTATCCATAAATTTTTTGAAAAAGTGCCCCCAAAGCTTTTGGAAAATGGCTGGCCCGTTTGACTGGTCTGCTTTTCTGTGACATGACACTTTTAAACGAGCTGAATTTTGTGTTGAGACATTTTGACTAGTATCCCACCAAAAATCGACATGCTTTTTAAGAATAGACTGAATTAATGAAAACCCTCTGTGCCTAATCCACTTTACCCAAAAAAATCATTTTTAAGTCAAAGTTTTCCTCACTTTGTTTTTTTTATTTTTGGGCATAAAAATTAAATGAAAACCCCTTGTGTTTTTATTCTTATAAAATTAAAAAAAATTTTTACAGAAATTCGGCAAGAAGCAGTCCAACAAGCTTTATCCAAATTGGAAAATAAAAACAACAAAAAAGAGGAACATCAACAGAACAACAACAACAATAATTTTTTAATTTTGCCAACACAACAACATAATTCTAAAACAGATTCATTTATTTCATTTCGACAACGAATTGGTTCTAGAAATTCGAGGAAATTACAAGGAACACAGACTAGTGGTTTGTTTATTTTTTTACTTTAATTATGATTTTGGGGATTTGTAAAGTGATGTGGTGTTGTTTGTAGACCCCCCTTGTTTTTATATCAGGGATATCATGGATTATCGGAAAAAAAATTTTTTCAACCCGATACCTGATTTTTCTGTTATATTTGTTCCATATTCTTTGTTGAAAATTAATCCTACATGTTGGCTTTTACAAGCAACTCAACAAGTTTGTTTTAAAAAAATTTTTTTGGAGCGCGCTATGATGCCAAAACGCCGAAATACCAAACCCTTAGAAACGGCCAAAATGTCGAAAAATAAAAAGCATAATTGGCGGTTAAAAAATATTATTTTGACATGTTTTTTGGAGGTTGGTATTTCGTCATTTGGTATGACGGCATTATTTATTAATTTTTAAATTTAATTTTAATTGATTTATTTTTATTAGTCTGCTCAATTTGCTTTAGTCAAATCTCGTGATTTACATTGGTCTTTACTAGCAGTTCGTGATCATTCTCAATTACAACTTGGCTCTCTAGAACGGATTTTGGTTTATTTTTTCTTAAATTAAATTTTGAGACCCTTTAATGATTTTTTACAAAATTTGCGATGAAAAATGTCCTCAAAAATTTTCAGCATTTTTTCTTTTCTTAAAAAATTTTTTTCAAGGTCAGTGATAGTGCCAATCCTTGGGCTCTTTCCTCTTGTGATCAATTTTGTGCCGTCTTCTCAAAGCGCGGTCTATCCCCTACAGCCATATGTCCATGTGCAGGTTCCTCTGAAGCTGGAACAGTTGCTTTAAGACAGCCATTTAGACAACAAGAAAATGAACAACAAAATAATGAAAATGTTAATAATAACGAGCAACAACCAAAATGGGGAAGTGGTAGAGGAACTCTTTCAATGTTGGCACTTAGCCATTGTGTTGTTCGTCTAGAGCCTGAAAATTCTATCAATTCTTTGGCAATACAGGTTTAAATTTATTTTTTAAATTTAATAATTTTGGGACAAAATTTTTGGACATATTTTTATTGAAAAATAAAATTTTGTCCACAACTTTTTTTCATAAATTTAAATAAAATAAAATAATATTTTCTTTTTAAAAAGGATACAGGTCAAGTAATTCCTGGAGGTATGGCTGTTGTTGTAAAATTAAATGGCCCTCCAAGTTTATGCCGATCTGATGAAATTGGAGAAATTTGTTTACATTCAACATCAACTTCAAATGGTTTTTATGGGCTAAAAGGACTTTCTTCAAAAATATTTGATGTTCTACCTTTGGGAATAGACGATAAACCTATTGGACCTTTACGTTATGTCCGTTCTGGATTAATTGGTTTTTTGGGTCCAAATGGGATGATTTTTGCTGTTGGTGCTAAACAATCATTGTTATATGTTTCTGGAAGAATACACAATTCTGATGATGTAAGAAGAAATTTTTTTTGAATTTTTTAAAGGTTATTTTTTATAGATAATTGCAACTGTACTTGCTGTGGAACCACAAAAATTTATTTATAGAGGTTTTTTTAATATTAAAAAATTTTTTTATTAATTCATCCATCTAAAGGTAGAATTGCTGTGTTCAGTATTCGAGTACTTCGAGATGAACGTATTTGTGTTGTAGCTGAACAAAGACCTGAAGTAAATGAAGAAGATGCTTTTCCCTGGATGGTATATAAATTAAATTTTTAATAAAATAAATTCTTTTCCTCTCTTAATTCCAAAAAGTTGCATTTTTGTCATCAAGTCTTATACTATTTATCAGGGTTATGTCGGTTTACCTTTCGTCTTTCGCTTTTCTAAATCAGTTTTGGCACGCTCTCCTGCTGTTTGTTCTGTCCAAAAAGAGTTATTTATGGGAAAAAATAAGAGAATAAATAAAATATATGATTGGTGAAGGACCTAAAAATTCCCTAAAAACTCACACAGCAAAAAATTCTAGGGATGCCTTTAGAAACCTTTGGGGAGAACAAAATTTTTAAATTAAAAAATGTTTTTTCAAAGGTTCGTGTTCTTCAAGCAATTGATTCTGTTCATAACCAACTTGGTATTTATTGTATTTGTTTAGTTCTTCCAAATCAATTACCAAAGGTTTTTTTTAATTTAAAAATAAATTTTTTTTTAATTTTAAAGACTCCTCTCGGTGGAATTCATGTAACTGAAACTAGACAACGATTTATTGATGCTTGTTTACATCCTACAACTTTATTAATGTGTCCTCAACATTGCGTATTAAATCTTCCAAGGCCTAGGTAAAAAATGAGATTTTTATTGTCAAGGGCGTAGCCGAGGGGGGCTGTAGCCCCCCCCCCCCCGAAATGAGGGAAGGGGGGACTTTTGGAAACATAAAAATAACTTAATTTTTCCGTGAATGATTAACCTTCCAACACTCAACTTAAAAATACTATTCTAATTTTATATATATTAGAGAACCGCCTGCTGATGTTGGTCCTGCCGCTATGTTTGTAGGAAATATTGTACAGGTTTTTTTTTGTTTTAATTTCTAAAAACTTCTTTTTCTAGGGTGTAAGAATAGCTGGAGCACAAGGAATGGAATTGCCATCACCCATAACTGAAGAGGAACAATGTTGCCACCTAATTGATATTTTAAAACAACGAGCAAAAAATACTCCTGATCATGTGCTATATTCACTTTTGAATTCACGTGGAATTGAAGTAACGATTTTTTAAAATATTTTATCCTCTTTTTTGGACAGAATACAGTCAGATCACACTATACTCTTGGAATTAGATACATTTTTTAATTGTTGCCATTTCGATGGCTTTTGAGTTTAGGAGGGTTTCCTTGTCATTTACTCCCATCAAATTTGGAATTTCGACAGCTCTTCTAAAAAATATTTTTTATAGACAGAATCTTTAACTTGTGCTCAACTTTTAAAAAGGGCGGAACGTGTTGGTGCTTTATTACTTGAAAAAGGAAGTTTGGCAAGTGGTGATCATGTTGCTATTATTTTTCCTCCAGGAATTGATTTAATTGCGGTTTAATTTTTTAAAATAATTGTCAAGTATTTTAATTTATTTTAAGGCAGTTTTTGGTTGTTTTTGTGCTTCACTTGTGCCTGTCTGTATTAGACCACCTTCTGCTCAAAATTTACAAACTTCTATGCTTACTATAAGGTTTGAACCTTTGATTTTTAGAAAATAAAGAGGATAGGTACAATATAGTTAAGCAAGAAAGGGTTTACTTTTACCTGCCAGACAGTTGAAGCTGCGATCTTCTACTGGTAGTTACTGCTAGAAGATCTAGGAGTACTCTGTTTTCTCTTTTATGAATCCTAAGCCCTCGCTTAAGCGTTTTAACTCCTACCCAACTCCTTGGCAAGACATTCCAAGCCGGACATGTCGAAATGGTTCTTTTACTGTGTCTTGGATTAGTACCACTAGGTCTTTTATAGCACCATTGGGTCCTTGATTAGTCCTTGTCCCTGTATGTTCGTCTAACTATGCCTTCCTCACCCACCACCTTTTTCCTTGAAAACTAATTTTTTTTATTTCAAAAAATTTCTTTAATTTTTTTAGAATGATTGTACAAGTTAGTAAAGCTGTTGCAATTCTTTCTAATGGATTAATAATTAAATTATTAAAAAGTAGAGAATGCCCTCCTCCTCCAAATAATCATCAAAGAAGACGACAATCACAACAACCATCAACACAATTCCAAGCTTCTTCTTCTTCTTCTTGGCCAATAATTTTTGATATTGATGATGCTCCTTCTTTATCTTTTGCAAGAAATAAATTGCTAAATAAAAGAAAATTGTCCGCAGAAAGAATAGAAGAGGAAAAATCAGCGACAGCAGCAACATCTACTTGTTATTTGGTATTTGTTTTTCTTTATATTAAAGAAAGTTTTTGGGTGTTTTTTCTGGCAAAATCTCCTAGTAAATACCAAACCAGAGATGTCACACGGGTTACCCAATACCCGGACTTTTTTTTGACCCGAAACATTATTAGTAAACTTTCCTGAACTCGACCTAACATTTTTCCCATCTTAATTCCCTTATTTGACCCAACTCAAAACCAGAAACTCGACTTTTTTTTCTCAATCCGTGTTATTCCTGTGCCATTTGTCGAAATACCAAAAATGTGGAAAAGCCGCAGAAATTCAAATTATTAAATTTTTTTCCAATCTAAAGGACATCCCTTTTATTTTCTCTGATTTTATTTTTTTATTTTAAAAAGGATTTTGTTGTATCTACAACAGGACAACTTACTGGTGTACAAATGACTGTTTTAGCAGTAGCAAATCAATGTAGAAGTCTTAAATTGGCATGTGAACTTTATCCATCAAGAAATGTTACATTGTGTCTTGATCCTTGTTCAGGCGGTCTTTCATTTACTCTTTGGTGTCTTTCAAGGTTTTTCTTATTATTTTTTTTTAATTTTAGAAATTTTTAAATTTTTTTGTGGATTATAAGGGAAATAATTTATTTTATCCCATTTATTCATTCAATCGTATAAGCATAAATAAGCTTTAACATTCAAGTCGGTGTGGTGTAGTGGTATAGTTCTTGACTTGGCCTTTTTTTCTGCTGGGTTCTATTCCCTTGATAGAACATTTTCTTCTTCGATCTTATTCATTTTAATTTTTAACTTTAAAAATTTTATTTTTTTAAATTGGCTTTAAAATTTTTTCTTTATTATTTTTAGCGTTTATTCCGGTCATCAATCAACACTTATTCCACCACAAGAAATGGAACAAAATTCTTTTTGTTGGTTACAAGCTTTAACACAAAGGAGAACGCGTGATACATTTTGCTCACCAAATGTTTGTTTGATTTTTATGTAAAAATTTTTATAAAATTTTTTAGATGGTAGAATTGTGTTGCTCAGAACTTGCGCCACAACTTTGTCAACTTATGGAGAAAGGAATTAATTTATCCAGGTTTTTATTTTATTTAAATTTTATTTTTGATTTAAATGGGAGTGGTGGTGTAGTGTTATAGAAACCAACTACTCCCCCCTAAACTCCTATGGGTTCGATTCCCATCAGGAAATTTTTCTATATAAAATTTTCCGTTATAATTTTCATTGATTTAATTACCTCAATTCCCTTAATTGTATACTCATAAATTATTTTTCCACAAATAGCGGTGATGGTGTAGTGGTTAGTGTTCTCGACCATGACATTATTTGTGGCATGGTTCGATTCCCCTCCTGGAAGATTTTTTCTTTTTTCATTTAAAAAACTTCCCTTTCTAATTAAAAATCTATTTTTTGAAAATTTGGCTTTAAAATTTTTTTTAATTATTTTTTTAAAGTCTTCGTAATTGTATCATTATTGCTGAAGAACGTCCACGTGTTTCTTTGTGCAATGCATTTGTTAAATTGTTTGCACCATTGGGTTTATCATCTAGATCAGTTAGTACAGCTTTTGGTTGCCGTGTAAATCCAGCAATTTGTATGCAAAGTGCTTCTTGTCCAGATCCAACAACAGTTTATGTTGATGCTAGAGCTTTAAGAAATGATCGTGTAACTTTAGTTGAGAAAGGTGCTCCACACAGTATTTGTTTAATGGAAAGTGGAAAGGTTTTTATTTTTTAATTTTTTTTGTTAATGTAAGTATGGAGGTTATGGGGCTAGGTTTTTAATTAAAAATAGGAATAGATGTGTAGATGAGGGATGGGAAAAAACGTCGAGCTGGGTTTTGGATCGAGTTTTCTAATTTTTTGGATCCGAGTAACCTGGCCCTCATCCCTATTGTAGATTAGACATTTCCAAAAGGAGGGGTTTTATTGGATAGGATTAAATAGTCAACGGAAGAACGACTTGGAGATCTTCGTTCTTTTACACATGGGAAATACACTTGAGTTCTTATTGTTGGCTGTTTTAAATTAATTCTCTTTTTTTCAGCTTCTACCTGGCGTTAAAGTTGCTATTGCCAATCCAAAAACACGTGGGCAGTGTGCAGATACACATTTGGGCGAGGTTTATTTTTATTTTTAAAATTTTTCTACTTTTTTCTCAAAAGATTTGGGTATCTAGTGGACACAATGCAAATGGATTTACTTGTCTTTCTGGCGAATTGCAACAAACTGACCATTTCAATGCTCGTTTAACTACCGGTGATACAAAAACATTATGGGCACGAACTGGTTATTTGGGATTTTTGAGACAAACAAAAGCAATTACAGCACATGGAGGTTTTTTTAATTTTTTATACGGGAAGAAAGGATGGGCAGGGCTACTCGAAACCTGGACATTTTTTTTGAAATCCCGGAATCAGAACCCCCGATCCTAAGAAAATGTTCCAACGACGACCAGTCTTTTTCCCTCTTTGTTAATTCCTCAAACTGGCCCGAACCGAAATCCGATTCTTTTTTCAACCCGGAATCAGAAACACGATCACTCAAGAACCCGACCACTTTTTTCTCCCGACCTATACTTGATAAGAAATCTCTATAAAATAATTTTTTCTTTTTTTAAAGAATTGCACGATGCATTATTTGTTGTTGGCGCTTTAGATGAAACAATATTATTGCGTGGAATGAGATATCATCCTGTTGATATTGAATTATGTGTATGTAAAGCTAATCGTCAAATATGTGAAAGGTTTTTAATTAAAAAAATTTTTTTTAATTTTTCTGGAAATTATATTATGAACCATACTATAGAATCGTTCAGAATTCTAAAATTATAAACAAAGTTCTACGGGTTCTTATGTACATTTTCACTATTTTTTTGCATAGTTTTATACTTTCCATATGCCAACATCAGCCTCCAAACTTTAAATTAAAAACTTTACTTTTCCCTAACAGTGCCTCCTTCCTTTGGACAAATTTACTCGTTATTGCCGCAGAAACAACATCTCCAGAATCAGATGCTTTAGATTTAATTCCATCAATAACTTCTGCTTTGTTGGAAGAACAACATTTAATTGCTGGAATTGTTGTATTATTAGACCCTGGAACTATTCCAATTAACAGTAGAGGAGAAAAACAAAGAGCACATTTGAGGGAATTATTTATGCGTGATCAATTGGATCCTATTTATGTGGCTTATAACCTTTGAATTTTTTTATTAATAATTTTATAATTTAATTTAAGAAAATAAAAATCGTAAATTACATAAATTTTTCTGTAACATTAATATCAGAAAAAGTTATACGCAAAAACCCATCATTTTACCACAAGACTCAAACGTCCCCTTTACTTTTATTGGAAAAAATCATCCTCAAAATTAGAGAAAAATTAAACGAAAAATAGTGTAGTTAGAGAACAAAAGAAATACGTTTGTTTACGGCCAGTTTAGTGCCGAATGTTGAGAGCGTGATGGTTACTGTATTATCAATTAGAGTAACAATTAGAGTAATTTTTATAAACTCTTCAATATTTTATATTTATAAACTCTTCAAAGTCATGATAAACATTAAAAAAATTGTTTTGCTTAATCACAAAAAATTTCACAAAAAGAAAGTTTTTCTTTTATGGGAAATTTTAAATTTTATTTAATTTAAAAATTTGCCAAAATTTGGTGTAATGTCTCATGCGCCAAATAAATGACAGTTTATCCCAAAAATTAATTCTGTTGAGTATAGGACAGTTGAGTCTGGCGACAGAAAATTGAAGAAATTAGTGGACGGTTGGGTGCGGCAGCTGAGAGCGATTCTGAAAAAATTTATTTTCCAAAAAATCGATACTAATCGATAAAATCGATACCAATCGATAATTTACTTTTAAAAATTTTATATTTTCCCAAAAATCGATAAAATCGATACTAATCGATAATTATTTTTTAAAAGATTTATTCCTTCCAAAAAGATCGATAAAATCAATACTAATCGATAATTTATTTAAATGAATTCTTAATTTTCCCAAAAATCGGGTTTTCAACTTTTACCATTCCGCTCTCAAAATGAGCACCGAACTGGCCATAAATACTTATATTTATTTTTTTCTCTAACTACACTATTTCGTTTTTATAATTTCTCTAAACAACAGGATTTCATTTACTCGAGTTTGACTCAACTAGTCCGTTTATTACTGAACGTCCAAGTTAGTCACGCCTACTGAGTCCCACATAAGTTTCTACAAAACAATAAAAACAAAGTCGAAACACTTTATATAACAAAAATAAAAAACCAAAAAAAAACCAAAAAAAACAAAAAAAAAGAAAAAAAAGAAAAAAACAAAAAAATTCAAAAAAAGATTGTTGTAGAACCACCACCTCGCTTGTAATCCAATACAAGCGACATCTGTCCATCTTGTTGCTGCTGGGAAGTGTTCAAGTCTGAAAGAAAAAATCATTTTGAGTTATTTTAAACCCCATTTCAAGCTCAGAATCTCCGCAAATTTTTGATGCAAAGGGTAGCTTAGGGGGGATTACAATGTATTCTCCCTACTTTTACCTAAAGTATAAGGAGAACCCCTACAAAATCCAAAGAAAACAGTCTGTTATAAATAAACAGGGTTTCAAATGTTCTCCGGGGAATGCGAGTATGTCCCCGAGGGGTTTAAACGGTGTTGAGACAATGAATCGGAAATTTGAAACCCCCAAATCATTCAGAAATCCACTCGAAAAACCCCTCAACTAAAAAATAAATAAACTAACATTGTCTCAATCACGCCTCCTTCCTCTCCCTTCCAAACATTCACAACCAAAAGCCGCCAATGCTTGTCTGTCGCCGCCAAGAACGCCCAACCAAGGAGTGTGTTCGCCCGCAGTTGAACAAGTTAAAAAAATTTTTTAAAAAAATTCTAAAAATTATTAAATGACCTTTCAAGCCAAGTTTTCAGGAGTGTTGCATCCAAAGCAACATCAAAAAATTGTCCAAAGGGTCGTCGTCATCAATTGGGCTCAAATCTAAAAGAAAATGATTATTTGGTGAAAAATAAAAAGAAAACACTCAGAAAGTATTGAACCCGTGACGAACTTAACCAAATGTCATTACTAAAGACTTCACATTTTTTCCCTATATACAAATGTGAATTTTGAATTTGGGGGATCTAATTCTAATTACTGAAATCAAAGCCCCGAAAAAGGATTAATAACCTTTCAAACCTCATAAACTGCACATGTACAAGCCAAATAAATGCAACCAAGCAATTGTCTTCTTGTTGAAGCGATGCACTTTGCCAGTTGTCCTCTATGTTGTGGTTCAACCGTTCAGCCATTTCCTAAAAAATGGAATTCATCCAAAAAAACAAATAAAGAACCTGAATGAACTCTGCAGCTTCTCTTCTATATTTGAGTTCGAATCCATAGACATTCAAGTTGGAAGCCGAGCAAGTTCGTTTAAAAACCATCCGTCTGCAGCAGTGTCTCCCAGTTACTCCCTACCCACGAAGGTTAGTGATTGATGGGTGAAAAACGCTAAGGATTATGAAACGGATATACCAAGGAACCCCTAATAATGGAAAACGTATCTGCGGACAAAACTCGAGGGTGTTTAAAAAATTAAAAAACAAATACTACTTGTTGCTAGGACATCCACTTGCATCATGAAGAGCACTACCGATGGGACTCCCAAAGGCGGATACCTATGGGGGCCCCAAAGGCCAGCCACCAGAAGAGCACTACCGATGGGACTCCCAAAGGCGGATACCTATGGGAGCCCCAAAGGCCAGCCACCAGAAGAGCACTACCGATGGGACTCCCAAAGGCGGATACCTATGGGGGCCCCAAAGGCCAGCCACCAGAAGAGCACTACCGATGGGACTCCCAAAGGCGGATACCTATGGGGGCCCCAAAGGCCAGCCACCAGAAGAGCACTACCGATGGGACTCCCAAAGGCGGATACCTATGGGAGCCCCAAAGGCCAGCCACCAGAAGAGCACTACCGATGGGACTCCCAAAGGCGGATACCTATGGGGCCCCAAAGGCCAGCCACCAGAAGAGCACTACCGATGGGACTCCCAAAGGCGGATACCTATGGGGCCCCAAAGGCCAGCCACCAGAAGAGCACTACCGATGGGACTCCCAAAGGCGGATACCTATGGGGGCCCCAAAGGCCAGCCACCAGAAGAGCACTACCGATGGGACTCCCAAAGGCGGATACCTATGGGGCCCCAAAGGCAAGCCACCAGAAGAGCACTACCGATGGGACTCCCAAAGGCGGATACCTATGGGGGCCCCAAAGGCCAGCCACCAGAAGAGCAGACCACCATGAAGAGACTGAAGCTAATAAAAAAAATTAAATTGATTTAATGGTTGACCGACAAGTTTTGTCCGCAAATACCACCCCCTCCCCCTCAAGGATTAAACCCTTTCTTTTCTTGTGTGTTGTTGTAGTGTGAACTTGTTGTAGGAATGCCAACCAATGTCGCCCCGTATTTGCTTCCTTCTTGCTTTTTTTGTGCGCAGTTTCTATAAAAGGAAAAAAATTAATTTAAATAAAAATTTTTTATTGCCAGGAAAAACGCTCCTAGAACACCCCGTTCACTGATAAACCTGACTCCCCATTTATCCGTTGTGTCAACAAAAGAAAAAATCGGTGGACAGAGCGAGGGAACATG
The DNA here is from genome assembly GCA_902706615.1 of Meloidogyne luci. Lineage (NCBI taxonomy): Eukaryota > Metazoa > Nematoda > Chromadorea > Rhabditida > Meloidogynidae > Meloidogyne > Meloidogyne luci. The sequence goes on along the minus strand of CACSLI010000196.1, from coordinate 166,275 downwards.
GACTTCTAAAACCTTGATGCACCATCAACAGGTGATCAGGTGCATAACAAATGTATCAGGCCCCAGGACCGAGACTAAGGATCGACGCTTGACAGCGGATGCTTTCTCTTACAAGTCTACAAAAGAACCCCATCCCAATAAGGAACCACAAAAATAAAAAAACAAAACCTTAAATCATCAGCAACAAGTTCCCAACATTTTTACAAATAGCAGATTGTTCCATCATTAGAGCCAGTGAAGGTGTTTTCAAGCAATTTTTGTTGACATTTGAAGAAGAGGAAGACAAGAATCCTTTACATTGTTGTTTTGATGGAGAAATAAATGATTCATTGAATGGAGGGCGTTGAAATAAAATGTTGTTTATTGAAGAACTTGTTGAAGCATTTTGATGAAATAATTCATCATCGATTTTTGAATTGTTTGTCTCTAAAAAATTGATTTTAGAAAAAAAATAAATTGTGATATTCACTTTTGGACTCGGTCCACAAAAGTGTTTATCAAACAAACAAAAAAGGTTATCGATGAACAAGAGACGCAAACAAATCAATACAATCTTTTTCTCTATCAAAAGCAAAAAATGAAACTCAAAAACATGTACTAATTAGAGAAAAAAATTATTCTCTCTGAGGGATTATTAGAGTCTTATTCTATATATTTCCTAAAAGAAAGTTAAAGAGAAGACTTAAAAGTACACAAGCGGAAGAGAAAAGTGGCGGGCAAAAATGGCGGGCTTTTTACTTTTTGTAAATTTCAAAATGTAAACTCAATCAGACACTCAAACATGTAATAGTTAGAGAAAAAAATTTAAAATACATAAAGAGAAGACTAAAAAACAAAAACTGGCGGGCTTTTCTCCAGCCAGAATATTCTTTTTGTAAATTTCAAAATGTAAACTAACTGAGAATATTTCAGAATCTCAAAATTAAATATTTCAAATAAACAAATTTTAAAATATTTTATGTCGTCATTTCTCATTTCGGTAAATAATGATAAATATTAAATTTGGTAAGGCGACATGTTCTTTTTTTAAATTTTGTTGGCCATTATTGACGATTTTCCAAGGTGGTTCTAAAATCGAAGTCGAACCCAACCTGCCGCGCTTAATATGCAAAAATTTTTAATTATTTTTCTCGTCTCTCAAATGGTAAAAAAGTTTAATTTCCCACATTATTTCCCCCCAAATTTTTATTTTCATGAGAAAAAGACAATTTTATTTTTAGATGATTTTTACAAAATTTATTTTTAATTTTGGAATGTTACAACTAATTTATTATTCTCATCATCATTTTTTACAAAATAGCTACTTCCGACAACGTCCATCACCACCCAAAACTTTTAATATACTCCCCCAACAACTTTATTTTTACATGAAAGATGACACAACCTTTTTTTGGTAATTTATATAAACTCAGGTTTTTTTCTTTTAAATATTATTTATGGGTATATTAAAAAGCCTTTTCGTTTATATGAGGCATGTCAAGAGTTATTCGAAACTTGGACTTTTTTCCGACTCGAAATACGGAACTAGATTTTTTTGGAACCCGAAATCCGAAACCTCAAAAATCGGGAAATCCGGAAACCCCGACTTTTGAAATCCGAATCCCGATCCTAATAAAATTTTGAAACCCGAAATCCGGCCTGTCCTTTTTCTCAACCTGTGACATCCCGGGTTTATGTCCCGGTGTATTTGATGAATTAACGGAGTCCGAAACCCGGGATTTGAGAACCGTTCATAACCGAAACCCGGGGTACCGGTTAATAACCGGTAGAGCACATCCCCGGTTTGTTTACCTTATTTTTTTATTTTCTCCTATTCACCCAAAAACAAAAGAGAAACCGCAACAACCCCTCCAAAAACATTTTATATTAAATAATAACTGCTCTTAATTCCGGAAAGTCTCTCTCTATTTTTTATTTTAATAAAAAGTAGGGCAACTCTTTTTTAACGGAAAATAACGAAAAGAAAAAATAATAAAATGATTATAAAATAATCAAAGCAACTTTTGAATATAATTTTTTTGTAGTTTAACCTTGTTTTTTTTGTTAATAAAAAATAAAATTTTTTCTTCGTTATTTTCCAGTTTTATTTAATAACAAGTTAATTTTCATTAATTTTTTAGATTTACATAAATAAATATTTATTCAATTAATTCGTAATTAATTCAAAAATAACAACAAAAACATTCAAAAAACATCAAAAAATCAACAGGAAAATTTAATTTATGAACATCGACTGATTTGTTGGATATCTTTGGATTTTCTTCAACTCCAGGCAATTAACAGAGCCCTCAAAATTTGATTAGCTGAACTTGGTTAAATAACACAGATGTCGGCAAGTGGAAGTAAATGGAGAAAAGGGCTGGAAGAAGGACAACAACAAAGTTTAATACAAAAGGTTTTTTTATTTTTAATAAGTATTTTGGGAAATTATCCAGTAAAGGGGTATCTAGCGGCGGTCCATGAAATCTGACTGTTTTTACGTCCTCTATCTTAGGGCAAATTTAAATTTTATTTTTATTTAAATAGTTATCCCCAATTATCTCTCTTCCTTCCCGCAAATGTCCCCTCATCTTTCCTTAATTAATCCAAAAGTTTCTTTCTTTACAATACTTCTCCCCTAATCCTTTTAATTGTAAGTAATCTTAAGGTCGAAATGCACAGCTTTAAAAGCTCCACATCTCTTTTATCTTCCTTACTTTATTTTCTTCTTATTTTTACTTAAATATTAACCTAAATTTATGTTGAATCAGACCTTGCTTCTTTTTTAATTAAAACTTCGGCTAAATTCTACAAAAAATTTTTATTTGGTTTCCCTCAGGTAATCCGAAACACTGGGGGTTTTCCCGATCCCTTTTCTCAACTTTTGTAACATCCATGGTTTCCGTATCTAAATTAGGGGAAACTTTTTGTAGTTCTTTTTTCTTCTATTTTTTTTTCATTTCTTAATTCATCTTAAAAAACACAACTTTTTTTATCTTTTCCTAATGTTTTTCTAGAGACTTGTTTAACTCTAAATATACACAATTTGCGCAAACAAGTAAATATAACTAAATTTGTATTTATAACTGTTGTTGGTTGCTTGTTTTGTATGCGCCAAATTACGCCTTCCTTTTTCTTTTAATGGTGGTTAGGGGGGGGGGAATGCTTTTTATTTTTCTTCTTTTTTCATCTTCCTTCAGTTCCTCGTCTTTCTTCAATCAGTTCCTCCTCTTAATTTCTTTCAAGCTTTTTTTTATTTATTTTTATGCATCGTTGGTTTATTACTTGATTTTTTTGATTATATTTTTTGGACAACAAAAAACTTTAAAAATTAATTAAATAAAAATAATTTGGTACTTTTTTGGATATCCTCCCCTTTCCCAGGGAAAAGTACCAGAAAATTAAACAAAATAAATTTTTCTAATTTTATTTTTAAATCAAAATTCTTTAAAAATGATTAATTCTTCAAAAATAAAAATCATTAAACAAACAATTTCAATTTTCTTCTTTTTATTTTTACTTTAATATTTTTTCTTCTTTTCTTTTATCCTTTTTTAAATTTTTATTTTTTTATTAATTAATTAATTATTTCTCCTATTTTTTCTTCAGTGTTCTCCCTTGTGTGGCTAGGGCATTTTATTTTTTGTGGTTAAGTGGTTAGAATTCTGGGAAAAGTTTAATTGGCCGAGGGGTGGTTCGAAACCTGACTGGGGTATTTATTTTTCTAAAATTAAAAAAAGACAAATTAATTAAAAAAATATTTTTTCGATTAAATATACAAAAAATTAAGTAAAGAGGCAAATAGTAATAATATTATTTTTATAAATAAACACACATAATGTGCAGTCAGCCAAAACTTTTATTTTTTTGTATTTTTTTGTATTTCTTTTAAAACTTGAATTTATATATTTATTTAATTATTTCTCCCCCAACTTTTTTCCCTTTCAATTTAAATATTTAATTTATTTTAATTATACAATTCATCTTCTAGACGATTCACTGTCTACCACGGATATCAAGGGTTACCCGAACCCAAGAACTTTTTCTGACACGAAGTTCAAAAGCCGACCCAACTTTTTTCCCTCTTAATCCCTTAACTGACTTGACCAGACCCGACTTGTTATTTATACTTGAATTTCATTGGATTACAAAATTAGACCCTCCTCTATTTATTTTTAAATTAATTTTTATCAATATTTTTTTTTTGTTTTTAGCGCGAGACTTTTTTAAACCATTTTCTTCTTTCTTTAAACAATTTTCTATTTCAATTATATATTAATAAATTTATTTTTATGTGCACTTTTCGACCTTGTGTTTATATTTCCTTCTTTTTCCACACACCTTTTACGCGGGGTTTTCTTCTTTCTTCCTTCTTTTAAACCCAAAACAACCAAAAACAATAAGTAAAAGACACAAAATTTCGCGCAGCAGAAATTTTATTAGAAAGAAGAATAGCGCTGCTATTTTATAACCTTTTTTCTCAATCACACCTTTTATTTTTAGGTATTTTAAATTTTTTTATTTTTTATGGAGGGGAAAGGTCTCTCTTTCCAATTAATTTTTTATTTTATTTGAATTTTAAGTCAATTTTTGATATTTTTCCGTTATTTGCCCACACAAATTTTTTTCTATAGACGATTTATTTGGTAAAAATTTTGACCAGAATCTTTGGAGTTGATTCTTGTTCCCCTAGTTGTAATAAATAGAATGACTTTGGGCCTGGTCACTAGCTAAGGTACAGCAGATAAATTTGTGGAATTTGTGGGGATATAATGAAAAGTGTGGGGATATAATGAAAAAAAATTTTTTTTTCATATTAAAAAATTTTAATTTTTTTTTTGAATTTTTCAGTGCCTTCAAGAACGGGTTTGTGAGCTCTTTTTAATGCAAGATTATAATAACAAAAAAATAAGCAACAATAACAACAACAACAGCTGTCCAATTTCATCACCCCCTCCATTCTTTCGTTCTCCAACTTTTCTTAATGAACGAATACCTCAAGCACTTTTTAGCAATGGTATTGTTTTTAATTAATTAATTAAATTTAATTAAATTTCAATTTTTAGGTACAAAAGGTTTACTACCCAACAACAATCGTTTAAGTGATAGCGGAGGAAGAAGGGAAGGAGGTGGAGGAAGTGTTGTGGGTGTGGGGGTCACCGGAAATGGCGGCAGCGGAAGCGTTGTTCGAAACATTCCTATTCGTGTGTTGGATACTCCCGATAATTTATCATCAAAGGTTTGAAAAAATTTTTTTAATAAAAAAAGGAAAGAAAGAATGAAATTAAGACTTGGTTATGTGGGAAAGAATAATTAAAATTTAGTGGGAAATTTTTTTTGAAAAAAATTTTTTTGAAAATTTTTTTGAGTATTTTTTAAATCTATTTTCAAGTTTTTTTGCTTGTTATTTAAATATTTTTTAAATTTATTTTTTTCTCTACATTTAATTAGCTCCCAATTAATCAAGTTTGACGGGAAATTCTTTCTCTTTTCTTTCCTCTTTTTCCGTTTGTTGCATCCGTATCAATTAAAATATAAAAATAGCAAAAGTGCCTCTCTCTTTTTTTCGAACACGCCCAAAAAATTACACCAAAAAAATATTTTTTAGAAGTAAGCCTAGTTGAGCGTTAAAAAGATTTTTTCTTGCAAAAACGCCATAACGCCAATAATTGCAAAAAAATAAAAGTACACACACACAGCCCCAAAGCTTTGGAGGAGGAGGATCAAGCTTTCTTTTTTGATAAAATCTTTTTAGTTGTTCCTTTTTATTTTTTTTGTTTTTCCTCAATAATATATAAAAATACACTCTCAAGATGAAAGGGATATATTTTTATTTATTTTGCTAATATTTTTACAAGTTAGCATTTGTTGGGGGTGTGTGTGATTTTTAGGAGGAAACTCGTTCCTTTATTATTAAATTATTTTTTAAAGAAAAAAATTTTGGAAAAAATAATTTGAAAAATAGTATATATAAAATAAAGTGCCTGTGAGTATTTTTTTCTCGAACTCCCTAATATTTCTGAAATCTCTTTTCCCCAAAAATCCATGGGAAGATCTCTCGGGTTAACCCTGAATTTGTTAAAAAAAAATTTTTATTTAAATTAAAAACAAAAATTTTTTTTTAATTTATAGCACCAAAGAGAACACCAACAACAACCATTATTTGAACAACAACAATCATCTTCATTAAATACTCCTGAAAGAATGGATTTGTCAACTTCATTGTCATCAGAAAACAATTTTAATAATAGAGAATTCTCCCCAATTTCTTCACCTGATTTGAGACGTCAATTTTCTTCATTATTTTGGACCCCACAACAAGCTAAGAGAATTGCTGAAAGAGAAAATTCTAAAAATATTCCTGTTCAACAACAACAGAATAATAGAGAATTTATTGAAGATGCTAATCATTACGGTTTTTCTTTTAAAATTATAAAATTAAAAAAAATTTTAAAAATGCAAGGATTTTTTAAAATAATTTTTAAAAATATTTTCTAAATTTTAAAAAACATTATTTTTTCAAGCTAATTCATCAAAAGAAATTAATAATTATAATTCTTTATCGCGCCCTTCCAATAATCATACAACAACAAATTCGTCTGGTTTTGGCAATGGTTCAACAGTTACATTTTATTCAATACCAATATCTAAAAAAGAAGGGGAAAATAAAAATATACCAAAAAATGAAAAAGAAAAAAATGGAAAATTAGAATTATCAAATAATAAGCAGCAACAATTAAATAATAATCATTATTCTGCTATACCTTTTCGTAGAAGAATTGGAGGATTGTTGGGAAGGTTTTCTTTTTCTTTTTTAAAAATTAAATTAAAAATTATTTTTTTAAAGTATGAGTGCAATTTCTACACCTTCACTATTTCATCAAAGAGAGGATGAAGAAGATAAACCAAAATCTCATTATCAAAATATTGAGTAGGTGATATTAAAATAAAAAAATTTTTTTAAGAAAAAAATTTAAGAAAATTTCTTTTAATTTTTTATAAGAAAAAAATTATTTTCTTTTTAGTTTCAACTCTGACAAAAATAATAAATTACTGAAAGAACAACTTCAATTTAGCCATCCATCCAATCTTTCAAATAATAAATTAAACAATACTGGAACAATTACAACATCACAAACAACCTTCCCAACAAATTCAAACAAATTAATAAATGAAACAAAACATCAACAAACTAATTACAACAACAACAGCAACAACAATTTTCCTTTACAACATTTGTTTAGGCGTAACCAAACAAGTGAAAAACAAGGTGTTTTTAAATTTTGATTAAAACATATGATGAACTTTTTTAAAAACATCTAATTTTAAAACAAAAACATCTTAAAACATTTTATTTCAAAACAAACAAAAACATCACAAAAACATTTCATTTTAAAAACAAACAAAACATCTTAAAAACATTTTGTTCTAAAACAAACAAAACATCTTAAAAACATTTTGTTCTAAAACAAACAAAACATCTTAAAAACATTTTGTTATAAAACAAACAAAACATCTAATTCAAACGAACTTTTTTTAAGCATTTTCTATTCAAAACACCGCTAATATAAACAACAATAATAATTCAACCCAACAACAAATTCGAAATAGGAGTGTTGAAGCAACTGATTTATCTTCAAGAAATGGATTAAATAAAACACTTCCTTTACTTCCTCGTCGTGATTCTGAACCTTCAATTATTTTATTTGCTGCTGCTGAATCCTCACCACAATTTTCTGAACAAAAAGAAAAGCAACAAATTTCTTCTTCTATTCAATCACCAAATAATAAAAATACGAAGCAAGAAAATCGTGAAGAAAATGACAAAACAACAAAAATAGTTTCAGAAGATTCTTCCAGTCTTTTATCAACTACCCAATCATTAGAATCGTCTTCTTCTTGTTCTGCTTCAATTTCTGCTTCTCCATTAGCTTCATCTTCCTCAAATATATCAACAATAAAAAATAATATTAATAATTTACCTCAATCACGTCAACGTATAAAATCTCCAAGTCTTGCAGCATTAAGACAATCACTTTTGCGTTATCGGCCTTTACGGAAAAATAGCACAAGTAGTAATAATAGTGGAAACAACAATAATGAAGAAAATGTTTCAGGTTGAATTTAAAAAATTAAAAATAACCGGAAAGAATGTTTTACGTTTGAAAAGAAAATGTTTTTCCGGACGAAAACAATGTTTTAGGTTTGGGAAGGATGTTTTCCGGTTGGAAGAAATGTTTTCCCAGTTGGAAAAGAAATGTTTTGCCGCTAATGTTTTTTCGGGTTTTGAAAACAATTTTCTAAACTAAAACAGCAATAAACTTTTTCCGCAAACAAACTTTCCGGTTGTTTGTTTCTTTTTATAAACAATTTATTTAGCAAAAACAAAAGGCAAATTAGAAGAAACAACATCATTAACATCAACAGACACTTTATCAAATTCTGATTCAAACGAACATTCAAAACAACAAAAAAATTTTATGTCACGCTCAATGTTCTTAACTCCATCAAAACTTTGTTTAACAAAATTTGCAACAAATAATCAAAATAAAAATTCTGAAAATAAAGAGAGTAGCGAGAAGATGGATGCTGTTGAAGAAGCAATACGCAGTTTAGAACAATTTGGTTTTTTTTTAATTTTTCTAAAAAAAATATTTTTATTTTCAGATCCAAATGAATTTGTTCATTATCAATATCAACAAGATGTTGAAAATAAGAAAAACAGTATTAATCAAAACCAACAACAAATAATAGCAATTCAATCAACTACACCACAACCTAAATTATATATTGCTAAAACAGAACAACCTATTTATTTAAGTCAGCCATATTGTTGTTCTGTTACGGCGTCTCCGATTGTTTTTGAGGTTAAAATTCTTTTTCTAAATTAAAAAATTTCTAAAATATTTAAAATATTTTTTAGCAACCCAGCCATCTATCTTCTCTTTCTTCCCTTCCTTCTGCCATCGAAGATCAACAATTTAATAATAATAAAAAACCTCTACCACATTCACTCCCATCAATATTGCATAGAGGTACCTCTACAAATACAGCATTTTCTTCATCTTCTGGATCTGCAACACCAACACAAACTGCTACAAATTTTGTTTTGGATGGTTTATTTGCTTTTTTATTGTGTAAACTAAAACTTTATTTAGAGCCATCATCGTCCTCGTTTAATTTTTCAATGGATGACAATCAAAATAATAACCAATTTTGCATTAATAATCCATTTACAAATACTACAAATACTCCTAGAGCTAATTCTCCAACTATTGAAGGAAATGATGAGGCAACTGAGGAACAAAATAAAGTTATTTCTGAGGCACCACCCAGGTTTTTACACCTTTATATTTTTTTTAATTAAAAAAATATTTTAGAAGAGGTGTCACATTCAATGATAATCTTGTACAGCATTTTTATGCTCCGTTTGATGGGTTTGTGCTTAAATATTCTTAAAATTTATGAGAAAAAATTTTTTTCCAGTCCTCCTCCTGATTACAGTGAAAGTGGAGGTGATAGTAATGATGATTTGGATGATGATATTTACAATGCTGAAGAGCTACCAGATGATGAAATAGATGCTTTAGACAGCGTGACAGATAGCGAAGAATTTTATATAAATAACAAAATTGTGCCAAATTCTTCATCATCCTCTGCTGCTTTAGAGGCGAAAGCACAACTTCGTAAAAGATTTCTTTGTTCTCAATTAAATGACTGTGCAAAAGTAATCGAAATTGGTGCTTTAAAGATGGGACAATTTGTGAATGTCAGCTTAGAAATTGGTGGATGGAGGCAACCACATATTCTTCGCCATAATTTGGGTGCTATACGTGACACAATGTTTTTTTTTAATTTTATTTATAAATTTAAAGATTATTTTTTTATAGTTACACTGTTGAAATTGCTCTTGACGAGTTAGTTGAAACACTGGGACGAATTTCTTTACATCGGAGAGATCCTCGACAAGAACATTTGAGGCTATTATTCCAACCTTGTGAATATTCTTTAACTTTGTTGAGACGGTAATTAATTTTTATTTTTCAACATTCAAACATTTTAATTTTAAAAAAATAGATTGCGTTCCTCACTTGATTCTACCGGTTGGCTACTTTCAACATTAGCACGCCCTCGTGGTAATATTGTTGGACATGATGCTCTCGATCAAGTTGTGGCACTTCTTCCTCAAGTAATTTTTAAAAAAACTAACTTAAAATTAAAATGAAATTTTTAGCTTCCCAGAGACTGTGCCAAACTTGTTCAATGGGTTTCCTCTCTTTCTGCTTGGTCAGATCCGCATCGTCCAGGGCAACTTCCAGCAGTTGTTTTCTTACCTTCTTCAAATACTTCTAAACCTCAAAGGCAGCAAAATAGTAATGACGGTTTATTTCCACTTCCGCATTTTCCACTTTATCGTCAACCTTCTCCAACTTCTTCACTTCAAAATTTTTATTATTCATCATCTGGTGGTGAAGAAGAGATGAGAGAGAAGGTATTAAAATAAAACATTCTTTAACTATTTTAAACCTTTAGAACTCAAAAGGATTGGCTGATATAATGGATGGAGGGGAATCAACAAGTAGTACAACAAGCTCAGTGCAAACAACGCTTGAACAAACAACTCCACAAAAACAATTAAAGCAGCAACAACAACCAGAACAAATAGCAAATGAGAGAGATAATAATATTGAAAATACTGATTTGGTATTAGAAGAAGATGATTTGGCTAGTGTATTAAGCATTGATTCTAATACAACAACTGAAGGTGGACAACAACATCAATTATCACCACCAAATCGACATTTATATAATACTGGAGTATTATCCTCAAAACTTGGTATTTGTCGAGTTAATGCTGAATTGGCTCGTTCTTTGGCACCTGAACAAAGAGATTTATTCAGAATATGGGAACCACAAGTAGAGACACATATTGATACAATCTGTTCAATTATTGAACAATTTTTTGTTTTACTCGAGGAAAATAAAGAACCAACACCTGCAGGTTTTCAAAAAATTCAAATGGTAATTTTGTTTATTTTTTTTACTAAAATTAATTATTTGTTGTTTTTAGGTATATATTGAAGGTCATTCTTTGGTTGGAATTGGACGTGTAATATGTCGAGATGATGTTGTCTTAAAACATCGACCACTAAATGCATTTATAGAACATGAGTGCGCAAAGTTGGACTTGTTGCTAAATGAATGTTTGTCTAATGCTAAAGTTGCTAAAAGTCACACGGTATTATTTTTATTAAAACATAAATAAGGTGCAAATTAGAAACAACATCCGGAAAAAACTAGACAATGGGAAAGATTCTCAAAAACATTTCCGGAAACAAATGAACATAAAGAAAACAATCCGGAAAAACATAAAAACAAAACATTAGCAAAAACATTGCCTAAACATTAACAGAAACAAAAACATATTAAAAACATTCCGGAAAACATAAAAACAAAAACATCAAGTATTTTAATTTATTAATGTTTTTAAGCAAACCAACAATCAAAACAACAACAAAAACAACCAGTCATCTCAACAAACTGTACCAGCTATTCGGAGTATGTGTAAAGCAGTTGTTTCAGTATCAGAATCTGTTGGACATTTACGATTATTTTGGAGAGCATGTTGTGGATAAAAATGTGAGTGAAAAAAAAAGTAAAATAATTTTAATTTAGAATTTTATTTGTTTTTATTGTGAATTATTTTAATTATAATAATGTAATTAATATTAAGCAGATTGAAATTTTAACAAAATTATAAAAAATAAAACAAAATTGACCTAAAAACATTCCTGTTTAAATGTTTGTCCGAACATTTCCGAAAAACATGTTTGTGGCTATTGTTTTTAGTTTTAATAGGGTAAACTAGGAAGCAAACATCTTCCGGAAAACTTTTCCGGGAAAATTAATAAAACATGGTCAATTGTTGTGAGATCATAGATATGCGCGTATTATTAAAAGATATTTAGGTAATACATATATAGAGTGTTTATTTTAATTAGCTATATCTATGCAAGGAAGAGGGTTGTTGTTGGTGTTGTATAGATTGTTGATTATTAAATTTTCTTAATAATTCAGTACTTTCTTCTCCTTCATTATCTAATAAATTATTTCCACCAATAAATCCATTCCAATGTTGATGACAATTTACCACTCCTCCCCCACCACCTCCATAAATACTTCCAGGCCCAGAACTTGCTGTTGTTGGCCCGTAACATCCATGGTAAATATCTGTTGAATAATGCCCACCACCAAATGAATGAGTTGCTGCTGATGGCAAGGATATTGGGGGAGGGGGTGGTGGTTGAAATGAAGAAATAAGTCGGTGACTGCTTCCACCTTCTGATGAATCTGGATAGACAACACCTTTAGAAATGTTCTTATAATTTAAGTTCCTTCTATATTACCTCCACTACCACAGCCAAATCCATGACAAAGCCTCAAGTTAGCTGCTGCTTCACGCTCTTCTGCCCGTCTTCGATCACGGCGTTCTTTAGCACGTGCCCGGCATTGCCACATAAGACAAGCACAAAGTAAAATGAGAATGCTCAAAAAGAAGGACAATAGAAGTAAAAGGAATAATAAAGCTTCATGTCGTCTATCATTTAATAAAGGCCAAGCAGGTTTCCAATCAACATTATTATTAATATTAATTATATCCCTTTCTTCCTGATTGTTGCTTTCTTTTTCCGGAATCTTAACCGAAATTGTTTTCTCCTTAATATTCTCAATAGTTTCCTTCTCCTTAACTTGTATCACTTCTTCATTTTTCTCTTCTAATTTATTCAAATTATTTCCCTCTTCTTCCTTTTTTTTCTTTTTATCACCATATTCATCTTCCTCATCTTCTTCATGGTCGAAATCTTCATTTTCATCTTCCTCCTCTTCATCCTCAGCTAGCAGAGGATGTCTTTCAATTCGAGGATTGGCTGATTTTTGAGGGATTAAATTATTAGAATTGTTGTTTTGACGTTGGAAGGAGTCTAATTCCTTCATTTTAAAAGTGGATTTATTAATTTATCAGAATTTTACAAATTCAAGTACCTTTTTCAATTGCCCCATAGCTTCAAGTCTTCCACTTAACGCCCCTTCACTAAATACTTCTTCGTCAACACAAGCAAAAATAACACTCAAATATTTTAGACTATTTTGTTGTTGTTGACATGGATTGCCTAAGAAGTAATCATTTACTTGAAATGAACACCAAGGTTGAGCGTGACAATGACTGGCTATTTGAGGAAGTACATCGAGTAGACAATCTAAATTTAAATTAATTCTGATTTCTTTCTGATTTTTAAAACAATTCTGATCCTTTCTGATTTTTAAATTAATTCTGATTTTTTTCTAATTTTAAATAATTCTGATTTTTATTTTCTTCTGTTTTTTCCCACAATAGGCCAATAATTTTCTTTTATTTGTTCCTCAAAACAATTCACACACAATTATTTTCCGGCGATTTAATTTTTTTTATTTTATTCTTATAATTTGTTCTAACAACTTTCTTGATGTTTGCCGACATTTTTATTTGGCAATTAAATGGCTGGGAGAAAAAAGGGAAATTAAATAGAAAATAATTGACAATTTAATATTGAAAATAGGATTCAGACACTTGTGTAGATGAAGGGGGAAGGGGGGGGGCTTGCGGATTTTCTGCAAATTTTTGACCCAAAATTAAAAATAATTTTTACTTAAAGCCTTTGCCATTTTCTCTAGAAAAATAAATAATTTACATAAATTTATTTTCACATTTTACTAGTGTCAATCCTATAATTAGGCAAATTATGCTAACAAGATGACAAACAGAAAGCTTTTTCTTTCCTCCTATTTACTTAAATAGATTATTTCCATTTTAGTTTCTTTTTGTTGGTAAATAATAAATTGAATTAAACACTTAAACTGAAACAGAATTTTTGACAAACATGAAAATAAAATCAGAATTTAATAGAAACACAGCCAAAACAAATCAGAATATTTAAAACTCAGAATTTAATAAAAACATTTATTTACCTAGCCAAAACAAACCTATGTTTTTATAAAATTCAATTTATTTAAACAAACTCTAACCGTTTGAGGAGAGTTGCCGAACATTTTTATTGCCCCTAACAACATTTCCTTCTTGTTTTTGTTGTCCTTTCCCCCCACAATAAGTTTGCTGTTGTCCGTTCGATGAACGTCCATAGTGTGCCGAATAAATAGAGAGACGCTGGCCTCGCGCACAGCCTAATCTCGTCTGCTGGCCTTCACAAAAGTTTTGGTCCTCGAAGGAGACTAAAAAATATTTTTTTATTCTTTCTTTAAATAAACACACCTGGCGTGCATTTATAGCCAATTTGTAAATATTTTCCTGTATTAGGGCAAGGGTCCTTTTCTCCAAATACTTCCGGTTCTACCTTAAGCCTACATTTTCTTTTAGCACGGCAAAGGTCTGTTACACGCTAAAAATAAATTTAAAAATTAATATGAATTTTGCGAATAGTCCACAAATGTCGTTATCCCATAAATGTCCGCAAATGTCGCTAAACCCATAAATGTCCGCAAATGTCGCTAACCCAATATATCCCTAAAGTCTCCCTAAATTCTCTCTCATTTTATCTTTCCCCCAATTTGTCCAAAATATAAATAACAATTAATCTCTCCACAATTTTCATTCAATCATTAAAGTTGTATATATTTATTGACAAAAATATTTTTTAAAAATTTGGGCCATTGCACACTCCCTATTGTTGTGTGTTTTGAGGGATATTCTTTTTTTTTTGTCCAAATTATTTCCTTCAAAAAAGGCCACAGCTGTTGAATGATAGGTCAAATAATATAGAAAAAAAATATTTTTTGGTAGCAGACATTTGGGGTTTCTATTGTTTTTATTTTTTTATTATTTGCATAAGGATGCCAATAAAAATTTTTTAATTTTCTTTAGGAAATTAGAGGGGAGAATATAAGAAAAATATAAATTTTTCTCGCAAAAGCTTAATCAAAGAAATTAAGGAATTTTAGTTGTCTACAAGGATGTGTGCCATCTTCACTTTTAGTCTTTCACCGATTTTCGCCTTTTTTCGTGTTTCGACTTTCGTCTTTCCCTGTTTGATTTTTAAGATCAGTTTAGACTCACCCCTGTTATCTCACTCCTAAATCCCAGAAAGGAGTCCAATCTAGGCTTATTTATGTTCACAAATGTCGGGGTCCACTGATCCCAACCCGGCGGCTACATTAAAAGTTTTTTTCCTCTCTCTTTTATTTTTTTAAATAATTTATTCAATCAACAACATCTCCTTTATTTACTACATACCAATTTGTCGAGTATTTAGATATCCTCTTTCTTTTTTTTTATTTTTATCTGTTTTTAACTCATTCATCATTTAGAACCTTCCCTCTATTTATTGTAACAAGCCCTCAATGACGGCAAGTTTTTGGGGGATTTTTCTTCCCCTTTACAACAATTAGTCTTCTTTATTTATTCCCTCCTTTCAACACAATTTTATTGACGAGGGAGAGAGGAAACAACAATGACCACTCCAATACACCGTTACTTAAAATGTAAGGGAGAGGAAGGGTATATGGCCCCGCGGGATATTTAGACTTTTTCTTTTTTTAGAATTTTGTTTAAAGGATTTGGAGGGGATTGGAAAAAAAATAGAGGGAGAGATGCGAGAAACAATAAACAAAAATAAAAAAAAGCTTCTAATATTGTGATAATCCAGTAACTGATAAAGCCACAGATATAGGCTTTATTAGGCATTTTGTCGAATTTTTGGGGTGGTGGCATTTTGTCATTCACCAATATTTTTTAATCCTCCCCTCAATTTTGCTAGTTATCCCCCCAATTTAATCTTCTTCACTCTAAATTCCTGTTTTACTCAATTTCATCACTTCCAAATTCCTCTCATTTAAAGTCTCCTTTACTCAATTTCATCACTCATCCTTTACAAAATTAAAACCTCTTCCCCCTCCGCTTCCATTGAGGGAAACCGAGGGAAACGGGGAGGTATATCTTTTTAATTTATAAATTCCCAAGAGAAATTAGAGAGAAGTGACCACGAAGAATTTTTATGACACTTTTTCTTCTCTATTTTTTTAATCAAAAATTTTCAAAGAAATTTTCAAGGATATTTTTAGTCATAAAAATAAAATCCATTTATTTCCCCTCTCAAAAAAGGTAACTAGGCCATTGACCACTTTTCTACCTAACAACCAACAACATCCCCTTCTTGGCCACAAAATGAATTTAAAAGGAGAAAGAGATGAGTGTTGTGGATAATAATATATTATGTGGCTGGCACAGTTGGTTGGCACAAAATGAATTTTCCTTTCCTCCCTTTTTTACCTCGTTTTTATTTAAAAATGAAGGGGAAGAAAGGAGAGGAATGTGCCACTGAAGCAAAAATAGATTGAAAAGCTTTTGGACGGTGCGCGCAAAAATTTCCCTACGGAAATGGACGTTGGTCAATGAATGAGTGAAGTTGGTGTGTGTTAATGGGGATTGACTATGTGTATATAGTAAAAGTATATATGTACTTACAAGGGGATAAGAATTGAGAAAATTAGCCTTTTGGGAGCTTAAAAAAGTAAAGGAAAATGGGGAAAATATGAAAAAAAATATTTTTAAAATTTCAAAAATTCTTTTAAATATTATATGAAGAGTTAAGCACGAGTTTAAGTCACCAAGAACGGTATTTCAACAAGCACCCTTTCCAGCAAGCAACCTTTCCCCAGTAGCATTTAAATATCACCTCAACTAACCTACATCATTACAATATTTTTTCCATTTTTTCTCGAATATTTTGTACCAATAAAAAGATGTTAATTTTTCTATTTTTATTTAAAAACCCCCCAGTCATAAAAACAAAAAAAATATTTTTTAATTTAACTACTATTTTTAGTCTTTTATGAGCTTTGCATAATTTGGCACGCAATGTTTTTGTTTCGCATTTTTAATATTATAAATATACAGAGAGAGAAGGAATAATGATTTTAAGGATTTTAAGAGATTTTTTTGTTTATAGAAAAAATTTAAAAAAAAATAAAAAAAATTTCGAAATTTTTTGTACGACATTTGCGGGCATAAGACATTTGCGAACTCAATTTTTTAAAAAATTCTTCTAATTTTTTCCCAATTTTTTAAATTTTTATTTTTAAATTTAGAAGAGTTCGTTCCATTTAGAAAATTAGAAAAAAAACTTTTTTCAAGAAAAAACTCACAGAAAGTGTTTCAGCAAAGTCACAGCTTGTATCCTCCTTTCCCCCAAAATTTTCTTTTATTTTTAAATTGCTAGTAAAAGGGCAGAGTTCACTGCTTGGCACTAAACGACCAAAGAAAGCATTATGGGGGGAAATATAAGTGTTCTTGGGGCATTGTAAATTAACTCGGTCATTTTGACATGCTTGGATGAGTCGAAGACGTAAAGAGTCCGTTAGAAGAGCTTTTTAAAAAATTAAAAGAAATTAGATGGAAAAATAAATTTTTGAGAGTTTAAAAAGTTTATTTTTTAATTTTATTTTTTAATCTCAATCTCGAAACTTAAAAACACCTTCTCTGCCCAGGCCACACAAATCGAAGGGTTTACGTGACAAGGTCACGAAAATATCTTTTTTATAAAATTTAAATTCCTCTTCTCAAATTTTACTCTAATTCTTCCTCTTCATTTTCTCAAATCCCTCAATTATATAAAAGATTTTAAAAAATCGCCGAAAAAAATTTTTATTTAAAGCCGATTATGCGAAATTAGTCTATTCTCTCCATTTATTTATTTGCAGCTGTAAAATGAAAGGCAAAAAATTTTATATTTAAAAAGATGCGCGCATAACAAAAGAGAACAAATTGGCCAATTTTCTTTTTATTTAGGGTAAAGGGTGATTTAAAAAATAAAAAAGATTTTATTTTAGTAAAGCAAGGTTATCTTTTTTTAGTGAATTTGTGAGAATTCTGATTTAAACTGAAGCTTTAGGGTAAAATTCTGATTTGTATTTGTATTTCTACAACTAATAATTCTGATATTTCTTTGATATTTGTATTTTTGTTTGTATTTCTGATTTGTATTTAAGAAAAAATTCTGATATTTTGTATTTTTAACTTATATTCTGATTTTAAATTCTGCTTTGTTTTTACAATTACAAATTCTGATTGTATTTCATTGTATTTTAAGTTGTGTTTTTAACTAATACATATTCTGATTTTTTTTAATTTTTATAATTCTGATTTGTATTTTCTTGATTTGTATTTTTTATTTAATTATTCTCTCTTACCTTCAACAAGTTCTGATCGAATATTTTGTTCTTGAAAAATTTGTTGTTGTTGTGAATAAATAATTAAAATAAATAAAAATAAAATTTTAAAAATAAAAGGAAAAAAAGAAAAATAAAATAAAAAATTAATTTTAAAGTAAAAATACATCTTAAAAATTAAATTTATTTTTTAATGAAAGAAAATTGTTTGTTTACCAAAAAGAGGTAAAAAGTGTAAGGGAAAACCCTCTCAAAATTGGCCAGTAAAAGAAATATGAAGTGCCAAAATTGGATGAGGATATAATGGATGAGGAGGGAATATAAAATATATGACTAGGAAATAAATAGAAAATGAAGAAAAATACGAGGGAAGGGGAGGGGTTTAGAATCAATAAAAAAATTAAAAAATTAATTAAAATAAAATATTAAAAAATATATATTTAATTAAAACTGTGTATTGTTGGAGTAAAAGCCTTTAGAAAAAAGCGAAAATGTTTCTAAGCCTTACTGAAGGAAATAAAACCTAGGGAAATAATTTAGAGGAAAAATCCCGCCCATAAAAATAAAGGAAAAGCAGAAGAATTTTTAAGTTCCGGTTGAAAAATACAAGAGATTGTGTTTTTAATTAATTAAAAAAATCAGAATATCTGTTAAAAATACAAAATAAAATACAACAAAATTTTTATTTGTAAAATACAAAACAATTATTTTATTTAGAAAAATTCAATTAAGAATTTTACAATTAAAAGTTCTGATTTGTAACTTGTATTTTTAATAAATATTCTGATATTTGTATTTCTGATAGTTTGTATTTTCTAATTGTATTTTCTGAATGTATTTCTGAAAAATTCTGATATTTTGTATTTTTAATAATTCTGATTTTTCTTTCAGAATTCTGATTTGTATTTTTTAATTTATTAGTTGTAATTGAGAGAAATAAAAATACAACTATTTATATCAAAAAAAAGTTTAAAAGTATAATAGCATCCACCGCCATTTTGCGGAGGTTTTTATGTGTTTTGTGTGTTGAGTGAATGGATAAAATTCGGCGATTCTCTACACAATTTCAATTAATCCTCCTCTCTCTACCTGTCATTTTTCCCGCCCTCGTTGATCTCTTTTTTTATATTTAATTGCTTTGTTCTAAAACAGTTAGTGTTTTATTAGCAATTATTTTTATTTGTCAGAAAAAAAATTAATTTTTTGGGGTGATTTTTAGTAAAGTTTATGGTAAAATATTGTTTTTAAGGGGTATATTTAATATTTTTAAAAGGAATTTTTTTAATATTTAATCCTTTCACTTTTAATTATTTTTAAGATGATGTTTCTCTTTTTATATCAATCATAAGCCACAATTATAAATAAATTAAAGGTATTTTTATATACACTGCTGCGCGCGATTTATTAAAGGTATTTTCTCCTTATCTGCTATATATCTAGGTATTTTCACACAAAACTTCTAATAGAAGAAAGCACAGCAGGCGGCAATATGGGAATAAAAATACTTTTTAAATTAATTAAGAGATAAAAAATCAGAATTACAATTTGTAAATTGTAGTTGTAGTTAATTTCAGAATTATCAGTTCTAATTAAAATACATGTTCTGATTTTTAATGTATTTTCTTTTATGTACATATTTTAATTCTGATTTTTGTATTTTTCTATTTTCAAAATTCTGTGTTTTGTATTTTTTCAGAATTTAAAATTCTGATTTGTAATTTTTTTCAGAATTTTGTATTTTCTGTTTTTGTGTTTTGTTTTTTTTCTAATTTAAAATTCTGATTTGTATTTTGTCTTTTTTCTAAATACATGTTGTATTTGTGTATTTATAAAAATGAATAGAAATATCAAAAAATGCCCAACTTAAATTGCGCAAATCTAAAAATTCCCTTCAACACCTTAGTGACCTTGGCGATCATGAATATCATCAAAATCGTCATTAAAACTCGTAAACGAAAAATAAAAAAGAATAAAAAATAAAAAATTATTTAAATTAAAAAAATTTATTTAATTATTGAGCCATAAAATTAAATTAAAAATTTAATAAAAAATAAAATATAAAAATAATCACAATTTCTATCAAAATAAAATAATTAAAAGCTCTTCTATTATTTAAACTTTTATTTAAAGTTGTTATCTGGTCATAATTGCGAAAATAAACAGAAGATGATGGAGTTATGCTTCTTCGTAATTCTGAAAAAAAATAATTCTGATTTAAAAGAAAAAAATTTTGAATTTAAAAAAAAAATTCTGATTTTTAAAAATAAATTCTGATTTTTAAAAAGAATTCTGATTTTTGAATATAAATTTCTGAAATTCCAAAAACCTTTATCAGAAATTGCCTGTTGTTTCTGTAACCACAAAGAGGAAGTTGTTGTTGTTGTGAGTATTCCGAAGGGGTTTTCAATCCCTGTATCGCCCCATTCTTCTTCATCATTTTCTTCATCAATATTTGGGTAAATACCTGAGCCTTTTTTAATTAATTAATAAAACACTGTATTTTAATTAAAAAGTCCGCAAAAAATGTCCGCAATTTTTCAAAAAATATTTTTTTACCTTCACTGATTGAATGATAATTATTTACATAAGAATATTGTTGATTTAAAGGCAATTCTATTTAAATTTTAATTAAAGAAAAATTTTTTCAAAAAATCTACAAACCAACAAGTCTAATTTCACCAAAATGGCTTCCATAATCATTATTAGCAACACATTTATAAGTTCCAAAATCAGAATTTCTAACATTTTTAATTTTTAGAATGTGAACAGAACGGTAACGTTCTGATACTAATTGCTCCTTTAAAAAATAATTTTTTTTTAATAAAAAAAATTTTTCTCTCCCCTACCGTTGAATACTTCTCAGAATCATGTAACGGTTTATTCTGAAATAGCCAAACTAAATTGGCCCTAGGCCAAGCTTCTACAGTACATGCCATTTTTACAAAGGTAGCATTTAAAGGTGCTTCTACAATTAATCTTTGGGGAACAACAACTGGCTCGACTTTTAATTAATTTTATTTTTAATTAATTTAAAAATTAATAGTTTACAGAGAACGTGTAATTTAATTGTCCAAGATTCATCTGGAAATATTCCATTTGAAGCAGTGCAGATATATTCACTCATGTGTTGTCTAGATACCCCTCTTAACACCAATTCTGGACCTTTATGTACACTATCTTAAATGATTTAAATTTTTTAATTTTGTTGTCCGCAAAAGATGTCCGCAAAAAATTTTTTGTCCGCAAAATTCTTTTTAAATTTATTTTCAATAAATATTTAGTATTTGATTCACCTCCATACCCATCATTTTTTCCATATTTAATAATCTGTTTATCAGCTCTCCTCCAAACTATGGTAGGTAAAGGATTGCCTCTAGCATTACAAGATAAGGTGACATTTAATCCTTCACGTACTTCAACAGCCTTATTATTTTTAAATTTTAAAAAATTGATATTTATAAACTAACCGCGGGAGTTGAACTTTTTAAAATTATTGGAGGAACTTTTAAATCATTTAAATTTATTATTGAAAATTAAAATTACTTTTCAAATTTAAATAACCAGTTTTTGTTAAAATCGGATTAGAATTTAATTGGCAAATATAACCACCAGAATCGTCTTCCTTAAAAAATTAATATCTTTTCTTTGTTAAAATTAAAATTGTTAATTTTTAATTTTATTATTCGAATATTAAATTATTTTTAAATAAAAAAAGAACTAAAGATGGTAATTAAAAATAATTTTTTAAATTTCTGTCCGCAAATATTTTCACTGTCCGCAAATGTTGTCCGCAAATTTTTATTTATTTATTTTTACTTGTATATCCTTAATCCTCAAAAGCCATTGATTTCCATTTAGTTTAGATAAGAGTTGGTATTTATCTGTTCGACGAAATATAGATTCTAAAAAATTTTCAAGAAATTTCAAAAAAAATTTTTCAACTCTAACCATCATAAGCAATTAATCTTGGGGGTATTCCTTCTCTAAAAAATGCAATTTTGTATTTTCCAGCATTTTCTATTTTACATCTAAATTCAATTGTATCTCCACGCATTCCTGTTATATTGTTCATAGATTCTTCCAAAATTAAAGGTGAACGGTTTGGGCGAAGACTGGAGACTTTAAAAAATATTTTTTATTTTTTAAAAAGACGTAAAATGGTCAACCCCCCTTTTTTTGTTTTATTCTCTCCAAGTTTATTTTTAACACTTTTGGATGTACTTGTCAAACTACTAACTAGCTTAAAATATTCATTTATACTCTTGGGAATGTAAATTATCTAGTACATTTTTAGTAAAGGCGAAATTTGCGTATATTTTTTAAATAAGGAACTGTGTTGGTTTAGCCCTGAGTTGTGTTGAAATAAGGAAGTCTGTTTCAATTTTCAACCTCAATTTCAAAAAGTTTCATTTTTGTCCGCAAAATTTTTTTGTCCGCAAAAAATTTTGTCCGCAAATTTTTCTTCAAATTTAGTGGGACACATATTTTAGTTATTTATGGAAATAGAAAAATAAATGTTATACTTTTACTTATTCACACTTTACTTTCCTCTAAAGGGTCATTGCTAAAATTAAAAAAAAAACTTTGTGTTATTTCGGGAATAAAGTCAATGAGAGAAAATACTTGAAAAACAACTTTGTATATAAGTTACTCTTGTAATTAATGGGGGAAAAATTGTTTTTCCTCCCTCTTTTAAAAATAAAAAGTTTGTTGTTTTATTGTTGTTATTGTATTTTTATAATACAAAAACAAATCTCTGGATTGGAACGAAAAAATTAAAAAGTGCGCAAATAAATCAGTGACCGCGAATTGTTGGATTTTTAAAGGGTTATTGTTGATATGTTTTTGAAATTTATTTTTATTTAAATAAGGGCTGTTTTTGGGGATGTCCCGAAAGTCTCCCTTCCGTTTTCTTCCGTCTTCTGCTTTTTCCCTGGTCTTTATTTAACAACTAGAAAAGGTCTAAAAATTTTAAAAATTATTTTTACCAAAAAATTTAAAATGTGAACAATTTAAAAACACAGCTGCTAATAAAACAATTGAAGATAATGAAGGATTATAGGAGAAATATGATGTCATTTCTAGTTAATTATTGTTGTCCTTTGAAAATTTTTTCTGAGGTGACATTTCATCCCAAAAAATTATTTTTTTGATTTTTAAAGTAAAATACTAGATCACTTAAAGAAATAAAAATAAAATTTATTTAAATTAATAAAAATTTCAACTCAAAATCATTCAACCTCAAAAAAATAAAGGAGAAAGTCTTTTCTTTTATTATTTTATACCTTATGGTGACAGACTCTGCGTGAATCGTTTTTAATGAATAAGTGATGAAAAAAGTGGATATATTATATATTGAATGAATAATAATAAAATAAATTTTGTGAATGCAAAGAGAGATAAGTCTTAGTTTTTTAAAATTAAAAAATTTTTTTTTGTCCGCAAAAGTTGTCCGCAAAAAATTTTTTGTCCGCAAATTTAATTTTAGAGTTTCGCTTAAAATCATCCCCTGTTTATATTTTAACAGTAAGTTCTGATTATAGTTAAATGCTTTTATCCTATATAATCAACCTTCTATTTAGTAAATTCTCACTATTGTGGACTCTTTAAGAAATAAGCATTTTTGGTCAACAAACAAATTAAATTTCTTCAAAAAAATTCTTCAAGAGAAAAAAATGACAAAATAAATTTTTCAAAAAATGGAGATGAAAAATAAATTTGATTTTTGAAAAAAAAAAAACTAAAAATTAAGAAAGAGAAAAATGCTTTTTAAAAATATACATACTTTCTATGGCTATTTATTCTACTAAGAGACAGCCAAAATTGCTCATATCCTCTTTTAAAAACATGAAATGACCCTTCCCTTTCTCTTTCTTTTTTTTGCTCCTCCCATTTAAATATTTATAAATCCATTTATCATTTCAAAACTTTAACAAAATATTTTTAGGCTAAAAATCATTTCTTTTAATAATTTAAATTGTTGGACAAAATACATTTTTTTAGAAAAGTCGAAACTAAACAGGAAGGGTTAATGCACTCTGGGAATTTCTTGCAAGGATAAACCAATATTTCTAAACATTAAATGCCCCCTGAGCAGGGGACGGCACATGGACACTCCAAAATTCTTCATGGTCACCAGTGCACTGCCACTGCACAAAGCACTACTGGGTGCACAGCCACCGAAGTGCACTGCCACCAATAGTGTCTGCCAATACGCACAGCCACTGATGTCTATCAATCAGTAGTGTCCACTGGCTGAACAGCCACCGAAGTGCACAGCCAACCAGCTTTCTTCTACTGAAGATAGTCCGCCGAAGCGGTCCATGGATAAAGTGTGGAAGAATTCCCAAAAATAAAAGATTTGAGCATAAGTAAATCTTAGACGGTTAATAAAAAGGGTATAGAGAACACTAATTATTCTTCCATTTTTTAATTATTTCCCTTTCTCTTTTTCTTCTTCTCTCCTCTACTTTTTTTCTCTCTCCTTTACTCTCTCTCCTTTACTTTTCTTCTCTCCTTACCTTTACCGCCCCCGCACAAAAGAGTCAACCCACAAAAGAGTCAAAAGGCTAAAAACCCACAAAAGAGTCAAAGGCTAAAAAACCCACAAAAGAGTCAAAAGGCAAAAAAACCCACAAAAGAGTCAAACCACAAAAGAGTCAACCCACAAAAGAGTCAAAAGGCTAAAAACCCACAAAAGAGTCAAAGGCTAAAAAACCCACAAAAGAGTCAAAAGGCAAAAAAACCCACAAAAGAGTCAAACCACAAAAGAGTCAACCCACAAAAGAGTCAAAAGGCTAAAAACCCACAAAAGAGTCAAAAAAGTTTTTATTTTTATTTTTATTGTTTTTCTTCCATTTAAAATTGCTTTTTGGTGATAGAAACGAGGAAAGAGAAATTGCCAGAACATATTTCAGGTTTTTTGTTTCATTGTTCCATAAAAAACAGATTTAAATAAGGCGAATCCTGGTAATATTGAACGTGACATTGGCAAGGATTCCCCTTCCACAAGTCTACGCGGAAAAAAGTTTTTGCCGCTGCGGTGGAAGCCGGGCATGTCGAGCGGAACGACGGCCGCCGCTTCGCTACGGACGCCGCGAGCGAAGCGAGCACAACCGCTGCGAAGCACGGCCATCGTGTAGCGAAGACCATGCCCGGCCTACCCTCTATAGCAACACAAAAACAGTTTTTTCTGCGAAGATTCTGCTGGTTTAGAACCGAAGATTCTGTTAACCGAAGATTCTGTTGGTTTAGAACCACTTTAGAACCGATTCCTTATTAGATTTTTGTCTTTTTGGATTTTTAAATTTTTGACTCTTTTGTGGATTTTTAGCCTTTTGACTCTTTTGTGGGTTGACTCTTTTGTGGTTTGACTCTTTTGTGGATTTTTAGCCTTTTGACTCTTTTGTGGGTTGACTCTTTTGTGGTTTGACTCTTTTGTGGGGGAGCCTACCTTTACTATTTTTTATAATTTTTCATAATAACAAATCGCTTAAAATAAACAAAATATCTACAGCGCGTTGTATTTAAAAATGGTCAAAAAACGGAATTTTTGTAAATCGTCGAAGGACTAGTTTAAAAATTTAATTTTTATGTACATCAGGGATGGGACGGGTTACCCGAACCCAATACCCGGACTTTTTTTCGTCCCGAAACCCTACACGAGAAGTTTTCGAAAACTCGACCAGAAACCCGTCATTCAAATCACGTTGATTTTGGGGTCATTCGATGCAGCTCGATTTTGAATATCTTGAGAAAGAAAAAAGAGGAGGGGGGGTACGAAACCGACTATTACCGAGATACGTCTAAATCCGCAAGTATAGTCCAGAGATGTTGTGTCCGCAAATAACACAAATTTTTCTTACGTTATTTTAAATATTAAAAAATGGCAAAAATTCATTTGTTTCTCCTAAAAAAATTTTTTAAGTTAGGGATGTGAAAAGCAAAGCAATAATTCTCGTGAAAATGAGAAGAAAGTAATTGAGAAGAATTTTTATTTATTTTTTGTTTGTTTTTGGCATAAAAATAAATTGAAAAAAAACAATGAGAATTTAATGAAAAATGTTTTTTAAATGGGAAAAGAGCTGAGAATTGGGAAGCAAAAAAAGGAATTTGAGGAATTAATAAAAAAAATTATTTATTCCACGGAAAGTAAAGGATTTGAATAAAAATGAGAAAGTCCGCAAAAAATTTTTATCCGCAAAAGCTGTCCGCAAAATTTTTTTTGTCCGCAAAAAATTAAATACAAAAAAATTTCTTTTAAAATTTATTTAAAATTAAAATAACATTTAAATTATTAATTTTTAATTAAAAACCATTTATTTATCTCCTTTTTCAATGTTTTTTGCTTCTTTTTTCACTCCCTCCACCACCTCCACCAACATTAACTGAAGCATTCAAATCGTAATATTTGTGTGAAATTCCAACTAAGAAGAAAAGAAAAACTCCAGAAAACAAAATTGTTAAAGTTATTGCAATTCTGTGTATTAATGCTGAAGCTATAATTGATATAATTAAGGAAATGAAGCAATCAAAAAGTCCAGATTTTGAGTTGATTCCAAATTGGGCCATTTTCTAGAAAATTTTATTATGAATTTTTTTTTGAATATTTTTGAAATTTTCTAACCCGAATAATCAATAAAATAGTACAGCAAGTCGGCCATGTAACAGAAAATTTGAAAGAAAAATCTTTAGTGGGGGTGTCCTATCTGGTAAGTTACGCAACGGTGAGACGTGGGAAAGGTTCGAACCCGCTCAGGGTTTTATTATTCAAAACTATTAATACTCGTATGCCGAGTATTTAAAATAAAGTTTGGATGACTATATGATAATATTACACTGGAAAAGAATTTATACGGGGCCAACAGGAAGGCAATATTCTACTTAATATTGGGGGAGGTGTGGAGAATATTCTTAAAATAAAAATTAATTTAAAAAAATAAAAAATTTCCAAACCATATTACTAATTGTTGTCAATGTAAAACAAAATATAAAAGCACCCAAAACTTAAAAATAAATTTTAGAAAAAAATTTTTTAATTAAAAAAACCTCCAGCACACAAATTTCCTTGACGCGAATTAGCCAAAAATTGTTTAAATAATTGTCCAATACCAATACAAACAAAAACAAAAAATGCAGAAATTAAACTACTTATGCCGTTATTGCTTGCCATTTCTAAAAATTATAAAAAAATAAATAATATTTTAAAAAATAAAACAAAAAACGTGGAATTGAAAAACTTGTTAGACACATCAAAATTTTTTTCTTTCTCTTTCACTCTTCTCTTTCGAAGTTACGACAAATTGGTATCCGACAAAATGGTACATAGACAAAATGATAACGACAAAATGGTACATAGACAAAATGATAACGACAAAATGGTACATAGACAAAATTGTACACGGACAAAATGGTTTTACGACAAAATGATATATGACAAAATGGTACACTGGAATATTTTTAAAAAATTAAATTTTCCATTAAATTTTTAAAAAAGTTTTGTAATTTTCCATTAAATTTTTTTACTTTTAATTTTAGTTTTTTTCAAAAGTAAAATGAGACATCAATATGAGAATTCTGATGATCACTTGAATAATTTGAGGTTTTTTCTTGTTTTATTACAAAATTTATTTAATTTTTTCAGAGATTGGTATCAAAGAAGAAGCGCGGATTTCAAATCATTTAAATATTTGGAAAACAAAAAAAGGCATTCTTTTACAAATAATTTAATAAATGAAAATGAAAAATTAAAAAGAAGTTTGGAAATTGAAAATTTAAATTTTTTGAAAGAATTTGAGAATAAAATTAATTTAATTAATAAATATCAACAAAAACAACAGCAACAAAAAATTATACAAAATGAGGAATTTATATTTAATAAAAATAAAGATTTGTTTAAATATACAAGGTTTGTTTTTCTTCGTAAAAGGGATTTTCAGATTAACGAGTTCCCTATTTTCTAATCTCTAAAAGGAATTTTTGAAGTTCGCCAATTTTGCGGACTTTTTATTCCTAGAACCTTCGGATTCCCTTCCGAATGTCCAAAAAAAATTCCTAAGATCGACAACTACTTAAATTTTATTTTTAGAAAAATTAATTATTTACAACTTAAACCAGAAGATTTTATTGAAATAAGTGATGAAGAAGAGGAAGAAGCCGAAAATGATGAAAATAGTTTTGTTGATGTTGAAACTTTTGGAAATAGTTTGACAGAAAATGTTGACAATTCTTCTCTTCCTCTAATTGAACAAACAAATTTTGAATTTAGTAAAAAGTCGCCAACAATTTCCAGCCAAAATATTGCTTCTTCCACCAATTCTTCTCCAATTTTTAAATGGTTAAATTATTTTGATAATTTTAATTCTGAATTGGTAAAAGAAGTAAAAGAATTTCAAGCAGATTTGACACAGGTTTACCTTTAAAATTATAATTTTTTAAAATGGTCGTTTTGGTTAGGTTGGATAGTGTTAGGTTTTCACCCATGAGAGGTCTCGGGTTCGATCCCGTTGAGGGGTTATTTTTAACTTCAATTGTTTTTTGACTTTATTTACTTCAAAAAAATTTTTCTCATAAAAAATTGAAAAAGTGATCGTTTTGGTTAAGTTGGATAGTGTTTGGTTTTCTCCACAATAGGTCTAGGGTTCGACCCCCTCGAGAGTTTATTATTATTTTATCTTCAAATAATTATTAAAATTTGTTTGTTGATTTTATTTACTTCAAAAAAATTTTTTTCGTTTTAAAAATGTTTAATAAAAAAATAAATTTTTTAAAGAAACAATTACGTCAGCATTTATCACGAACTCTAGCTGAACGTATTAATGACACCTCTAAAAAGACTGTTACAAATCAAGAAATTGCTGAACTTTCAAACTTTTTCGACGACTTATTTAAAGGCCAAACAATAATTTCTTGTCGAGACAATTTTGAATTTAAATTGGAAAAAGAAAATAAACAACAAAATTTCTATGCAATGATGACTATTTGTGACAGATACATTGTATTTTTTAAATTTATTTTTAATTAAAATTAGGGTTGCCCCATTTCCGAGTCGGGACGGTGTTGGAGACATTTTTCAGGCTTATTTTTATCGGACCGGGTCATTCGAGTCACTTTCGGGCCAAATATCCTATGCCTTACTCGATCTTTTGGACCGAGGCGGTCAACCCTAATCAAAAAATTTTTTTGCAGGAACAACTTAAATGGGAAGCAGAACTTGTTGATCAAACACGTTTAATTATTGTTTTACTTATGAAGAATCAGCCATTTTTCTATGAAATTTTTTGT
This sequence comes from Meloidogyne luci, assembly GCA_902706615.1. Taxonomy (NCBI): domain Eukaryota; kingdom Metazoa; phylum Nematoda; class Chromadorea; order Rhabditida; family Meloidogynidae; genus Meloidogyne; species Meloidogyne luci. Next base: position 136,794 of record CACSLI010000196.1, on the reverse strand, counting down.
GCTAGAATTGTTGCTTCGTTAGTGCTGATTTCTTTTGATTTGGAGAAAATGTAAGGGAAGAAACAAAGTTTTTTTTTAATTTTTTATGAGGGAGGTTAGAGGGGGTTTGTCCGTTAAATTAACGATAGATTAACTCCAAGGAGATAATCAAAAAAAATTTTGTAGCTCTTGGCTGCCACATTTTTTATATTTTTATAAAGGCTAGAGTAGGGATTCTAGGAGGGCTGGCTGCCCCGGTGAAATTTTTTTCACAAAAATGTTTCTATGGAAGTGTGGAGTGGTGGAAAAATTTTTAAATTAATATTTCTTTTTAAATTTTAGAATAAACAAAATCGATTTATTCGAAAAAGAAAATTCACAACAAACCAATTCAGCACTTTCCCATTGGATTTCTGACGAACAAATAATCTTCAAATTATTTTGTAAAGTTCAATTAGCCTTAAAATCTTCAAAATTAAAAGAAAATATGGATGAAAATCAACAAGAAAATTTTTGGATTAAACAAAGAGGGCCGAAACTTTTAATTATGTTTTTTGAGGAAAGTGTTAAAATGGCTGAAGATGTTCCTCTTTGTTCTCCTTTTGTTTTGGAAGAAATGTTAAAAAATGTAAGAGGTTTAAAGATATTTTTTTAATTACTTTATTGGGAAGAGGGAAGGGTAGAAAACATTTTTGCTTGAGAAAAAATTTCTGAAAAAAATTTTTGCGGACATTATAAACCAGTGTTGTGGCCAATTCTCTAAATTATTCATATATGATTATGATATTGAGTACATGGCCCATCGGGCCGTTTGTCCCTACTTCATTAGGCTTTAGTTTTGCCAGCAAATGTCGTCCGAAAATTTTTGAAGTTGAAAGAAAATTTGAAAAAAATCATGTCAATCAATTTGGCAACGAGACAAAAGAAAATCGAATGTTTCGAGCTTCCTGGGAGTCCTTACTGAACCACAAAATATTTTTTAAAATCCTAATAATTTTAAATTTTCAGCGTTCAACAAAAAGTATTATACGTCAATACCCAGAATTTTCTGATGAATTAAAACATTTATATATTCCAACAATTAAACAAAAATTAATTAAAATTGAAGAAAATATATTTTTATTAGAAGAATTGGAATTAAATGAAGGAATTAAAAGAATATTAATTTCTAGACAAAAATATTTAATTTGTTTATTGGAAGCAGAAATTAATAAATTTGAAGAGAAAAGATGAGGGGATTGGAAAAGAAAATTATTTTTGGTTTATTTTTTGTTTTATTTTTGATGATAAAAATTTATTTATGAGAGAGAAAACTTATCTAGAATTTATAAAGAAACCCCTAATGAAAAATATAGGAACATAGAAACTACGAAACTGCCTAGGCTAACTATAAGGCAAATAGAATACTTTATAGGGAAAAAATCAAGCACTATCTTTGACCTTCCTCCAAAGTTTTCGTCACTCCAGCTCAATCAAACAAACAAAAAATTCGAATTTTCGCTTAACTAGAAGCTCAGCAATTAACTGCCTAGGTACGGGACAGGGATGTTATGAGTTACCCGCCATCCGGACTTCCTTCTGACCCGATCCGAGAAGTTTTCCGAAACTGACTTTTTCCCTCCTAATCCCACTGACTGACTCGTAACCCGGATTTTTTGATACGAAACCTTTCCGTAGAAAATTTTAAAGACCCGACCCAACGTTTTTCTCTACACGTGCCATTCTGCTACAGAAAAACAAGAAACCAATTTTTGAATCAACAAAACTTTAGCCTACACAATTATTTTTATCCCGACATTAAAAAACATTATTTAAATCAAAATCACCCAAAAAACAATTTTCATAAACAAATTAAACCTTTAATATTTTCCTAGACAATTTTCCAAACATTTTTCTTCTTATCAAGCGTCTATAGAGTACGTTCTGGCTCTCAACTTCCTTCCTTTGACTTCTTCAATTGATATTCCACAACGCTATAAATGAACAAAAGTTTTAAAAATAAATTTAAAAGAATACAAAAATGGAAGCCAAAATGCAGAAGCAAGGTAGATTGCCGCCTTAGCAAAAAGTAATGGAAGATTGTGTGGTCGAGTATAATGCCAATACTAAAAATTAAAAAAATGGAAAGAATGAGAAAATTTTTCAAAAATTTACCCCCATAGCCCAGCCATCAAGATAAGGTCCTTGTGGACTCTGTGGGCGCCAACCAGGTCCAGGCTTCCAATTCGGAACAGTATTGTAAATTCCCGGAGTTCCATTCAAGTGCGCATAACGGCAAAGAGGACGCAGCATTGGACGAAAAATATTGCTACAAATTGGAGGCATTGTTGTTGAAGACAAAAGAATTTATTTTGTATTTAATTTAGAAATCTAAAATACTAAATAGAGTAATGATTAAATGGTCAGGAGTAGGGTTGTCGGCTTCACCAGAATCTTCGGTAAACTGAGCCCAAAAAAATTTTCGGTGTAGTCAGTTCAGTGTGAAATGAACATCCGACGAGACTGATTAGATTATGAGTATTTCGAGTTTAACACTCGAAGGAATCTTTTAGAATTCCAAAGACAGTCAGTCTGTCACACTGAACTGACTATTTCGCACTGAACTGACCTCGACCCTTTAACTGTCTAATGTATCTACTATTTCCCACACTCTTTCTGTATTTATTGATTTTATTCTGCAACGATGCTTAGACATGCAGAAGCATAAAAGGAGAGAAGAAAAAAAGAAAAAAAGGAAATTAAAAATGGAAGAATAATTAGTGTTCTCTATACCCTTTTTATTAACCGTCTAAGATTTACTTATGCTCAAATCTTTTATTTTTGGGAATTCTTCCACAATTTATCCATGGACCGCTTCGGCGGACTATCTTCAGTAGAAGAAAGCTGGTTGGCTGTGCACTTCGGTGGCTGTTCAGCCAGTGGACACTACTGATAGATAGACATCAGTGGCTGTGCGTATTGGCAGACACTATTGGTGGCAGTGCACTTCGGTGGCTGTGCCCCAGTAGTGCTTTGTGCAGTGGCAGTGCACTGGTGACCATGAAGAATTTTGGAGTGTCCATGTGCCGTTTTGTACATTGGGACCGTCCCCTGCTCAGGGGGCATTTAATCTTTAGAAATAGTGCTTTATCCTTGTAAAAGATTCCCAGAGTGCATTAGCATTCTACGGGCACAAAACAAAAAAAAGAACAAAGCAACTCAAACACATCCCTAACTTTCACATCCCTAACTTAAAAAAATTTTTTTAGGAAAAACAAATGAATTTTTGCCATTTTTTAATATTTAAAATAACGTAAGAAAAATTTGTGTTATTTGCGGACACAACATCTCCGGACTATACTTGCGGATTTAGACGTATCTCGGTAATACTCGGTTTCGTACCCCCCCCCTCTTTTTTCTTTCTCAAGATATTCAAAATCGATCTGCATCGAATGACCCCAGAATCAACGTGATTTGAATGCCAGGTTTCGGGTCGAGTTTTCGAAAACTTCTCGGGTCGGGTTCTGGGTCGAAAAAGGTCCGGGTTTCGGGTATTAAGTTTTGGGTAACCCGTCCCATCCCTGATGTACATAAAAATTAAATTTTTAAACTAGTCCTTCGACGATTTATAAAAATTCCCTTTTTTGACCATTTTTAAATACAACGCGCTGTAGATATTTTGTTTATTTTAAGCGATTTGTTATTATGAAAAATTATAAAAAATAGTAAAGGTAAGGAGAGAAGAAAAGTAAAGGAGAGAGAGTAAAGGAGAGAGAAGAAAAGTAGAGGAGAGAAGAAGAAAAAGAGAAAGGGAAATAATTAAAAAATTGAAGAATAATTAGTGTTCTCTATACCCTTTCTATTAACCGTCTAAGATTTACTTATGCTCAAATCTTTTATTTTTGGGAATTCTTCCACAATTTATCCATGGACCGCTTCGGCGGACTATCTTCAGTAGAAGAAAGCTGGTCGTCTGTGCGCTTCGTGTGGCTGTGCGACCAGTGGACACTACTGGAAGGTAGACATTAGTGGCTGTGCGGGCTGGCAGCACTATTGGTGGCAGTGCGCTTCGGTGGCTCTGCTAATAGTGTTTGTGCGGTGGCAGTGCGCTGGTGACCATGAAGAATTTTGGAGTGTCCATGTGCCGTTTTGTACATGGGACCCGTCCCCTGCTCAGGGGGCATTTAATCTTTGGAGTAATTTATGAGTTTATCAGTTTTTCCAATTAAAAAATTTGGAATTTATTATTGTACAGCACAAAGTCGTTTGAAGTTTGGCGTTTTTAATTGTTTTTGGTCTACAAATACTGGGATGAATTACAACAGAAATCAGGCCAGGAAGAATTTGAGGTTATTCTTTTTTTTTATTAATTCTCACAATCGGTGTTAGGGGGCCCTTTTAGGTGAATTAGTCATCTTTTGCGCCAAGCGTTTACAGCCATTTCCTCTGTTTTCGGCCAATCGATGGTTATGTTTGCTCAAATTCTTATCTAGTTTTCTCTTATTTTTTCATTACTGGTCCTATTTATTTGACTCACATATTTTTGGGAATAATTTAAAATAAGCAACAATCGAAAGGTTTTAAATGAATTTTGCTTGTAATATTTTCTCAATTATATTTATTTTTGTTTTGATCTTGTTAAAACGTGCCTTTGCAAGTCTTTGGTCAGAAACAGGAAGGATGAGTGATATGCAACAGGTTTTTATTTTTGTTTAATTTTTTTAAAAATTTACCAGGCCCGTAGCCATAAGAATTTTCGGGGGGAGGCCAGGGTAGGATTGAACCTGTGAATTTTTTATCCGTCATTCTATACCTATTCCTCTTTTATTTTTTAAAATTCAGTGGCGTCTCCTTTGCTCCCGTTATCAAGTTGCCCAAGCCTATATGGAGGACGTCAATGCAAGAGTGACCATTTTTGCCCCTGTAAATGATGTTTTTCTGTATAATCCAGATCTTAGAGCAATGGATCAAAAAGAGGTTCTTTCACATATTGGTATTTTTTAATTATAAAAATTTTGGTTAAATTTATTTTTTTATTATTAGTGGATACTCAAGTACCAGAACTTAGCAGCGGTCGACGTTGGGAGAAGCAAACACTTATACGGTCAACAATAAATAGTGGTTATGTTTATATAACTCAATTTGAGAATCCTGGACCACCTGGGAATTTTGTAAAAATCTTTTAAAATTTTTGAAGAAAATCAATTTAATTTTCTAGTCCTACTTTGCAAATGCTGGTACAATTTGTAACCATGTTTCCAATCAATGGGGAATTATCAGCGGTGAACAGTAAGAAAAGAATTAAATTTGGACAAAATTTTGAATTTATTTTTGGTATCTCTACAAAGTGTGCACTCCAATGGGTCATCGTCCTTACCCTGGAACAGCCTTAAGTTTTGTTCGAGATGATGAAAATGCTATTTTTGTGGACAGACATTATGATAATAGAGATTTAACGTTTATTTTTTGTTTAATTTTTTGAATAATTCAAAATTTTTATTTTTTAGTGAATTGAGGAATATACTCGATCGAGTGCCTGATATTGGTTATTTTATTATTAAAGAATTTTTTAAAAAATTTTTAAATTTTAGCTCTAGTAATTTATGGAAGTTCAGCATGGAATGGTTTCCATACCTTTTTTCTTCCAACAAATAAAGCATTCGCCAAAGTGATTGATCGAAATCGGGTGGATCGTGAAGTTTTGTTGGCTCATGTTTCTGGAATGAATCGCGTGGGTGAGCTTAAAATTTAATACAAATATGGATTCTGGAGAGCGTTGTTTGAGAACACTTGTAAAGATTGAAGTGGTTTTTTGCTGACTTTTCTCTCACAATTAGTTGATTGTTGGATTGGGAAAGGCGAACTGGGAGAATAAACGTAAAAAATAGTCCGAAATTTATCGGGAAATACAATTATGATATCAATTAGTATTTATAAAAATTCATTCCCCTCTTCAGGTTTTATTCACCTATCCCTGGTTATTTGATGGAGGAATTCATTTTTATCCTTCAATTAGGCAGGTTTAATTTATTTTTATTTAAATTTATATTTATTTAACTAATTCAGATTTTCTTCAAACATAATTGAGGATAATTACAAACTCAAATTGAGTATGAGGAACATTACAGACCATAGAACTGGAAAATGGGATTTGTATGCAGTATCAACTATTTATGAGGTTAATTTTTAAAGAATATTTTTTGAATTAAATTTAAAATTCTAGCGTTATGGAGAATTTAGGAGAGGTGCTGTATGGGCCAAAATACTCGTTCCAAATATTCCTGTCCAAAACGGGGTTTGTTTTTTCTTTAAAAATTTTAGAAATTTTTTTCTACAGGTTGTCCATATTGTTGATAATGTTCTCGGGATAGTAACTAATACAATCGATCAGGTTAACCTTTTCTTCCTCAGGATCCTCAATTTATTTTTATTTTTTAGATGCTTATGGACAATTATAGATGTACAACTTTAATGAGGTATATGGCTACTATTGGACAGGTTTATAAATATTTTTAAAATTTTCTAAATTTTTTAAAGATTGTCAGAAATTACATTTCAGCAACTGGAGGTCTTGTCACATTTTTTGCTCCATGGAATGAAGCCTTTGAACGTATTCCTGAACCAATTGAAAGAAGATTGTTGCGCGATAGAATATGGTTAGAACAAGTACTTAAATTGCACATTATCCCGGCAAAGGAATTGGTTAGTGAAGAAATTACAAATGATACAATAATTGCTACAGTGGACAATATGAGACATTTGTAAGGGAAATTTTAATTGAATATGTAAAAAACAGGTTTCTACTTTTACTTAAAAACAGATATTTTTCTAAAACTGAATGGCCTAAAAATAACATAACTTATTATGTTATTGGTGGAGGAATTCGGACAGCTGTAATTCTATAATTCTTAATTTTGAAAATTTATTTTTTAAACAGATACAAATGGAGGATGTGACAGCAACAAATGGTATAATCCATTATATTGATAGAGTATTGGGTGTTCCCTATCAGGTTATTTAAAAAGTTTTTTGGGGTTTTAAATTTATTTTTTAAATATTCTAGTCCTTGTGGGAAGTACTTCGTAATGAGACTAGAGCTCATCAATCGATGGAAATGCTGAATAATTTACAGGTTTATTATTAGAATAAATTAATTTATTTTATCATTTAAATTTAAGCTTAAATACACTCTTGATCCGTGGCAAGTGCTTACTCCAGAACAGAATATGACCTTCTTTGTGCCGGTTGATGAAGCTTGGGATAAGGTTTTTTTTATAAAATTTATGGATAAACAACATTAACAATTTTTAAAAAGGTCAGCCCGTCAATGAAAAATAGATTGCTTGACGGAAATCACTGGCAAGCATTGCAATATGTTTATAAGGTTTTTTTGTTTTTTAAATTTTGATCAGAAGGATTGGAATTCCTCGCATTTTTGATCTCTAAAATATTTTTAAGATTTCCAAAAAAATTTCTAGTTGTTCTGGCCCAGTTCCGTGGGTTAGTTCAATGGGAACTTTTGTGAGCACTTATGCCATCCATTTCTTATCCCCTTTATTTTCTCATCTTAAAATAAAAAATAATTTTTAGCGACACATTCTCCAAGGACAGGCACTTATGTATACAGGTTAATATTTTACTTTTCTATTATTTAAATTTTTTTTTAGATTTGCGTGAGAGAACTTATGTGATGATGAATGATGAGAAGGTGATTATTAGACGGCGTGGCAGATGTATAATTTTTCTTTAATTTTTATAAATAATTTCCCTTAATTTTTAAAGATTTTGAACTTTACTGGCCTAGAGGTAATCGAGTGGCCAGAATTATTGAAGGGGGCGAAATTGCTGGAATTAATGGATTTATGCATTTAATAGATGGGGTAAAAATAATTTTTTAAATTAAAGTAAATTTTTATTTTGATTAGGTGCTTGTATATGAACCAGATCTTCGAGCTGGTTCTGCAATTGTATTAATTGACAATCAATTGTTGTTATTTTTAATATTTTTTATTTTATTTTGGTGATAATAAAATCTTAAAAATGTCAGAAAATAAAGTCTCTCCTTGTGTCCCATTTTGTCATCCCTTCCTTATGCCCCCGACCTTCTCAATAGGAAATTTTAAAAATTTGTAAATTAATATTCCAATAATAAAAAAAATTAATAAATTTCTACATACATTAAATAATATAAAATTGAAAAATGAGCATTTTAAAAATATAAAAAGATAAAACAAAAATGCGTTTCTTAACAAATAAACCGGATATATCGGTATCAGAAGGCTTTGAGAGAAAATAAAAGGCATCGAAATTAGCACCGTTTTAATTAGAAAATCTTTTGTTATCACAAATTGATTAAAAAAATTCACAACTTATAGCACCCCACAATAATTTCGGATACGTTGCCGTGCTTGGCGCAAGGAAGCTCGAGAAGTTCTTCGACTTCTCTCATGTTTCTCCTGTTTAACTTCGTCTATTTCATGACTTCCACCATTTATTGTTGAAAAGTGTGGAAGAGGTGGGGGAGGTGTGTGAATACCTGGGGGAAGTATACGCGTTTCTAATGGCAGGGTTTTTGAATCTAAAAAAGGAAGATTAAAAGAAAAATTGTTTTGGAAGATTGAAAATCAAACGTTGTATTGTTGTTCGAGTTTCTTCAAATCCATTTTGTGGGTAAATAGAAAGAGGTGTCTCTTCAATATTGGAACGTTGCGCTTTGAGTTGCTTCTGCTATAAGGGAATTTTTTTAGGAAAAGACAAAAAAGGGATCTTTTGCAAAGGCAAAAAAGGGAAATCTCGGAGAAACCTAGGGGCATAAACCTCGGAATCCCCAAATTTTTAAATAAAAAAATAAATATACCATCATTCTAGGCGATTGATCAGGGACTTGTTGCCTGTTAACTGAACTTTCATAGTTCATAAAAGTTCGACGTTGCTGGAGTGGCGGTGTTTGTGTTGCAATTGGCGCGGTTGTGGCGCGTGGAAAGCCTAAAAAAGAAATTAAATTTTTAAAATAATTTTAAAAACATTACCACTCCGCATTGGAGAATCATCATTTAACCTGCCCAGTGAATGTGTAGAGCGTTCAGTACGATAAGCGAATGTTTCTGGACTTGCATCACAACTCCTTCTTGGACTGCTATAATCTCGAGCATAAGCATGCCTAATTAAATTTTTTAAAAATAATTTTTAAAAAATCCTTCAACCTGTCATAAAGGTGTGAAGAATATGAACGATAAGTACGTAAATGATGACTTCTTTTTTCTGTTGTTGTTGTTCTCCCCACACTTCGTGAAGTGTGTTCAAAGGGAGCATTATTTAATTCCATTAATTCTTCTGGATCGGTCTGTAACCATTTATCATGTTTTCGTTGTCCTCTTTGTTCTTGATCTTGGGAACGGCTTCTAAAAGGAGAACAAATGGTTAGGAAGGTTAGGAAAGTTACCTGTAATAATTGTAACGTTGACTAATATTATGATAACGTTCATCCAAATAAGAGCTTGGCAAAATACTCTTTTTGGTTGCCGGAGCTTTGGGAAGGCCTGGAGGAAGCATACGCCGAACAGGACCGGCACTTCCCCCTCCTCCATGTCTATAGACAATTATATCCTGAAATTATAATTTTTCTTTACAGCCCCAAAACTAAAAACACCTCAACAACATGTTGCACTTTCCCCTCTTCTGTCGTTCTATCAAATGAATGACGTTTAGCAAAAGTAATTGTAGTAGCCTCAGTAACACTAGTCCATCCTCTAGGAGAAGCACCTACTGGTCTACGAATAGACCCTGGTGAGGAATATTTATAGAGTTGGTCAGAATATTGTGAAGTATATTGAGTACGGGGAAGCGGTTTTGCTGAAAATATATTAATGATAAAAAGTGTTGAACTCGAGAAACATTCTACCAGGATTCTGGGGAAACTCCCTTATAGAGAATGTAATTGGAAAATGAGATAGTTGAACCAGGGCTTCTTAAATCGAATTCTTAAAACACGCCAAACGTCAGAACGCCAAAACTGGTCAATAACCTTGGCGCTGGTCAATAAATTTAAAACATAAATGGGTTCGGATTCGCTTGGGGCTAATAATTTTTCACTCCCTTATTTTTAAACCGTAAGATGCTGAATTATAATGAAACATACGTTTCGAATCTATACTCAGATCTTCACTTTTCATAACCATTGGACGTCTCATTCTTTGGGTGGCAGCAACAGGGAGTCTTTCTGGAATACATGATTAATTTAAGATTAATTATCTTTCCCTCACCATCTCTAAAAGATGCCGCTTTTGCATAAATACTTTGTAACTGATCCTCTCCAAGGGTTCTTTCTTCAAATTTAGTTTCTTTAACAGGAAATGTTGTTGGAAACGATAATTGTTTTAATTTTTTCTTTTCATTATCTTCAGTAATGATAGGCTTCTTCTTTAATTCGCTTATACGAACGTGTAATTCAACGGGTTCTAAAGTTTGGTTTTCTTTGGGTTTGGTAAGCGTTTTGTCTAAAATAAAAAATCTTTCAGTTAATTTTATAAAGTAATTAGTGCCTAAGGCCACCAAGGCCAGCTGAATTATTCTAGCCAGCTGAATCCCCTTCTCCTTACAGTGCCAAAGGTATTGGTCCTATTTTAGAGTTTACCCCACTTGTATTCCTCCTTTATCCCAAGTATTCTTTTAAAAAATATATCCACCCACCAACACTTCCAATAACATCCCTTTTCTGTTCAATATCGCTCAATGTCCCATTCATATGAGGCAATATTTGTCTTTGATCTACCCCATCTTTTTCATCATCAACTTCAGCAAGTCTTCCTCCATACCATCCATGATGATACAAAGAAACACTTCTTTCAATTGGAATATAATCCAACTCAAAACTTTTATCTTGAACATTCTTAATTAATTTTTCTTCTGTTTTAACTTCAATTATTTCCTTCTTTAATGGAATATTCTTCTCCTCCTTCTCTTCCTCAACAAAGGAATATCCATTATTGTAAACTTCAACAAAATCTTCAATCAAAACATTTTTAATTTCATTTTTATTTAATCCAAGAATTAAAAATTCTTTTTCTTCCAAAATAGGCTTTTCTTCGATTCTCATTTCTTCTTTTAAAGGTGCTGGAACGATTGTTTCAACAGATCCTCGTAAAAACCCTTCTTCAGATTTGAGCGATTTTTTATCAGAAATTCCATTAACTTCTTTAATTTTAACAAAATTATCATCGAGGGGCACACTTTTCATTTCTTGAGTATCTGGAGAAGTTTGGATTATTTTAACTGGCAAAAGTTCATAATGTCCGGGAGAGTATAAGCTGACTGAAGAATGAATTGGTTCTGGTATCATCTCAGAAAATTTGTTGAACTCTCCAACAGAGCCAATATAAGGCTCAGAATCAACAGGAAATCCTTCTTGTGTTTTCCCTCCTTTAATGAGTTTTGCCAGCTTTTCTAAAGTGCCAGGCTTTTTATCTTCCTCCTCTTTAGAAGGTAAATGTTCGTAATATCCGATATGTTTATGTTCGACTTCCAATGGCACACTTTTAACTTCATTTTGTTGTAAGGAATGAACGTGGCCAATAAAAGGCTCTCCAATTTGTGGATATTCTGATATTTTTGAAGATGTTGTAGGCAACTGTTCATAATGGCCTATATGCTTCCTTTCCACAACGAGGGGTAATACTTCCAGTTCCGGCTGAAGTTTATTTTGATGAATATAACCAGTAAATGTTTCTTTTGTTGGTGTTGAGGGCAGCTGTTCGTAATACCCTATATACTTCTTTTCCAAATCCAAGGGTATATGTTCCATTCCAGAATGAAGTTTTGACTCCGGGACATAAGCAACAAATGGAGCTTCATTAATAGGGAATTCTGAATGTTTTTTTGTTGGAACTTCATCAGAATGTCCTGAAGAGTAAACAGTAACTAGAGAATGGATTGGTTCAACTGTCAAATCATGAACGGTGTTGGTCAATATGATAGGGCCAGAATAAGGCTCTGAATCAACTAGGAAATCTCCTTCCGTTTTACTTCCTTTGAAGAGGCTAGTTAATTTTTCCAAAGTTCCGGGCTTCTTTTCTTCTTGATTTGTGAGAGGAAGATGCTCGTAGTAACCAATATGTTTATTTTCAACTTCTAATGGTAAATCTTCAACCTCATTTCTTCGCATGGAATGAATGTGCTCAGTAAACGGTTGTTCAAGTTTTGGATATTCTGCTGCTTTCGATGATGTTGAGGGTAGTTGTTCATAATAACCAATGTGCTTCTTTTCAATTTCGTATGGAACATGATGGAGATCGGAATGTTTTGTCTCTGGAATATGTCCAACGAATAGTTCTTCAGTTTTTGGATATTCTAATGTTTTTGTTGTTGGAGTTTCGTCTGAACGCCCAGAAGAATAGACGCTGACTAGAGAATGGATTGGCTCGGAATGAGGTTCAGGCAATAAATTAGTGCTTGCAATATATCCATCAAATGGTTCTGAATCAACAGGGAATTCTTCAGCTTTGTTACTTCCTTTGAAGAGTTTAGTGAGTTTTTCTATTGCTCCAGGCTTCTTCTCTTCTTTGACAGTTGTTGAAGACGGAAGATGTTCGTAATAGCCAGCATACTTATTTTCAACTTCCAATGGAGTAACAGTCAATTCACCTTGACGTTTAGCTTCATAAACAGTTCCAAGGAATGGAGATGATACAATTTTCGGATATTCTGGAATTGCTGTTGAAGCTGGGATTTCATCAGAACGACCGGAAGAGTAAACATTGACAAATGAGTTGATAGGCTCCATTTTGACTTCGGAAATGATTTTGGTGTTTGCAATTGAGCCACTGAAAGGTTCAGGATCGAAAGGAAATTGTTCAACAGCTTTGCTGTCTTAATAAAAAAATTTTCGGTTTTATTTTGTTCTGATTTTTAACCCCACCTATGAAAATATGTTTTAACTTCTCCAATGCTCCAGGTTTCTCTTCCTGAATTTTTGTTGTTGTTAAAGGCAAATGTTCGTAATAACCAATATATTTGTTGCCAACTTCTAATGTTAAAGAATTAAGTTCTCGTTGTTGTCTAGTTTCAGAAACGTGGCCAAGATAAGGTGCTTGATTTACTGGATAATCTAATAATTTTGTTGTTAATGTTGGCTGTTTATCAGAAAATCCAGAAGAGTAAGCATTAACGAAAGAATGGATTGGTTCATATTTAGCTTCATATATGTTTGTATTATTAACAGGGCCAGTATATCTCTCAGAAATTGAAGGAAATTCTTCGATGGATTTACTTCCTTTAAAGATTTGTGTCAATTTATCCAAAGATCCGAGCTTTGTTTCCTCAGTTTTAGGCAAATGGTCGTAATAACCTAAATGCTTCTTCTCTACTTCTAAAGGTAATGAATCCATTTCTAATTGACGTTTTGATTCGGAAACGTTTTCTTTGAAAGGAGCTTCAATTTGAGGATATTCCTTTTTAATTTTTGTTGGCTGAATTTCATCAGAATATCCACAAGAATAAACATTCACATAATTGTCCAGCATTAATGCTTCCATTTCGGAAGTTCGAATAGTTTGGAATAAAGACCCTGAATATTAATAAATATCTTAATTTCAAACTTAGGGTTGCTACCCTATTTCAAACTAAAAATACCTTCAATTTTTATTTCTTTAATTGTTTTTGGAGGTTGTTGTAAACCTTCGTAGTAACCAACATGTTTAGTTTCAACATCCAAGGGTATATTAATTAATTCAGTTTTTATTTTTGCTTCAGAAATATTATCTAATTTTTGCTGTTCATTATAATGCCCGGAAGAGTAAATATTGACTAAAGAATGAATTGGCTCTTCTGAGAGTTCAGAAATTATATTGGTGTTTGAAATAGGGCCAATATAAGGTTCAGAATCAAAAGGAAATTCTCCTTCATTTTTGCTTCCCTTCAAAAGTTTTGTCATTTTTTCCAAAATTCCAGGCTTCTTCTCTTCATCATGTGAAGATTCCTGTAGTTGTTCGTAGAAGCCAATGTGCTTTGTTTCAATGTCCAAAGGTGTTTGATTCAATTCTAATTGAGGTTTCGAATTGTGGATAAAGCCAATAAATGGAGCTTCCATTTTGGGATATTCTGTTGTTGGAAGTTCATCAGACCTTCCAGAAGAGTAAACACTAACTAAGGAATGTATTGGTTCTAATGTCGCCTCTGGAAAGACTTCAAACTTCGCAATTGGTCCCAAATAAGGCTCGAAATCAACAGGGAATTCTCCTTCTGTTTTACTTCCTTTGAAGAGTTTAGTTATTTTTTCTAAAGCTCCAGGCTTCTCTTCATCTTTAGCTGAAGGTAAATGGTCGTAATATCCAATATGTTTATGTTCAACTTCTAATGGTACACTTTCAACTTCATTTTGTTGTAAAGAATATATGTGGCCAATAAATGGTTCCTCAAGTTTCGGATATTCCGATGGTTTTGATGATGTCGAGGGCAGCTGTTCGTAATATCCTATATACTTCTTTTCCAAATCCAAAGGTATATGTTCGATTCCAGAATGAAGTTCTAACTCTGGTACATAATCAACAAATGCAGTTTGATTAATTGGAAATTCTGTCATTTTTATTGTTGGAACTTCATCAGAACGTCCTGAAGAGTAGATACTAACCATTGAATGGATTGGTTCTTCCCTTGCTTCAGGAATTATATTTAATGGCGCTAAATGTCCAGCATAAGGCTCAGTATCAACTGGGTAATCTCCATGTGTTTTGGATCTCTTGAAGAGATGTGTTAATTTTTCTAACGCTCCAGGCTTCTTCTCTTCATCCTTAATTGTTGAAGGTAAATGATCGTAATACCCCAGATGTAGTTGTTCGACCTCTAATGGCATTGGAATAAGTTCCATCCAGCGATTTGATTCAGAAACATTGCCAGTGAATGGTGATTCATTAACGGGAAATCCTATAACTTTTGTCGTTGGAGCTTCATCAGAACGTCCTGAAGAATAAATATTAACACGAGAGTGGATTGGCTCGTTTTTAGCTTCATTTGTTCTACCAGTCATTGAAACATGCCCAGTATAGGCTTCTTTGTCAGTAGGGAAATCTGAAATTCTGCTTCCTTTAAATATCTGAGTCAATTTTTCTAATGCTCCAGGCTTCTTTTCATCTCCATCTATTGTAGAAGGTAAATGCTCATAGTAACCAACATGTTTTCCTTCAATTTCCAAAGGCTTTGTATTAAATTCAGATCGTCTTTTAGCCTCATTTATAATGCCAAAATATGGCTCTTCATTTAACGGAAATTCTGGTATTCTTGTTGTAATTTCATCAGAATACCCGGAAGAATAAACATTAACAAGATTATTTAATTGATATCCAATCAATTCAGTATTTCTTTCAGTTTCGAATAAATATTGTGAAGATGGCTCTTAAAAAATGAATAAAACTTTAAAAATATTAAAAAATCCTGAGCTACCTTCAACTGATTTTATAAGCATAGAAGGATGCAGCTCAGTCTGTGGGATTGATTCGTGTAAATAGCCAGTAAATGGAGCTTCATTAATGGGGAATTCTGTTGTTTTAGAAGTCGGAATTTCATCAGAACGACCAGAAGAGTAGATACTAACTAGAGAATGAATTGGTTCTGTTGTTATATCAGTAATGGCGTTGGTCAATGTGATAGGGCCAAGATAGGGCTCAGAATCAACAGGGAACTCTCCTTCCGTTTTACTTCCTTTGAAGAGGCTAGTTAGTTTCTCTAAAGCTCCAGGCTTCTCTTCTTTGACACTTGTTGAAGATGGAAGATGTTCGTAATACCCAATATTCTTATTTTCAACTTCCATTGGCACACTCACAACTTCATTTAGTTTGAGGGGATGAATGTGGCCAATAAAAGGCTCTCCAATTTGTGGATATTCTGATGTTTTTGTTGATGTTGAGGGCAGCTGTTCATAATAACCAGCATGTTTCTTTTCCAAATCCAATGGTATATGTTCCATTCCAGAATGAAGTTTTGACTCTGAAACATAATCAACGAATGGAGCTTCATTAATAGGAAATTCTGA
Organism: Meloidogyne luci; assembly: GCA_902706615.1. Lineage (NCBI taxonomy): Eukaryota > Metazoa > Nematoda > Chromadorea > Rhabditida > Meloidogynidae > Meloidogyne > Meloidogyne luci. The sequence continues at coordinate 120,815 of CACSLI010000196.1, read as the reverse complement.
TATCCTTTTTGTTGGAACCTCATCAGAACGTCCTGAAGAGTAGATACTAACCATTGAATGGATTGGTTCAGTTGCTAACTCATGAACTATGCCGGTGCTTGTTAATTTCCCATTATACGGCTCCGAGTCGAAAGGAAACTCATGAGTAGCTTTGCTGCCTTTGAATAACTGAGTAATCTTCTCTAATGCTCCAGGCTTTTGTTCCTTCTCCCCTTCAGTTTTTAATAGAGGTAAATGTTCATAATAACCAATATGCCTCCTTTCAACTTCCAGAGGTAAAATATTCGCCTCAGAATGCTTACTTGTATCAAATATAATGCCATTGAAAGAGGCTTTATCCATTGGATATTCTATTAATTTTGTTGTTGAAGGTTCATCCGAACGTCCGGAAGAGTAGACATTAACATGCTGTTCTAGCTGAGATTCATAGAGTTCAGTAGGACGGTTGGTTTCGAATACATGTCCAAAAAAAGGAGCTAAATAAAGGGGATTTGGAAAGTCTAATGATTCTAAATTCATACTTGTAAATTGAGGATAATCACTACTAGTCACATCCTCTTTGAAAAGGTGTGTTATTTTATCCAACAACCCAGGCTTCTTCACCTCTTCTGTTGTTACTGAAGGTAAATGTTCGTAATAGCCAATATGTTTCTTTTCTACATCTAGGGGTAATGCACCAAATTCAGGATGAAGATTCTTCTCATGAATGTGACCAATAAATGGCTCTTCAATTTTAGGATATTCTGTTGTTATAGGCAAATATTCATAATACCCTATATACTTCTTTTCCAAATCCAGAGGTATATGTTCAATTCCAGACTGAATTTTTGACTCTGGAACATAACCAACAAAAGGAGCTTCATTAATTGGAAATTCTGAATGTTTTTTCGTTTGTTCCTCATCAAAACGTCCTGAGGAGTAGATACTGACCATTGAATGGATTGGTTCAGTTGTCAAATCAGTAACGGTGTTAGTTAAAGTGATAGGACCAGAATAAGGCTCTGAATCAACAGGGAATCCTCCTTCTGTTTTGCTTCTTTTGAAGAATTTTGTTAGCTTTTCTAAAGCTCCAGGCTTCTTCTCTTCTTGATTTATGAGAGGAAGGTGTTCGTAGTATCCGATATATTTATTTTCAACTTCAAATGGCAGAGGGTGGATGTCGTAATGCTTCATTGTCTCTGGAACAGGTCCAATAAATTGTGCTTCAAGTTTTGGAAGATCTGTAATTTTCGTTGTTCGAGTTTCATCAGAACGATCAGAATAATCTGGTTTAGAAGTGGGTAATTGATCATAATAACCTTCATATATTCTTTCGACTTCAAGAGGGATTGAATGTAAATCACTCTGTCTAAATGACTCGTGAACATGTCCAATAAACGGAACTTCAATTTTTGGATATTCTGGCATTTTTGTTGGGACATCATCCGAGCGTCCAGAGGAGTAGATACTAACCAAGGAATGAATTGGATCCATTGGTACTTCTTTCATGATAGAGGTACTTGAAATCTGCCCAGGGTATGGTTCTAAAATATAAAATTTCCTCTAATAAATAGCTAGATATTTACCAGTAAGCTTTGGATAATTATCTCGAGTCTCTTCACCTTTAAAAAGAAGGGTTAGCTTCTCCAATGCACCAGGTTTCTTCTCCTCCCCATCCTCTATTAAGGTACTGGGCAATTTTTCATAGTAACCAACATGCTTATTTTGTATATCTAATGTTTCGGTTTGAAGTTCAGAAAATTGTTTTGTTTCAAAAATATTTCCAATAAATATCTCTTCAAATTTGGGATGTTCTGGGAATTGTTTTGATGGAATTTCATCTGAACGTCCAGAAGAATAGATGTTGGCAACAGAATATAAAGATTGTTCTGGTAATTCAGGAAGGATATTAGTTGTCGATAGTTGACCAATGTAAGGCTCAGAATCAACAGGAAACCCTTCGTGTGTTTTCCCTCCTTTAATGAGCTTTGCCAGCTTTTCTAAAGTGCCAGGCTTTTTCTCTTCCTCCTCTTTAGAAGGCAAATGTTCGTAATATCCAATATGTTTATTTTCAACTTCCATTGGCATGCTTTCAACTTCATTTAGTTCTAGTGGATGAATATGGCCAATAAATGGTTGTTCAATTTCTGGGTGTTCAAATGTTTTTGATGATGTTGAGGGAAGCTGCTCATAATACCCTACATACTTCTTTTCCAAATCCAAAGGTACATGTTCGATTCCAGAATGAAGTTTTGACTCTGGAACATAATCAACAAATGGTGCTTCATTAATGGGAAATTCTGTTGTTTTTGTTTTCAGAATTTCATCAGACCTTCCGGAAGAATAGATACTGACCATTGAATGGATTGGTCCAGTTGTCATATCATTAACGGTGTTAGTCAATGTTATAGGGCCAGAATAAGGTTCAGCATCGACAGGGAATTCTCCTTCTGTTTTACTTCCTTTGAAGAATTTTGTTAATTTTTCCAAGGCTCCAGGCTTCTTTTCTTCTTGATTTTTAGGAGTATGTTCGTAATACCCGGTATAATTATTTTCAAGTTCCAATGGTAAATTTTCAGCCTCATTTCTTCCCGTGGAATGAATGTAGCCAATAAACGGTTGTTCAATTTTTGGATATTCTGATGTTTCTGATAGTGATTCATAATAGCCTAAATGCTTCTTTTCCACATCAAGAGGTAATGCACCCAATTCAGACTGAAGTCTATTCTCATGAATATGACCAATAAAAGATTCTTCAAGTTTTGGATATTCAGATGTCTTTGTTGATGTCGAGGGAAGCTGCTCATAATATCCTACATGCTGCGCTTCAACTTTAATTGGTGAAGTTTCAATCTCAGAATATCGTTTTACTTCATGAACATTTCCAACAAACAGAGTTTCATTAATTGGGAATTCTGTTATTTTAGCTGTTGGAACTTCATCAGACCTTCCGGAAGAGTAGATACTGACCATTGAATGAATTGGCTCTGTTGCCAACTCAGGCATTTTTTGTGTGCCTTTAATTTCTCCAACATAAGGTTCAGAATCAAAAGGAAACTCTCCTTCATTTTTACTCCTTTTGAAAAGTTTTGTCAATTTTTCTAATCTTCCAGGCTTCTTTTTTTCATCCATACTTGATGCTAGAGAAAGTTGATCATAATAGCCAACATGCTTTTTTTCAATATCTAAGGGTATGCCCTCTAATTCAGCTTGGACTTTGGTATCGAATTGAGTTTCAGTTACTGTTTGCTTTATAATCTCTGATGGAATTTCTGAAGGAGCTTCATCATAACGTCCTGAAGAGTAAACACTAACCAAAGAATGAAGTGGTTCCGTTTTAGATTCAGGCATTATACTTGTACTAGCAATCGGGCCAGAATATGGCTCTGAATCTAACGGAAAATCTCCAGCGTTTTTGATTCCTTTGAAGAATTGAGTAATTTTTTCTAATTTCCCATGTTTCTCTTCAATTATTGAAGTAGGCAAATGTTCGTAGTATCCAATATTCTTCATTTCCACATCAAAAGTAACTGCATCCAAGTCAGACTGCCGTTTAGTTTCAGGAATGTATCCAACAAATGGTGCTTCAATTTTAGGGAATTCTATCATTTTTGTTGTTAAATGTTCGTCAGAAATTCCAGAAGAGTAAATATTAACTAAAGAATGGATTGGCACGTTTGTTGCTTCAATTGTTGTGCCAGTCATTGCAACATGCCCTGTATAAGCTTCTTTATCAATGGGGAAATCTCCATCTTTAGTGCTTCCCTTAAATATCTGAGTCAATTTTTCTAATGCTCCAGGCTTTTTTCCATCTCCATCTGTAGTTGTAGAAGGTAAATGTTCATAGTAACCAACATGTCTTTTCTCCAGTTCCATGGGGACTTCATTCAATTCATTTTGACGTCTTGAATCTGGAATGTAACCAAGATAAGGCTCTTCGTTTATTCGAAATTCTGTTGTTTTCAATATTTTTGGTGATTTTGGAGTTTCATCAGAAGAATAAACACTAGTATGGTGCACTAAAGGTGATTCAATGAACTCGGTATGAACGGATTCAAATACATGCCCAGAATATGGATCTTAATTAAGTCGAGACTTTAGTACAAATAATTATTAATTACCGGTAATATGGGGGTACTCATCCTTTGACTCTCCACTCTTGAAAAAGTGTGTCAACTTAGCCAATGCTCCAGGCTTCTTTTCTTCTTCACTTGTTGTAGAAGGCAAACTTTCATAGTAACCAACATGTTTCCTTTCAACTTCCAAAGGAACTCCTTCAATTTCTTCTTTCTTTGCTTCAAAAATATTCCCAATAAATGGATCTTCATTAATTGGAAATTCTGATATTTTTATTATTTTTGTTGGAATTTCATCAGAACGTCCAGAAGAATAAACAGCAACTTGGTTATCTATCGGTGCTTCAGTTAATTCTAGTTGTCGAGTAATTTCAGAAAATGTTCCAGTAAATGGCTCCGAATAATCCTCTGAAATAAAGGAAATGTTAACTTGTATCAAGCGTTAAATACTACCTATGACTTCCATTTTGGGATATTTAGTTTCTTCCTTTTTTAATGGTGGAGGCGATTTTTCATAGAACCCGATATGCTTCTTGTCAATTTCAATGGGTAATGAATCCAATTCACCCCCAAGTTTCGTCTCTGGGATATTGCCAATAAATGGAGCTTCATTAATGGGAAATTCTGAATGTTTTTTTGTTTGTTCCTCATCAGAACGCCCGGAAGAGTAAATACTAACCATAGAATAGATTGGTTCAGTTGTTAAATCAGTAACGGTGTTAGTTAAGTTGATAGGGCCAGAATAAGGCTCTGAATCAACAGGGAATTCTCCTTCTGTTTTACTTCCTTTGAAGAATTTTGTTAGCTTTTCTAAAGCTCCAGGCTTCTTTTCTTCAATGACAGCTGTTGAGAACGGAAGATGTTCGTAATATCCAATATAATTATTTTCAACTTCCAATGGTAAATTCTCAACTTCATTTCGTTGTAAGGAATGAATCTGGCCAATAAATGGCTCTTCAGTTTGTGGATATTCTATCAGTTTTGTTAACGGTTGTTCATCAGAACGTCCGGAACTGTATATATTAACACAAGAGAGGATTGGGGAATTTTGAGCTTCGGGCACGGCACTAGTAGTTGAAATTAGGCCGGAAAATGGCTCAGAATCAACAAGGAATTCTCTTTCTGTTTTGCTTCCTTTGAAGAGGCTAGTTAATTTTTCCAGAGCCCCAGGCTTCTTCTCTTCTTGATTTTTAGAAGGATGATGTTCATAGAAGCCAATATGCTTATTTTCAATATTCATCGACAAATCTTCAACCTCATTTCTTCGCGTGGAATGAATGTGGCCAATAAACGGTTGCTCAATTTTTGGATATTCTGATGTTTTTGTTGTTGTAGGAGGTAGATGTTCATAATAACCCACATTTTTCCTTTCGACTTCCAAATGAACTTCTTTAATTTCTTCAAGTTTATTTGCTTCATAGATATTCCCAATAAATGGATCTTCATTAAATGGAAATTCTGATATTTTTATTATTTTTGTTGGAATTTCGTCATAATGTCCAGAAGAGTAAACGGAAACTTGGTTATCTATCGGTGCTTCAGTCAATTCTAAATGTCGTGAGGTCTCAAATAAATGTCCAGAGAATGGAGCTAAAATTAAGGGAGGTTAAGAAAGAATTTTACTGAAAGACTCACCGATATCTTTGGGATAAACATCGTGTTTTGTTTCACTTTTGAAAAAATGTGTTAAACTTTCGAGTGCCCCATGATGTCTTGATTCTTCTTTTGGATGTAGAGGAAGGTGTTCATAATAACCAATATATCTTCTTTCAACTTCAAGGGGAGTTGGAAGCAATTCATTTTGTCTAGAAGAATCTGGGACATGACCAATGTATTGTTGTTCTTTTGGATATTCGGGTATTTTTATTGTTGAAGGAGGTTCATCAGAACGTCCAGAAGAATAAACATTGACGAGAGAATGAAGTGGCTCCATTATGGATTCAGGCATTGTATTTGTGCTAGCAATTTGGCCAGAATACGGCTCTGAATCAACAAGATAATCTTCATGATTTTTGCCTCCTTTAAAGATTTTAGTCAATTTTTCAAGTGTTCCAGGCTTCTTTTCTTCTTTCAGAGTTATTGAAGGTAGATGGTCATAGAACCCAATATAGTTGTTCTCTACTTCCAATGGCATAACTTCCACCTCATTCCGTTGTAAAGAATGAATATGGCCAATAAATGGTTGTTCAGGTTCTGGATATTCTGAGGTTTTTGTTGATGTTGAGGGTAGTTGTTCATAATACCCTATATACTTCTGTTCCAAATCCAAAGGTATATGTTCCATTCCAGAATGAAGTTTTGACTCTGGGACATAATCAACAAATGGAGCTTCATTAATTGGAAATTCTGACATCTTATTTGTTGGAACCTCATCAGATCGTCCTGAAGAGTAGACACTAACCATTGAATGGATTGGCTCAGTTTTCAGATCAGTATCGGTGTTACTCAATGTGATAGGGCCAGAATAAGGCTCTGAATCAACTAGGAAGTCTCCTTCCGTTTTACTTCCTTTGAAGAGACTAGTTAATTTTTCCAAAGTTCCCGGTTTTTTTTCTTCTTTGCTAGTTATTGAAGATGGAAGATGTTCATAATATCCAACGTGCTTATTTTCAACCTCGATTGGCACACTTTCAATTTCATTTTGTTGTAAATCATGAATGTGGCCAGTAAATGGTTGTTCAAGTATGGGATATTCTGATGTTTTTGTTGATGTTGAGGGCAGCTGTTCATAATAACCTATGTGCTTCTTTTCGAATCCAATAGGCATATGTTCCATTTCAGAATGAATTGTAGGCAGATTTTGATCAAAGCCAGTATGTAACCTCTCGAGCTCCAAGGGTTGTACACCTAATTCAGCCTCTTTTATTGACTCTGTGATATGTCCAGTAAATGGCTCTTCAATTTGTGGATATTCTGTTGGTTTTGTTAATGGTTGTTCATCAGAATGACCAGAAGAGTAGACATTGACTAATGAATGAATCGGTTCTGGTTGAGCTTCAGGAATGGCACTAGTAGTGGCAATTATGCCTGCAAATGGCTCAGAATCGACAGGAAATTCTTCGCTCTTCTTGCTTCCTTTAAAAATTCTTGTTAGTTTTTCAAGCGTTCCATGCTTTTTCTCTTCGCTTGATGTTGAAGGGGTCCCTTCATAAAATCCAGTATACTTTTTCTCAACTTCCAATGGCACATTTTCTACTTCATTTCTTTGTAACTCATGAATATGTCCAATAAATATTTCTTCAAAGTTTGGATATTCTGTTAATTTTGTTGAAATTTCCCCAGGCAAGTCAACAAGTTTATCTTCAATTTCTAATGGTATTCCTTCCAATTCCGGTACTATCCTTGACTCCGGAACATAACCAACAAATGGAGTTTCATTAATAGGGAATTCTGAATGCTTTTTTGTTTGTTCCTCATCAGAACGCCCAGAGGAGTAGATACTAACCATAGAATGGATTGGTTCTTCTCTTGTCTCAGAAATTTTATTTAATGACGATAAATGTCCTGTATAGGGTTCAGAATCAACTGGATAATCTCCATCTGTTTTGGATCTCTTGAAGAGATGTGTTAATTTTTCTAGCGCCCCAGTCTTCTTCACTTCTTCATTACTCGTTGAAGGTAAATGATCGTAATAACCAGCATGCTGTTGTTCAACCTCTAAAGGTATTGGAGTAAGTTCCAAGCGTCGATTTGATTCAGAAACATTGCCAGTAAATGGAGATTCAAGTGAAAGAAATTCTGTAGTTTTTGTTGTTGGAGCCTCATCAGAACGTCCAGAGGAATAAATGTTGACAAAAGATTGGATTGGCTCATTTTTAGCTTCAATCATGGCACTAGTACTAGCAATTTGGCCAGTAAATGGATCAGATTTGACAGGATATTCTTCGGATTTCTTGCTCTCTTTGAATATCTGAGTTAGTTTTTCTATTGCTCCAGGCTTCTTTTCTTCTTCTGCCAAATTTTTGTAATAGCCAATATGCCTCCTTTCTACTTCCAATGGAACTGTTTCCAATTCAGATTTATTTGTTTCAGAAAAATCTCTTTTAGTCCCATTTAATATTCCCTCATCTTCTTCTACTAATTTTGAATAATATCCATTAGAATAAACATTAACATAATTATCAATTTCAGCACTTTTAGCTTCATTCCAACAACTAGTTGAAGGATGATTCTCTTCAATTTCTTCTGTTGTTTGTGTACTACATTCTTTTAATTGTTGCCGACTGTCCGGCAACATAACCCAATGTTCTAAAGGTTCTTCACTAATTTCCCTAACGGGCTTTGTTGTTGTTGTCTTAAAAGAGGGTGATATAGAAGCTTCAGCCGCTTTTGCCAATTGAGCACAAAATTCTTCATCATCAAATGTATGCATAATACCTTCACTATTTGGAGAGGAAAATGTAGATGTATTTGCAAAAGAATGTGGAGAATAGGGCGGTGAGCGGATTTCAGAAGGGATTACCTTTAAAAAGTAGGAATGAAAAAAAAAGATTATTTCTGTGCAAAATAATTTTTATTTTTTATTGCACTTGCAATTTTTTAGTACAAAAAAAGTAAACTTACAACAATATTAGACGAAGTAACAATAATTTCTTCGTCTTCCTTCTCTTTATTTTCATTTAATTTATCAATTGTTGTATTAGTTGTAGTTATTACAGTTTCTTCATCATCCTCTTCCTTTTTGGTTTTTAAAGGGATTTGTTTTAATAAAAGTGAAGATGTTGAAGATTTTAAATCGTAATTATCATCGTCTTCACTTGTTGAAGTTATTGAACTATCTGTTTTATTAATTATTAGAAAGTCGTCCTTTTCTTTTATTGTAGTAGCTGTGGATGTTGATATTGTAGATTCTGGCATTTGTACAAACTCCAAATCATCATCGCTTGTATCTTCCAATATTTTATATGTTGTTTTGGTTGTTGTGATTATTGTTGTTGTTCGGCGAGATTCTCTATTTAAGAAAATGCCGCTGACTATGGGGACCTGAGAAAAAATAATTATAAATCCTTGAATAACTTCCTTTTCCGGATCTTAATAAAATACTTTACAAATTGTAAAAACTTTTACGGAATTTAATAATATATTTTACAAATTGTAAAAACTTTTCCGGAATTTAATAATATATTTTACAAATTGTAAAAACTTTTCCGGAATATAATAAAATATTTTACAAATTGTAAAACTTTTCCGGAATATAATAAAATATTATATTTTACAAATTGTAAAAACTTTTCCGTAATTTAATAATATATTTTACAAATTGTAAAAACTTTCCGGAATATAATAAAATATTTTACAAATTGTAAAACTTTTCCGGAATATAATAAAATATTATATTTTACAAATTGTAAAAACTTTTCCGGAATATAATAAAATATTTTACAAATTGTAAAAACTTTCCGGAATATAATAAAATATTTTACAAATTGTAAAACTTTTCCGGAATATAATAAAATATTATATTTTACAAATTGTAAAAACTTTTCCGGAATATAATAAAATATTTTACAAATTGTAAAAACTTTTCCGGAATGTGAAAAAAACATAAATGTGAAAAATTCACCCCAGAACTAGTTAAACCTCCAACAATAGGTACAGCTCCAGCTTCAATAGTTGTTGTAGTTGTACAAACCTTATAAAAATTAATTTAAAAAAATTTATTTATCTACTTCTCTGCTCGCTTCAGTTTCTGGCGATAATGAAATCATTTCCAATTGTTCTGAGCTAACTTGGCTCAATTCCATAGGCATCTGAACTATTTGAACTCTTTCTGTACTCGTAACAGTTCTAGCTCTATAAATCCCTCCTCCACTGTCAGAGTCGGAATCTCCTCCTTCTGTTCCACTCCGACTACTACTACGACCTATTAAAGGGAGAAACAAGAAGAGAAATATTTTTTGAGGGGCAAGTTACCTGGAGGAGTCATTTCTGTTCGTTCTCTCCGTGTAATCGACCATTGTGGAACACCTTTATGGACCTTATATTTAAATTAATTAAATCTCAAACCTGTTCTAGGTGTAGTACTTTGGGGTGGCCTAGGCGGTAAATTATTTGGATCCGCCATTTAAAGTTCTAAAATAATTTTTAAAAAATTATTAAACTAAATAAATATAAGTATTTTAGAACGGCATTCTAGCTAAAATAAATAATTTTTTAGCTTCCAAAAAGGAAATGAATATGTAGAAATTGAGAGCATAAATTTATATTTATTTATTTTAGTTAAGCGCGGATTGATTTTATTTTCAGTGAGGAAATAAAAATAGAAAAATAGAGAATTAAAAAATTGTAAAAAGGGGATTAAAAAGGTAAATGTAGGGCATCTTTTATGCAGTTTAACTCATTAGAAGGTGAACACATTTAATTACATACGTTCTTTATTTTTTATTTAATAATTAAAAACTCAAAACTTATCTCAAATAAACTAAAGAAAAAACTCATGAAAAGTTTATAAAAATAAATTTAGTTATTTTTAATCTCAGAGTTCAGGAAAACATATGTTTTTCAGCTTTTTTCCTCCCTCCCAGATTTTTCCGTGAACAAAATAGTGTAAGGGAGAACCCAGCATGTTGGGAGTTTGCTCAAAACTTATTTAATGCTTGGAAAATTTTTTTAAGTTTGTAAAACCAGATGTTGTAAACTTAAGTTTGTAGGCCGTACAAAATAAACAATTAAAACAATTTATGTTAATTGTGGTTTAGTGGTATAACGTGCTAAAACATATGACAATCAATCACAAGGTTCGATTCCATTTGTCTCCCAGTACATTTTTTGTTTTAATTTTAACAATAAAAAAAATTAACTATGACTCAAGTTTGGTATATTTTTTATTATCAATTTAAATTTAAAAATTTTATCAGCCATTTTCAAAACAAAATACCAATTTCCGCCCTAAATTGATCACGTAATTTTAAACGATTTTGAAATCTTAATGCGCACACACAATTGTTGTCGGGGTGTTATTTTCTTTCTTTTTTTACTACTTTCTTTGGCAAATTATAAAAAAAGAGAGGAGATTGAAAATAATTTAAAAAATAAAAGAGAAAACGGAAGGTTGAAAATAATCGAAAACTTGCATTGAAAAAAACGTACAAAAACAAAGCGACAAATCAGTTACACATTTTTTATTTTTTTACTTGCGGTAAGACAAAAAGAAGAAAAATATTTTAGACGGGAATTGTTGGGGGTGGGTTATATGCACTATAATTAAAAAATGAAATTTGGGACATAAAATTGAGAGTAAAAATATTAGGAGGAGATGGAAACGATTTAAAAGACCGATATGAGTCATTCGAGATTCTAAGACTTATTAAAAATAATTTACAAAATAACTAAAAAAACCCTGAAAATAAAGGACATTGTATTGTTGCAAACTTTCATGTAATAGTTTCATGCAAAAATTCTTTTCTCTTTTTGCTTTAATTCTTCTCTCGCGCACTTTACTATTATAAACGGCCTTTAATAATATTTAGTAAAATACTCCCTTTTTCTTGTTTTGACGAAAAAACAAGAATAGAAAATATTATAATTAGATTAGGCATACTTATCAAAAACATTTCAGGTTTATTCAAAACAAACAAATTTTTTAAACTTAACCTTAGTCTTAAAAACAAACATTTTTAAATTAATTTGTTATGTTTGTTTTGTTTTACAAAAGTATTTCAATAAAGACACAGGAGGAAATTCAATCGGGAAAAGGGGAACTTGAAAAAAAAGTGTAAAAAAGAAGGAAAAACGTGTTCGAGCATTTAAAGTGTTAACCACACACACAGTGATTTTTACATCAAAACAACTAGTAGAAACAAGAGGAAAAAGGGAGAAGCTATAAACACGTATTTATTAAATCATTCAGAGATTTTCTCGGCTAAAAATATAGCTTTATCCCTTTTTTCTTTAGCCGTTCGATCAACGTAAAATAATCGATTATTCACGCGAGATTTTTTGACTTTAAGGGCGTCCATGAAATGAGGAAATGTGAGGGAAATGAGAGAATTTATAAGAGGAAAGGAGACCTCTTCACTTCTCTCCCAACAAAAAACATTTTTTAATTTTCCCCTAATTTGTATGAACAGATGTCTAAAATTATATATTTTTATTTAGTAATAATATAAATAAATACATTTATAATAAGTATTTATTATTATTTTTACAAAATTACAATATTAAAACTTAAAAATAAAAAATACGTAAATGTTCCTTTAGCAACGACTTGCCGCAGTTGACCATTCATTTTCTTCTTCCTCCTCTTCATTACTAGTAGACCAATTGTCGTTATTGTCAGCTAGCCTCAGTGCCTATAAAAATTTTTTTGAAAATTTTAATTCCTTTGAAAACATACTTGGAATTTTTTACGCTGCCCAATTAATAATTTTTCTTCTTCCTCTTTTAATTTTGAATCTTCTTTTCTTGGAAATTCTGAAATATAAATCAAAAATTTTTAAAAATATTGCTCATTGTCAGACCTCCAATTTGCAAAATTGTTGTTTGATTATTTGAAGATGAGGGTGATGACAAAATAGGAATTGTAGGTGATTGTACCATTTTGTTCTTTGAATTGGTAGTTTTGGTTTCGTTAGCCTTTTTCATGGCAGCAGCTTGTCTTTCAGCAGATTCCATTAAAGGGGCTAAACTTGGTCGTAATGGACCATGGTGACCACCTGGCCGAATTGCTGAGTGGGGAATGCCTTAAAATTTAAAATTTTTGTAGGTTCTCTCTCTAAATACCAGGCCTATTGTTATAAACAGAAATAAAATTTACCACTAGTGCTCCCACCAATTCCGTCAGAAAAAAAGTGTCGAAAAGTAAAATCTATAAAATTTGGAGGAAGTTGTTGTTGAATATTTGAAGGGTTCTTCTTTCCATTTTCTTTATTTTCACGCAAAACATTCGAAGGAGTTATTGCTGCCATTTGTTTAATATTTTTATCTTCATTTATTCTATTTATTTCATTATCTTCATCATCCTCTTCCTCATCAGTACGGCAAACTTCAAATGTATCAAAATTGGAGGTATCTTCAGGATGGCGTACACGAGGAACATGTTCAGGCGTAATGTTTCGTAAATTTAAAAAGTCTATACCCTTAACAATTAAAAAAATAATTTTTAAAATTAAAAAAAATTTACTTTAAACCAGACATGTTCTTTAATATCCTTAGCTCCTTGTCTATGGCCTAAACGAATGCCTTGATCACAACATAAACGAGCAATACATTCTATGCATTGACGTGAAAGGCGTGCACCCATTGGGTTCTTTAAGTCAAGAAAACGATACCAATGTACAATCATGTATTGAGTTTCAGCGGGGTCATCAACACGACTCATGAATGGAGGACCTTAAAAAATATTTTTTGTTCAAAATTTGAAAAATAAAAAAAATTACGTCCAAAAACCATTTCATAAAGAATTACTCCAACACTCCACCAATCACAAAGTTGAGTATGTCCTACAAAATATAATTACACTTTTAAAGTTTTAAAAAATATTACCAGTCCGCTGAATTACTTCCGGAGCCATATAGTTTCCTGTTCCAACAACAGAATGAGCACGATTCCTATTTTTTTTTATTTTTTTCAAAACAATATAATAAAAAAAACCTTTTATGATGATGCCTCATCTCCAAAACTTTCCAACGTTGATCAAATCCAGGAGGCAAGGAAAACGAATCCTCACGTAAATGTGTAGCTCCATCTTCATGATTATCATAAACAACATAATGTCGTTTATCGTGTGTCCACCGAAGTCCAGTACAAAGACCAAAATCAGTAAGTTTGATATGTCCTCCTTTGTCGATCAATATGTTGTCGGGTTTTATATCTCTAAAAATGATCAAATTTAAAAAATCTTTCATAAAATAAACCTGTGAATAAATCCTAAAGAATGTACATACTCCAAAGCCAATGTTAGTTCAGCAATGTAAAATCTAAAATAAAAAATTTACTAAAAAATAAATTTTTAATTAATGACCTTGCCAAACTCTCTGGAAAAATACCCATATTTATAAGTAATTGCATCTAAAATTTTTAGGAAGTATTTAAAATTTCTAAAAATATTTAGACTACCATATCTCCACCCGGTACATATTCCATAATAAAATAAAGATTCTGTGCATCCTGGAACGAAAAGAACAACTTTACAATCCACGGACTGTTGGCTTCAGCAAGTATGTCCCTTTCTGCTTTGACATGGGCTGCTTGTTGTTTCTAGGAATAAAATTTAAAAAATTTTTCATTTAAAATGTAAACCTGAATAACATCAGCCTTAATCAATGTTTTCATTGCATAAACTTGGTCAGTATCCTTTTTTCTTACCAGAGTGACTTTACCAAAAGCACCAATTCCAATATGGCGTATGAGCTTAAAGAAGGTTAAATTAATTTTTAAAAGCAATTTTTTAAAATTTACTCTAAACATTCTTCTATTCATCTTCTGTCGTTGTAAACGTAAATATTTTGATTCTTTATTTCTAAAATTTTTAAAATTTAAAATTAATTTGAAAATTTATTAAACAACAAACTTTAAAAGCCTCAGCATATTATCTTTAACATTATCAGCTAACCCAGCAGCTTCCATTTCATGGCTTAATTGCCGAGCACGCTTTCTTCTTTCATGAAATTGTTGAGTTAATTTTTCAATATGTTGTTCCATAAAAAATCTAAAAATAAAGAAAAATATTTTTGTTTCCTATTAATTATTTGGAAAAACAAACCGAAACATGGAAGGCCGACAACTTAAAAAAACAAATTTTTGTTAAAAAATTTGTTTTAAAAAACATACGGTTTACATCCTCTTTCATAAGTTCCCGACTTTAAGCGTTTAGCTACAGATTCAGGCAATGGAGACGTAGAACGCTTAATTTGTTGTTGTTGAGTTGGAAAAGATTGAAATTGGGTGGAAGAGGAAGAAGATGAATTATTAGTTGTAGTAGCAGCAGAAGAGGAAGAAACAACAACAAATTTACGGTTTAACTGCAAAAAATAAAATCAGAAAAAAAATAATAAATTTTTTAAACCTCCTCTGTATGTCTTCTTCTGTTTTCTTGTGTTTGTATGGCATTATTTGAAATGTTGTTGTTGGCAACTTTCGGGTCAATAAAAATTCTTTGAACACATTGTGGCGGTTGTTGTGGCAAAATTGAATGTTTTTGAGATGATAATAAAGAGGTAGAAGGTTTTGTTGATTCATCAATATTTTTAGAAGGAAAATTTGGAGGAAAATTTGTAGTTGTTTTATCATTTTTTATTAATAATGGTTGTTGTGTTTGGTTTCTTTCTATTCGAATAACTGTACCACCCCCTCCAGAAGCACTCAAAGGAGGATGATGGGCATTAAAAGGAGGGGGAGGATTTAGTTTTGTAGCAGCCACGGAAGCAGCTGTGGCAATATGAGCATCAGAAGGCCCAAAAGATTGACTTTGACGACTAAAAAAGAACATTGTTAGAATTGGAAAAATAAATAAAAAATTACAGTGTTTGTGTTATTGGAGTAGGTCTATGTGCAAGTGTTGGTGTTCTGTGAATTGGTCGATTTGTAAACGGCAAAGCATTGCTTTGGGGTTTCCTTGAAGACGAGGGGGAAGTTGTTGGAACAAAACTACAAGTTGGTGTTGTAGTAACTGTGACAATTGGCAAATGAGAAGAATTGTTAATGTTGTTAGAATGTTGTTGAATTATATCCTAAAAATAAAATAGGGTATTTAAAAAACATTTTTTACCTTACAGTTTTAATTGTATGCAATACACGCAAAGCATCCGCAGCCGATCTAAAATTGACCAACTTTAGTGCATAGAAAGCACTTTCCTATAATTAATTTAAATTTTAAAATTTAAACAAATTTTCTTACCTGATCATATCCAGCATCCACAATAGACCTAACCATTTCCAATTTTTTAACATCCAATAACCTATCATCTTCGTCTTTATTTTCAAACTTTTCTTCATTTAAACCATTCTCCAATTTTTGTGGCAATTTTTGTTGTTGCTGTTGAAATGGCAAAAGTGAAGAACGAATTGCATTTAATTGTTGCTGCCTATTATTAATATTATTATTTTGTTGTGGTTGAGGCATTTCTAGACAGGAAAACTAAAAAAATAAAATTTTAAAATAAAATTTAGAAATTGATTAGTTTAAATTTAAATTCTTTTTTAGTTTGCGGAATCAAACGGAAATTGTTTTTGGTTTTGTAAAAGCAAAAGAGAAAGACAAATAAGGGAGTGGGTGTGAGAGAACGCCGCTAACCATCGGCAACACACTTTATGGTGAATCACTTTTAAGGCATCAAAATTTGAAGGGGGAAAGACTCTTTCTCCCCTTAGTGTAAAGAAAAAGAAAAAATATTTTTATTGTACAACTACTTCACCCCCACAACCACCAAAACCCCAAAACGCGTTGCCCCCTTTCTACAATGCATTCCATTCTTTCCTCTCTCAAAAACTCTTTTAATGATAAAAATGGGGGGAAAGAGGAATTTTTAGTCGTTTCTTTCCTCGAGACAAAGAATAAAAAACAGGGGAAGGGGAAGAGACACTCCTCAAAAAGCCCATCGATGTCAATCGCCAGTCTTCCGCCACAAATTCTTTTAAAATTTCTAAAAGATCAAATCACTTGAGATCAACACTTTGACTAAAAATTCTCTAATCGTTTCCCCAAAAATTTTAATTGAGTCTTAAAAATATTAGGAGGATATACACAGATCTTGTAAAATAAATTCTACTTAATAAATAAATTCTCAAGCTCTATCTATTATAATAAACATTAAAAATGTACTACTAAAAAATGTGAAAGGGAAAAAAGTCGTTACCGATTGGAGCGAACAAATCGATTTTTTACTTGATAGAGTTGACGGTTATTTGGGGGAAAATAAATAAAATAGTTGGGGATTGTTAAAAATAAAGGAGGAAGCAATGGAATTTGCTAAAAAAAAGTAGCAAATTGTATCAATAAAAATGTGTGCTGATATTTGGATGAAATTGATAAAAGATTATTGGTAGTATTGAAGTTTATAGACCCCTTTTTCCTCCCGAGATTTTTCCCTTAAATGTATGTACATAATGGGCAGACTTCACTATTTAGTAATCTTTAATAATGTCTCAACATGTCTCCTAGATAAAAAAATCTAGGGAGGAAGGGGATCTTTAATCTTCAATATTACATGATTATTTGTTAATAAATTGATTAAAAAAATTTGTTAATTTTTAAAAATAGTGAAAAAAAGAAAAATAGGTTAAGTGAAAAAATTGGTTGATTTTTACTTATATTTATGTAAATTCCTCTCTCTCAAAAAAAAGAAAGAGGGCAAGGCTAAAACCTTGTGGAAAGGAATTTTAAGAGGGAATAAATATATATTTTTGAGAGATACTTTTGTGGATCAAATGGCGGAAAACAATTTTTCTGTCAATTAAATGAATGGAATTTGTCTTGTTTTAATGTGCAAAAAAGCGTGGGAATTTGGGAGAGAGAATGAGTCTTAAAAGTGGAATATTTGACAAATTTAAATGTTGGTATAGTTTCATTGCGTGTTTTATATATTGAGGTTTTTTGAATTTTTTTCTTTAATTTAATTTTACAGAAAATTTAACTAGCTATCAAAAAACTTTTCGAAAAGATTTTTATTTAAACAAGCAGTAAAACTAACCTTAAGAAAATTTTCTTTTAAAGGTTACCGGAAAGAGAAACGGAGAGGAATGTTACTTAATTGGTTTTGTTTGATCTAAGAGCGCATTTAAGAAAAAGAGATTTTAAATAGAACTGACAATATAGAACTTAAGTTTTAAATGAAAGAAATTTTTTAAAAACTTTGGAATTTATGGAATGTTAAAGTGATACAAACAAATTTAAAGAAAAAAATACAAATAACTTTTTATTTTGAAGTTATCTTTATTTTTAAATTAAACAACAGAAACGTATGAGATTGATGACAAAATTTAAAGAAAGAATTGAAGTTAAAAATCGGAAAGACAAAAAAAGTATGAACAGTAGGATGGTTAGCTTTTTTAAGAAGGACGGGGAGTGGGGCAACGCTCTCAACCTTGAAGAAAAATGAAGGAAAAAATCCGGAAAGAGTAAAAAAATTATATACTATAAGATGGACAATCAGATTTTTCTGATTATTTCTTTAAAAAGGGGAAAGAAGGGGCAACACGTTTTTAACTTGCAGAAACATTTAAGGAAGGCCTATTAAACTTAAGCCTAATTTTAAATTAAAAAAGCAAAAACCTTGTTGAAAACCTTCATTTAAAGGTACACATAAAAGTAGAAGTTGGAGTTTAAGCAATTAATTCCTGGTCATAAATTCTTGAAGCAATAGTTGTTTGGAAGTGATGAAATTCTAGTTTATTTTCCATATTTGTAGCAGCTCCATTTTTTGATATTAACGAGGAATGTGAAGTCTAAAAAATAAATTTAATAAAAATAAATAAACAAAAAACCGTAAAGCATTTTCCGGCACCCTTTATCTAGAAAATTTTCTAAAATTTTGGAAAAATCCACGCCACATTTTAAACAAAAACACAAGCCGCGCGAAGTTTAAAAATGTAAATTTCAAAGTGTAAACTAAAAATTTCAATATGTAAAAATCAAACAATTTTTCGTTTCGGTAAATTGCGTTAAATATGCCATTAGGCCGCACAAAAAGTTTTAAATTTTTTAAAAAAATTTTCATTTTCAAATTTTGATTTTTTTTAAATATTGATTTGATTTTTCAGGAATGTTTTTGTCAATTGTGAATAAAAAATTGGCTTATTCCATCATTTTGAATAATCAGACATTAAAATATGCGAATATATTGCTTTTAAAACGACAGGCATCTTCTTCAAGCAATTTAAATTCATCTCTATTTAATAAAATTGAGCAGCATTTTGCTACTAAACATCCAAAAGTTTATTCTTATTATGTTATGTCTGTATCAGGTTTCTTAAACAATTATTTTATTAAATTTAAATGAGTACTTATGTAGTTTCCCTCCCCTAGCTAACTTTTTTTAATGTACATAATGGTCAGACAATTTTATGTATTCCTTTTATGTTTGCCTGTAGCATTATTTATTCAGTCTTCCTATTTATAACTATACATGAGAAAAGTTTTCAATGGAAGGACAAATGTCTGACCATTATGTACTTTCTACGAAAATTGAGTGGGGGATAAAATGATTTAATCACTAAATTTTATCAATTTCAGGAAGTAAATCGTGCCTTTCCGATACAAAAATTTATTTTAAACTTCGCAAGCAGATTCTTTCGAAGGAACGCACATTTTCCGATTTCTCAATCCCAGAGCTTTTAATTTATTTACAGGTTATTTTTTTAATTTAAAAGTTTAAAAAATTGTTTAAAAGTTCCCTGCTGAATTGGTCCATATTTGTCTTCTTGTGTTTTTACTTCAAATCCCAATTATTGGAGAAATAATTATTGCATTAGGGTAAGAGGAATTTAATGTTTTATTTTTTGTAATACTTTGGGTTATTTGGAAAAAAATTTTTAAGTTTCAGTCCTTCCAAGGAAGCCCTCCAATTCTCAAGGAATTTTTTAAATAATTAAAAAAAAATTTTTTTAAATGTTTTCCTAAAATATTTTTTAGACAAACGAGAATATAGCAAAGATGGTCTCCTTATTGTTTGTCAGTTTTGTAGTCCCTCTTGGTCTTCCCCTGGTTATTTTAACAATGTGTGATTTTATTATTATATTATGACGGGCAAAAATTTTTGGGTTTTGACTTTATTTGGGGTTTTGACATTTTTAAAATTTTTGTTTTTGTTAATTTTAAAATACACTCACATCAGAGAACTCTTTAAAATTATTTTTAAGTTTTTTACTTAAGGATCTTTCGCCCTCAACTTGTTTTAACAAGACATTTTTGGACACCTCAACAAACTGCTTCTGTTCAATTAAATGAATTGAAGAAAATTCAAGATGTTAATTTTCCATGTATTTTGCAACAGTTATCTGAGAAAAATAAAAATGTAAGATAATTAAATATTTATTTTTAGTTTAAATAGTGGGCCCGCCCTATTTAAAAATGTGGTAATGGATGGGGGTGTCGTTTTTTCTCACCCAGTTCCGTTAATTTCACTTAAGAGTTTAACATTATTTATTTTTAGTTATCAACTCAATTACCTTTGAAGTTTTATCAATTGCCGTCAACAACTGTTAATCTTTCAAAATTAGAAGAATTGTCTTCTTCACAATTAGTATGTTTTTTGAATAATTTTTAATTTTAAAATAAAAATTTTTAAAGTATCATCTAAAACGTCTTCACAAAGTTTCTCCATTCTCTCTTGGCACTAAATCATTAAAGGAGCGTGTTTTAATTTTACAATTATTGGACAGAAAAATGGCTGAAGATATGGAGAAAGAGCTCAAAGGATTAGATGTTAATCAATTGAAATTGGTAATTCGTTTTGATTAAATCCCGGACCGAGACGAGATCTCACATCAGTCAAAAATTTGGGTTATTGACCTTGAACAAAATTTTTTTGAGATTTTTTTCGAAGTCTCGTTTCTCATGTAGGACCCTTCAAGTTAGAGCTCTAGTTCTGATTTTTTCATTTAAAAATAATTTTTTGACAATTAATATTGTTTAAAATTTTTTTTCAACTACAAATTTAATTTTTATTTTTTTCTAGCACCTTTACATTCGAAAACTTAATTATGCTAAAATGGACGCTGAAAGGTTTTTTTAATTATTTTATTTTTAAACAAATTTTTTTCAGTATGCAATCCTTGTTAAATAAATGGCTTCAGCATTGTTCAAGTGATTAAAATATAAAAGTATATTTTTAAATTAATTATTTATTTTAAGCACTTCCACCTTCCACTTACGTTTATGCTCCGTTTTTGATTCAGGCAAAATTCTAGAATTTTTTTTTGAAATTTTTTTGAGATTAGTTGTTGAATTTTTGTGTTATTTTTTGAATTTTGTAAGTTAAAAAAATTTTTTTATAAAAATATAAATTTAAAGAATTTTTGCTTTTTTCGATTTTTTAAGGATTTCAGACTATTAAACTAGGAGATATATAAATTCTTCCCCCTTTTTTTGCCGCAAAAGGAAGTGTATTAAGATTTTTTGGGGGGTGGTGAGTACTTTTAGTTAGTTACTACACACTGCTGGACAGAGCTAACAAAAACACACATTTCCTTTCTTTTTTGAAAAAATTTTATGTTTTGTCCATTTTTTAGTTTAGCCATTAGCTCTACAACTAAATTATAGTATTGTCCACTTTTTTCTCCTTTCCCTTTTTTTCCTTAAAAAAATTTTTTAAGGAAAAAGAAAATATATTATATCTTTATAGAACGTTAACTGCTACTTGGCAGAAAAATATGTTGGCCTTTATCATTAAAAAAGGAGAAAATTTTTTTTTGAAAAATATAAAAACTCTTAAAATAAAATATTGCCTTAAAATTAATTTTTATTATTTATTATTGGTTATATCGACAGTTTTTCCTCGTTTTGTGGTGTCAGGTTATTGGGGATCACTTCCAGGCAAATTTTAATTTTTTAAAGTTTTAATCAAAAATCTAATTTAAGCTGCTGAACAACGCTTTTCTGGCTGTTGTTTAAAATCCGAGTTTGACTGTGGTGATGGAAAATGTGTCCCTGTTGGACGCTTTCATGATGGTCGGTATAAATAAAAATTTGAAAACAAACAATTTTAATTAAGGTCAGAAGGATTGTATGGATGGAAGCGATGAATGTAAGGAAAATTTTTTAAATTGAAATTTTCAAAAAATAAATTTAAGTTTGTCTTCCTGGTCAAATTGAATGTGGCGGGCAATTTTGTGCAGAACCAATACATTTAGGAGATTGCCTTCTTTTGGGTTCAAATTCAAACTGTACTGGAAAAAGTAGATTGGAAGGTGTTGGATCTGTTCCTTCATTTTGTGAATTTTTAAATGGTAAAAAATAAAATTTTTTCAATAAAAAAAATTTTTTAAAGCATCAACACGTCGCCGTCTCTGCCATTTACATAACTCAATTGCTTGCCGAGGGTATGGTCAATGTATATTAACCAGATGGCTTATGGATGGGAAAAAGGATTGTTTGGATGGTTCTGATGAGGATCCGGGTTATGTGGTATTTTTTAAGTTTATTTAAGAAAAAAATTATTTTTAAGGGTTTGTTCAATACAAGCTTTGACCGTCCATTTTTGTCATTGCCATCTACATCTAATAATCCTGAAAGACTAACAACTCAATCAACCAGTACAAAAACAATTGTTGATTATACAAGCAATAGTTTCACCAATATTCATCAACTTGTGTGGCCTCAACGTGGAAAGATTTTAAAGCCAATAAAAAACACCAATAATAATATTGAACCATTACAACAGCAAAAACTTAGAGAAAATAATATTCTTGTGACAACTCCAACCTATCCATTTGAAAAAATATTTACTTCCTCCTCAAAATCAACACAATTGAATGTTGAGGATAATAGAAAATTTGGTGAGACAAATGAAGAGGAATCACAATTAGAAGTAGAAAAGTCAAAAAATATTGAAATTTGGGAGCCTAAAATAACGGAAAAACAAACAGCATTAATAGAGACTTCTACGGCAATAATAACAAAAGGTTTTGAAGGAGAAACTACAACAACAGTTCCTGCAATAAATAATGTAAATAAATATTTTTTCTAAAAATTCTTTAGAATTTTTAATATGTAAATTTTCAGTTTATTAGTATAACAACAACATTAGCAACTGAATCTGCTACACAAGAAATTGAAAATGTGAAGCTTTTTATTGATGTTGATACTGTTATTGATGTTGATACTACTTTAAAATCAGAAGAATTATTAACAACTAGCAAGTCCGACGAAGAAAATGAAAAAGAGAAAAGGTTGATTTTTTTCAAATTTTATGAATTTCGGGTTTTATGAATTTATGAATGCGTTTTTCCGCTAGGCAGAAAACGCTATTTTTATGTAGACACTTTTTAGCGTTTTCCGCCAGCGTTTTTTCCGCCAGCGTTTTCCGCAAAACGCTAGCGTTTTTTATGTAGACGTAGCATTAGGGAGGTATGTATTAATAAGAATTTTTTTTTAAACAGTTCGTTATGGTTATTCCTACTTTTACTATTTTTATTTTGCCTTTGTTGTTTAATACTTCCACTTTTTTGGTGGTGTTGTTCTTCAAAGCAAAGACGTTCAAATTTTTTTACAATATTTAGACGAAGATGGCGAAATATAAAACTTAAAATGGTTAAATTTTGTAAAAAATAACTTTAAAAAATTTTTTTGAAAGGGAGGAAAGCAGACTCAATCAGCTTTATTACCTACAATTGCAGCAACAACAGCATTAACAACTTCTACTATTCCAACAAAAGTGGTTATTCCACAAGAAAGTGGTATTAGTGTTATATCAGAATCTGTTGAAGAGTCAACAAGAGGTGGTGGTTTTTCTGTAGGAGAGCATGAAAATACTTTAAAGGTTTGGAAAAATTTTTTTTAATTAGAAAATTTTTTTAAAAGATTCCAACAGTTGGTGAAGTTGGCCGAATTGCAAGTTTAGCACAAGCTTGGCAACAACAACATCAAAGACAATCAAAAATTTTTGACGACTCTGAAGATTATTTAATTATGGAAGAATGTGAAGAAGAAGAAATTGTTGGAGGTTTTTATTAAAAATTTTTTATAATATAATAAATTTTGTAGGAACAGATTTAGTAAGAAGACAATCTTCAATTACAACATTTTTGGATAAAGCTAAAACTTTTGAGAAGAAAGATACAACAACAACAAAAACAACAACCACAACGACAACAACAGAAGAGAAGAAAGAGGAAGAAGAAAAACAAAAGGAAGAAGAGGAGAAAAAACCAACAATAGAATTACAAAAATCGAGTACAATTACAGAGGGAACATCAACTATTGTTGAAACAAAAACAGAAGAAGAAAAGGAAGAAAAAGGCATTGAAGTTGTTGATAAATCTCTTCAATTACCGTCATTATTACCTAAAGAAAAAATTGAAGAGGAAGAATTGCCTCGTTCTTCAAGTGCAACTTCTAGACCTGGAACTCCAACAATTTGGGATCAATTTCGAGTTTTGGGTGAACAATATTCGGGAGCTGATGATCAAATTGCTTTGGCTACAGGTTTATTCCTATAAAATTTTTTAAATATTTTTTTTTTAATTTTTAAAGAAAGAAGGGATTCTTTAGATGATATTTTAATTAAAATGGATACAACAGAGAAACAACAAATATTGCCAATAATTGAAAAACATGAAGTTATTATTGAAGAATTGGATAAAGAAAAGGATGAGGAAATGTTTGAAGATGAAGAAGAGAAGAAGGAAGGGGAGGAAGAAGGAAATGTAAAAGATGAGGCAGAAGAGAAGTTGGAGGAGGGTAAGGTTTTGGAAAAGGATACAACAACGCTTGGTGATAAAATTGGATTAACTGATGAAAAAACTGAAGAAGATGTTGAAAAAGAAGAGGAAGGAGAAGAAGAAAAAATAAAATTAGGAAGAGATATTAAAAAAGGTATAGAAATTTTACCAAAAATAGAAAAAAATGGAAAAGGGAAATTGTCTACAAAGAAGGTTGAGGAGTTCAAAAAACAACAACATTTAGAAAAACAACAAAAACTTCCTTCAATTCCGCCTTTAGACATTAGAAAATGCACCAGGCAACATCCTTCATCTTCAACTTTAATTAAAACAAAAAAAGAAGTTCCAAGATTGGATAGAATTGAAAAAACAACAAAAGAAGATAAGTCTAAAAAGGATGAAAAAGAAGATGTTTTTGTTTTAGTTAAAGGGCGTCGAGTTTTTGATGAACATGAAAGGAAAACACCTTTATTTTCTTTAAGAAGAGAAGATAAACAAAAAGAAGAAAGAATATTACCAAAACAAAAACAACAAAATACTGCATTAAATGAGAAGAAAAGAACGGAGTTGAAGAAGGAGGATGCTCAACCTAAAATTAAGTATACATTTTTTTAAAGTAGTGGGGACTTAATGGGAGACACAGGTTCGATGCCTGGCGGCAGTTTGTGGCTGTTTTATGTAGGCCCTGTAACGCAGTGGCATGTGTTGAGCGGGGAGGCAATCGGGTCTAGCTTTGCTTGTAAATGCCGGGACAGCAAGATTCCCCTCCATTCCCTCTCCAATGGAAGGGAGAATTAAATAGCCTTTGTCGTTGATTTAATTAATTTTTGTTAGGCAGCGAAGAGAACGTCTACTCAAATTGAGAGCACAACATCCAATAATTGAATCTTCTTGTGATGAACAATTTGTGGAAGAGCCTATTTTTGATCCTGATTTGCCTTCAACTTCCAATTATCATCAACAACATTATGTACATAAACACTTACATCTTCCACAAATTGAAGAAGATATTGAACAAAGGGTTTATTTTTTAAAAATAATAAAATTTTTAATTAAAAAAATTAAAAGGTTCATTCTGGTTGTATTCTTTCTGGTAGACAACCATGGAATTCTAATCCACGTACCGAAACTTCCAATAAATGGTTGCCTCCTTTAATAACTGAGCCGATTACGAGTGCTGAACGTTCTCCGGAGAGGATTGAGTCTTTAGTTCATTCAGGTTTTAGATTTTGTAGATTTTATTTCACCTAATTTTTAAAGGTTGTATAACCAACAGAGAACCTTGGGATTCACATCTTAAACCTTCCCCTTTATCTCCACCCAATATTAATTCTCCTGTTTCTTCTAAACGTCTCAAAACAACTGAAAATCTTTTAAAAACACAAAAAAGTACAAGAAGACAACCTCGGCCACGTCCCAAAAGTGTTAGAGAATTAACTGATCCGGATTGGGAGAAGGAAGAATTTGAAGAGAAAAACAACAAAAATAATTATTTTAATCAATTTTCATCATCTATGAATTTTAAGAGACCAAAAAAGGCAACTTCATCTCCAGATACAAAAGAAGAAAATGAAGAGGATTTTGAGACAAACGACAATAATTTTTATTCCAAAGATTTTCTGATGAATAAAAGAAGAAGAAACATGTAAAGAAGAGTCAAAAGTTGGCGCGCAAGAGGATATGTGTAGATAGGTTGGTTTTAATATTTTAATTTTATAGCAAAAATTCTAACATTTATTAATGGTACTTTATGGATATCCCCCCTCCCCCTCTAGTTTAGGTCCCAGAGTTATTCTTTCCTTTCCTCTATTATTACTGTTATGTAGATTATTACTAGAATTTTATTTAAGTAAGGATTTCTGTACTTTTACTTTACAATTAGACTAACTTTTATGTTTTTTAGTTACACAATTAGTTGAGAGAATGTATGTAAGTGATAAAGAAATGTGTACTTCTCTCTTTAAAAAATTTCTTCCAGCCGGCAAATAAAAAAAGAAGGGAAAAAATGGTTAGGGCTTTTTCTAATTTGTAAATTGCGAGACTTTAAAAAAGAAAGAAAAAAAGCCATTTTGATTAGTTAAGTTAAAAACAGAAAAATGGGGAATGAATTTTTTGGCACTCTTCCTTTCTCCTCTTCCTGTTTTTTTCTTCTAATTAACAATCTGAGAGAGAATAACAATGTGTGGTGGATAGAAAATAAATAAAAACTTTTTTCCATAACAAAAAAAAATATGTCAACTGCATGTGCGCACAAGTTGGCATATTTTAAATAAAGGAAAATCAGATTAGTATATTACTTATAAATAATTTACACTATTATGTGTATAATTCCAAATAATTTTTCGGCTTGCGGACATATCGGGATATTTCAATATAATATGTTCAGGCTTTCCTTAATTCCAATTGTTACAATCCCACCCAGAATTACCCCCATTTTTCTTATCCTCTTAATCTCTTACAACCATTTTTCTAAGTTTTTTTTCCATCCTAAAAATAAATAATTGACGTAGTGTGCCACACATTAACAAAAAACATTATGTATATACTATAGTTGAGGATGATACTGGTCTGACATGGTTAAAAAAACTGTGGCACTAATGGCGCGCGATGTGTGCTCCTCATTTTCTTTTTGAAGATAAAAAAATTCTATACTTTTTATGTAAAAGCAAAAGGACCATTAAGAGAGCCAAAGCTGACTTTAATACTTTCTCTCATTAAAAAAAATTTTTATGGTGTTATTGACTAATGGGCTTTAAATAAAAAAATATTTTTAGGAAAAAAATTTTTTTCTAATAATTCACTTAAAATAATTAATTTTTTTTAATTTTCAGAAGAAAATTTTTAACAAAACAATGTTTTATGCGTGCCTTTCAATTCTTTTACTATTATTAATTTCATTGGCTTGTGTTTGTTTGTCTATAATTGATCTGGAAACTTATAATTTTGGTCTTTATATTGTTCTACTTTGCATTGTTGGTAGGTAGGAAAAATTAGAATAATTTTGAAAAAAAAGTTTTTGTCAAAAATTATTTTTAAATTGAAAGGTACAATGCTTGCATGTGCTTTATGTGTGGCTAATCCAAATGCATGCCCAAATCCTGGATGGTACTCCAATTTTTGTTTAATGCTTCAAGTTAGGAAATTATTGAATTTAAATTTAATAATTTATTTGAAGGAAATGTATCCAAGTCCAGAAGATTCAGTTAAAGCAGCCATCGCTTCACCCGAAATGAATGGTCTTCGTTCTAGAATGATGGCACATTATGGAGTAAATGTGAATCAAATGGGAGGAGAACAACAGCAACAACCAACCTCAAGTAGTGGTGAAGGGGGAAGATTAACGTTAAGGTATTTTTAGAAAATAAAATAATAATCCTCTTTTTCGAGGAGTAGATAGAGAAATTTATTTTATGAGAAATGAGCAATATTGAATGATTAAATATTAAAATCCCTAAAAATTTCATTTAAGGCAAGAATCAAGAGCAACAGTAGCAATGCTTGCCCCAGCCGTTCATATAATGCATCAAGTATGGAGAGGAATGGCTTGGGTTGCTGAAGGGATGGACGATGAGGAAGATTTAACAAAAAGTTATGACCAGATTGAACAAGTTAATAAATTTTAAAAATTCTTTAAAAAAATTTTCAATTTTAAAGGGAACCTCCCATTCTATAAGTCAAGAATGTACAGATTCTTCTCAAAAAAGGCTTTCAACAATCGCAGAATCGAGCAGTGGGGGTGTAATCGAACAAAATCCAGAAGAAAGTGGGGAATTTGGTTCTGGGAAAGATGTTATTGTTTAAACAAAGATAATTATACACATTATTTATTGTAGAGATCGGCCTGTATTTGGATACAGACCTTGCTTTTTCATAGGTCCCAGAGTCAAGATCAATAATCTAGTCAAGGTCTTCAACCAAAATCAAGGATTTTTTTAAATATCTCTAAATTATTGTTTGCTCAATTAAACTACTTTTTAATTAGTTTTAGAGATATAAATATATTGAAAAATTGTCTTTATTAATATTTAAATTTTAAAAACAATTTTATTTACAATTTGAGATTATTATGGAATTTAAGTTTAAAAATGAATGGAATACGTGGAAAAAGTTATTGTTATTATGAGTGATTAAAAAAAAGTAATTATGTAAGAGAGTAAAAATCAAAGCTGGTTGGTTCTCCAGACGAGGGTTGGCGGCTCCACAAGAGATTATCTGGGAAATCTCCGGATCGTGTGGGTTCCTGAAAAATCGGACCTGGGAACTCCGGATATTTTTTTGTTCAAGATTCCGGAACCGCCAACCCTACTCCAAACATCAATAATTAATCAATGATTTTCTGTTTTTATTAAGTGTAGGTAATTGATCAAATGAATACCCTGGCCGACCACAAAGAGCACAACAAATATATATCAAATGATAAAAGCCTGGAATTGCAAATAATATACCAACAACGAGGAAAATCCAGCCATGAATATCTTTAAATTATTTAAAAGGAAAAAATTTAAAAAAATTTTAAATTACCCATATCGTTAGGTAGAAAAGTTATGCAAAAACTAAATATTATTAGAGCGGTACCAAAAACTGCCAGGGCGAAAGAGCCAAGTAGAAGTTTTAAATTATCCTCGAACATTTGCATGCAACGGCTCCTGAAATTTTTAAAAATTTAAATGGAAAGTTAGGACCAAGTCTGCCCATATGTTCCCGACCCGGAAGGCAATACTCCCAACAGGACCTTTCATAGACCTCGACCTAGGAGAAATACCTCTAACCTGGAGTTGGAATAGCTCCGATACAGAAACCGTTCGGGAGATTCCAAG
The DNA here is from genome assembly GCA_902706615.1 of Meloidogyne luci. NCBI lineage: Eukaryota > Metazoa > Nematoda > Chromadorea > Rhabditida > Meloidogynidae > Meloidogyne > Meloidogyne luci. Next base: position 91,627 of record CACSLI010000196.1, on the reverse strand, counting down.
GAATCAACACTAAAAGATGAAGTCTTTAAGGTATTTCTTCTAAATTTAAGAACTTCTAAAAATTAAAAACCTTATTCCATCCTCTCTTTGATCACTCTCTCCATTATTTTCATGTGGAATTCCAGGTAAACGATAATATGAAGATAATGAACATTCACTTCCCAATATTGAAAGTCTTGTATTTTCCTCCCTTTTATTTAAATTTTGTTGTTTTAATTGAATTGGTGGCCAAGTAGTAGTTGAGGTGTTTGGCTGTTGTTGTGATGTTAGTGGAATTAGCTTAAAAAATTTTTAAATTACCAATATTATTCTATAAAATGGTGGGAGAACATATCGGGAATGTCGTGAGAAAACCCTTTGCGGCCATAGGTCCAAAGATCAGTAGGGTAACTGTTCGTACATTGGAACATCCCGATATGCCCTTTCCTCTCCGTGCCAATAAAATAATATTAGAAACCTGTTGTAACTGCGAATGGCTGCGTTGTCGACGATTTGTTGTAAAATAAGGAATTGTGGCCATTTTTGAATTTTAATATTGTATAAAATAATCACTAAAAAATTAGATAAAAACAATTTTCATCATTTTTGGACTAAAAATAGCCTTAGGAATCTAAAAAAGAAAACAAAAAACAGCCGTGTATAGAAATATAAGTTAGGGAATAAAAGAGTCCCATCGAATAAAAAACTTTAAGAACAAAGGCATATTTTTATTTAAGAAAAATACACTAAAAATAGCAAGAAAGAATGTTAAATATTAGAGCTGTGCGAGACTCTTGGTCTTGGTCTTGGAACCAAGATTTTTCTTGGTTTTTTTTCGGTCTTGGTCTTGGTCTTGGGGTGTTTGTCTTGGTCTTGTCTTGGTTTTATTTTTTGGTCTTGGATTTTTTAGTCTGAAAATTAAAAGAAATCTGGCTTGCCGAGACCCAAAATTTTCAAAAATTTTCGCCTGCGGCGCTGAAAAGGGAAGAAATCTGGCACCTTGGCCATCCAAAATCCTCAAAATTTTCGCCTGCGGCGCTGAAAAGGCCTTTCGCCTGCGGCGCTGAAAAACCCAGGTCCCCCAGCTTCATAATATTCCTTTTGATCCTTCTTAATCCACTTAAATTCCCCTTTAAACCTCAATATCCTCCTTAATCCAAGGGCGTAGCCAGGGGGTCGATTTCGATCACTAATATCCCCTTAATCCACCCTAATCCTCTGAAATATATCTCATTGATTTTCCACCCGGATAAATTCCCTAAAATTCTTTGAATTTCGCATAGATTTTTCGAAATTATAGGTGATTGTGCTGAAGTTGACTGTGATCGTGTCAAAATAACAAAAAATAAACCAAAAATTTGACCTATGGGACCTAAAAATTGTCTCGAGTTTTGTATTATTTTTGGTCTTGAGTCTTGGAGTTTTGGTCTTGGTCTTGAGTCTTGATCTTGGAAAAAATTTTGTCTTGGGTCTTGAGTCTTGGAAAAATTTCGGTCTCGCACAGCTCTATTAAATATTTTTAGATATGCATCGGTTTTTGTGTTAAATATATAAATTAAATAGGCAAGTTTTTATTTAATTTAATAAAAGGATTGAGCCAAATACAAGAAAATATTTTCCCTCATAACTTTTATTTTTTTCGCCCAATCCCTTTTTCCAAAAAATTATTTTTATTTGTAGTAATTTCCTTCTTAATTGTAAGTCTTATTTACTCTTATTGCCTTTTATTTATCTTCTAATTATTTTGTCTACTTCCTTCTCCTGTTTGAATTCCGTTATTGAGCCGGCGTATATCTTGAAGAACATCTAAAAAATAAATATAGCTATATCAACTTTAAATAATCGTTACCTTCTGGAATGGTTAATGTCTTTGTTGGTGCTTCAAGTGTCACTCGCATATCAATTGCCAAGTTTAATTGTTCCTAAAATTTTTGGAAAAATATAAAATATTGTGGACACAAACGAAACAAGGACTTAAAATTTCAAGGTAAAATTAGCGATTACGGCCCCTTTCTTCTCCCCACGTTTTTTTCCTATGAATGTATGTTAACAAGGCTTACTTATTTTTAAAAAGTAAATATACCTTATAATGATGCAAAATATCTTGATCAGCCGGACAAGATTCAATAAAAGCAGCTGTCCGATATGCAGTTAATATATATGCCCATAAATGAGTGAATTGACGTGGAATGTAAAAATTCAAAAGGCGTTCTCCAATGATACGAATATGATGCAAACGTGGCATAATCTCACAGTCATATTCAGTCATTGATTCACTTAGAAGATAACGAGAAGAACGATCAGCCAACAACTAAAAATGATTTTTTAAATAATAAGTGAAAGGAAAACCTGGTCAATATTGGCCAATTGCTCCAATAATTTATTGTGTGAAGATGTCACCTGTGGGGGAAGGCCCTCTTCTATTGCACTAGGATGTCTTTTACCTTTGTCATGATTTGCCTTTGCTTGCAGAAAGATTTTGAAATTCTTTAAAAATTAAATTATTCAATTAATATAGAGTAAGTTAGCATCCCGGCTCTGTGGTATCGAGTGTCGGGGATCGCGTTTTTGCCAAAAAAAATCGTCGGAGCCATGGGACGGGATGCTACCCTAAAAAGCAAGCAAAAACAAACTCGATAAAGATTCTGGATAGTTTTCTCAACTTGTAAATCCTTCTCAAAAAGCGGAACATTAAAACCTTGACAGAGATGGAAGATTCGACGTTCAATTTCACTGTTATCAGCATAAGTTGTCCCTCTAAATATTTTAAATTTAAAAATTTTTTAAATTCCAAACTTTTCTTCTTCCACCATAATAGGAGGTTGAGCTCCAGAAAAGTTGCGTTTAAATCCTTCTGAATTGACATTTACAGTCTTTACCTTTAAATAAATTATTTAAAATAAAATAAATTTAAAGCTTTAAGAAACCTCCACACGAACACATCCAACCTCATAGAGAGCATACAATTCCATCCAAAATTCTTGGCAAAAGAGACACGCGCCAATTCTTCGGCTATCAATACCTGATGCCTAAAAATGCTTATTTTATAAGTACTTTTAAAGTTTACTTGCCTTAACATACAGCTCCAACATAGGTTTTGTACTTGCGCTGTTACTTCCGTCGCTCATTTTTTATACTTGGTAGTAAATTCTTTTAGAAATTTTGATTATAAATCTATAAAATTGTTAAAATCATAAATGGAGGTTTAATAAAAGCAACAAAAAGGAAAGGAAAATGAGCCATAAAGGAAAAAACGTGATACAAAAAGTGAACACATAACAGGTAAAAGCACATAAAAAAGATAAAAATTTGTTTAAAGTATTGGAAAAGATTATGTAAAGATGATTATAAAAAAGATTGGGCCAAACAAACAAAGCTATAAGCAAAAAGTTAACAAGCCTTCTAACAATAAAAACGCGGCCATAAAAAGAGAGAGACAGTACAATAAAAAGTTTTCCTGTACTCTTTTTTTGTATAAATCTTTTCCTTATTTATCTTGCATAGTTTCGCGCGTCTTCTTCTTAGGGCGTTAAAACAGCTTGTTTAATGCTCAGCGTTCAAACGGCTTTTTTACATTTTGAAAAAATCAATAGCGAAATAGTAGAGGAAAAGAAAAAGAGAAAAAGTCAAGGTTTTTCTGGCGGCCATTTTTTCGGTTTAGCTTTGTCCGAGTCCCTCAAAAGATAGTCTGGTTAAAAAGATCGATACGGCCAAAAAGGGGGGATGTTATTTCAGGGGAGGTTATAATGACTTGCAGACAAGACTTGCTTTTTTCAATTTTTGAAAAATGTAGCCAATTTTTTTCAGTCTTCAGCAGCAGCAACAACAACAAAACTTCAGCAGCAGCAACAACAACACAAAAGGGTACCCGCAAAAGCCCCATGTTAGCTTCGGCGAAATATGGGCACAAGTCCCATGTTAGCTTCGGCGAAATATGGGCACAAGCCCCATGTTAGCTTCGGCGAAATATGGGCACAAGTCCCATGTTAGCTTCGGCGAAATATGGGCACAAGTCCCATGTTAGCTTCGGCGAAATATGGGCACAAGTCCCATGTTAGCTTCGGCGAAATATGGGCACAAGCCCCATGTTAGCTTCGGCGAAATATGGGCACAAGCCCCATGTTAGCTTCGGCGAAATATGGGCACAAGTCCCATGTTAGCTTCGGCGAAATATGGGCACAAGCCCCATGTTAGCTTCGGCGAAATATGGGCACAAGCCCCATGTTAGCTTCGGCGAAATATGGGCACAAGCCCCATGTTAGCTTCGGCGAAATATGGGCACAAGCCCCATGTTATCTTCGGCGAAATATGGGCACAAGTCCCATGTTAGCTTCGGCGAAATATGGGCACAAGCCCCATGTTAGCTTCGGCGAAATATGGGCACAAGCCCCATGTTAGCTTCGGCGAAATATGGGCACAAGCCCCATGTTAGCTTCGGCGAAATATGGGCACAAGCCCCATGTTAGCTTCGGCGAAATATGGGCACAAGCCCCATGTTAGCTTCGGCGAAATATGGGCACAAGTCCCATGTTAGCTTCGGCGAAATATGGGCACAAGTCCCATGTTAGCTTCGGCGAAATATGGGCACAAGCCCCATGTTAGCTTCGGCGAAATATGGGCGATGGCTTCACTCAAACAGTGCAACGATTAAACTCCAATGCTCTCGTCTACATGGTTAGCTTTTTTACTTTATTAAATTCGCAAGTTTTGTCCGCAAGGTTTCTCCCCTAAATAAGTTTATCCTTTCTTAATGTTAAAGCCAATTAAACGGTGGCCAAGTTCTTGTCAAATGAGAAGACGTACAGCAGATGTTCCATTGCTTAAATGCATTGATTTGCTTGTTTTGAATGGTTGATCTTTTGATAGGTTGTTTTTATTTTACGAGTTTTTCATTAACTTAATTTTCAGCTTTGAGAGAGTGTCCAGAAGCTGTACAAATTTTTAAAGAGGTTTTTAATTATTTACTTTGGATTCAAGATTATTTTTTAGGCCGGTGAATTGTTGCGGGAAGACCGTCTGTTTGATGGGTATGCTTTAGAAGAACAAGAATCAACAGAAAAATGACTGAAGAACTCCAATCTTTTGATAGAATTCAGAACGCCGTTTTGGCCTTGCACCTTCTCGGTCGCGCCTTTTTGGCCTGCGCCTATTTGGGCATTCCCAAGACTCGCTCTATTTTTATCGCTGCGTTTTTATTTTTTAACTTTTTGTTGATGGCTTTTTTGTTTTGCCTAATCATTTTTATAGTTATTTTTTTAAATATAATCGTTTCTGATATTTAAATAACTTTTAGATTTTTATTTTTTACGGAATTTATTTGAAAACAAAAATGGATCCAGCACTTTTAAAAGCTCGACAAGATTTTATGAGACATGCAATTAGTTCAATGGATACATTACAACAAATTAAAAAAGATGGAAGTGGAGGAGCAACATCGTCGTCTTCAACATCCCAACAAAAAAGTAAAAGAAAAAGAGTGGTTGCTTCGAAAGATTCAAAAACCGCTGCATCTTCGTCTACTGGGGCTAATAATAATAATGCTATACAAAATGCAGCAAATTTTAGGTTTGGATTTTATTTTTTGGGTTATTTCAACTGCCCTGTTTATGCAATCCATGAAGATTTATACGTCCCATGTTACTTGCGATGATATGTTTTATACGAAAAAACTTTGAGACCCAAAGAAATCACATATAAAACCATGAAAATCTAACTCAGGGACCCAAAGAAAATCCTTCGGAGTATTTTGACAGCAAAAGCTGTCAAAATACCAAGCTTTGGGAAAATGCAAACATATGGATATGTTCCGATCACGTTGAGGATTGTTAACAATCCACATTTTTCTGTATTTCGGCGTCTCTTTTGAGGGTTTGGTATTTCGGCGTTGTATTATGGCATTATACCATCTCCATGGTGTATATAAACTGGACAATAACCTTTTTTCCTCACAGTATGATGGCAAAAATAGTGGATTATATGCGTAAACGGCATTTAAATGTGCAACATTGGGGATTGACTTTAAATGAAATACTTGATGAAATGCAGGTTTATTTCACAGAAAAATATTTTTATAAATTTATTTTAAAGGTCTACGATTTAAATAAGAAAACAATTCTTTGGTTACAAGAAGCGCTTAAACAGAATCCACGTTTAGACTCTGATAATGAAAACAAATTAATTTATAAACCGCCACATAAAGTTAAAAATAAGGTTTTCTTTTAAATATTTTTCTTTTAAAAATTTTTCAAATTTAAGGCAACCTTGTTTGCCCTTCTAAAGAAGCAACATTCTGATGGAAAGGGAGGGATATTACTTTCAGAATTGGGCGATTGTGTGGCAAATCCTGAAGCTTTAGTTAAATCACTTGGATCACAATGTATTGCTTTACCTACACAGGTTTGAAAAAATAATTTATTATTATAAAATTATGAGTAAAGCTGCAGGATTGTCACCTTTTGTCATCAATAACCTCATTTCACTTCCCATTTTTTCATTGCTCAAGTTTTTAGAATAGTTTGACTATTTTTAATTAGGAGTTTTTGTGATTCTCCGGCAATTAGGGGTTTCTCATAAACTCAAACCATAACATTTTTGGAAGTCCACTTACACAGTCCTGCAGTAATATTTATTATTTTATTCTAGTAGCATTTTTTATTTTTTTTTCAAGATAAACAAAAGAAAAGACACAGTTCTCTTCTTAAATGACGAAGATACAGATTATCAACTTGATGATGAATTTGTTCAACTTTGGCGTTCAGCAGGCGTTGAACATTTAGATGAAACAAAAATTGAAGAATATTTGCAAAGACATGGACTTGAAACTGCGAGGGATTTGGCACCAAGAAGAAATATTGGGGAAGGAACAGCACCAAAAAGGAAACAACCAAAGAAAGCAACACAAAAAGTTCATAATGTACATTTAGAACATGTTTTGGAAGATTATGAAGCAGATTAATTTATAAAAATAATAAAATTTTAAAGTTGGTTAAAAAACTTGATTAAAATGTTTTAATTGTTGTGTTTTTTAACAAAACTTGAGTAAATGGAGTTGAGTGAGTGATTGCTCGTGGGTTTTATCATGCGATTCAAATTCGGCATTTTAGGTTTAAAAAATGCCCAATTTTGGCGTAATGCAAAATTTGCCAAATAAATGACATTTAATCCACTAAAATTGGAAGGACAGTAGAGTACCAGTCTTTAGAGTCTGGTAGCAAAAATGTATGAAATTTTGCAAAATTTGTACTTTTCAAAAAATCGATAAAAAATCAATAAATCGATGTTAATCGATAAAATCAATATTCCAAAATTTGTAAAATTTTTAATTTTCAAAAAATCGATAAAAAATCAATAAATCGATATTAATCGATAAAATCAATATTCCAAAATTTGTAAAATTTTTAATTTTCAAAAAATCGATAAAAAATCAATAAATCGATATCAATCGATATTCCAAAATTTGTAAAATTTTTAATTTTCAAAAAATCGATAAAAAATCAATAAATCGATATTAATCGATAAAATCAATATTCCAAAATTTGTAAAATTTTTAATTTTCAAAAAATCGATAAAAAATCAATAAATCGATATCAATCGATATTCCAAAATTTGTAAAATTTTTAATTTTCAAAAAATCGATAAAAAATCAATAAATCGATATCAATCGATAAAATCAATATTTCTAAAATCGTAAAATTTTCATTTTTAAAGAAATCGATAAAAAATCAATAAATCGATAACATTTTATTTCAAAATAAAGTTATATAAATAAATAACTATTTATTAAAATATCTTTTTCAAAAATAACTTCAACTAATCTATTCATCTTTTTTGTCAATATTTTGTGTTTTGTCTGCTGATTGTTTCAAAATTATTGGATCCCTTCTCCAAGCGTTTAACAAATTAAAAGTGAAATACATTGAAAATCCTTGAATCTAAAAATAAAATTTTAAAAGATTTTTTAAAGAATTTTTTACTTGAAAGACTGCAAGAAAAAATAAATACCAAAGAATAACCTTTTAAAATTAAATTAAAAAAAAAACTAAATTATTATTAAATACCATTGGAAAACTTCCACTAAATGTTGGCACTTTACTTTGTTCTCCAAAACGAATATAATCTATTAATTCAGGAAATTGGCTGCCCAAGCCCTTAAAAAGAAAAAAATTAAAAATTAAACCCTAAATTAGGGAGTCAACTCTGAAGACCAAAAAGTTTACTATTGCTCAAAAAAGAAGATTTGGAAAAAATTAATTATTAAACTACAGAACTGGATACTTATCTCCATAGAGTTGGGTACTAATCCCCTTAATCCCTTGGTATTCCCTTTCAAAAGTTGTGTCTTTAGGAATAGGTCGGTCTTCAGGAGTGAACTCTTAAATTAAAAAATTCTTACTATTGCGCAAGGTGTTATTCCAAACAAAAACTGAGAATAATAACTAAGTTTGAGCAAAAGAAGCTTAAAAATAAAATTTTTAAAAATATTAAAAAAGATTAAACCCTATTTTTCTGAAATGAAGGAATTGCCAAAATAATTGGAATAAAAGATAGGCACCAAATATATTCCTTTAAAAATAATTAAAATTAAAAAAAATTAAAATAAATAAACCCAAGGATAAGCATTTGGAAGATCCATCCTTCTCCAAAGTTTTGGCTGTTTCATTAATTTAAATTGATCAAAAATTAATTCACCACCAACTTTTGCCCATAATGGTAGAAGAATTAAAAAGTGAAGAGCAAAGAGCAATTTCAAATAAAATTTGTATTGAACACTATTTTAAAAGTAAAATTTAAATATTGTAGAGAGGGTCTAAAGGCGTGATCCATGAAAAGCTAGGCTCGGAAGATGCTTATAAGTCGAGGGAAAACAGAGGAAATCAGTTTAATTGATGATCATTTAAACCTAGTTAACCTCTAATCAATGGTCTAGTGTGTTCGGACGAATAAAAGCTCGTCCAAATCAATAAACTGGGATCTCTATCTACAGTCCCACACCAAACATAACCCTCTCTCTTAAAAACAATAAGGCCCTCAATTTAAAAATATTAAAACCTTAATTTAATTGAAGCTGCAACCCGTTGACGATGTTTAAAATCTGTTCCATCAGTACCAACAGCACGAGCACCTGTTGAAGACATTTAAAATAAAATAACTAAAATAATTATTTAAAAATGAATATTGAATTAAAAAAACGTATAAAATAATTAAGAATAAAACATTAATTTGAAAATAAAAATGTTTTTAATTAAAATTAAATCTATTAAAAAACAAAAACCAAGAAGTTCTTTGTTTATATCCCCCTCCATATTTGAGTCTCAGATTTTATGGGGTGTATACCCTGAAATTTTACAAGGCCTCCCATATATTTAAAAAATTCCATCATTGGTGTAAAATTTTGCATTTTTGCGTGCCAAAAGATGAAAATCATGCAAACGCACGCCAAAACGCCATGGTGCACAGCCCTGCTCACTGCCAATCCTACTTTGAGAAACTCTCCGCAAAGCCAACTCCACATTAAGAGAAACTCTGCGGAGCCAACCCTACTTTGAGAAACTCTCCGCAAAGCCAACTCCACATTAAGAGAAACTCTGCGGAGCCAACCCTACTTTGAGAAACTCTCCGCAAAGCCAACTCCACATTAAGAGAAACTCTGCGGAGCCAACCCTACTTTGAGAAACTCTCCGCAAAGCCAACTCCACATTGAGAGAAACTCTGCGGAGCCAACCCTGCTTTGATAAACTCTCCGCAAAGCCAACTCCACATTGAGAGAAACTCTGCGGAGCCAACCCTACTTTGAGAAACTCTCCGCAAAGCCAACTCCACATTAAGAGAAACTCTGCGGAGCCAACCCTACTTTGAGAAACTCTCCGCAAAGCCAACTCCACATTAAGAGAAACTCTGCGGAGCCAACCCTACTTTGAGAAACTCTCCGCAAAGCCAACTCCACATTAAGAGAAACTCTGCGGAGCCAACCCTACTTTGAGAAACTCTCCGCAAAGCCAACTCCACATTAAGAGAAACTCTGCGGAGCCAACCCTACTTTGAGAAACTCTCCGCAAAGCCAACTCCACATTAAGAGAAACTCTGCGGAGCCAACCCTACTTTGAGAAACTCTCCGCAAAGCCAACTCCACATTAAGAGAAACTCTGCGGAGCCAACCCTACTTTGAGAAACTCTCCGCATAGCCAACTCACTGTATGGCACCTTAACATTTTGTTTAGGAAAATATATGATTACCAAGAAAGGAAAATTAATCATAGACTCGAATACGGGAAGGTATAATATGAACAAAGGACCAAAAAAACAATAAAAACAAATTTAAACCTTATTACTTTCCTCCAAATCATTTATTAAATCTTTTTCTTTATTTAATTTGGCTGCTGCTTTTTCCTTAAAAAAATTTTTTGAAGGAAAATTTTAAATTTTAACTAAATAACCTGTCGACATGTAACAGTTTTCCTTTTTAATTTAATAATATCTTCACCCAATATGCTTAATAAATGAAAACGTTCTTCACGTGAAACAAAAGCACTTATTGAATTAGCACCAATCCAAGCACAAACTTCTTTTGGAAAAGGTTCAAGAAGACGGAGAATTATTGTGCCTGGTTCTAAACCTAAAAATTTGAGAATAAATATCAGTGCTGGATATAGCTCTGGAAGCTAGCTCCGGGCAATATTTGAAAAAAGGTCGGAGCTGGACCAAGATTTGATGAGGATCAGAAAAAATTATATATTAAAAAGTAAAATTAAAAAACCTTTGAACAAAAAATGTTCCTCTTCTCCAAGTTCAATTAAAGGTAAATATTGTGATGTTTCTTTTTCTTTTAAATTAGTTTGACCACCATGCAAAATACGAATGAAAAGTGAGGTAGGTATATCAATAATTCGTTTAGTAATCCAGGGTATAAGAATAGGTAATCCCTAAAAATAAAAAGATATTTATTTTCAATATTTAAATGAATACTAGTACACCCCACCGTACCGCCGAGCCCAACACCGTTCAAGTCATAACACCGTTCAAAATTCGGAGTCAATAATCTTGAACGGTTATAGCTCGGCAGTATATTGGACTAGCGGTACTTTGGCTTGCTCCTAGTACTTACATCCTGTTTAATTCTGTAAGGACAAGGCGATATTTTATCATTAATAATTTTCTTTAAAATTCCCATTCCAGCATTTACAATTTTAAAACGTCCATCATTATTTATTAAAAATTCTTTTAGAGAATCATTCACATAATAAACTTCTTTTTTCCTTTCAGTATTTGTTGAACGTACAAGTAAATTTTGATGAGAGAAGTTTTCTGGTAAAATGCCAAAATATTCTTTCAATGCCTCTCTTAATTCATTTTCATCACTATGATTGGCAAGAAAAATAAATGGATCTTCTTTATTTACAAAACCTCTTCTTTTTCTTGTAACTGTTGATTTTCTGAAAATTTTAGTTATATTTTTGATAAAGGGACCAACCACCACAGATTCCAAGGAGGTTAACATCCTAGGTCATCTCCCTAGTATCAACTGACCCGGAGACCAATTCAAAACATTAGAGCGGGTATAGAGGACTCAAGATTACCTTTAGGGTGTTGACCTTTTGATAAATAAACACCAAAGACCGACACCTAAGAATATAATTGTTAAATATCTCTAACCTTATAAGCGTTGATGGTTGGTTAAGCTTCAAGGGTTGTTGTTGCTGTTCATCTGCGTAATCCTTCTCTAAATTTAATTTAGCTATCTCCTTCCGTCTTAAAATAGCAACAAAAAATCCTCCAGTATCTTGCTGATGCGGCAAAATTCTAAAACAATAATCCAAATGCATTGCTTCAATTTCTTCACTTCTTGGAGGAAACATTGAAGGTTTAAAATGACGTAAAGCTTCTTTCGGTACGTCTTCTATAGAAGAATATTCATCCAAATTTTTGTTAAAAACCTTAGGAAAAATTTAAAAGTGAAATTTTTAAAAATTAATTCAAACAACCTTCCAATAACTAATTCCTTTTGTTCTTTTTAAATCCAAAATTTTTCCAGAAATATCTACTAATTCAATTTCTTTATTAAAATGTCTTAATAATTGTGCAATTACAGCTTCATCCTCCAAAGGATTTAAAGAACAAGTTGAATAACACATTAAACCTCCAGGTTTAAGAAGTTCAAAACAACGACGAGCAATTTGTAATTGTAATTTGTGAAGATGAATTCCTTAAGATTTAAAAATATTTTTTAAAAATAAATAAAAACCTTTCATTGGTTCCCAATTATTCCACAATTCAGGATTTTTTCGAAAAGTCCCATCACCACTAAAATATTCGTTTTAAACTTTTAATATTAAAACCTGCAAATAACATCACATAAAATTCTATCAAAAAGTAATGGTTGCTTGCTAGAATCTAACATAACTGGGAATTGGCCAGAATCATGACTAACAACAACAACATCTTAATTTAGTAATTTAATAAAATAATTTTAGAATTCCACTCACCAGCTGTTGGCATTCTTTTTAATGTTTGATGGACAAGTAAATAACATCTTAAATACATACAATATTAAAAAAAAATAAAAACCCCCAACCTTTTATAATCAATATCATTTGCAACAACCATTCCACCTTTAAATTTTTAAAATACATTTAAAAAAATAAAATGAAAAAATACTTGGATTTGGTGATGAAACATGCATTAATTCAATTATTTGAGCTGTTTTACTTCCTGGAGCAGCACAAGCATCTAATACCAAATGATGTGGTTGAATATCAAGAAAAAGAGGTGGAATCATACTACACAATTCTTGACGGCTTATATAGCCCTATTAAAAATTTTAAAATACTTATGGTTAAAAAGCAAACCAATTTGGTTTCATTAATAAGAAATTCATGCAGATCTTTTAAGATAGGATGTCCTCGAATTGCTGTTCTGGACATTTTAGTTTGATAAGCATATGGTACATAAGGGACTCTTCTTGGAGGATCAATTTCAGGTGAATCTTTTGCTATGTTTTCAATTTCTTTAACAAATTTTGATTGAATATATTCATCTAAATGGTCCCTTTCCCTAAATTATTTACTTTATTATAATCTAAAAAATTTCTAATTTACCGAAGTGAGCATTGAATTCGAAAAGATACAGGCAACTCTCTTCTTAAATGTGGTTTCGTTTTAAAATAAGCTTATTGTTAGCCTAACAAACCTTAAGGCAGCTACAAAATCGTCCCATTCTGATTTTGGAATAATCTGTTGTTGACGGTAAAAAGAAAAAAGCTTTTCATTTACTGGGATAATCTCCCGAATAACATAGTTTTGACGAACACCTTGCTTCGATTTCTAAATTCAGAAAACTAATAAACAAACTTAAAAATTTTAATAAACCTTTTCCCGGCTAGCAGATTTTTTAGGAAATTTCTTTGCAGGGGATAAACCATTTTCCTCGTCATCTAGTGGAAGACAATCGACATCATTATTGTTCTCCATATTTTTTATAATAAATTTCTATAAGTATTCTAATACATTTTTTAAAGATTAAAAAGTAAATATATAGTATTCTGACAATAAGACAAAAAATCTAGCCAACACAAAATATTTATCTGATCCATAAAGAAAGTAAAGCTGTGATTGAGAATTCACAAAAAAAAACTGCCCGATTTGGTTAACAGATTTTCGTTTATAGAAACGTTTATATTTAGTAAAACATATCACAGCTTTTAATAAGCTAATAAAATCCACACACACAAATATTTAAGGATTTTTGTTAAGGGAATAATTATAAATTTGAATACTTATTTTTTTCACTGTTAAAATCCACCCAAAAAATTCTATTTCTTCTAAACAATAATCAAAACATTAACCATCCATTAGTTTCATTTTTTGTTATTGGAGCTTGAATCCAAAGTCCTTAAATATGAAAAAGGGTACTTTATGGATATGACACCCCCCCTCCTATTTTGAGTCTCAGAGTTTTCTTTAAACGTAGAAAATGGTCAGAGATTATTTTTTTCCATGTCAATCATTTTTATTTCTTCAAGCAAAATAAGTGAAATGTGGTAAATGAAGAAACGAAATGAGTGAAATTTAAGTACAAAATATGTGAAAAGGCAAAATAAACGAGCAAAATACTTGAAGAAGAAAAAAATGATTGACATGGAGAAGAAAATAATCTCTGACCATTTTCTACGTTTAAGGAAAACTCTGAGACTCAAAATAGGAGGGGGTGACATATCCATAAAGTACCTGAAAAAGGTTTAATTTTCTAAAATGAATTTTTTTATAATTTTTTAATATTGTAAAAACCTTTTGCACTCCTTAATCAGCACTGATTTATAATTTGTCAAATCATTCAATGCTTTCTGGCTGCTTCAGATTGCTGAGAAAGCATTAAATTTTGCAATTGTTGTTCAACCAAATCTCTTTGTTGACTAAATTGCATTGAAGGAAGAGGTGGCTGTTGAAATGGAAATTGTTGTGATTGTGAAGCTCCTCCTAGTTGAGAGCCATCTTTTTTAAATTTATTTTTAAAAAACAATTAGTATTAAAAAATAAAACCGTAATCACTGTAAAATCCTCCTTGTGAAAGTTGAGAATTTTGGCTAATAAATCCAACTCCTGGAAGAAATTGTTCTTGTGAAGCTTGCGAGTTGAAATTATTTATAATATTGGTACTACTGGTACTATTTGAACTTCGTTGTGATTGAATTGATCTTTTAGACATTTTCTTCCTCGTTGTTCCTCCAATTCCATTATTTACTCCAGATAAATGAATTGAATTTAATGGAATTGGGTGTGGAGGCGGCATTGGAGGCATTTGTGGAGGTGCAGGTACAAAAGAAGAGAACATATGGATAGGAACAGGTAATTGAGAGCTTAAAAATAATTTTTCTTTAAAATTAAAAAAAATTTAAGTCACCCTAATGCTCGAGCTCCCATAGGAAAATTTGGATAAATCATTCCCTGCGGATCTTGAAATTGTTGTAATGGATGCTGTTGAACAACAGGAACAGAACGAATAGAAGCATATGGACCAATACCAAGTTCTTTCATTGTAAAACCAAGAGTTCGATTTACATAACGAGATCCCTTAAATATTATAAATTTAAATAATTATTAATTAACACTCACAGGCATATGTTGTGCCGTCAAAGGTTTTGGTTTAGGAAAAGTTATTGGAGATGGCTTCAAATTATTTAAAGGTCCTTCAAAAAGGCAGTCATTCTCTTTAAATGTCACTAACAAATGATGCCATAATGATTGTCTGCTCAAAACTTTTGCATTTCCAATTACTATTAAACCATATTTTGCCCGTGTTAAAGCAACATTTAGACGACGTGGATCATTAAGAAAACCAATACCACCTGCCTCATTTGATCGAACACAAGTAACGATTATTATATCCTTTTCTCGACCCTGGAAATGAAGAAAAATTAGTTCTCAGAAAATTATCAGAAATATAAAACCTGAAAGGCGTCAACATTCTCAACCTCAATGTCCAAATACAATTTGTTATGAAGTGAACCTTGAGTTTGCATAAATTGAACAACATATGCTCTTTGACCTATTAATTGTAGGCATAGATCAGCTAAAATAAGGATTAAAGATTACAAACCTTCATACGGAGTAATAATTCCAATTTGTTCGGGAGAAAATCCAGCCTGTAACAGTCGAGTAACAAATTTTTCAACATTCACAGCTTCAGATCTATTTAAATAAGAAGTTCCAGAAGAGCCAAGTTCCTTTAAATTGAAATGTTTTTAATTTAAATATTTTTAAATGAGGTTTTTACTTCCTGGCCGTTGCAATTCCAAAACATCATTGGTTTATCAGGATTAGGGAATTGCCAAGAAAAGGCGTCAAGTTTTCGTTCCACTAGAATATATTTATAAAATGTTTTAGTATTTTTTAAATTTAAATTTACAAACTTTCAGTAACTCCATTTTGCAAAGAACCTTCATAAAATACATTGCTAGGAAAGGATGACAAAACAGGATGCATTCTATATTGAACTTGTAATCGTAAAGGTCGATTTCCAAGAATCACAAGGCGTTCAAAGAGAGATTGTCCAAGGCCAGAATTTGCCGATTTTTTGCACATAATTACTGGGCCTATATAACTTTTAAAATAAAAAACAAAATTTTAAAATTTAAACAACCTAGTTGACAATGATCACCAACTAATACAAGCTGTCTAGCACCTTTTACAACAGAAACCATTACTTCAGGTTCAGTAGCTTGTGTGCTTTCATCAATTAGAACACAACTGAATACAATTAAATAAATTATCTAAAAGATAAAAAGTTACCGAAATTCTTTTTTAGCTAAACGAATATCCGCAGAAGTAATACAAGTGGAACATATAACATCTGCTTTAGATAATAATTCATTCTCTCTTTGACGTCTAAGCGACATAAAACGATTTTGATCAGCTTGTGAAAGTTCTCCAATTTCTTCCTTTAAATTGAGAAAACTATTTTAAACAAAAACAAATTACCTTTAATTTCATTAATTTGAAGAGTTCTCCTGATTGAAGCGCTTTAAGTTGATTATGTAATGCCAAAAAAGCAACAGAACTATCAACAGTTTCACGTCCCTTTGCACAAAAACGGATAACCTTCAAGCCAGTTTTATGGATTTTTTCAGCTAATTGATCGACAGCAATATTTGAAGGCGCACATACAAGAACTTGACCGCTTGTTTGTTTTACAAGATGATAAACAAGTGTGGCAGATGTAACAGTTTTACCTGTACCTGGAGGACCCTAAAACAATATCACCAAATCAAAATATTTGATTCAACTTATAAACCTGAATTAACGAAAGTGGACGTTGCAAAGCAGCTTTAATTGCAGAAATTTGACTGTGGTTTAATTCAGGAAGCCCAGGAGCCGAAAATTTCTTTGGCATAACCAGCTTAAAAAAAGAATCAAACAATCAAACTACAATATTAAACCTTGAACAAAATATCATCAACATCATGACCCATTAATTTGTGATAAATATATTGTGAAACACAATTTTCTTTAGATTCCAATCGTCCAAGAGCAGCAAACATTCTTAAATATTTAAGAAAATTTAAATTTTATTTTAAAATTTCTTAGACCTGTCAAAAGATGTAGAATTCCAAACATATTCACATATAAAATTTGTGCGTCTATCAGTAGGAATTTTATTGCTACTTGCAAACATTTCCAAAGAAAAGTCTTCGTTATGATCTGTAATAAATATGATTCTTGCATTGAAGAAGGAATATGAATGAACAAAAATGACACATAATCGGGTTAGATAGTGGCACAGTCGGTTATGCATCGTGGAATGGGTCCCATGATAGTTTTAGTCCGTCTTCCAGTCAGTGAATTTTAAAACCAAAAAAAATAAAAATAAACTCACTGTCAGGAATTTTAATGAGACGTCCCATACAATTCCACTCACTTCCTTAAAAATGGAAATTTTATAACTGCCTCTTTAAAATATTAATTACCATCTAATGTTTGGTAATGTTTTAAACGAAGATCATCTCCAATCATTAATTTCATATCTGAAAATATGTGAAAAATTGATTATAAAATAAATCACAGACTTCCATCACGAAATCCAGGCAATTGAAAAGTTGCATGCACCTTGGTTGCTGATTTAACCTCCCATTTAACTTGACCAACAGGACAACTAATCGATTCTTTTATTTTCTTGTCATATTCTGCCTCCATTGATATTAGTGGATTAAAGATACGCCTTATTAAATTAATATTAAAATCTCAAGGGTAGATACCCAATTATTTAAAAATTATGAAAAAACTAACTTATACACCGAAGCATCATCATAGCGCAGCAAGACATGTTCGGCCTCGCTAGTATATTTTCCTGGACGTTCCAGATCATCAACAGTAGCTTCAGGATTATCTTTCCATAATTCTTCAAGACGATTAATGAGTGCGGCAGTTATTTGACGAGCTCGAAGTTGTTCTTGTTGTGAAGGAATTTTAATGAGCCAGGAAAGAACTTGACGTTCCTATAAAAAATATCGAATAGTAAGAAAATTAATTTTTATTGAAAAAAAACATGAATTAAAGGCTTCCAATCTTCAGCACTCCAACTTGCATTTTTAAGAGTATTTTGTTGAGCACAAGGTTGGCGACAAAGTATTACAACCACTGAATCAGTCTTTGAAGGAATAAAACCAAGAAGAAAAACATTTCTAAATTTGTAGCTAAAATAGAAAATAAATAGAAAAATACCTTGAACCACAATGATAACATTCTAGCTAAAATATTATTTTTAAGAATATTTAAGACTAAATGCTGAAGATACAAACCTGAGTTTCACCAAGAGGACCATCCTTGTGAAGAGCAACTTCTTTATGTTGTGCACGAACCAAATGGTTTATAATGTGACTACCAGCTGTGTTACCTTTACCATTACAAAACCATTTGCCACAAACAGTACATTGTCCAACGGAAGATGGGTCAGATAACCCGCAATATCTTCAAAATGAAATATAATACCAATTAATAGAATCCAAATCAAACTTGCAAGCATGTGGAGGAATATAATCACCAAATTCATCGTCATCTTGAAAATTTAAATCAGGTTCAGTCTGCGATTCCGATAAGACGGTTGTTGACGGAACTCCTCTAGACACTCCATCATCTTGCGATGCAACAGACAACTGTGCAACAAAATCATTTTGCGAAGCATCCTGTTGAGTTACAACACCAGCCTTAAAACAAAACCCATTTAAACGAAAAGAAATAATTTAAAAACCTGAAATTCCTCGTCTGTATCAACAAAAGACAATTGACAATTTTGAGAAGAACCATATGCAGCAAGCAACGAATCAACCATTTTTAAAAATTTTCTAAAAAAATCTATAAAATATTAAAAACATAAACAAGAAGTATTTTAAATGTAAAAACATTCAAGTCATTAATTAAATAAAATTATATGTTTTTTAATTTCTAGAGAATATAATGTATAAAAAATAAAAGTGCATATACATGTCAGAAAAATGTATGAGTGATAGACAATTTTAAAGAAAGAAAAATAATATACTACACATATTTAATATATAAAAACGATTAAATGCGGCCACCAATTAATACATTTTTCATTTAAATAATATTCAATTAAATATTTAATATTAATCAAATAGAATTTTAACATTTAAAGAAACATGTATAGTATATATTTAAAGACCAGAACCTTCGCATAATATTTTAAGATTTGATCTGGCCAGGTGTAAAGAATTCAAATTATTCTTTATCAAGCTACGGCAACAAATTGAAATAATTGTTGTCGGCAAACTCAAAATTTAATTTAAACTTAATTTATTTTAAATTAAAAAATTCTTTTTTCCAAAGATTTAATTTTATTAAAAAAATATATTTTTTAAAAAATGGTAAACAAGAAGGTGAATAATAATGGTTTTGGCTTTTCTTTTATATAAAAGCCAAGCGGGAAAAATGCAGAAAGGCGATAAAGAGAGGGAACATAGAAAATAGTGAGCGGAAGCGATTGGAGCGAGCGATAAGGTGTAAAGCTTGGGAAAATAAAATGAATAAATAAAATAAAAATTAAATAAAAAATAATTAAATTTTATAAAAAATTTGTTATTTTTTACACTCCCCACACCCGCGGTTAAGGCGTCTTCTTTTTGGTGGGCTTGGTTCTTCTGCGTCTTCATTCTCTCCTATTAACCGCTTGCTTCTTTGTGTTGTTCTCGTCCCCAATTGCCATAGCCAGATGTCCTGCCGAATTTTTGTGATCAAAAAAGCCGCAGCCAGTCCCATGATCTGAATTGATACAAATAAGTTACAGATGATTTGCCAAATTTCAAAACATCTACTCATGGATTCTTTAAATTTTTTCTCCATTTTGCCTAGGCCAAAGTCGGGGAACCCAATTTGGTCTTTATCATTTTCTTTCAATTTCTCCTCAACTTTAATCCCCTTTTCCAAGAGCCTTCTGTTTATTTCTTCACCGTGGTCCGCTGGAACAAAATTGCTCAGCGGGGAATGGAGGACCTGGTGGAATACTGTAGCTTGAAGGATAGGTAATGTCATGCCCCCTTCCGATTTCCACTCAATTAATTTTGGGACATTGGTTGGGGCCTCCCCCGTAGTTTGGTCAACGCTAAATACCTTCCAGCCTCCTTTTCCTTCTTGGAGCGGGACTCTAAAATAGTGATTTTGGAATTTCTCACACGGTCCCTTTGGGCTTGTAGCGCTGACGACTAGCGTAATGGGGTCCAGAAAACCAGTAAACGGCCTTCCGAGTATCGTTGTATTCACAGGAGCGAATTGGAAACAGCCATCCGTCAGCTTAGATTTCCGGAACCTAATCTCACCCATCGGTATAGGTACACACTCCCACGTTTGTAGTAATCCATCAGCGGCCCATCTGGCTTGGACTGTTCGATTCAGTAAAATGAAAGCTGCTCCCTCGGGATTCTTTGCGAACCTTCTCGTAAGCTCGGCCATCCTTTTAGACTTTTGGAGACAGTTTTCTTTGGCTATCGCAGCAAGGGTACGGTTGAGTGCACGAATGGCTCCGAAAGACCCAGCCGTGTCTGCTCCCGCCATTATCGCTCCGGAGACGAGTCCCCTCCTATTCCTAGTTCCCATTTCAATTAATTGATTGTACTGTGCCTCATTTATCGCTAGCCCCTGGTCTGAAACGACAAGAGCTCTTATCCCACAGTCTATAATACGTTTCGGCTCTTTCCAGCTTAGAACAAAATCCTGAGTGGGGGTAGACCAAATTCGATGTTCCAATTCAACTTCCCCGGCCCAGTTCGATTTAATGAGCCCATATTTGCACCTATCCACTGGTAACATTTCTTCCCAGGTCACAATAGCATTTATTAGAGGGCAGCTTCCATTTTTGAGAAAGCAAGTTCCTTTTCTTACCCCTCCAGGGATTGTGACTTCCCAGGTTTCTCGGTCCACCAAAATAGTTGCGTTATGCACGTAACAATTGGAAACATTAACCTGGAGCTCTTTATTTAACACCCTTTCGAAAAATCCGGGCTTCTTAAGTTCCAAGGCATTTTTTGTCATATAGCCTCCAGCTCCCGAATCTATCATTGACCCGAATGGACATTTTTTCTTTCTACCCATTAAAAGGCATTCCTCGCCTTCGAGCTCTAACCATTCGGTTTTGTGTTTAGGGAAGATATCACCCAGCCAATTCGAATAGTAGGTGGTAACGTCCCGTCTTATCTCACACCAGTAAGCCCCAAAAACTAACGGGGATTCGATTTTTTCATAAATATTTATTGCCAGTGGTGCTGTCTTTAGTTCCGGGGACTTTATATCTAAGCAGCTAACCTTTTTTGATAAGTCCCATAATTGCGATTCTCCAAATCGGCACCAATAAGCATCAATTTCTGGTGGAGTTGCAGAGACACCTATTGTAGTTGCAAGCGCCCAAATTACCAGGAAGGCCAAAAAGCTTCCCCGGTTAACGATGACTCTTGGGGCCCCTCTCGTCCGACTGCTTCCACTAGTCCCAGGCTTGTTGCTGTTTTCCTGTGGGAATTCTCTTTTCTTTGGGCAAAATGCCTTCTTCTCCTTTTTCTCAATTTCTACCCCTTTCTTTAGGAGCTCTTCTTTTAAATGCTCCGTTCCAGCCTCAGTAAGTTCCCCAGCACTTGTAGTGAGCTCCGGGCATCCTTCATATTTGGAAAATCCAGGTTTGAGAAACTCAACACCGGAAGTTTCCTTACTCACTTCCTCCATCATCTTGTAGAGTCTTTCAAACTCTACTTTCTTGTTGTGGACCAATGGGGGTGCCACTATAACTATCTTCTTTACTAGCCCCTTTAAACTTCTTACTAACTCTCTAATTGCCTTTTTAACTTCTTCTGGTGGCCCGTTGACCTCTTTAATGTAGTCCCGGCCCATTAAAACAACTACACTATTCACCTCGTTCCCCACATAAATTTTGTTTGGGACCAACGTGGCTAATTGATGAGGCGAATGTGGTCCGGACGCAAACACTTTCATCATTTGAGTACCAAAATCTCCACCCAATTTGTCACCAATTATTAATGTGGGGGTGTGCATCACTTTTACTTCTTTTCCATAAATTTCTTCTGCCTTCATTTCGG
This sequence comes from Meloidogyne luci, assembly GCA_902706615.1. Taxonomy (NCBI): domain Eukaryota; kingdom Metazoa; phylum Nematoda; class Chromadorea; order Rhabditida; family Meloidogynidae; genus Meloidogyne; species Meloidogyne luci. The sequence goes on along the minus strand of CACSLI010000196.1, from coordinate 69,567 downwards.
TTAAAACACGAGCCAACCGCTGGGCCAAAAGTCCAGCAGCCGACTGCCCTTCCTTAGTACTCGCCCTGGCCCATTCTTCTTCTTTTACTACATTGATTGCTTTGTTGGGCTCTAGCGTGAGGTTGCGCAAAGCTAGTTGACAGTGGCTCTTCCTTAATTCCATCAAGCGTTTAAGCGTTGCCAGTGGCCAATCGCATGCTTCTTTTGATAGTGGCTTAAGTATGGGTAGTGCTTCTTCCCAAGCCAACAGTGCTTCGTCCGGCTTTTCCAGTGCCCTTATCATTAAATCCCGAGCCGCATCCACTCTTTCCTTCTCTGATTGAGCCGATCCATGGAAACTGCGAAAGGTCCATTCTACCACAAAAATTTGGAGAAGAGTACGGTAGTGGTGGGAGTTTGATCGCGGTGCTATTTTCAAATAAGCCCCTCCACAATTACCTATCAAAGCCTCCAACTGCAATAACCGACAATCTCTATGCTCTCCTCGGCCTGGCAAACATTCCTCTAAGAGCCCCCAACCCTTTGGTGTTTCTATCGTTTCTTTCGGGCCTCTTCTTTTTATTTTTGTCTGTTGGGGTGGCGGCTCCGGTTCTTCTTGCGGCAATTCCTCGAAACGAGGAACCGCCGATTTTTCCTTCTTTTTGAGCTCCCGCTCCTTTATTGGCGGTCTTCTTTTATAGTCTTCCTTTTTAAGGTAGCTGCCACGATTACGTGTTGGTGAAATTTGCCTACGCCGTTCATTTCTGACGATTGGATGAGCTGGGACTTTCGCAATTACCGAGCGTAGTTTGCCATTTTCATAATGAAGCTCAGGTCGGTTCTGAAATTCGGGAAATTTTCTGATTTTATACCCCTTCCATTTGTCTTCATTTTTGGACTGAACCTTGTTTGACTCTTCTTTTTCCGATGGCACCTCCGGCATAATTTCATCATAATCCAACTCAAGATCGTCATCCATTTCCTGAATAAATGAAGAATTTATTTGATTAAGTGATAAAATATTATTTTCATTTTTAAGAAAACCCGGGCCAAAAATTTGAACCCAGGTTAGGCTTCCCACACAATTTGTCATTCCTAATTCCTCCCCTTCTATTTCAAGCGGGTAGAGTTGGTTGAGGGCCCGTTTCCATAATTTATCGGTCCCAGTAACTTTCAGCCTTGCTGTACGTACACCACCTTCGCCTTTATATAATTTTTCAATTCGCCCCATTCGCCAAGAGCTCCGGGGCATCATTTCGTCCTCAATGAGGACGACCCTCCCCACACACGGCGCGACGCTAGATCCATTTTTCTCGGCTTTTTCTTGCCTTTCTCTTAACCCCGCTAGGTAGTGTGTATGCCAAATAGACCAAAATTTGTCCATCTTTTTTATTGCCTTTTCATGCTCTTCTCTTAGAACATCTTTTAATTCTCTTTTTGGAAGGTATTCTGGATCGTTTGGATCTGAATTTTCCATTTTTGGCCAAACACAACTACTTTCCAAATCTAATTTGATTAGCCTCGAAGGGGTTAGAATTTCCTCCCCAATTTCATTGGAAATATAGGTGAGGGGTCTTTCATTTAAAATTGCTGACAATTCATAAAGGATTGTAGCAAATTCTTCTTGAGACAACCTAATACGACCAAAGGTTGTTCTTAATGCTTTCTTTATGGATTTATTAAAAATTTCTGTAAATCCATTTCTCCAGGGTGCTCTCTCAGTAATAAAATGCCAGGAGATTTCTTTTGTTGCTGTATGCGCTTGGATTGAATCATCCAGCGCAATTCTTTTCCAAATGTCTCCTAATACCTTTGCTGAGGCCGTAAAATTTGTCCCATTGTCACTAATAATAAGCTTTGGGATTCTACAGAGTGCGCAAAATCTACGGAAAGCTTTTAAAAAAGCTGCCGCAGAAGCGTCTGTTGCTACTTCCATGTGGACTGCCCGGGTGGTTAAACAATTAAAAAGACAAATATATCTTTTCTTTTCTTCACCATTTTCGTATACTGTAAATGGACCAGTATAATCTACACCAATATTTGCCCACGGGGAAGTTTTTACCACTCGACTTGACGGCAAAGGTGGCGGTGCTGGGACTTTGAATTGTTTCACTTTAAAAATTTTACATTTATTACACTTTCGTTTTATTCTATTGGCCACTTGTCTTATTTGTGGGATCCAAAATTTTTGTCTCACCCAAGCTGTCATTGTATTTGTACCCCCATGAAATGTTTCAAGGTGGCTATCTTCCAAAATTAATTCTGCCATTTTTGAATGTTTTGGGACAAAGATGGGCCATTTAGCTGTTTCTGACATTTCACTGTGCTCCATCCGACCGCCTGATCTTAATATACGGTCTTCATCTTCAAATAATTTTCCGGGAATAGTATCAAGACCATTCTCGGAAATATTTCTTTGTGTGGATCGAATTATAATTTTTTCCCCTAAAGAAAGCTCTTCTGCCGTGAGAGGTCCGTCTTTAATAATTTCTCTCCATTCATTAATGAATGGGTGTTTGGCTTCTTTTGACAAAATTTTCACTAAAAATCGCGCAACAATTGCAGCTGTTCCTTTCATTTTTCGCCAAGCAGATTTATATCTAACGCCATTTTTAAGCAATGCCTCTGTTGTAGAAATACCAATAGCTCTAAAGAGTTCTATCGGCTCTTCCCCTTTCTCTTGCTTAATATTCGCGGCTTGGATTGAATGAAAAATTTGTTCTTTTTCTTTTTTCTCCCCTGCTATATAATTATAGGGTGAGCTAGATTGCCAATTTTCCTCCTCTAATTTAGTATTAAGCCAAGGAGGACCGTTAAGCCATAATTCCGAATTTATTAAGTCTTCTGCTTTTATACCCCGGCTTGCAATGTCAGCAGGGTTTTCCTTTGTTGGGACATAATTTACATTCCAGTCAGAAATAAATTCCAACCGGCGGTTAATAAAACAGTCTTTTTGTTTTTCATTTCCACCCAACCATTTTAATAGATTTTCACTATCCGTCCAGAGTTGGATTTTATCCAAAGGTAGTGCCAACTCTGCTTTAATCTTTTTTGTAATTTTTGTGGTTAAAAACATTGCTTGGAGCTCCAACCGAGGGATGCTCCTCTTTTTTGGCTGTTTTGGAATGACCTTACTTCTTGCAAAAATTAAAGAGTTTTTTGCTTCACTTTCGCTTATTCCTCTCAAATAAATGGTTATTCCAAGTCCAATATTACTCGCGTCGGCAAACGCGTGCAATTCAAATTTTGTTTTTCCCCGCTCGAATGAAAACACCCGGCGGGGTATCGATAGATTTGCCCCATTCCAATTTTTGCAAATTTTCTGCCACTGGTTTGCCCTTTCAACAGGTATTGGTTTATCCCACATTTTTTCTCTAGGAATTTTTTCTTCGGTGTCCTTGTCTTCCCAGAGTGCCTGCAGGAATAGTTTACCTTCAAGGATTGCCGGACTTATTATACCCAACGGGTCAAATATTGATGCCAAGGTGGACAATACTTTTCTTCTTGTTAATGAGTTTTCTTTTTCGATAATATTTGGCAGCTTAATATTCAGGGAGTCTTTATAAGTGTCCCATTCTATCCCAAGAATTTTTATTTTTTGTCCAGAGTAAAGTCCTGTTACTTTATCGTCTGGAGGAAGCTTTTTCATCGCAGCAATGTGATTACTAGCAAATTCATGTAATTTGAACCCTCCAGATTCAAATATTCTTTTAGCTTCACGGCAAATTGGTAATGTTTCTTCCCAATTATCCGCTGAGAGAATAACGTTATCGACGTATAAATTTTCTTCAATTAGCTTCTTCACATAGCTTTTGCTTTTTGCCAAATGTTCTAGTAATGTTGCTGCTAATATAAAGGGACTGCAATTTAATCCAAAAGTTAGTCGGACAAAACATAACGCTTTGACCAGGCTTTCCAAATCATATGGATCAATAGGCCACAAGAAACGGGTTACGTCTCTGTGTTCTTTTGCCACTTTTAATTGCAAGAATGCCGCTTGTATATCCGCAGATATCGCAATCATAGGTAGTCGGAATCTAATCAAAATTCCAGCTAAATCTTTTAACAAGAGTGGGCCTGGGTGCATTACATCATTTAAACAGTAACTTTTCCCTAAGTGCGAACTAGCATCAAATACTACTCGCAACTTTTGTTTGTCCTCTCTCCACACATATTGGTGAGGCAAATAATGTATAGGTCCATCGGCTTGGCGGGGGGCTACCTCTATTATACCCTCGTAATGCTGTTGTACCATTGTCTGATGGTATTTTTCCATTAAAACCGGATTTTCCCTTAATTTCTTTAAGGTAGAGTTTAATCGGCCTCTTGCTAGCGCATAATTTGTTGGCAACTTTTCCAACTCCAAATTTTTAAAAGGGAGAGATATTTCGTATCTTTTCTCCTTTTCATCAAATTTTAGCGATTCTTTGAATTGTTCATGGACCGCCTTATCTATTTCTTCTGCGCTTTGTTCGTCCGACTCTAAGTAAAGCGAATCTTGCTGGTAAAATTGCCTTACTTTATCTACTAAAGATTCCTCTTCAGTAATTGTAGAGTTTAGCTCCGGCAAGTGTGAAACAATTGCCGTAGTGTTTATTAACCCTTCACTATCTAGCATCGGACCTAAGATTGATTCTGAAAGCCAAAAGCCACTTGGAAGTTTCCTAATTTTCATTATTTCCAATTCGTTTAAATATTTGGCCCCAATTAATACATCAGGGATTTCAATTCTATGCTTTGCCTCCAATGGTTTTGTTTCCAATATAGCCTCTTCTTGGTCGTTAATTTGAACAGTAACCATTGGAGGTAAATGTTCGCTAGGGACGACAAGCAATTCCAGTTGCATTGGTCCTTCGCTTGTCTCAAGTCCTATTTTCACCATATTCGAAGAATACGAATTGGCAAAATTTGGTGGGCCTATTCCCCTTACTTTTAGCTTTTCAAACGAATAAGGCTTGAGTTGCAATTCTTTTGCAAGTCTTTCAGAAATCATACTTCTTTGGCTTCCAGAATCAATAAAAACTGTTCCGGATGCTTTCTTCTTTGTAAAAGTCGGGTTAAACATTTTTACTTGCGCGCATTTTAATAAACAATATTTAAAACATTTAAACTGTTTTTTCGGCGCCGAGGCTAATGTAGCGTTAATTTCATTCGAAGTGGTTCCGATTGCCACTGAATTTGAACCAGTCGTTGGTTTTCCTGAGGTCCATTTTTTCTGGTAAGGCCTTTGTTTTTCCTCATTAGCCGGTTGTTTAAATTTCGGCTGCTGTGGTATTTTCAGATTTGGGCATAACGCTAAAGGATGTGCCCCTGAACATCCCAAACATTTTGCTGGTTTTTCACAATGCGCCGCCTCATGACCTTGCCTACAGCAGCGAATACAACGTTTTACCTCTTTCATGCGTTCTTTTCGTGCCTGGAGGTTTGCAAATTTTCGGCATTCATTTGACCAGTGATTTTGTTGGCAAAAGTAGCAAAGTAAGTTCCTATTAAATTTTTTCTCTTTGTCTACTTCAAATCGATTCGTCTTTCCGACAGTCGAGCAAGCGATTGTCGGAGAGTGCGATTCTTCCTTTTTCCTAGGGCTTTGCCTTTTTTCTTCTCCCGTCTTTTTAAGAATGGACGAGATTTCCATTTCAGACTCAAGTAGCTTCTTTAGCTCCAGTCTGAATTTACTCGTGGTCCAGCCGTCTCCCGCTTTCTTTTTAGCGCATAAAATTTCTCTGAGCATCGGACGCGTGAGTTTGGTTTCCAACAAGTTGTAATAATGGTCCGAATCTGTGTCGTTTCCTAGACCAGCTAACTGTCTGCAGATTCTTTCCAGGTTTAGGTAAAATTTCCTAACTTCTTCTAACGTATTGCAATTTGGAAGGGTTAATAACTGCTGTTGCAGCTTCCTTATCCTTTTATCTTTATTTTCAAAATTCTGCCTGAGTAAGTCAATTGCCTGCCCATATTCACCCGGATGGAACCCGTCGATCAAAAGACCTGCAGGACTTTCCTTCGGAATGAATGAGCGCAAATATAGGAACTTCCTTTCTGGTGACAGCTTGCTATCTTCGTGTATTGACGCGAAGAGCTCCCACCAATCAGACCAAAGATCATGATCGGTGCCATAAAATTTTCCAATATTAAGAGCCTGGTGCCGCACTTCATGTTGAATGTTTGGTGCTACCTGAGGGGCCTGTTCTTGTTGGATATTTCTATTAATATTAAGTTCTTTTAACCGAATTTCGCGGCTTAATTTTGATTTTGCCTTCCTCAAAATTATTAATCTTTTTTCTGCTTCAACCAAATACTGGCTTGTTTTGTGCTTCGTTTCAAAAATTTTAAACGTAGCGTCTAGTTCCGGTCTTTCTGTCGCTGTAGCCTTTCTACTTAATTCGGTCCAGTCTTCAAATACAGTACCAATTTCATCTTTGGCTACACACAGCCCTTTTATTAAATTTTCTAAGTCCTCATTTCTACCTTCCAGGTAAATTATTTTTTCCTGTAGTGGCATTTCTTCTTCTTGTTCCAATGAGAAGTCTTCGGGGTTAATCTTTAATAATTCCCCAATTTTTGTAATTGTAATAAGTAGTCTTTGTTCTAGCGGTGCACTCATTTTGCTGCTGTGTTAATTTTAAAATACCTGTTTTATTACTCGGGACTTTACAATTTTATTGGCAATCAGCAAAAATGCTTACCGCCTGTCTAGTATTTTTTGAACAAAGTTCTGTATACTAAACAAAAGGAACAATAAGAAATTTATTTTCAATAGGACCCTTTTTCCTAACCTTTTATTTTGGCTTAGGCTAATTCTTTAAACCCTTTTTAAAGTAAACTAGCCTTTTCTTTTGTTTTCCTTTGGCTTTGGCTGAGCCCCCACTGTAAAGAATTCAAATTATTCTTTATCAAGCTACGGCAACAAATTGAAATAATTGTTGTCGGCAAACTCAAAATTTAATTTAAACTTAATTTATTTTAAATTAAAAAATTCTTTTTTCCAAAGATTTAATTTTATTAAAAAAATATATTTTTTAAAAAATGGTAAACAAGAAGGTGAATAATAATGGTTTTGGCTTTTCTTTTATATAAAAGCCAAGCGGGAAAAATGCAGAAAGGCGATAAAGAGAGGGAACATAGAAAATAGTGAGCGGAAGCGATTGGAGCGAGCGATAAGGTGTAAAGCTTGGGAAAATAAAATGAATAAATAAAATAAAAATTAAATAAAAAATAATTAAATTTTATAAAAAATTTGTTATTTTTTACACAGGTCTTGTCCTCTAGAAGACGAAAGATATCTCCTAAAAAAGAAAATTGTAAAATAAAATTAAATAGATTTTAAATTAATAAAAGTCATTCCAACCCAACAAAAGTCATCCTAACCCAAAAAACACTTAAAAAATAAACCTTCTACTATCAATAAGCATTTTTGTCATTTGACCATTAAGCCATTCATTTTTAGTTTTAATAAATCCTTGTGGTCGAATCATTTGTGAAGGTTGTAAAGAAGATTGTAACAAGTGTGACGATGATTGAGGAATTTCTTGATTAAGATTTTGATGCTCTTCATCATCAGTCATTTGCTTTAAATTAATTTGAAAAATAAATTTGAAAACCAAAAAATATATACTTGTCCATCATCTTGATCTTCGGAAGTATTAGTAATAAAACTTCCGTCATCATCATCCTCAGAACCACTCGCAGCTTCTTCAGCAAATTGAATACCAGCATTTTGTTGAGCATCTGGATTTACTTGTACATTATTAATAGATCCAGCAAGATTATTCGGCGCCAATAAAGTATCAACAGAAGCGCTGACAGAACCAGTAGTATTTACAACTTGGCGGATTTGATCAACAGGAATTTGAGGAAACATTTCCGCAACTTGATTAACCATTGAATTTACCTACAAAAAATATGCCGTAAATATTCTAATAGAAGCCAATCCCAAAGTTGTTTATAAAAATTGTTTTTAACCTGTTCCTCACTTATAGAATCATAAACAAATCGAGATATCCATCTGATGATTCGATTATTGTGAGGTGAGAATATTTCTACAATCATCTGCATTGCCTGCCCGACATCATCACCAGCAATAATGGGATTAATATTATTTTGTTGTTGATGGTGTTGACGTAAATTATTCAAATTAAATGACAAAGATTTTCGACAAACAGCACAACTAGAATCCTGTTCAAGCCAACGACGCAAACAATGCTCATGGAAACTAAAATTATTATTTCTTAAATTAAAAAAAATATATTACATATGAGAACAAGGAAGTTTTCGAGCATTTTTCATATGTTGCCAACAGATAAGACATTGAGAATTTTTTAATAAATCGTCTTCATTGGCTGGTAGATAACTAGAAAATAAATTCCAATCTTCTCAATAAAGATAAGATTACCTATTGCTAATATGTAAAAGTATTTCCCTCTGCTGCCAATGTTTTCTAATTTTTGAAGAAATACGTCCATAATAATATTGTGCTTGAATAATAAGAAAGACACAACAATATGTAATGGCCAAATGAGAATAAAAAATCATATGTAGATAATTTGCAAATTCCAAACAATCTCGAAATAATCCATAAATAAAATCAATATAATAGGTGCTCCCCTGTTGTTGTTGAATTAAATTTTGTGTATTTAAATCTTGGAGAATAAATAATTTGAAGAATAAATGAATTGATTGAATAAGAAGGATTAAACACTGGATAAAATTAAAATATGTTTAATAGTTTAATAATTATTTAAAACTTATCCATTATACCAACAAATTGAGTTCCAGCCGAATTTGATCGGCTGTAACTTTTTTGGGCAATCAGAATGAATCTTATATCGAATGAATCTTATAAAAAAGCTACTGCTTATCGAGGGCTTTCGAATGCTATAAGATTCATTTGAATTAAAACAAGCCCAAAGAAGTTATGGCTGATCAAATTCGGTTACCACTCACAGCTTGTGGATGGATAAATAAGAAAAATCAAAACTCACGTCAGCCAAAAGAAATAGAGTATAATTAAAAATAATATAGTCCTTAATCCCAAAAACAAAGAAAATCATCGAAATGGCAAAAATATTAGTTGTTGCAGAAGCAATAAAAACACGGCGTCGGATGGACACATTTGAAGAAACATTATTATATGTCTTAAAAAATAAACTTTAAAAAATTTCTTATTAAAATATTTTTACATTAGCAACGCGCAATTCCGCCAATTCCAAAATAAGTAAACAAACAATCTGAATGGCTAACCAAGGTGTCCAACAGAGAATATCTTCCAACAAGTTGTGGTGTGATATAAAAATTAGAAACGTAAGCTTTGTTTGAACAAAGCGTCTAAAATATTTTCTAAGAGTAGATTCCTCCTGAAAAGTAATAAATAAATTATTTAAGATAAAAAATTATACATGATTAGTTAATCGACCATACAGGAATTCAATAGATTTTTTACCAAAAAATGCAACAATGGCACAACAAGTATTGAGGAGGATCTGAAAATTAAATTATAGGACTATACAAATAAATTAAAAAATATACATAAAAGAGAAGACGATGCTTCTGAACAACAAGAATAAATTTCCTGGCAAAATTTTCTTCCGTAAAAGATTCGTGTAATTCAACGTCATCTTCTTTGTGCTCAATATTTAACTAAAATTTTAAACTTTATAAATCCCAAGGATTAGAACGAGCCCGCCACGTAAAAATTTGGAGAAATAAAGAGGATATCGTGGGACTTGGTGTGATTGAAGGGGATAGAATCTACTTATCTCCACTTAGCTACTTATCTCCATAGAGTCTATGGTTATCTCATAGACCCGATATTTCTTTTCAAAATTTGCAGGTCATCAGGGTTGACCCCATTAGAACTGTAAAATAAAAAAACCTCACATTTAAAGTAGTTCCAAGGGTTTGAACAATTCTATAGTAATAATAAAATCCGCTGAAGAAAAGTATAGAACTGAACATTAAATAGTTCTTTACTGTTGGAAACCCTATTCGAGGGAGATAACCGAAGTTGAACATTACTTCCATAATTGTTATAAATATCTAAAAATAAAGAGAATAAATTTTAGAATTCTAAAAGACCGCATAAATTAAAAAAATTTTTAGCATGTGAAAATTTTAATTTTCCCAGTGCTTCAACAAATCGGCAAAATAAAAACGTGACATTTTAACACTTTCCAAAACGAAAATTAACAAAATTAATTTTGTATTTTTAGCATGAAATTTTAATTTAAATGTATTTGGCGTCACTTCTCCTAAATTCTGGATTCCCTTTGATTTTGGATAATCTACGGATGATTCTTAGGTTAATCTCCTAGTGGGAATAACGAGGAACTTTGAGAGAAACCCTGAAGGGAGGATGCTAATGATTTTTTATGTCTAACTTTTGCTCGTGATTTTTGATAAATTTTGTTTTTGGCATTCTGTTTAATGACAATATATCCCATTAAATTTTCTTTTCCATTTGAGTCTTTCACTCTGAAATTTCTAATGGTTAAATTTGAACGAATTAACGGAATAAGTTGTAATTCATTGAAAATTTTTTATGTTATTTTCTTTTCAATATGTTTTAATTTTTTTAATTTAAAGGAATTGACCAAATAATATTTCTTTTATTATTAGCTATGGCTTATAATACCAACTTTGACCAAGTCGGACAGGTACACTTTTGTTATCAATTTTTTTATCAAAAAATTTTTAGGCATTTATAGCACATTACTATAGCAAATTTGACGTTCCTGATGTAGCTGCTCGTACTGCTGGTCTTACTGACCTTTACGATGCTGATCTATCATTTATGACTTTTGAAGGGACTCCGGTTAGAGGCCGGGCTGCTATTTTGGAAAAGTTTGGATCGTTGCAATTTCGTTCCATTCAGCATGCTATTACTATGGTATTTATTTTATAATTGTTATTTGTTTTTATTTTTCTAGACTGATTGTCAACCTCTTCCAGACGGATCGATTCTTGTTACGGTTATTGGGCAATTGAAGGTTTTTGATTTTATGATTTTTTAGACCTTTTTAAACTTATTATTGTACCTGTGGGTTATCCCAAACCATTTTCTGATGACATTTTTTACGGACTCAAAATGATCTTTACAAAAAAGACTCATAATAGATGTCATTTCATCGAATATATTAAATAAAGGGCAACTATAAATGCTCTGAACGTTATGAGACTATTTTATTTTAATTTACCCGCAAAAACTGGTTTGTGATAGACCGTACTTTTATTTTTTAAATTAGACTGATGATGATCCAGTTAATTCGTTCAATCATTGTTTTGTGTTGAAACCAAATACTACTGGATCTTTCTATATTTCAAATGAAATCTTCCGTCTCATACTCCATTAAGAAGGATATATATATGGCGATTATAATTAAAAAGAAGAATGAACATCTTTTTTAAGTTTTTGATAAGTATGCGTACAACTTTTGTGTTTGTTTTTTTTTCATCTGACAACACAAAATTTTGGTTAATTATTTACAATATAAATTTGGTTTTATTTTCTTGATAAATTGTTAGTATTTTTGAATGTTATGTTCATATTCCATGCATTTAATTTTGCCTTTATTTTGGTGTTTTTACTTTTCCTTCCAAATACTTTTGTGTAGTTTTAAAATGAGCCAGAAACATGTCAAACAAGCAGCCCGTGGCCAGCGACAAATTTATGAGGAAAATAGACAAACCTTAATTGCATATTCACTTGCTAGTTTTACATCCTTGACTGTTGTTGGAATATTAAATTATTTTGTATTAAATGCTGCACGTGGAGATTGGGTTTATTTTTTGGATTATATTTACGTGAATTTATGGACATTGTGACTTATAGGGAGCATTTTTATTTTGTGGCATTTAGTGGTGTCATTCGAAAGGTTTCGGTAGACAGTCGACTAAGGTGATTAAGTCGATCCGACGTTTCGGGCCGAGTTACAGACCCCCAATAAGTCACAATTTCCGAATCTATTTTTAATTAAAAATAAAAGGCCTTTTTAATTAGATAGGTCTTATTGTCAGTACCGTTTGCCAGCTTTCTTCTCTTGGATTAATGTTTTCTATGGTTTTTAATTTTAAAATTATAATCATTTGACGATTAAAAAATTTCTAGATGAAGAATGCACGAAACGAAAAAAATCAAATTGTTGATGCTGGTCTAGATCTTAATGATCCCCAAGCATTTGGAGAGTAAGAGAATTGTTTTTTTTATTATTTTTTTAAATTTTTTTCTTTAAACAAGGTATTGCAAAGATGTTGTTATTTTGAGTGTTTTGGTACAAATTCTGAGTTTATTTTCTTCCTATTTTTATTTACTTTTGTTGATTCTACCAATGTTTGGATTTTACAAATTATGGACAAAATTGCTCGGGCCTTGGTTTTTTGCACCTGCTCCTGAAATTGATGAAAATACTGATGGAAAGAAGAAACGTGATAAAAGAAGAGAAAAAACTGTTTATCTGAGACGATAGGTTTTTGTGTTATTTTATTTTAAAGATGAGGTTGTTTTTTTTGTAAATTAAATTTTTAAAATGAACTAAAATTATTTTTCCTTCGATTCCACCTATTCAGGGTCAATAGGCATTGAGAGTGTAGGTCTTCAGGTTTGACCCCTTTCCTTCAAGTCAATGTTTTTCAAAAAAAACAATTCCCGATCCCCTCTCAATTTTCTTTTGTTTTTCAATAAGTGAGTAAAACTTCCGGTTTTTCCTTTCATAATTAAAAAACATGTTTGACGGACTATTAATCTCCTTTTTAAATCTTTAAAAAAATATTATTTCTTTATTCATAAATTGACCATGGATTTCATTTTAAAAGACATGAGAAGGATTTTCTTCTCCTACCTCTTTAAATTAAAAATATTATTTTTAATTTTATTTTGTAATTATTTTTCATCATCTCATTCATTGTCAGCTTTAATTTCTATTCCTTCTTTGAAAATTAATTCTAAAAATTTAAATAAACAACATAGAGTAAATAAACGCTTTGGTCAGTAATACAAAAATTTTCTTAGGATACTCGTTCTAAATAGTTGCATATAATTAGTGATCGGACGATATCGTACTACCGGTGTTATTTTTCGGTATACTTATATTAACCTTAATCCTCCAATCCTACTTGTCCCCTTAATCCCTCCGAACTAGCCGATATTCCCCTCAATTTCCCCTCAACTACATATAATACATATTAGTTCTTCATAGTCAACGTTGGAATACTTGTCGACTAAGTTGGTCGTTTCGTGATCCTTATGGTTTATTTCCATCAGACGAGCTTTTTGCGCAAACTAAGTTTGTTCTTTTTTAAAATTTAATTTTTCCTACTTTTTAAAGGAGCGTAATTGCTGACGCAGTACATTTATGGTCACAAGTTGGCAACAATGACAACAAAAATGGAAAAAGAGGATTTATTAAATTAACTGATCTCTCACCAGTTACCCGAATTTCTTTAATGAATGTTAGACGAGTTGCGGATATTGACATTTTCTTTGCTGGTTATGCACACGGAGATGCTGAAAGTTTTGATGGACGTGGAGGTCTTGTTGCACATTCGGCATACCCACCATTGGGAATTGTACATTTTGATGCGAGCGAATATTGGGATTTGGGAGGAGAAAAACAAAAGGTTTTTTGAAACATTAAAACTTGAAGCTATATTTCCGTTCAAGGATTCAGCAATGAATAATTGGAATCTAAGGAAAACGTGGAAAATAAACAGGGAACGGCGCTCTTCTAAAAAGAGTAAAGAAGAGCAACAAACTGTTCTGGATTTGCGTAAAATTAATTTGAATTTTGAACGAGAATTCATTATTTTTAAGGTTATGTTGCTGTCCATGAAATAGGACATGCCCTAGGTTTACGCCATTCTACCTTTCGTAACTCCGTTATGAATCGGTATTATAAAATGGCTTATAACTCAATGTAATATATTTTAAAATGTGACATTCTAAAAGATTTTTAGTCAACAATCTAATAAACCATTGAAACTAAGTAAAGATGATGAAGCAGCAATTGAAGAACTGTTTGGGGAGATGTGCAATCGGAACTAAAAATTTAATGAGGACTGGCACGAAACAACAAATATTAGGTCTTTAGAAACCTTTAAAAAATCTCAATTTATTGACAAAGAATACAACAATGGCAATTTATAATTATCGAAATATGTACAATAAAAACAGGATCATATACACGAAATATTAGAACATTTTTCCAAAAAACAAAAGTATTTTTGGAATTATAGAAGAATAATTGAGAATAAATTGATGACAATTATTTGAAATCAATTGAATATAATATGTATATTTGGGCATTTATTGCCACACAATTACTTTAGTGGAAAACAAAATATTCTAGCAAAGAAAGGGCAACAATTACGAGGAGAGAGGCACTGGAAATTTATTTATTCTTTCATCATTATTCTTCCTCCTTTTCTTCCTTTTCCTCCTTCTCTTCTTCTTTATCCTCAGCCTTCTCTTCCTTCTCAGCTTTTTCAGCACCGCCCTCGTCGCCTTTCTTGTCTTCCTCCTTAGGCGGCTCGTCACCGATAGGTGGTGTAGCTTCTCCCTCCTTCTTCTCCGTACCACTCGATTCCTTGTCGCTGTGATCGGGTGCAGCTTTATCTGACTAAAAAATGTTTTAAAGAGAGTAGCATTTATTTCGTTTAAAAACTTACTCGTAGTCCAACATCGCTCTTCACGCCTTTCTCTCCCTTGCCCGCTTCAGGTGGTTTTGCTGGCTCTTCCTTCTTCGATTTCACGTCTTCCTTCTTCGATTTGACATCTTCCTTCTTTGATTTGATGCCTTCTGTAGAATCTGGAGGTGGAGTTGCTCCTGCGGGTGGTGGTGATGCTCCGGTTGGTGGTGGTGCTGCTCCAGGAACGGTCGATGGCTTTACTCCAGAAGGTGGCGGCGCTCCAGGTTTTGGCGGTCCAGCTGGTGCCCCAGGAGGTGCCGGTACAGGAGGTGCACCTGGCTTCACCGGTCCTTGCGGCGGTTTTCCTGCTCCTAAAGCTGAGGGTATCGCAGTCTTCGCCATTCCTGACTTCTCTCCCATCTTTGACTTTGCAGTCTTTGCGTCGTCTTCAGTTTTGGATTTTGTGGCGGCAGTCCCAACTGACTTGGTTTTATCGGTCCTTGACTTGGCATCAGCATCTGCACCAGGGAGTAGAGGTTTGTCGATAGACTTATTGACCGGAGGTTTGTCCTTTCCTTCCTTCGTTTTACTTAAAAATTAAGTGTTTAACAAAAACTAAAAAATAGAGCAACATACCCAGATTTCATATCGCCCGGTGGTTGTTTCACAGAGCTCTTGACATCCTTCGTCTTCTTTTTCTTCTTGCAGCATTGGACAGCAAAAGCGATGACGAACAGCGACACACAGAGATCGACACAGTAGAGCAGCAACACAAAGGTCGTCGGATCGAAGACGGTCATTGTATTCGATTGGGAGTCGCAGCGTCAGTTGACTTACTAATTCGCAGCGTTAGATTATGGTGTGCTGACTAGAAGGTATTTTTATAGTGAAATTTCTTCCTATACATTTCCTTATTATAAAAGCAACCCCGAGCATTAAGCAGCATCTTCTATTTGTGCCGCCATGTTACCAGCAAATGAAGTACTCAGCTTCGATTCTACGAAATTTATACTTTTGCTCTATTGTGCCCATTTATGTGTGCCGCTGTTCTTCATCAATTTCATCGTCCTTTGCTGCAAAAAGAAAATGAAAGATCCTCCTAAAAGTATTATAGAAGACCCACCGAGCGATATGATTTCCAAGTATGATTTTAAACTATAAGATATTGCAGTGATAAATTTTTCTTTTTAAGGGCTGCCGTTAAACATAAGGGTGTAAAAGGCAAAAAAGCTGTGACCAAACAAAAGAAAGTAAAAGGAAAAACTGCTGTGATCAAGCAAAAGACTGTAAAAGGCAAAACAACAAGAAGGCGGTGAGGCTTAAGAAACAACAGGGAAGGCTTAGGAAAATAAGAGGGAGGAAGATGAATCACTAAAAAACAACAAAAATCCACAGCTTTTTAATAAATATTCTTTTGTTTTTTATCTCTTCAAGGGTTTGTTGCTATAAGATTAGAAAAATGTTTGTGTAAATTTTTATTTAATTTTGTTATTTTAAATAAGAGTTTGAATATCGTAAAATATTTAGAAAGGTTATTTTTTAATTCCAAAAATCGAAAGTCCATGGAGAATTGCATTTAGAGCTTCAGTAATCTAAATTAGGTTAATCAACAGTTGGGTAAATTTAAAAGACAAACCAGAACAACAAGAATTCTGTTTCGCCAACCCTCTCTAAAAATAAAAATGTTAATCTGAATTGGGGTTCGAGTTTTTCATCTAGGGGGTTGGGAATTTTATTGGCAAGATTTTAGTCAAAAAACTCTTGTGGGTTCCAATCAGGGGTCAGTCGGAAAGCGAGCTACTCAAAAGGAAAAAACCGTCGAGAATTCCGAATCTCTGGCCCATATTAGGAATTACTTTTAGATAAAATTACAAACTTTCCAATATTCGGTGGAGGCAAGTATTTGTGGAAATTGTAATTGCCAGAATTCATTTTTGCATAATCAACCGCCAGAATGCCAAAAAAGATGAGGCAAAAGATCTTTTTTTGATTTAAAATTACTTTAAAGTTATGAAGAAAGCTTACTAATGCAATAACATTGAAGGTAATTTCCTTAAAATAATAAGTTTTTATTAATGGGCCCATCCAAGAATCACGATCTAGGGGTTAAAGACCAAAATTATGTTTAATTATTATACAATTTTTTGATGAGTAGCGCGGGGTTGAGAGAGAAAATAATTTATAAGTAATGTTGCCAAACATAGAATGCCAAAAATTATTGCACAGATAAACATCTTTAAAATTTAGAGAAAAAGGTACAGAACAAAATCCCGGGCTCTAATTAAAATACAAACAAATGTGTATATTCCCCATTGTCTATGTCCATCAATAAGGAAAAATACAATAATAATGTAACAAAGCATTTGAAGCCATTTTAATATTGCAAACTTTGTAGTACACAAATTAGTAATTAAAGTTGTATTATCTGTATTAGCCATTGCCATAGAAAAAAAGATTTTTGATTTGCTCTCGATAATCACACAAAAACCCAACAAAAAATTTTTTGATGGATCAAATGTTACTTTTATTTAATAGAATGAATGTCCCCATAGTTTTTGGTATGAGGGAAAGTATCAGGTTAGCCACATAAGAATAAACAATTGAAAGTTTGTATTAGATAAAAGAGACGACAGTTGTGTCAAATTAAAATATATATATATATTAATTTAATTTGAAAGGGGAATAACAACTGTTTATTTTTAAATATTAGACTTAATAAAAGGGGGAATGAGACTAAAAGGGGGAATGTTGACTTATCCAAATTATTCAAAAAATAAAAAATAACTTTTATACCGCATAAAAAGACAAACAAACATATTTTTGAGTTATCAATTTATTTTGAAATGTTTGTGTGCTGTTATAATTCTTCGGTCTCTCGAACACATCTAGCAACCTTTAAAAAATCTCTTTTTATTCAAAATTTAAATAATTTAAAACCTGTCGCTTATATTCTGCAGGATTTTCTCGATAAAGTTTCTAAAATCGATAGCTTAAAAAAATTATTGAACAAAAGATACCGCTGCATCAACATTGGCAGGACTGTCAAAATTTGGGTCAGAAAGCATTGAGATAACTTTAAGAAATTTTTTATATAAAAGTAAAAAACTGTACTTATATCGTTTCCCTCCCCTAACCAATTTTTCTTCGCCGTACAAAATGGTCACCAGGAAGAAATGACTGACCAGTTTGTACATTAAGAAAAAAATTGGGTGGGGGAGGGAAACAACATATCCAAAAAAACATTACCAGAAATTAAAATAGTCTCAACAGTGTGTACAGGCAACCAACGCTCACTTGCCTTTTCATATCCAAATCTATCGTCCCCAGGCTCATGCAAAATAGAAATGCAAACATTTCCCTCACGGTCTACTAAAATAAATATAAAAAATTAAAATAACTATAAAAATTTAAAACAAACTATTAGGATGAAGAATTCTTGAAATAAACCGCATTGTAGGTGGACATAATGGATAGTCTTTTGGAAAGATAAGCTCTGCACGGAAATTTCCGCCTTCACTAAAAATAAAAAAAACAATCTTAAAATTGATTTTGAAAAATTACTATGGCGAGCTAGGCGGTCCCATTATGAACACTTGCCATTTGTATATCTAAAAAATTAAAAAAATATTAAGATACATAAATTAATAAACATTGCTTTCATCGACAAGACCCGCACTAAAACCATCAACAGGATTTTTTGTAAGGTCATTTAATTGTTTTTGAAGTAAAAGTCGAGATTGGTCAGAAGACATTTTTTAACTGAACCTAACAAAAATTGAAATTTTAATTAATAATCAAAAAAAACGAAAAAAAAACGAAAAATTAGAAAAAAACTGAAATTTTTTGGCTGGGGGATCACTGAGTCCCGCCGGTTGAGTCGCTGAGTCTTATTTCGATCAACAACTTTCTGGGTTTTCAACGATTCATAATAAATCTTTTATCTTTCGAAAGCTCTGAATGTGAGGATTATTTTATCCAACAGAATTGATTTGATCAGATCAAACTACAAAAAGTTTCATCTAGATAAGTGCGCGCAATCATGATTTTTGCTCTTTATTAGGCTGTAACTTTTTCTATATTGATCTGATCAAATCAATACTGCTATAAAAATAATCCTCACATAAAGAGCTTTCGATTGATATATTAATTATTTAAATCGATTAAGAATCGAAAAAGTATGGCCCAAATATAGCCAGAGGACTCAACCGGCGAGACTCAATTATCCTCAAAATGGAAACTTTGACAAAAGCGAAAGCGACAAAATGGTAAATTATAAAAGGTAAAAAATTAAAAATCGCTGGGTTGCCAATGATTTTCTTCTACATTTCAAACTTTTATAGAGACTAATAAAGTGGATTCTTTTGCACAACAAATACACATTCATGGTACCCGATGACTGGGTAGATGAATCAACTTTGGAGCTTTTTAATAGTGCCGATACGTAAGGAATTTTGATCTCTTAAAATTAAAATAGTTTTTTTAAGTTACTATGCTCTTGTACTGCCTTGTTTAATGCCTGTAGGCTTAATTTTATTTTGTTTCTGATCAAAAATTTTAGGTGATCATTATTCATTTTATTTTGATTGAAGTTGGCCTTGAATTTTTTATAAACAATTAAAGAATTGTTCAAATTTCAAACTGAAGAATTTTTCAAAGATTAATGTGAAGAAGACAGGAAACTGAAGAATATTGAGGATATACGGGCATAAACATTTTTATTTTGATAAGGGTATTATTTACTGGTCCCTAAAATGAGGAAGTGTTTTCTCGAAATTTTTAAGGTTGTTATCGAGTGCTGAGTTCAAATTTTATTTCGAATCATTGACCCGAATTCGATCAAGTTGAATTCGGGCAAGGGGTTCGAAAATTGACAAATTATAAGCAAATACTCTGTCTTGGCACACCCGATTCTAACAAACCTCTATCGAAAAAGCACTTTTGCTCATTTTTTATAGGGACCAGTAATCTATACTTTTATCCTTATTTTTATTTTTTATAGATAAAATTTTAATTTATCAGTGTTTTTAAAGACAATAATAGTTGCCTTTTTCAATATTATATTTCTAAAACATTTTTTTCAATACTTGTAAAAAAGACCTCGATCTCGTCTTTATAAAAACTAACCAAAATCTCTTCAATACTTGACCCGCTTTATGGTCGTTGGTTTTGCGCGCGCAAATGTGGATAATGGATAAAACCGCTTTTTTGGTTCTTTCAGATGGTGGTAGAGTGGTGTTGCCTTTTTCTATTTTTGTGCTCACATGCATGCAATTTATATATCGTTTAACGAGTTGTTTGATTGATTCGTTTATTTCCATTATTTTTAAATTCTTTTAAAATTCTTTAAAAATAATGGAAATTTTAAAAATAAAATTTTTTTAGAGATTTAGTTTATTAAATGGCTCCTGCAAAATTGAAGCCAGGAAATTTAAAAGATCCTGAAGTGGCTGAACTATTTTCTACAAAGGATCCGGAGAGCCGATATGAAGATTTACGTGAAATTGGTCATGGTGCATTTGGAGCTGTCTTTTATGTATTTTTTAAAATTTTTAATACTTAAAATTCCTGGATTATTATCTGAATTTATTATAGGCACTCGATAGAGAAACTAAAGAGCCAGTGGCAATAAAGAAAATGAATTTTTCTGGAAAGCAATCGTTGGATAAATGGAATGATATTATACGGGAAGTTAGATTTCTTCGATCTATTCAACATCCTCAAATAGTTCGATTCAAAGCTTGTTTTTTGAAGGAACAGACATGCTGGTTTTTTTATGAATTTATTTTTTAATTATTTTTAAAGGTTGGTTATGGAGTACTGTGTAGGCTCTGCTGCAGATATTCTTAAAGTTTGATTTTTTACAAAATCTTATAAACCTTTTTATTTTTTGTAATTTTCAAGGTTTACAAAAAGCCATTTTTGCAAGTAGAAATTGCTGCCATATGTCAACAAACATTGCAAGGGATTGCTTATCTACATGGAATTAAACGTATACACAGAGATGTAAAAGCTGGAAATATTTTAATGACTGATTGTGGACAGGTTAAACTTGCAGATTTGGGAAGTGCTTCTCTTACTTCTCCAGCACAAACTTTTGTTGGAAGTCCTTATTGGTGAGTGGTTTCTTATTCTATTTTTAATTTTGTTTTTAGGATGGCGCCAGAGGTTATACTTGCTCAGGATTCTGGAATTTACGATGAACGTGCTGATATTTGGTCGTTTGGTATAACTTGTATCGAACTTGGTGAGAAGCTTATTGTTATGCTTGATTTAAAAATTAAATTTTAGCAGAATTAAAGCCTCCATTTTTGGACATGAATGTTGGTAGTGACTATTCTAATCATTATTTTTTAATCTAGACTTATGTCAGACATTATTTTGTTCATGTGTGTTTTTAAGGCTTATTCTGCCATGTATCACATTGCTCAAAATGATCCTCCTTTTCTACAGCCAATTGCTGATCCAGAACTTTCTCCTTGGTCGGAAGATTTTCATTCTTTTGTTGAACAGTGCCTTCGAAAAGATCCTCAACAACGACTTTCTACAAATGCTTGTTTAGCTGTAAGAAAAATTTTAATAATTTTTTCTAAATAAGGAGTCTTTTAAGCATCCGTTTATAACCTGTGAAAAGCCTCCAAATGTAATAATGAATTTAATAAATCGTATTAAAAATGCTGTAAAAGAGCAAGATCATTCGCAATATGGCAGATTGCGGCGTCTTATTTGTATGGACGCTAATGGTCATTTAAATGAAGAAAATGTTGAAGGTATTGAGACGCAAAATGAGGTTTATTTTTTGTATTTTTTAAAAATATTTTTTAATATTTTATAGGATATTTCTATTACGTCCGAAGATGATATTAACCATCAACGACAACAACAATCGAATAAATTAGAAGAAATTAAAGAAGAAAATGATGAAAAACAAGATAATCAACATTTGCAACATCAATTAAGTATTAATAACAGAACAATAATCAGTTTAAATGGAACAGATTCATTGCCTTCTTCTGAACCTGAACATCAACAACAACAAATATTAACACCTTCTGGTATATTAAGTTTGCATTCTACTAATTTTGATCAACAACAAGTCAAGGTTTTTATTTAGAATTTTATTTCATGAATCAAAACAATTTCAATTATTGTTTAATATTCAGGATGATATCAATACTCTTCGCCGTTCCAAATTTTCCACACTTAGGACTACAAAAATTATTGCTCGTGAACTTCAAGAATATCAAGCAGATAATTTATATGAACAAATGTGTGGTTATAAACGTTTAAGGCAACAACACCATAAAGAATTAAAACAATTAGAAGAACGTTGTAGTAATGATGCTGACAATCAAAGGTTAAAATTAGATAGAGAACGTGAACAATTAGAAGGAAATTGTCAAAGGGAAACTGAAAAAGTACGAACACAAATTCAATTAGAATTGGAACGGCGTAGAAGAGAAAATGAAGAGGAATCAAGAAAAACTAATAAAACTAGAGAAGCAACTTTAAAACATGACTTGAAAAGTTATGTAGCGGCACAAAAGAAAGAATATAAATTTAATAAAGAAAGATGTAAAATGGTAAGAATGCTGTTTTTGATCAAATTATTTTTTATTTTTAGGAACTTAAAAGTCAAGGCCTTCCAAAAAATGCTTATGAAGTAGCTTTGAAAGCAGCAAAGGTGCGCCTTAACGAAATCAAACAACATGTTGAACGAAAATTTGCTGATGAACAAAGTTTTATTTTGCAAAGAGAACTTAAAGAATTAAATAAGCAACAATTATTGCGTTTTCACAATCTTGAAACTCAACTCACAAATAACGTTTGTTTTCTTTTTGTTTTAACTAGGGTTGCCATGAATGGACCGAGTCGGACCGAGAGATCGAGTTGGTATAGGATATTTGGCTCGAAAGTGACTCGAACGGCCCGTTTTGTTAAAAATATTCCCAAAAATGCCATAACTTCGGCCTGTCTCGACAACGGCAAACCTAATTTTAATACATTTTCATTTTTTAATTTTTTAGGAATTAAACATTCGTGCACGTCAATTAGACACTTTGCATGCTCTTTTAAATAAACATCATGAAATTATTAAATCTTTGGAATTTTCTCATTTTAATTTAATTGAACAAATGAAAAGACGTCATTTAGAAGCACAACATGAAGCAGAATTGTCAAGTCAAAGAGATTATAATAAAAGAGCTCTTGAAGAAAAAGCTAAAGAACATGCTATGCAATCAAAACAACAACCAAGAGAATTAAAAGTTTTCTTTTGGAATTTTTAAAATATTCTTTGAAATATCTTTTAAGGCTAAAGAAGCTATAATTCGCAAACAATTTCGTTTGGCAGTCAAAATCCAATCGAGACAATTCAAAGCATATCAAGCACATATGTTGCAGCTAGTGCCTAAAGAAGAACACAAGGAATTACATATTCGTTTAAAAGAAGAACAAAATAGAAAAATTGCTGCTCTAGCTGATCAATATGAATTAACTATTGAAAAAATGGTTACAGAACAAACGGTTTTTGTTTTATTAAAATTTAATCTTTAGAAAAATTTCTTCTACAGGTTAAATTAGATTCACAACAAGAAGAGGATCTTCGTTTATTAACAGAGAAGCTTAATAAAGAATTAAGTTTATTGACAGACTATCAAGAACGACAAAAAGCTTCTTTATATACTCAAATTGAACGTGAACGTGTTCAACTACAAGATAGGCTTAATTTACGTTTAGCTGTTGTTCAACAAAAGGTTATTCGTAATTAGAAAACATATTACTATTTTTTCAGATTAATGACGACAAATCCTTCTTTGATCGTACATGTGAAAAACGACTTTCACAATTACAAAAGAAGCAAATTGCTGAATTGGAACTTTTTTCTGCTGCAAATAATACAGAAGGAGAAAATGCTTCACCAACAACAGCAAGATTATCAATTGAACGTAGTATGAGTAGTAATATAAATAAAGAAAATTCTTCGTCTTCTTGTAATACTTCACAACCAGGAACACCAAAAAAAAGTCCTAGCAACGAAGAAAAAAATAAACATTTTGTTGGATCATCAAATGTTGTTGTTAATTTAAATAGTGCTAATGGTAATATTATTATTAATAAAGAGGTTTTATGCTCTACAAGTAGTAATAATAAAAATGCTAGTATTCCAACTGAAGATAATCTTAATGTTGAATTAAGAAGGTGTACGTTTACTAATCTTTGATTGTTGAAAATTCAAAATTTTTTTATATGTTAGAGTTATGTCAAAAAATATTATTTTTGATAAATTGGAAAGTGAATTTCAAAATACTTTTCCCATATGGGTCGAAAATTCAAAAAAATTATCTTAATCTTTTGGATTAATTTTTGACATATCTCTTTAATAGTACGCACATAAATATATTATGTCAAATTGAAAGAATATATCCTATTTACAATTATTCCAGGAATCAGACAAATAGTGTTAATACTTTTAAAAAAGATTTGATTAAACAACAAAATTGTTTCACAAAATTATAATTTCTTGCGTCTGATTTCTTTTTTTTGGCACTATTTATTTCATCTCTCTTTACTATACATTTTTTCCCAATCGAACAATAATTTTAAAAATAATAAAATATACATACAACGATTCGATTTTAATTTTAATTAACACCTAAAAAATTCTTTGCCAATATTTCTTTCCAATAATAGGAGTGTCTCGCAATAGATTTCGAAAAAAATTGATCATTTATTATAATTTGCTCCTTTTTTAATAAATATATTTATGCTTAGTGTTTTCTGTTTTTTTCGAAATAAATACATATCTCAATTATGTTTAGAAATATTTTTGTTTTTAATTTTAATTTTTAATAATTGTTTTTAGAAAATGTCTCTTCGTTTTATCGGACAACACGATTTTACTAGTAAGGGAAAATTCGTTTGGGAAATACTTTCACAGGTTTGATATTTTCAAAACTTAAAAATAATTGAAAATTTAGTTGACAAGTATGGGTGAAGGACGATATATAACGGTTTAATTTTTTAAAGAAATTGTTGATCTTTTAATTTTTAGAATTATTATTGGAATACAAAATGGCCTCTAGAATCTTCGTATATCAAAATTATTGCGGTATGTTTTCGATTTTGCCTACAATATAATCTTACAATTAAATTTTCTAAAATTTTGAAGATCGAAAAATGTAAACAAGTTTTATTTTTTTTCAGGCCCGTCCAAAAATGGATCGCTGGCTTCAACAAGGCGTTCTTTGGGGAGAATGGACATTTCGTGGCATCCCGTTAGGTGTTTACAAATTTGGTAACGAATTAAATCGTTCACAATGGATTCTTGTTCATAAACACGAAGAAAAGAAATTGATTGAAAATGAGAAGAAAATGCCCAAAATTCGACTTCCGTCTTCATTTCCAATCCCTCCTTTGCAGGTTTTTTTATAAATTTATATTTTATATTTAATTTTCTAAAAAAATTTCCAGAGGCTTTTGGCGAATAAATTGTCCAAAAAGCTGGAGATGCTCGACAAAACTACTCATACTCCTCAAGAACGGGCACTATTAGATTTATGTGTTGATCCACAATTTGAACATTTATCTTCATTGTTTGAAAGATTTGAACCAACTAAAGAATCAAGGTAAAAATAAATTTTTAGTTTGACAAAAGATTTCGTTTTCAGTCAAAATTTGAATAATAATTCAATATACAATGAAGTTGATCCGTCCAATCTTTTGGAATTACTTGGACAAATGTTTCCTGTAAAAATTGATGCTTTGTCTTCTGATAAGGCTTATTATAAACCTTTATTTAAGCAAAAAAGAAATTGATTTATTTAAATTAACAAATATTTTTTTGTTTGTTTTTGATAAAATTTTAGGAAAGTAGCGATATTGGAAATCAATAATAGTGTTTTTATTTGATACATATTTTGTTAGTTTTTTTCAAAATTCTCTTTGGAGGTGTGTTTTATCCGCGGTTTACTAAGGTAGGCGAGCACTCAGATAATTTTTATGGCAAGAAATGCAATATGAGTTGAGAGAGCTGGCGTCGGTTATAACAAACTTACGCGCTATTCCATAAATAACACATCCTTACAATTATTAAACCGCGGTCAAAACACACAGTCATTTTTTTGTGTTTAATATTTTTTATAATTTTTAAACCTAACTGAATGCTTTTAAAGATTATATAGCTAATTAATAATGGAGCAATATTCTGATTCTAGTGATTCCGGTTCTAATGATTCGGTTAAATTAATTTTGGTTACTGGAGGTGTAATGAGTGGAGTTGGGAAAGGTTATTTTCAAATTTTATTTAATAAAAAATATTTTTTAGGAATAATATCTTCTAGCCTTGGTGTTCTTCTTCAAGCTAAAGGTTATCGTGTTTCGGCAATTAAAATAGATCCATACATTAATGTTGATGCTGGAACATTTTCGCCATTTGAACATGGTTTGAAAATTTTTTTTAATGTTTAAAAAATTATTTAGGCGAGGTTTTTGTTCTTGATGATGGTGGTGAAGTTGATTTAGATTTGGGAAATTATGAAAGATTTTTGAAACTTCGTTTAAGTCGGGACAATAATATTACAACTGGAAAAATTTATCAACAAGTTATTGAAAGAGAAAGGCGTGGAGATTACCTTGGACGGGTTAAATTTTTTTAAATTAATTTTTGTCTTTAAAAATTTATTCCTAATTTTTAGACTGTTAAAACAGTACCACATATTACTGAAGCAATAATTGAATGGGTTGAACGTGTATCAAAAATTCCTTTGGATGGTACTAATAAAATTCCACATGTTTGTATTATTGAGGTATTTATTATAATAATATAAAATCTTAAGAAAATTTTTTCATAGTTAGGTGGCACTGTGGGAGATATAGAAGGAATGCCTTATACAAATGCATTTAGCCAAGCATTTAGGAGAAAAACTGAAAGAAATCGTTTTATGACTGTGAGTTACAAATCGCATTATTAAAATAAACGCATAACAAAATTTAGGTTCATGTAACGAAACTTTTGCATGAGGTTTTCATTATTTTTTTAAATTAAAAAAAATTCTATAAAAGGACACTGGCGAAGTTAAAACTAAACCTGCTCAAAATGGCCTTAAAAGTTTAAGAGAAACAGGTCTTATACCGGACTTACTTATTTGTCGTTCAAAAAAGCCATTAAACGATGCGTTACGAGCAAAAATATCTGCATTTTCACAGTTAGAATCTGACGAAATTATTGATGTTTTTGATTGTTCAAATATTTACCAAGTTTGTTTTTAGAAAAAAATTTTTATATGTTTACTGATATAATTTTTAAATAAAATTTTAACAGGTCCCAATATTGCTTTATAAACAAAAAGTGCTCAATCGACTATGTGAACATTTTCAACTTCCAGAATTGTTGTCTGAAATCAAAACAGAATTAAATATTTCTAGATGGCGTCAATTAAGTGAATAGTAAAAATTTTATTTTTAAAATTAAAAATTTTTTTCAATTTTTTATAGTGTTGAAAAACCAAGAGAGGAAATAAAAATAGCTTTTGTAGCTAAATATATAAATTCTGATAGTGATGATGTTTTTTATGATGCTTATGCTTCTGTTATTAAAGCATTAAAACATGCAGCAATTTA
The DNA here is from genome assembly GCA_902706615.1 of Meloidogyne luci. Taxonomy (NCBI): domain Eukaryota; kingdom Metazoa; phylum Nematoda; class Chromadorea; order Rhabditida; family Meloidogynidae; genus Meloidogyne; species Meloidogyne luci. Next base: position 42,351 of record CACSLI010000196.1, on the reverse strand, counting down.
TTCTTGTAGAAAACTTAAAATTAATTTTATAAATGCAGAGAATCTTGAACCAATTAAAAATGGGGCAATTAAAGATTTCTATGAAAATGCGTGGAATTTACTAAAAAATTGCGAGTAAGTTTTTTTAAATTATACTGTTTGCTAGGGATCCGCCTTCTGCAGAATCACGTTTTTTCACCTCCCCCGTTTTGTTTCTGCATTTTGCCCTCTTCTGGCTCTTAGAATTCCGTTTTTTCACCTCCCGCCTTCCGCTTTTTTAAATTTTTCTTTAAATTTTAAATTCGGGAGTATCCATCCTTGCTGTGCACTTTCTCTTTTATTTATAAAATAGTTTTAAATATATTTTTCTATATATTTAATTTTAGTGGTATTATTGTTCCTGGTGGATTTGGTGATCGAGGAGTTGAGGGTAAATTTTTTTTTATAAATTTGGAGGGGGTAAGTGATAAAAGATTTTTGGGAGAGGAGGATCAGATGGAATTTTTTCAATTATTAAATAACGTTATATTTTTTAAGGTAAAATAATAGCTTGCAAATATGCCAGAGAAAATTGTGTTCCATTTCTTGGTAATTAAAATATTTTAAAAATTTAAGAAAATTTTTTTAAAGGAATTTGTCTTGGTCTTCAATGTGCTGCTATTGAATTTGCAAGAAATGTTTGTAAAATTCCTGGTGCAAACTCAACAGAATTTTGTCGTGAATTAACAACAGAACAAAAAGTTGTTATTAACATGCCTGAACATGCTGGTGAAAAATATGGAATGGGTGCAACTATGAGATTGGGAAGTCGTACAACTGTGTTTTTAACAAAAAATTCACTTTTAAGTTTGTTGTTTTATTTATTTAATAATGTTAATGAAATCAGCCCATATAGGTTCATCACTTTAATACGCACAAATCCTATTTTAGCCGCCCAAATATTTATGGTTGAACTCCAGGGCCATTATGATAGTTGACCTTCTAAATTTTTTCTTAAAAATTTTTTTAATTTATAAAATTGTAGATAAACTATACAATAATGAACCTTCTGTTGATGAAAGACATCGCCATAGATATGAGGTAATTTATAATTCTGGCTATTTCTGATTTCTAAAAATAAATTTTTTAAAGATTAATCCTTCAATTGTTCCAAAGTTATGCCGTGCAGGCCTTGTTTTTGTAGGTATGTTTTTGAAGTTTTTAAAAATTCAATTACATTTATTATTAATCTTAGGTATGGGTGTGGATGAAACATGGGATTCTAAAAGAAATGTTCGAACAAAATCAGCCTCTTCTTTACTTAATGCGGCAGGAGATAATTTGGCTGAAGATTTTGTAAATTCTATTTTTTAAAAATTTATTCTTAATTATTATTAGAATCAGTTAATTGATAAAATTGATGAATTATGTAAAAGAGGTGGTGATGGTACTAATTCAACTGCTATTAGGATGGAAATGGCAGAGATGTCAAGAGAAGGTATTTAAATAAATTGAATTAATTATTTAAACTAGTGTAGCAACCTGACCTTTCGGTGTCGGGAATGTCAAAGATCGGGGTTTACCGGGAGAACATGTAAGGATTAAAATATGTAGGGATGTAGAGATTAAAATAAATTATTTTTAAATATAGATCATCCATTTTTCATTGGTGTACAATATCATCCAGAATTTCTTTCTTCTCCACATAAACCAAGTCCTCCATTTTTGGGCTTTTTATTGGCAGCTAGTAAGCAATTAGATGATTATATTAAAAAAATACGAACACCAAGTCCACTTGAAAGGCTTGGATTTTTTTGTTATGATGATGGTGATGCCAAAGATAATTGAAAATTCAGGTATTCTCTTAATTGTTGTTATTTTCTCTTAATTGTTATTTTTACAAGTTCTTACTCTGTTATTTTTTTGTGAAAATAGTAAAAATTCGTTAGTTAAATAGGTTAAATATTTTTTAAATTTCTTCCTCTACTTCACCTCCCTCCCCGCCCCCCCCCCCCAATTCACTAAGCTATACAATTGATTTGTTTGTAGTATTTTGGCCAAATAATTCACATTTTTACACATTTAAGAGTTGAAAAAGCAATAAAAGATCGGAAAAAATCGACCAATGGCCTTTTTGTTGTTGAGCCGACTATTCTCTCCTTTTTATAAAAAAATTAAAGAAATATAATACACATTCTTGAATAAAAACCCCACAGATGTTTTATATATTGTGGTCAATTTTTGATGTTTAAAAATTATTATTTTTAAACATCCAGTATAATTCTTCTGACACTTCTTCTGACTTTTCGGCAAATTCGAAAATTTTTGATTTTTTATAAAGTATTGATCACTTGAAGAGTTTATATTTATTTTTTATTTTGGTTTGCCTAACACAACTTATTCATTTTATATTTGCCTTTCTTCTCAACTTAAAAATATACTAGTTAGCCCAAAAAAATCGCCAGAAGTGCCAATGTAATATAAACAAAACAATTTACTATTACTGCTATTATGTATTTAGTAAAAATTTAAGAAAATGAGAGAAAAATATTTTGGCTTCTTATTTTTGAACCTGGGGAACTTCTTGTTTTTAATATCACAAGATAACTTAAAATAAATTCCAATCTTGTCAAGTTTTGAAGAAGTAACCGAACTTGAAACCCTTTTTTAAACCACTTAACCACGAGTCAATGTCCAATCGTCCCCCAATCCAATTGTCTTATTGTCCAATTATCACATTACCCAATTGTCCTTACATTTTATTTCTTATCTCTATTTTTCGCTTTTTGGGAGTCATTTATTTTTAATCATTCTTCATAATACTTATTCTTATCATTTTACGATTTTGTTTTTTTTCTAACAATTTTGTCATAATATTAAACAAGATTCCCCACTATTTTTATATGATTTTTTTGATTTTCATACACAAATCTTTAAAAATATTTCACGCCTTTGCACATAATTTTTTTAACAAAATCCACTGCGGGACGTCCCTTTTTATCTTCATTTTCATTTTTGGCCCGTCCAGAATTTTTGGTTTTGTTACTGCCATTGTCCACAACAAAAATCGTCAAAAAGTCCTTTTTTCTCTTTTATTCCCATATTTTTTTGCATAATTCACTTCCGCCAAACCTTTTCTCATATTCTTTTCACCCTTTTTTTTGACAATGACTGGTAGAGGTAAAAAAAAGTTGAAAAGAATTCTTAATTGAAAAGTGGGTGGCTGTCCCGTATTGTTAGGTCAATAACGATTTTTTTGTAAACGCCTGCTTTTTCGAAATACCTATGCAGAATTCCGCTTTTCTAGATCCTTTCGCGTTCTGCTTTCCACTTCCGTTTTAAAATGCTGGAGGCCGCTTTATTCAATAAACTTAACATAAACTAAACCAAAAAGCCTAATTAGTTAACGTTTATAAAATCTTGGGTCTTTTTTAAGACATGAAACTTTCTTTTTCTTAAAACTTGTTTCTTGCTCCATTAAAAATTAACCAACCATCTCACATTTGAACCGATTTGTGGATACAATATTTAGTGTATATATAAAAATATTGTAAAAGGAGAGGGCAATTTGTTTAGATATTGAGAAGGCAAAAATGTTCGAGGGAAAAATATCGTTGTTGAGGAGCAGCCACCCACCTGCAAGTGCTTTTATTCGCTTAATATTTAACCAAATTTTCCCCTCTCTTTTCAAATTTAGCCCATCACCTTTTTTTATTTTTCTTTATTTATTTTTTATTTAAGATATCAAAATATAATTTAAAATAGAAAAAATGGAGGACCATGCCCCAGTTTCAGACAGCAATGAATATGAAGAACCTACATCTACAAGTAAAGGTTTATTTATTATCTAAAATGTGAAGACCTAAAACTTTTGAAAGTGATTATCAAAAAGGAATATTGAGGGATTAAGGAGATATCGATGGCTTTGGTGTGATTGAAGGTGGTAGAGATCTCTACACACCCAGAGTTGTGGTACACACCAACAATGTTCTAGAATACAGCTTATCTTCCACAGAGTTGGGTCCTTATCCCACCTACTGCCCTCTAAAGCTCTCGATATTCCCTTTTAAAAGTTGTAGGTATTCAGGATCAATAGGTCTTCAGGGATGGACTCATTTTTCACCTCTAACCTCATTAGAAACTTCTCCAAAACTTTTAGTTTATATAAAAACTTTTACATATTTACTAGGCCATTTTAACCATTAATAATACAAAAAGTAAAGGTGGGAAATGTTTTTAATATTTGTTTTTATTACTTTTAACGGGTAAAGTAAATAAACAAATATTTGCATAGAAATACGAAATTGTGGACATTTACTACTTTAGTGTTCATATTTTTTAGATAATTTTATGAAAATTAGTGAAATTCACCTTATCTGGCGTTGCCAAAAACTGATTTTTTTGTTTTCAGACCACAATTTCTCTTAATTATAATTATTGACCATTCAACCAGAAAATACCAATACCCTCCTATTTACTATTATTCTTTTTGTCGGTATATACATTTTATATTTACTCTTTGATTTTTAATTCATATAATTACCTATTTTCGTCAAAAACGTTCAAAATTTTTCAAGTTTTTTAGATTTTTGCAACAACAGCTCAACTTTTGGTGCTTTAAAGAATTGTTCAGCAATTGTTTCAGTTGTTGATGGTCATTTACATACAAGATTCGTTCCTTATGAACAAATAAATTCGAGGTAAAATATTTTTTGATAAAAAATATCGATAGGTTAAAATAAAGGCTCCATTTTATTAAATAAACCCTTAAAATTTTGTTTCCTTTTACGCTTTACTAAAAAATTTTAAAACTGCGCAATCAAATTAGAAAGACACTTGTTGGTATACCTATCTGGAATTTTTATAATTTTCTCTTTCATTTCTAAATTTTTATGTTGTGCCAGCAGTCTGCTTATTTCTCTTCTTTAAATTGTGTCCATTCAATTCATCATTTAATAATTGTCCTTTTCTTCATCAAAAACACTCCTCTTTTTATCTTTTGCCAAATTATGCTAATATATAAAATATTTATAAAATCAAGAATTAGACCGTGTCACGACACTTGCAGATATGACATTTGCAGACCCGACACTTGCAGACCCGACTTTTGCAGACCCGACATTTGCAGATCCCGACACTTGCAGATCTGACATTTGCAGATCCGACTTTTGCAGATTAGACCCGTTTCGCTCTCTCTTTACCTTACCTATACACCGTGGAGTGTTTGCTGCTGCGGAAAAATCCTGGGATGCCCATCTCATCGATGATAGGAATAGGATCATGTTACGAGCCCAGCGACCGTTGACTCGCCGCGAGGCGCATGCCGCAAAACCTCGCGCGAAGCGCGGGGAATTTTTTTCTACGTTGAACATTTTGAACCCCCGGAAAAAGAGAATCTCCGGAAAAAAGTTGGTGCCGTTCGACTCAGCTCGTCGAGACGAATTGGTATGGGTCTTATATCAAAACCTTTCCACCGGTATACTATACTATATCCTTTGATTTTTTTAAGATTTTTAATTTTTTTTCAAAAATTAATATCTGCAAAAGTCGGATCTGCAAATGTCTGATCTGCAAGTGTCATATCTGCAAGTGTCGGCATCTGCAAATGTCGATCTGCAAAAGTCGTCTGCAAATGTCGGGTCTGCAAATGTCATATCTGCAAGTGTCGTATGACCAATTAGACAGGCATATACTTTTTTCTAAGATTTATGGGTAAAGATTAACTTTTACTGGACCCTTTCTATTTTTTTAATTGAATTCGACCTGACCAAATTCGGATTCTGATTCAAAAGGGATGTCCAGACTCAGCGCACACTCGATTGCTTACTGGCAAATCCCAAAACGAGGGATAGAGTTTACTCATTTATAAATGATATAACATCATGTACTCCACTAAATTTTGTTTTTTGTTTATTCTAATATGTATCTATTACAAAAATTATTTAAGATAATAATCTTACAAATAATCAGATATATTTAACCTCAAGTGCTTAATTTATTTATATTTTTCTCGATTTGTCATTTAATACTCACATAGTGGATGTTACGTAATTATGAATATTTATATAAATAAATAATGATTTTATTTTATTTTATTTATAAATAATCTTTGTTTATTTTTTGGAGGACTTTAATTTTTTTAAAGTTCTACAAAATTTCCCCATAAATCTATAAAACAACCTCCCGCCATTTTTCAATACAAATGTTTCTCTACTATTTTTAATTTTTTGTTTAAACTAGGAGAACAATAGAGAAGAGTAAAAAGGTTTGGGATGATGGGTGAAAAAATCTTGTGTATTATTATTGTAAGAATAATTGGTCCAAAAGCATTTATTCACACATAAAATATATTCAGTTTTTATGTTTTTGACTTTTCTTTTGTAGCCGAATTTTTAATATAAATATTTTCGTTTTTGAGCTAAACAGCATCGGCTCGCTCGATCTTCCGAGCTCTTCTCACCCAATATTCAAACCAATTTTAAAAATTGTATCTAAAAACGAAGGGGGTATTTAAAACCGAGATTTGGCTATTCATTTTTTGTGCCATTTTTTGCCATATTCCTTCATTTTTCCCAATTTTTTCTCCTTTTCCAACCATACCTTTTTTTCTTTTATGCCAAGTGCTAACTACTTAATAAGATCGTTTCTTTATTGGTAAGTATATGGAGTAAGTATACTACCTGATTTTCGCGGTCGGCAATTAACTCTCTCTCACCTTGGTGGTGGCAACCGCCATTCCACCCATGCGGAAATCTGTGAAGATTGTTTTCCCTTATACACAATAATACACTCACTCTCCATCAATTATTCAGAAGCTTCTTTTTAAATATTCTTATAATTGTAAATAATGATTATTATTAGTATGTAGTTGAGTGAATGAATGACCATTTTTTCCCAAATATTTTCTTTTTGGAGAAAGCGCCAAATTTTTAATAAAATTGAGTTATAATATACATCAGGAATGCCACGGACTGAGAAAAATTCGGGCGGGTTTCGGATTCGGAAAGTCCGGGTATCGGTAGCCCGTGACATCCCTGATATCCCTTTTTGAATGTGACCCCCTCTTTCTGAATTTTCACTTTTTTAAAGATAATTTTTTAGAAAATATGATGACATGTCAACTATTTTTAATAATTCCAACAACAATTTTGATACCACTAATAACCGTCATCAACAACGCCAATCCTCTCTTTTTGATTTCGCCACAATAGGAATGAGAACAACATCAACAATAAATCGTCCAGCTAATAATTCACCGGGCTCGCCTTTACTTATTGGTGCTGGTGGCTCTTCAAGTTCTGGCGGCGGCGCATCATATGCTTGTGGTTCCTTAGTGCCGTTGCGTGGTCCTCCTCCAATTCTTGCTCCACCACAACCACCAAATTGTCCGCCACCAAAGAGGTTAATTTATTTTTCTTACGTTTAAGTTTTAATTTTGTAGACGGCCTCAACAAAATAGGCATATACAAAAGAGGCATAGAAAATGTTTAAATTGTTGTCACCGATTTGGCCGTTGGCCGGCTATTTTATTTTTGTTACTTCCTGCGATGCTTTTACTGCTTTCACTTTGTTTATTACTTGTTTGGCTAACACGTTTGTTTTTTGTTAAATATTTTTTTTTAATTTTATTTTTAGTATTACGGGAAGACTTTTCATTTTCTTCACAAAAGTTTATTAATGATCGATTTATTCAAAATAAGAATACTAGAATCTCATTTTTATCAAATGCTCAACAACAACTACAACATTCCTCCACATCCTCAGGTTATAATTTTAAATTTTTTAATTAAAATTTGAAGAAAAGCTCTATTTTTAGCCCATCAATTGCCAAATATTCCCACTCAACTTTTACTTAATAATCCAATTATTATTCAACTCCCTCCTTATCATTTATTATTTACCCAAATTTATATTCTTCAAAATTCTCTATTCCATTTAAATTTAACAATTGGCCCATCTTCTCGAATAATTATTTTTGCAAGACAGACAATTCGTCCAACTATTGGACAATTTGATTGGCAAAAAATATTTTTTGGTGAAAATTTACATTTGGAGAAAGAAATGACATTTAATGAAGGAGAAAAGGAGGGAAAAATTGGACAAAAGAAGAAATTGGGATTTGTTAATCACTTTTTACAAGCAGGAATATGGCATTTTGGATTATTGAATGATAAAACTGAAGTAATAGTTTGAAAATATTTTTTTTGGTTTGGCGGTTGGCGGATGGATTTATTGGGATTAAGGGATGTAAGCGGAGATTCTCTCGAGTAATTGTCAGATAAGGCAGAAGGGATCCAAATATTTTGCCCAAATATTTGGGTTTGATCTTCTGGGCTGAATCCATTTTTAACTTTATTTTTAAAGTCAGAGTATATTGAATTAATTGCCCAACTGGAAGAACCTTCAAATATTGAACAACATAAAAATAATAAAATTATTTCTCAATGTCATCATTCAAATTGTTTTGGAAAAGGAGAATGCATAGAAGGACGTTGTGTTTGTCATCCTGGTTATAGTGGTTTATTCTGTGAAGGTAAATAAAAAAAAGTACATAATTATTAAAATCTAACCCCAAAATAAATGAAATTTTAATATTTTATAGAAACATCTTGCCCGGTGCTATGTTCTGGTCAAGGCGTATTTAACAAGGGTCGATGTCTGTGCCATCAAGGCTTCCGTGGCGTGGAATGTGAGGAAACAATTGAATGGTTTTACATTTAAAAAGCTTAATTTGGTAATACTTTGGTTTACACCCCCCTTTTTTCTATTTTTTCTTAGCAAACTATATAACATTCTAAAGAGATTTTCGAGCGATGTCTTGAATGAACAATATTACGACCCTTTGCTTTAATCCACTGCATTGGCTTAAGCTTTTCCAGCGAGGATTCGGCTTTATAATTTTGTCCAGAATCATAAATATAACCGAGCTTGGTATCGATCGAACCAGCTCCAATAATAAATTATATATAAGAACTGGCCAGGGAAACAGGAAAAAAGGGTGCGTAAATCGAAGTATTACCCTAAATTTTTTAAAAATATAATTCATCATCTTTAAGGTGTGATAATAAAGATTGTGGTATTGGGGGTCAATGCCAACCAGATGGTACTTGTTTATGTTTACCTGGATGGATTGGTAAATATTGTGAACAAAATTTACAACAAATAAAAGAAGAAATTGAACAAATTCAAATTAAAAATGATGAGGAAAATAAAAAAGAAGATTGCTTGCTTGATTGTTCTGGACATGGAAATTGTATTTTAATTAATAATCAAAATGAAGAAGGCAAAAAGATGAAAGAATGTAACTGTTTATCTGGATGGACTGGAATTAATTGTCAAATTGGTAAAAAATTTATTTTAAGTTCTAACACATAGAACCGGGTGCTTATCTCCACATATTTGGGGAGATAATAGAAAGGGCTTACACAAAGTTCATAATTACCAAAGATTGTTTTAGAACTTTGTCCAAAAAATTGCTCATCAAAAGGTCAATGTATGTTAAGTGTTAAAAAAGTAAATGGAGAAGGTTGGTGGCATTGTGAATGTAATTATGGTTATTATGGTGAATATTGCCAATTTCGTGCAGAGAGTAATTGTGAAGATGGTGAAGACAATGATGAAGGTATTTTTTTAATTTATATTTTTTAAATAAAATCTTTGAAAATTAAAAAAAAGATGGATTAACTGATTGTGAAGATTCTACAGAATGTTGTTCACACAATTCTTGTTTATCAAATTCTTTATGTCTGGGTTCATTTGTTTCACCAGAATTACTTTTAAAACTCTCCTTTATCAATGAAACAAAACAACAACAAGGAAATACAACATTAGAACAAATACCATTTTTTGAACGTGTTCGATTCCTTTTTGATAGCGGTGATTTGTCTGTGCAGCGTTATGCCGATATTCGTTTGCTTGACCCAAAGTTTGTGAATTTTTTGATTAAGATTTTTGATTTACTTTTGCTTAGATAAACGAGAGTTAGGTTTGGGAGTTAGGTTATTTGAGTTAGTTTTTTTAGTTAGTTTAGTTAGTTTTTTATAATATGAGAGTTAGGCTCGCGCCAAAATTTTTTGGGAATAAGAGAGAATTTTTAATATTTACTAAAAAATTAATCATTTTTACAGACTCCTTTCTGTGCTCAGAGGCCGTATTCATTCAATAAAAGGAGGGCCATTAGCTGGAGTTAGAGTTTCCGTGGCAGATCATCCACAGCAAGGCTTTTCTTTATCACGTTCATTTTCACCATCGGCAACAGCATTAGAAGGGTCCCAGTCATCATTTGAAAATTATATAGATACAAGTATTGGTGAATTTGAATTAGCAGTAAATGGTGGAGCTGCTGTTATTTTACAATTTGTTCGGCAACCTTTTGGTCGAGTTATTCGAACTTTTTTTGTGCCTTCTAATCAAATTTTGGATGTTGGAAATGTTTGGATGGACTCTATAGAGGAAAAAGATGGTGGCGAAAATGAAGCTTCTACAACTTCTTAGAATTAAAAAAATTTCTTAATGATCTGTATATAAATATTTAATTTTTTTGTTAAACTGAGTTTTAGGGTCCCCCTTTCTTCTTCACCAGGTATTTTCCTTTATACGTACAAAAACCTCAGTTTACCGATTTTTTTAATACAAAAATGTATTTATGTAAATTTCCTAGAAAATACAGATAAATTTATTGGTCTTAAATTAATAATTAAATAAATAATGTACAAGTTCAGCGCTTACCTATAAAAGCAATAGTTCTGTGAGTAAAATTATAGTCTCCTCAAGTCAATCCAATCAAAAATCCTATAATTTATTTTCCTTGCAAGCATCTCCTAAAGGATCATCAATCAAATGGAGTCATCAAACATCAAAAAAAGTTCTTCAACAACAACCGCTATATCAAGCCTCAAAAAGAAGTTTAGATTGCGAACTGGTGGTGTTGAAGGTGTTAAAACAAAACGCATTGGAGAGAAAATGGTAAGTTTATAATTAAAATTAAGAGGGATGCCAAATTTCACCGAGGTCTGGGTTCAGTTCAGTCACGGCACCTATAACTTTTGAAGGCGTGGATAACTTTCTGTTCTTGGTAACCATCCTTTCGTGATTATAAGGTTGGGACTGAACTGCTCTAAAGACATTTCAGCAAAAACCAATTTAAAATTTTCAAAGATTCGAATGATTGGATATGTTAATGTGTCAATTGATATTCGAAATGATAATAAAGATACAGTTATTGATATTCCATTTGTTGATGATCAAACTCTGGGGAGAGGTAAATAATTTGAAATTTAACAAAAAAATAATTTTCTTTAATCAGTTCTTGGTTGGTGCAAACGCCACAGTAAGGATGAGCCTTTGCAAGATCATGAATTAGTCAAACTTCGAAATAAACCAGTTCCGGAATGGGATAAGAATTTTCTTGGATATTTGTCAAATTCGGAGCTTTTTGCACTCACAATCGTAAATTTTAGTTTAACAAGCTTCAAAAAAATTTTTTTAAAGGCTGCCGATTTTTTGGACGTTCCTGGACTCTTAGATGTTTGTTGTAAAACAATTGCTGGAATGCTTTCGGGAATATCGGCTGAAAATATTCGTGAGAAGTTTGGTATTGTGGATGACTTGACTGCTGATGAGAAGGCTGAGGTAATTTTTTTTTAATACAAATGTTTGGCATATGATATTGTGATTATAGCTAAGGGTTGCCATTTTCGAATCGAGCCGGCGTTCGGTACATATTTCGAGCTTCTGTTTTCGTTTCCGAGCATTTAAGCTTGTTATTTCGATTCGAGTCATACGAGTTTTTTGAGATTTGAATTTTTTTGAGTTTTTTAAGCCTCGGCTCGTCGATCTTCCGAGCGAGCTGACAATCCTAGTTATAGCTAATGTACTTATTTTTGACACCAATGAAAAAACGACGTCCTTTGCATTTAAGTTTATAAGAATCAAGTTCGAAAGCTTCAATATTAAAAAATTTTTTTAAGTTGAAAGCTGAGCATCAAGGTTTAAATGAAATCAAGCTTTCCTAGGATAAAAGAAGGTAGGAAGATTGTGATAAAATAAATAGGGTGATATTGTGTAAATAGATATATATATAAATAATCTATGATGCATTAAAAATCTATAATATTTTCTGTAAATAAATATTCCTTGAATTTATTCTTTTGCCAACTATCCAATTTTTAATTACAAAAAAATTACCAAAACCGTCACAATTTTAGTTTATGAATAATCATACATATGATAATTTTTACGAAAAAATGTAAGCTATTAGTCATTTAATAAATTGAAAAAAAATAAAAGGATATTCAGGAAGAAAAAAATATCCAATCAACTAAAAAATAATATTGGAAATAGGTAAATGTAAAAAATCCTAATGATATAAAACTAATGATATAAAACTCTAAAATATCTGACATAGTGTTTGTTAAAAAAATTTTTAATATCAACTAATAAGAAAGAACTCTTCAGATCATCGAGAATCTAACAGTTTGTGTAGTTCATTAACATTAAAATAAAATTTCTTTAAATTTTTTTCATAAATGGTTGCTATAAAAAATTCTAAAAAATTTACATTTTAGCTTAATAATTAGACTAAAATCAAATATACCTAAATACAAATCATTTTTTATATAAAAAACTAACAGTCTGTGTGGTCTAAAAAAAGTTAGCTAACATTTTGTGCATTCATTGCCCCTTAAAAATGGGAGGGTAGATTGATACATACATAAATTAAATATATAAAAATGATCAAAAATAGTCCATTAATGTATACATTTTTGAATTATTCCATAAAAATATCTTTAAAAATAATTTCTTGTTATATTCCAGTCTATATTTTCTAAACAAAAACATTTATGAAAAAAATTTAGAAGCAAATTTTATCATTATAATGAACTTAAGCGATCTGAAGTGTTCTCTCATATTGGTTGATATTAAAAATTTTGAACAATCAATATGTCAGACATTTCAGATCAGGCGAGTCTTTTTCTACCTTAATCAATTTTCTTGCCTTAATTAATTTTGGAACCAATCTCTTTAGTTCGATGAGAGAAATCGTTTAATACTAAATTGGTAAGATTTGGAATGGCTTTGTGCCGTTATGGCCACGCGTCCTTTTGAGCTGTTCCACAATCATCTAAAAATTTTTTAGCCACTTTTTCAAAAAATGAAAGGAAGTATTAGTCATATAGAATCCAAAAGATATAAGCAGTTGGATGATTAATTAAGTTTATTTAAAATAAGTTTTATTTAAAATGACGTGAAATATTTAGTAGTTGCCATCTATACAAACATAGACCTTTTCAAAAACTTAATTGCGGAGTCAATGTTTTTAAAGAGTTATTCAGATGAAAATATTCCATTTATATTTAGAAATTTTTATCCAAACTAAAAATGGATTTAAGTTTATTTTCATTAAGAATTTTAAGTCTTTCCCGAATTTTAGTAATATTAAATTTAAAAATAAATTTAATAAATGCCAGAGAAGTTAATAAATATGACGGAAACCCTGAATATTATTCATTATTCCCATCTTTCCAAAATTTCCCCAAAAATTTATTGAGATCCCTAACTAATTTATGGCCATCATCTTCCTTTAAATTTGATAAAAATACTCTTGAATCTTCTGACTTCATTTCATCCTCTTCTTCAAAATCATCATCAGACGAGTCCAAATCAAGTTCAAATATTGAAACAGAAGATAATGAAGAAACAGATGAGACTGAAGAGGAAGAAAAACGAGAAAAAGCTTGGATGGAAGCTTTAAAGAAAAGTAAAACATTGGATTTGTTACAACAAAGAAGACATACAGGTGATATTGTTCAACTATGGGATGAAGAGAAAATGTTTGGATTTAATTAATTTACTTGCAAGTTTTAACTTTTATAGGAAAATGCGAAATGCTCTGCGGTCAGATTCAAATTTTCGGTGGACTAGGATACGTGATAAAGATGGGAAATATGTTATTCCATTCATTATTACTGGCAGATTCAGTAAGGGTTTTAGTGTTTAGAATAAAAAATTTTCTATTTAAAATAGCAATAAGACAACGCGCAACCATTAAAAAAGCTATGGACAAAATTTCCGACAATACATGCGTAAAATTTCGACCAAGAAGAAGAAACGAAAATGATTATGTTGACATTCAGAATAAAATAAATGAAGGGTAAATGATTTGTCTTTCAAAAAATTTAGACGTGTCTAGTTGCATAAATATCTGGATCTGACCTCCTGGGTCTTGACCTTCTGGGATCGACCCATAAAAATGCCCAATACATATTAAAATTCACTCTTTTTCAAATAAAGATGCTACACAACCGTTGGCCAAATCCGTGGACGTCAAGTCCTTATGCTGGAATCAGGATGGGAAGAATCATGTGGTTGGGGTTGTCTATTAAGTTAATTACATCTGCTATTAAAACTAATAAAAAATATTTAGCCTATCCTGGATGTACAGACCATTCAACGGTAATTCATGAATTAATGCATAAAGTTGGTCTTTGGCATGAACAGATGCGTTATGACAGGGATAAATATATCAAGATACATTGGGAAAATATTATTCCAGGTAATTCTAAGTTGTACTTATCTACATAAAGCTGGGTATTTATCCTCGTTAATCCTCTATGTATATTCCATTTCAAAAGTTTTAGGCCTTCAGGGTCAATAGCTATTCTGGGGCGTAGGTTTTCAGGGGTGGACTCATTCAATAAATTCTAATCTACATATGTATTGTAACCTAAAAACAGGACTTGAAAATCAATTTGGCAAGATTGGTCAAATCCAGAGTACAACTTACAATCTTCCTTATGATTATAAAAGTATAATGCAGTACAAAAAGAATGCTGGAGCACGCAAAGAAAATTTGGTTACAATGGAGACACTTGATAAACGCTATACGGTATGAGTTTAAAATATAAAAAGATTTATTTTTTGCTTAAAAAGGATGTAATTGGAAATTCAAAAGATGCATCGCCAGAAGATTATAAAAAGATTTGTTCTATATATAAATGCAACAAATGTATGGGGAAAAAGTTTAAGCCTTTAAAAAATAGAAGGAGATAGGGAAAAAAATTTTTCCGAATACATTTAATTTATATTTTATTACTTTATTTATAAAATTTAAACCAAGATTGAGGTATTATGAGTAGATTTGGATTTATTGATACAAATGTAACTTTAAAATATCCTTATTTAAAATTCACTTTCCCACGTTTCACTGTTAAATTGTCACAGTCCAATAGCCTTTTGATCTACTGTCGAATCTGCACTATGGAACGAATCCGCGGTGGGACGAATTAGGACTGGGACGAGTCCGGGAATTTTGTCAGTGGGGCGAATCCGGGTGGGACGAATTCGGGCTTTGTTTAGTGGAACGAATCAGGCGCAGCCTTTTTCCTGCATTTGTCATTTTGTATTAAATATTTTTTTAATTTTTGTCCTATAGGTAATTCTTATGGATAATGTGTTACTCAACATGGATATTACCTAAAATTCTAATTATAATTTGTGTTTTCTTCGCTTACCATGGTAATTCAACAAATTTTGATTTTTCTGAAAAGAAGAAAGAATTATATCGGTGATTTTGTTATTTTATAAATAGATTTTAAAAATTTTAGGGAAAAAGTCAAGTCAATGTTTTATCATGCGTATAATGGCTATTTAAATTATGCATACCCAAAGGACGAGCTAAGACCGTTAGTTATATTTTTATTGATTTTTAAAAACTTCCGGTATCTGTGGGTTATTTCAGACCTGTTTTTGCGGACAGTTTATGCGGGTTCAGTTATATGTACAAAATGGGCAGACTGCCTTATTTTTACTCCATTCTCTGTACAATGTATTATTCAGTCAGGCAATAATAAGGAAAAGATTTTTTGTAATGTCACCAAATATACATACATAAATTTCTGTCTGCATAAATTGTCCGCAAGAACAGATTTTTACCAAACATTTTTTTCCAGACTTTCTTGCACTGGGCAGGACACTTGGGGAAGTTATAGCCTTACATTGGTATTTTTTAATATTAATTTTGTAAAAATAATTAAAATTTAGATCGATTCATTGGATACTCTTCTTATATTGGGTAATCAAACAGAATTTGTTAGAGCTTCTCAGATTGTTCTTAATAATATGGATTTGGATAGAAATATAAATATTTCTGTATTTGAGACAAATATTCGTGTCATAGGTTTGAACTTAAATATTTATTTGTTTCCTGTGTAGTTTCCGTCCCATAAGGTCCGCCCACTTTTCCTCTTAAAATGACCATTAGGGTCAATATATAAATGCCATGAAGGTATGATGGGTAATTTTGTGAGAAAGGGAAGAGGGGAAATGGGCGGGGCTTATGGGGTGGAAACTACACAGGTAATAAATACATAAGCCAGTGTCTTTTGTTAATTTTGAAGGTGGACTTTTATCGGCTACCCTACAACTCATCGAATCCTTAACTCATCGAATCCTCAACTCATCGAATCGGCCAAAAACACTCAACTCATCGAATCCTTAACTCATCGAATCCTCAACTCATCGAATCGGCCAAAAACGATCAACTCATCGAATTTTTCCAAAAGGGGACGTTTGAGTCCCCGTGTTTATTTTTTAGATTTTTTATTGTTTTGTTTATTTTTTTTTTGTTTTCTTCTGGGGTTTCAACTAATTTTGTTAATTAGTTGATCGGGCACTCATCCAAGTTTATCCGGCCAGTGAAAACATGATCAGATAATGAGAATGTCTTCTCACATTCCTGGTAAATTATGATGGAGATTTTACCGGGTAAAACCGGACCAGATTAGTCCAGTAGACCCCAATTATGCCCAAAAGGCCTTTTTCCTAGCCTCCATAGCAGCAAAAAAATTTTTCACCGAAGATTCAGTTAGCCCTTTCGGGAGAAAAATAAACACGGGGACTCAAACGTCCCCTTTTAGAAGGATTCGATGAGTTGATCGTTTTTGGCCGATTCGATGAGTTGAGGATTCGATGAGTTAAGGATTCGATGAGCTGAGTGTTTTTGGCCGATTCGATGAGTTAAGGAATTTTAGCCGATTCGATGAGTTGAGCGTTTTTGGCTGATTCGATGAGTTAAGGATTCGATGAGTTGAGCGGGCACGCTTTTATCTGCTCATATGCTTTCTTCTCATTCTCCAGGTTTTTAATAAATTTAATTCTTATTTACAAAAATTAAATTTAGATGTAATCCTAAATGATGGTTGGCCTTGTTCTGGACCTCTTTTAGAGTTAGCTGAACGTTTTGCCCAACGATTATTACCAGCATTTCGTTCAAATACAGGAATGCCTTATGGGACTGTTAATTTAAAGTATTTTTTAATTTTTATTTTAAAATTTTTCAATTTTTTAGGTATGGACTCAATAATTTTGAAAATACTGTTACATGGTTAAAATAGATTTTTTAAGAATTTTAATTAAAAAATTTTAGTGTTGCCGGAATTGGAACTTTTATTTTAGAATTTGGAGCATTATCTCGTTTAACTGGAATTCCGCATTATGAACGTATTGCTTTAAAAGCTTTGGATTCTTTATGGAAAAGTCGGTCAGAATTGGGTTTGGTTGGAAATCATATTGATGTTCAAACTGGTAAGGTATAAATATTTTTAAATAAAGGAAAAAAGGAACTTGTGAGTTATCCCAAACCAGTTCTCATAGACATATTTATGCAATATTCTCACCATTTAACCGCAAAATGTATTCGCAAGCAATTTCCACAAAAAGTGTCCGCAAAAAATGTCCACAAAAAACTTCCGCGAGTACATTGAGTAGAGAACGCGAAAGTATTGATACTCTAACCATCATGAGATCATTATGATTAAGTGTCCGTATAAATATATCCGTAAAAATTGGTTTGGGATAACCCACAAGTACCAAGAAAATATACTTTAGGTGTTTTTACTGCTACTGATTCTGGAATTGGTGCTGGTGTAGATTCTTATTTTGAATATTTGGTTAAAGGTTCTCTACTTTTTCAACGACAAAATTTGATCAAACAATTTTATGGTTTATTTTAAATTAGTTATTAATAGATTTCTGAATTTTTATAGAATTTGAGGAGGCAATAAATTTACATATACGTAAAGGTGATTGGTTTATGTGGGTAGATAAAGATAAAGCAACAGTCTCATTACCAATATTTCAATCGTTAGAAGCATTCTGGCCAGGATTATTGGTTGTTTTTATTTTTCTATAATTTTATAAGGTTATTTTTTTTGCAATATTAGATTAACTTTTAAAATGTCCTCATGCCCGCAAAGTTTGTCCGCTACTTTTTGCCCTATCCTTCTTAATTTTTTGGCTTTTTTACTCCTTATGAGAGGAGAAAAAAGTAAGGTGAAGGAAAATGTAAAAAGTTGCGGACATGTGGGGGAGACAACCCACTTATTACCTTTTATTTTAAGACACTTATTGGCAAAGTTGAAGATGCTGCACGTATATTGAGTTCTTACTTACAAGTTTTACGGCATTTGGGACTTCCTCCAGAATTTTACAATATTCCAAATAGAGAACCAGTCCAAAAACGTTTAGGATATCCATTGAGACCTGAAATACTTGAAAGTTTAATGTATCTTTATAAAGCAACTGAAGACCCTGCATATTTACATGTTGCTGCTGGAATTGTAGATGTTTGTTTGTTTTTATTTTTGAATTTTTAAATTGTTTACTATTTTAGACAATTGAACAATTTACTAAAACTAAATGTGGGTAAGTATTTACACATTAAATATTTATATTTAAAATTTAAAAGATATGCTTCTGTTCGGGACGTTCAAAAATGGACATTGGAAGACAGGTTTTATAGTAAATTTTTAAAATATTTTTAAATTAATTTAAAGGATGGAATCATTTTTTCTATCGGAGACAATCAAATATCTTTATTTAATTTTTGATGAAAAGAATTTTATTCACAATGATGGTACAAGTGCAAAACTTTTGGAAACAACTGATGGACATTGTATAATTGAAGGTTATATTTTTATAAAAAAATTTTTTTAATTTAATTAACATAAAGGGCGGGTAAAATTACGAAAAATTTGTCATTTCTGGGCTATTAATTAAAGTTAAAGCGCTATCTGAATTGTTTTCATTATTCTTTTCATAATAATAATTAGTTTTTTCTTCCATTTCTTCACCTTCTTCGTTTGTCTTATCTTTCTTCTTTTCAACTTTAAAATTTATTACAAATTCACTAATAACTGCAAAGTGATCAGATGGCCAATCATTATTGTAATGCTCAGGCATTGGTTTTAATATTTCTTTACCAGAATATATTTGTGAATTTGTAGGCCAAAAATGTTCATTAGGTTTATAAAAAATAAAATCTATTCGATCTTGTGGTTCTGGAATTGTCCAATCCCAATCTGGTCCACTAGTTTTTTGTACTGTTGACCATGTTATTCCTTTTTATTTAAAAAATTGTTTTTAACTTATTAAATTACCTGGTTCTTTAATTGGGTCTGGATAGAGAGCACGAAATGAATCGTTTAATCCAGCATCCATAATTAATTTTGTTGCTGGCCATTCAAAGACCCAACCACCATGAATATCTCTTTTTAAGTATTAATTTTTGTTTATTTATTAATTATAAAATTAAAATTTTTTTAAAAACATTTCTTAATCTCTATCTGCTTGATTCGTAGGAAGGAGATGTATCGGGATTTCAATGATAAAAATAACATAACCTCTTGCTTGTTTACGTTGGTTCTTTAAAATAAAAACCCTAGGGCAATGTACTACCCAATACTCGGTGGCCGTAGGTCCTAAAATCAGTATGGTTCGTACATTGAAGTATTCCGATATGCCCGTCCCGATATGTCTGACTTACGTTTGATTTATTTCCGAATCTCTATATATTTTATTATTTTCTCACTTTGTCTCCTCGACCCAGTCCAAGTGCGAAGGTGAATTGAAATCACCTGCTACAATAAGTGGTTGTGTTTCAGCATTCTTCATGTATATTTTAAAGATTTCATTGCCAATAAGTTGTTCAATGTTTTGTGCTCTTCCTTAATTTTTAATTCATTTTTCTTGTTTGGACCACTAATGCTTTATAATTCTTTAATATTTTTACCATATCCTTGTTTGTTACGTTCACCAGCCATAATTTGTGTAGTTTCATTTACTTTTTTGTTATTTGCCGCATAAGGACCATACGCGCGCCAATCCAAATGCAGACTTACAAAATTAATCAAATGTTTCTTTTCTGGATCATCTTCTTTTAACCAAATAGATGCTCCCATACCATATGTTGTTATACTAGGATTTGTACTAGAATTTTTGGATTCTTCATCTTCATTTTGTTGTTTTAGTAAGGAATAATCTGAAGAAATATTTTGTTTAACAGCAAACTGTAAATGTAAATATTGTTGATCATCGATAAATTGGTGTTTCGTTAGAATTGCAGTGTCTGGATATAAAGCTAATGGATGTTGACGATATTGCCATTTTGATGGTTCAAGAAGTTCGATTAATTTTTCAGCTGTTTCTAAGGTCCTTACTTCCTTTAAGAAATTATGTTTTTATACATCAATCATAAACTCTATCTTACTTGAAGCGCCACTATGTCCGGGTTTACTTTATTTATATGTTTTGCTATTTTTCCAAGTCCGTCTTTTACATTGGCTCCAGATACCCAAAGATTGAAAGTCATTACACGCAGCGGGCGTTCTGATCCTCTAACATTATTTGCATCTTCTTGAATATTTCTAGTCATTCTTAATGGAGAAGATCCAACAGAAACTAGTGTATCTCCAATATTTATTTGTGTTGTAAATGATATTAATACTAAAACAGCTAAGAATAATGAAGATGGAAGAGCAAATAATAAAATCCTTGTTGAACAAATTCTGTTTAAAAGAAGGGAAAAAGGAAAGAATGAACGATTATAAGTTTGATATTCTATGTTGTTAGTTGAAGAGAAATTGATATTGGGCATTTTAATTTCAAAATTCACTTTGGTCACTATTTTTAACTTTCGGGAATTTAAAATATGGGTATTTTCAGTTTGTAAATTCCATTAGTGGGTGATTGTTAGAATAATTATTTCAGTCTAGACTGTCTGTTTACGACTAGAATATTGAATAATTACAGACATTAAGCAAAATATCCATTTTAAATATATTATAACATTCCTAAAAAGGCCACATATATGCATATGTATTGCTAATATGAATGAGTAAAGAAAGAGCACTTTTACTAGAGAGGAAGAGCATATATGATTGATCGTACGACAGAATGATTGATTTGATATGATTGATTAGCTTTTTCTTTTTATTAGTTTTATGTCTTGGGCCGAAAGAAAGTAAATATTGTCTAGAAATTTTTTTGAAACCCGAACTTAGTGGCCACACGGAATTCACAATTTCATTTACGCTCTAAATTAATGATGCGCGTTTGTCTTTGTTTACTTTATTATACATATTAAAATTTAAAAGCACGTAAAAATTGAATTCCTAATTTTATATTTATTCATTTCCAGCTGGTGGATGGATTTTCAACACAGAAGCGCATCCACTGGATCCCGGGATTATCCATTGCTGCTCGAAAAAGCGCCATAATGATTTTGTTCTTCTACGAGACTTTGAGCAAAACATTGATTTTCTATCGTTTGCTGACAATTTAAATGAGATGATGCATGATTTTAAGCAATCATATAATGGTTGGTTGACTAACTAAAAGCTAAATTTTTCGCAGGATAATTTGTGTTTTGTTGGTTCAGTTGGTAGTAGTCTTGACTTTAAGTAATTTCTA
This sequence comes from Meloidogyne luci, assembly GCA_902706615.1. Lineage (NCBI taxonomy): Eukaryota > Metazoa > Nematoda > Chromadorea > Rhabditida > Meloidogynidae > Meloidogyne > Meloidogyne luci. The sequence goes on along the minus strand of CACSLI010000196.1, from coordinate 20,646 downwards.
AAAAGTAATTGCGATGAAGATTAATATTATTTATGAATTTTATGATCTTAAATTCTTACCTACATTATCTGAGCAGTTTATCAAAAACATTATATTTATTCTAGTAGAGCCACCTTGGTTATTTTTTTACCCTTCGATTTTTGGCGTTAGAGACTATGGTTTAAGTTGAGATGTTTGTATTAGAATTAATAAGTATCGGTTTTTTAAAATTTATTTTCAGGATCATTATCTAAGCAAGAAAAACAGCAACATTTTGAGGAACAAACATTTATTCAGGTTTTTAATTAAAAATGAATACAAATTAAAGCATTAATTTTTAAGCAAGAGTTTCAACAGAAATTAGTAATAAAAGAATTTCATCTGGACGATAAATCAGAAAATTTTGCAATTTTGGAAAATGCACATTTGAATCGAATTTCAATTTTGGTAAAAATTGAAATTAACTTTTCAACAAATTATTTAATAACATTTAAAGGATTGTTGTCATATATTTGATGATCCATCACTAGGGCAAAATTCTCGGTTGTTTTGGCATTTAATTTATTCAAATTATTTTGGGGTTAAACCATTATGTGATCCAATATTTAAATGTTGTTCTTCTTTAAACAAAAATGATATTGAAGAATTTAACGAAGAAAAAAACTATTCGGATACATTGCCAGGTGAATTTAACTCTAAATTATATTGCAGTTTTGGTACACCTCAGTTCAGTCTCGGCACCTATAGCTTATGAAGGTTTGGATAATTTTTACCGTTCTTGATACCATTAGATAGAGAATTAAACATAATACAAGATTTCAAAAAATCAAAGCTCAACTTATTGATAAAAAAGTTATGACCGATAAAATGCCTAAAAATCACATTTTTTTGAAAAGGTTAGTTTATAAATCATAACTTTTTTATCAGTTAGTTGGGATTTTTGATTTTTTGATATCTTGTAGTATTTTTAATTCTCTTTCCAATGCTACAAAAACACGAAGAAATGAAGGGTTCTGACTCGAGTGAGCCGGGACTGAACTAAACTGCCTTGTGATAGTTAACTGCTTTTTATTGAATTAAAAATGTGCCATAAATGAGATATTTCAGATAATTGAAAATAAATTAATTATGCTTTTATAGATTTATCCTCTCTATCATCATACTACCAAAACCTTGATTCTGTACTGGACGGTTTTTCTCTAAATAAATTTAAGTATCTGAAGCCAAATCCAACAGATGAACAACAAAACTTTTCTTTATTAACCGACAATAATCCATTACCTTTTAGTCTTAATTTTCTAGGACTTGGCCAAATTATTTAAATTATTTTTTGGATTTTACTCATTTAGCCTTAAATGATTATTAATTTGTTTGTTCAGACAATTGTTTTTATTATTTTTGTTAAGGTTTGTATGTATATATATATTGTTTAAAAAATTATTTAAAAAATTCTATATAATAAAAGGAAAATAAAGGATAATTATACTTATGTTTTACATATAAATGCATGTACCCTATCTCTATGGCAACTAGAACATGTTTAATGTGGATTAATGCGGTGTTTTATGTGCGTGCAAAATTTCTGGTTGTTTTTGTGTTCCATTGATATCCAGCCAAAGTTAATCCATACATAAATAGATAGTCTTTAATTTAAGCCGCAAAATAACTTTATACATTGTGTAGGTTCATTCGCTTCAAAGTAACCTTTTTCTATAAAGTAAGATCCATATACAAATCCTAACTTTCTTTTATTTACTTTTTTTAAAATGAAAAGATTTCTCACTCATATTTTTTTCTAATTATTTATTCATTGGTCAAAAGAAGCATTTTTTCTTTGTCACAGTTATTTTCTTTGTCAATAAGTAGAAATACTAATATAAATAGTAAAATTTGCTGCTAATTGGATATGCGCCCTCATTTCTATTTATTCCTTTTTACTATAAGTAGTAAGAGTAGATAATAGTAAAAAGTAAGATTTTTCGAAACCTTCGGGTTCCGAGTAAGAGTTCGGTCTTTACCTGGACCAAGGCTCTGTCTATTGCCTACTAAATATTTAATATAAGTTTATAATTTTAGTTACCGAAAAAGAAATAAAACAATGGCACAAAGGATTCAAAAGAGATTGTCCAAATGGATTACTTACCGAAGTAGTATGTTAAACAGCTTTGAAATTTGTATATTGATAATATATATTAAATTTAGGGTTTTCAGAAAATTTATAAACAATTTTTTCCACAAGGAGATCCGTCAGATTTTGCCTCATTTATATTTAAAGTTTTTGATGAAAATAAGGTTTGTCGAGTCAATTATTTCTAAATTGTCATTACAAAAGGATGGAGCAATTGAATTTCATGAATTTGTTCGTGCTCTTTCAATTACCAGTCGTGGAACATTAGAAGAAAAATTGGGCTGGGCATTTAAACTTTACGATATTGACAGGGATGGATTCATTAAGAGAAATGAAATGGGTAAGGTTTTTAAATTTCCTTAAAAGGGCAAAGTTTTTAGTAAAGATGCTTTTTAAAATTTTTATTAGAATATATTTAAGAATTAATTGTCGGCAGTATTTACAAAATGTTGGGAAACAGCCTTAAATTACCGGAAGAGGTTTATTTAAAATAATTTTTTGTGATCATTTGTGTAATTTCTTAATATCAGGAAAGTACACCAGAAAAGCGGGTAGATAAAATATTCTCGACAATGGATAAAAATCGTGATGCCCAATTAACACTTGAGGAGTTTATTGAAGGAGCTAAATCTGACCAGTACGAAATAAAATAATTATAATTTTCCTATATGCATATTTTAGGAATATTGTGCAGGCACTAAGCTATTATGAAGGACTAGATAAATAAAAATTTATTATTATATTATTATGACAGGCTTTGTATCAAACTGAGTTGTGTTAATTTGAGAAATCTGCCATCACAACCTCATTAAACAATGATCGGTTTTTCAATAAAATGAACAAAACGCTATATATTTAAAAAAATCTATTTCTAAAAATAAAGACTTGTATAAAAATCCTGAGAACAGCTTACCAAAAGCTCTGTTGTGTTTGGGCGTAAGCCCTCAAACAAGTACTATCATTTTAAATTAAAAATCTCCTCACTAGATTAATTTCATTTTCTATTTTTTTGAAAAGAGAATGATTCAAACATTAATGATTTTTTAAAATTATTAAATTTGGTTGGTAAAATATGTATTTATTTTTAATAATTGGTGCGGAAACGTGCCTGCTATAACTGGCGCTGAACCATGTGCGCGGAACTGAGCGGCGCGGAAATGTGGGCGCCGAATCGTACCCAGCCGGAAAGAGTAAGAAGTGAGAAAGTGTGATAAGAAAATCTAGTTTCATATTGTTAACTACAAGACAGTTAGAGTGTTATTGATTTTTTGTATTTTCGCAGAGTAACGATTTTTTACTTGTTACATATTTCATTTCTTTTGCTTATATTTTTTTTGATTCCTTTCTTATTGCTTCCACTCTACTTCCCTATGGCAGATTCGTGAACAGTCTTCAAGGCAATCCTGTTTCGTATCCTAATTCGGTCCTGTTTCTTAATCCTGTTACGGATCCTATAATCCTAAGTTCAATGGTTTTTGTCAAGAACGAAATTCGTTCTTTGACTTAACGAGTTTTCCTTTTCAAAAGACCGAAATAAATTGTCATCAATTTTTCTGGCATTAGCTTAAAATTTTTAAATTTTCTGTCGAATATTCGCGAATATAATGAAATTTTACGCCGTAAGCTATGCGCCGAATTTTTATATTTTTGCTTTTACTTTTCATCGTATTTATTAGACACTGGTCTGATTCTTAAAAGATTTAAGATAATTTTTTGGGTGTCAAAGGATAAAATTGTCGTTTACGCGTCACCCTTTTCCTCCTCATAATTTTTTTCTAAAATGCAGACTCCCTTCTTCAGTTCCATTCTGCTTCCCTATGGCATATTCATGAACAGTCGTCAATAAAAAATTTGAGTACGAAAGCCCGACCAGTATGGACGTGTTAAGCAAAAAACTTAGGAAAAAGGAGCCCGTAAACGACAAATTTACCTGCCAAAGCTTTAATATTTCTCGTTTTTTATTTTAGAAATTTATTCTTTATTTATCGAAAAATAAACTATTATTGTATGACTGAAGACAACAACTTTTCTTATTTGGACATACGCTTCCGGGGAACGAGAATCTTCTGCTTGAAAGGTTAATTTTGTTTTTACTCATCTTATTTCGAAATTTTCAGGATTAAAGAATGCGCAGAAAAACGAAATAAAGGCTATTGCTCTACTTCGCCTGGATGTACAGTGCTTCGAAAAATTACAGCTGAAGATGTTCTGCAAGTTACTGCTGGGCACAATTATGTTGCCTTCTTACTCAAGGTTCTATTTCACAGTGGAGTTGTGGGTCAGGTGTTCGATTCGGTTACGGGTATCCGAAATTTAAGGTCGGTTCGAATCCGGATTTCTTCGGTTCGGTTACTTATTTCCGAAGATTTTCTAAGAGCCTACAACCTAGCTCACACTATCGCCACCTCTATTTTCACGTTTTTAGGATCATCGAGTCGCTCTCTTCATTATGAGATTGTTGCCAACACTATTGAATCTACCGCCCCAACAGACAAAAGTATTTAATCTTTTAATTTTTAAAACGATTTTTTGTTTTAGATGAATATGGCCCTGGTTCATCAACTGCTCCGGCTACCACCACTGCTGGTTCCTCTGATCCAGCGTCAGCTTCTGCAAATGCTGCTGCAAACGCCGCAAATCGGACTGCCAAGATTCGGGTTTATTTCTTTGCTTTTTTTTACAAACTTTGAATTTATTCGTAGCGAATTATGATGACACACCCAGGGACTCTTTCTGGCGGATTTTGCCGCACTGGAGTTGTGATTGATAGAAACCGTTCTCGACTAATGATTCCCGTCTCTTCAGTTCCAGAAGATTTAATCGTGCAATGCCAGGTTTCTATCCTTTTTCATGGCTTTATTAAAGTCTTCTTAGGTTGTTTTACAAGGCAAATCTCGGGATGTGATTGTTCGTGAATTGCAACGCACTAATCTAAATGTCATCGAAGCGGTGAACAATTTACTTTCTCGCGATGATGATGAAATGGATGATCTGGACGACACAAGTGAGGCCTATCTTCACGAAGAGTTGCTTTCTTTGCTCGATGCTGGACTTCGTTCCGATGGAAGTGGCGCCGCAGCAGCCGCTTTACTTGATAGCGATAGCATTTATTCTGCTGGAGATGGCTACGAATACTTGATTTCTCGTGATTTGGCTAGACGCAAGGGTGAAGGTTTAAATTTGACTTATTTTTTATTTTTAACATTTCATTTCTAAAGACAAAACAAAAGATCAAAACAAAGAAAATGCGGACTGCTTTAATTGATTGGAATCACTGATGCATTAATTTCACCGATTCGTCTTGGAATCGTTAAACCTTCAGCCAGCATTGTCTCAAATGAAGATGTTTTGGAAGTTTTACAACAACACTTGACCAACGAGCAAGATTTGTCTTCATTAATTCTGATTTCAATGCAAAGTGGTGATCGAAATGAAACATCTACTGGTATTGCCAACAATGCACGTATTATCCAGTTGGCTGATTTGCGACGAGGTGATACTAGTCAAGCGACAGACATGGCATTGGAGCGGGCTAGCGATGATGATATGTCAAGTATATTTATCTTTATCAGTTTATCATTTAAATTTTTCTTAAATTAGATGAAGATGATGACGATGAAGACTAGAGAGAACAGCAATACTTCATTTAGTGCTCGTGAAAGAACAATCTCCGAACAGAGACGACGTTGTCAGGAAAATGCTACTGGTTTAGATGAGAGTTTGGATGAACATGAAGGGGTTTGTTTAGTTGCGAAATTTTTTTAAAATTTTTTTATCGTTAGGAAGATGCTTATGGAAGTGATCACGATGACATTGATGATGATGACGACGATGATGAAGTTGAGCCATATTTTGACATCCATGACGATGACGACGACGATGATGATGGCGAAGCTGAAGTCCACGGATGTTCTGATGTAAATCCGCTAGATGGCGAAGGAGATTCGAACGATACTGCAACAGGGACTATTGGTGCCCTGCAACAACATCCTCTACGACTGCAGACAGGCTGACTCACAAACTCAGATAGCTGTTAGTGCTTCTGAACCTTCAGCTCGTATTGGTGCGACCACCACTTCAACCACAACAAATCCTACATCTAACGCTAATGGTGCTGATGGTTCTCGTTGAGGCGGAATGGGATGGGGTGAAGTAATTATAAATGAAAATGCTTTGGGTCGTAGTAACAACAATAATGTGTTTGGCAGTGGAACATCTGCTACCCAGAGGTAAGATTTTAACGAGGCAAAATAATACAAAATAGTTTTTCAGACCCAATGATCCTCGTTCAACTGTGTTTTATGAAAATTGGAAGCAAGGCAATAAGTCAAAAGGATCACCAACATACTTGATTTGGATCCAAAAATTTTTGGCGTTTTCAAGGTTTGCCTTTTTTATGGTTTGAATATTTTTATGTTTTTATATTGTAGGAGGCATGTGACGAATGTTTGGATCCAACGTGGAATTGGTTCTTTTCGATTATGGATAAGTTAGTTTCCGTTTCTTTTTTTTAATATTTCTCATTTTTTAAAGAACTGAAGCGGAGCTACGCTACTCAAATGCTTTAATCAACTCGTCAGTGGGTCGTCTTTTAAACTTAAATCAAGTTGATCTTTCAGATCAAACTGATGAACGATGTGATGACCAACAACGAACATTAGCAGCAGCCGCACAACGAAATCGAGCAGCTGAACAGAAGAAGTCTTCAACAAACGTGTTACAATGGAAGCAAAACGTGGCTGTGATGGAAATGGTGCAACTGGAGATTCTAATAGTAAAAATGCTGCTCTGGCAGAAAATATTTCTTACTTTCTTTCGCTTTTGAGAAGTTATTCGGCAGAAAATGGTTTTTATTTTTAAATAAATTAATTAATTCTACTTTTTAATTTCTTTTTAGGCGATGATTTGCCTGTGCTTGAACCTAATGCATTCAGAGATTTGGCTTTCATCATTGAATCTTATCTTTTCCATATTTGCTTTATCGACACCAGGCCAAGGCTGTTGTTCCACCAGTCAAGATTAGTCGAGCAACAACAGGAACTTCTGAAATACGACAACACGAGAATGAAGAGCAAAAGAAGAGTAAACTTCGTCGTTTTTTCAAACTCTCCAATTCAATTTCGTATTCAACATTGAGGTTTTTGTTTTTTGTTTATTCCAGTGATATTATCAAATTTTTAGTGATGCTGTTAAACATCATGCATTTACATATACGGAAGCTGATGTCTTGCCACTTTCTGTTCGTCCTTATTTACTCAATTCTGAAGCGGAACGTGATGTATTATTTGCTCTTCCTCCATCTTATCGTACAAGATCTGTGCATCGGGTTTCTTTTAACTATGATTTTTGTTTTATTTCCTTTTTTCTTTTCAGCGTATTGCATTGGAGCATGGTGTTAAATTTCCTGCTCATCATGGCCTTTCCCAGCCTTCATTGTCTTATGCTGATTTACAAAATCGTCTATTCGGTGATGATGGCTCTAAAACTGAACAAATCGAGTCGTCTTCCGCTCAGGATGCTACTAATAATTCTGATGCTATGGAAATATGCACTGCTACAAATGATGGTGATTCGAAAAAACTGAGCCCTCCGGTTTTCAATGCATTTCAAAAATCTGAAGATGTTCGATGGAATCGAACAAATGCTCGATGGAATCGAACAATTTCATTTGTTGCAAAGGTTTTTTATCTAGTATCAATCTTAAAAATTTTTTTTAGAATTTCCATGACGATATCACAAAATGATTTGTTGGTGATTCTTCTCATTCTGTTCTTATTGATAAAACCGGAGGTTTTTTTTAATTTTTTTATATGCCTAATTCAGTTCCTTATATTTAAGTTTGTTCATTTAATGTCCGTTATTCTCAATTTCGGAAGCAGATGGATAGACTCGAAGAAATTTAGTCTTCAGTGTATGTTTTAATTTTTAGGTGCATTTGGTAATTTTAATATTTCAGCAAGTGCCACATGAATTGTATGTTATTCTTCAACAAACCTTCAGACAACTAAATCACCACGATGTTCGTCGAACGAGTGTGGCTAATGGATGTTATCTGATGGCTCAGGAACTTCAACAGCTACCCAAGAAAATTTATTTGAAGAAGTGTTTCTGATGGGCATTGGACTGAAAATTGATGATGAATTACAAGGATGAGAGATGCTAAAAAATGTGGCAAAGATGCTTCCGCCACATTTTAAGGTCTATATGATATTTGACTTTAATATGTTTTTATTATTATTAGTGCTTTTCCGTTTGCGTCGATTTTTTTGTTTTATTTTTTTAAGCACAAAATGTTATCAAAATAGCAGAAAGATGCGAAAACGGAAAAGCACAAGTAAGCCACTTGTAAAAAAAGGATTTTTGCAGATTCGTTTAGAAGAAAGCAAAAAGGCCTTTTCTTTACAAGTGGTATTTTTTTATCACATAATTTTTTTGTCGGTTAAAAATGGGTTTGGGCCCCCCTCCCTCGACCCCCGGGTTTACCCAACCCCCAACTCTTCCAAGCTCCGAGAGCTTCAGACACTCCTGAACTCAAAAAACGATCCAACTTGACGACCTCTTTTTTTCGAAAAATTCGAACATTTTCTATAATGAAAACCCAGACGAATTCCACAAGAAACATTTAATACCGCCCCTATCGAATTGCAAAAATACTAGGTTCAGGCTTTCATACCTCCGAGCGTGCCCGCTCAACTCATCGAATCCTTAACTCATCGAATCAGCCAAAAACGCTCAACTCATCGAATCGGCTAAAATTCCTTAACTCATCGAATCGGCCAAAAACACTCAGCTCATCGAATCCTTAACTCATCGAATCCTCAACTCATCGAATCGGCCAAAAACGATCAACTCATCGAATCCTTCTAAAAGGGGACGTTTGAGTCCCCGTGTTTATTTTTCTCCCGAAAGGGCTAACTGAATCTTCGGTGAAAAATTTTTTTGCTGCTATGGAGGCTAGGAAAAAGGCCTTTTGGGCATAATTGGGGTCTACTGGACTAATCTGGTCCGGTTTTACCCGGTAAAATCTCCATCATAATTTACCAGGAATGTGAGAAGACATTCTCATTATCTGATCATGTTTTCACTGGCCGGATAAACTTGGATGAGTGCCCGATCAACTAATTAACAAAATTAGTTGAAACCCCAGAAGAAAACAAAAAAAAAATAAACAAAACAATAAAAAATCTAAAAAATAAACACGGGGACTCAAACGTCCCCTTTTGGAAAAATTCGATGAGTTGATCGTTTTTGGCCGATTCGATGAGTTGAGGATTCGATGAGTTAAGGATTCGATGAGTTGAGTGTTTTTGGCCGATTCGATGAGTTGAGGATTCGATGAGTTAAGGATTCGATGAGTTGTAGGGTAGCCCCTCCGAGTTATATCCAAAGGCAGGGGTTGTTATTCAATAGGTGTAGACAGTAGGGCACTTAGACCTTAGATTTGATTAGAACCCCCCCCCCCCCTTCCTGCACTTCAACGGTCCTTCTACACTTCAACTGCACATGCCAGACGTCTACAACTTCAACTGCTCCTGCCAGACGTCTACAACTTCAACAGCTGCTGCCAGCCGTCTACAACTTCAACAGCTCCTGCCAGCCGTCTACAACTACTCCTGAACCGACTTTAATGACCCCCGGGCCCCTCCACGGTACTTTAATGCACCCCCGGGTCCAACAAGGTACTCTACTGTCCACACCTATTTTATAAGACCCCTGTCTTCCACCAATCCCAAGTCTGACTCAAATGTAACTCCCCAAAATGCCCCGGACAAAACGTCACTCCCCAAAACGCCCCGGACAAAACGTCACTCCCCAAAACGCCCCGGACAAAACGTCACTTCCCAAAACGCCCCGGACAAAACGTCACTTCCCAAAACGCCCCGGACAAAACGTCACTTCCCAAAACGCCCCGGACAAAACGTCCCAAACGCCCGGACAAAACGTCCCATCGCCCGGACAAAACGTCACTCCCCAATTCGCCCCACAGACAAAATATCACTCCCCAATTCGTCCCACAGACAAAATATCACTCCCCAATTCGTCCCACAATGAAAATAACCCGCACTAAAAATCCCGCACTGAACTGACTGACCCCCCTTTTTCAAGAAATCCTCTCCATAGGATCAGGCTTTCATACCTCCGAGTTATATCCAAAGGCAGGGGTTGTTATTCAATAGGTGTAGACAGTAGGGCACTTAGACCTTAGATTTGATTAGAACCCCCCCCCCCCCCCCCTTCCTGCACTTCAACGGTCCTTCTACAACTTCAACTGCTCCTGCCAGACGTCTACAACTTCAACTGCTCCTGCCAGACGTCTACAACTTCAACAGCTCCTGCCAGCCGTCTACAACTTCAACAGCTCCTGCCAGCCGTCTACAACTACTCCTGAACCGACTTTAATGACCCCCGGGCCCCTCCACGGTACTTTAATGCACCCCCGGGTCCAACAAGGTACTCTACTGTCCACACCTATTTTATAAGACCCCTGTCTTCCACCAATCCCAAGTCTGACTCAAATGTAACTCCCCAAAATGCCCCGGACAAAACGTCACTCCCCAAAACGCCCCGGACAAAACGTCACTCCCCAAAACGCCCCGGACAAAACGTCACTTCCCAAAACGCCCCGGACAAAACGTCACTTCCCAAAACGCCCCGGACAAAACGTCACTTCCCAAAACGCCCCGGACAAAACGTCACTTCCCAAAACGCCCCGGACAAAACGTCACTCCCCAATTCGCCCCGGACAAAACGTCACTTCCCAAAACGCCCCGGACAAAACGTCACTTCCCAAAACGCCCCGGACAAAACGTCACTCCCCAATTCGCCCCGGACAAAACGTCACTCCCCAATTCGCCCCACAGACAAAATATCACTCCCCAATTCGTCCCACAGACAAAATATCACTCCCCAATTCGTCCCACAATGAAAATAACCCGCACTAAAAATCCCGCACTGAACTGACTGACCCCCCTTTTTCAAGAAATCCTCTCCATAGGATCAGGCTTTCATACCTCCGAGTTATATCCAAAGGCAGGGGTTGTTATTCAATAGGTGTAGACAGTAGGGCACTTAGACCTTAGATTTGATTAGAACCCCCCCCCCCCCCCTTCCTGCACTTCAACGGTCCTTCTACACTTCAACTGCACATGCCAGACGTCTACAACTTCAACTGCTCCTGCCAGACGTCTACAACTTCAACAGCTCCTGCCAGACGTCTACAACTTCAATAGCTCCTGCCAGCCGTCTACAACTACTCCTGAACCGACTTTAATGACCCCCGGGCCCCTCCACGGTACTTTAATGCACCCCCGGGTCTAACAAGGTACTCTACTGTCCACACCTATTTTATAAGACCCCTGTCTTCCACCAATACCATGGCTGACTCAAATGTAACTCCCCAAAATGCCCCGGACAAAACGTCACTCCCCAAAACACCCCGGACAAAACGTCACTCCCCAAACGCCCCGGACAAAACGTCACTTCCCAAAACGCCCCGGACAAAACGTCACTTCCCAAAACGCCCCGGACAAAACGTCACTTCCCAAAACGCCCCGGACAAAACGTCACTTCCCAAAACGCCCCGGACAAAACGTCACTCCCCAATTAGTCCCGGACAAAACGTCACTCCCCAATTTGTCCCACAGACAAAATATCAATCCCCAATTCGTCCCACAGACAAAATGTCACTCCCCAATTTGTCCCACAATGAAAATAACCCGCACTAAAAATCCCGCACTGAACTGACTGACCCCCCTTTTTCAAGAAATCCTCTCCATAGGATCAGGCTTTCATACCTCCGAGTTATATCCAAAGGCAGGGGTTGTTATTCAATAGGTGTAGACAGTAGGGCACTTAGACCTTAGATTTGATTAGAACCCCCCCCCCCCCCCCCTTCCTGCACTTCAACGGTCCTTCTACAACTTCAACTGCTCCTGCCAGACGTCTACAACTTCAACAGCTCCTGCCAGACGTCTACAACTTCAACAGCTCCTGCCAGCCGTCTACAACTTCAACAGCTCCTGCCAGCCGTCTACAACTACTCCTGAACCGACTTTAATGACCCCCGGGCCCCTCCACGGTACTTTAATGCACCCCCGGGTCCAACAAGGTACTCTACTGTCCACACCTATTTTATAAGACCCCTGTCTTCCACCAATCCCAAGTCTGACTCAAATGTAACTCCCCAAAATGCCCCGGACAAAACGTCACTCCCCAAAACGCCCCGGACAAAACGTCACTCCCCAAAACGCCCCGGACAAAACGTCACTTCCCAAAACGCCCCGGACAAAACGTCACTTCCCAAAACGCCCCGGACAAAACGTCACTTCCCAAAACGCCCCGGACAAAACGTCACTTCCCAAAACGCCCCGGACAAAACGTCACTCCCCAATTCGCCCCGGACAAAACGTCACTTCCCAAAACGCCCCGGACAAAACGTCACTTCCCAAAACGCCCCGGACAAAACGTCACTCCCCAATTCGCCCCGGACAAAACGTCACTCCCCAATTCGCCCCACAGACAAAATATCACTCCCCAATTCGTCCCACAGACAAAATATCACTCCCCAATTCGTCCCACAATGAAAATAACCCGCACTAAAAATCCCGCACTGAACTGACTGACCCCCCTTTTTCAAGAAATCCTCTCCATAGGATCAGGCTTTCATACCTCCGAGTTATATCCAAAGGCAGGGGTTGTTATTCAATAGGTGTAGACAGTAGGGCACTTAGACCTTAGATTTGATTAGAACCCCCCCCCCCCCTTCCTGCACTTCAACGGTCCTTCTACACTTCAACTGCACATGCCAGACGTCTACAACTTCAACTGCTCCTGCCAGACGTCTACAACTTCAACAGCTGCTGCCAGCCGTCTACAACTTCAACAGCTCCTGCCAGCCGTCTACAACTACTCCTGAACCGACTTTAATGACCCCCGGGCCCCTCCACGGTACTTTAATGCACCCCCGGGTCCAACAAGGTACTCTACTGTCCACACCTATTTTATAAGACCCCTGTCTTCCACCAATCCCAAGTCTGACTCAAATGTAACTCCCCAAAATGCCCCGGACAAAACGTCACTCCCCAAAACGCCCCGGACAAAACGTCACTCCCCAAAACGCCCCGGACAAAACGTCACTTCCCAAAACGCCCCGGACAAAACGTCACTTCCCAAAACGCCCCGGACAAAACGTCACTTCCCAAAACGCCCCGGACAAAACGTCACTTCCCAAAACGCCCCGGACAAAACGTCACTCCCCAATTCGCCCCGGACAAAACGTCACTCCCCAATTCGCCCCACAGACAAAATATCACTCCCCAATTCGTCCCACAGACAAAATATCACTCCCCAATTCGTCCCACAATGAAAATAACCCGCACTAAAAATCCCGCACTGAACTGACTGACCCCCCTTTTTCAAGAAATCCTCTCCATAGGATCAGGCTTTCATACCTCCGAGTTATATCCAAAGGCAGGGGTTGTTATTCAATAGGTGTAGACAGTAGGGCACTTAGACCTTAGATTTGATTAGAACCCCCCCCCTTTCTGCACTTCAACGGTCCTTCTACAACTTCAACTGCTCCTGCCAGACGTCTACAACTTCAACTGCTCCTGCCAGACGTCTACAACTTCAACAGCTCCTGCCAGCCGTCTACAACTTCAACAGCTCCTGCCAGCCGTCTACAACTACTCCTGAACCGACTTTAATGACCCCCGGGCCCCTCCACGGTACTTTAATGCACCCCCGGGTCCAACAAGGTACTCTACTGTCCACACCTATTTTATAAGACCCCTGTCTTCCACCAATCCCAAGTCTGACTCAAATGTAACTCCCCAAAATGCCCCGGACAAAACGTCACTCCCCAAAACGCCCCGGACAAAACGTCACTCCCCAAAACGCCCCGGACAAAACGTCACTTCCCAAAACGCCCCGGACAAAACGTCACTTCCCAAAACGCCCCGGACAAAACGTCACTTCCCAAAACGCCCCGGACAAAACGTCACTTCCCAAAACGCCCCGGACAAAACGTCACTCCCCAATTCGCCCCGGACAAAACGTCACTTCCCAAAACGCCCCGGACAAAACGTCACTTCCCAAAACGCCCCGGACAAAACGTCACTCCCCAATTCGCCCCGGACAAAACGTCACTCCCCAATTCGCCCCACAGACAAAATATCACTCCCCAATTCGTCCCACAGACAAAATATCACTCCCCAATTCGTCCCACAATGAAAATAACCCGCACTAAAAATCCCGCACTGAACTGACTGACCCCCCTTTTTCAAGAAATCCTCTCCATAGGATCAGGCTTTCATACCTCCGAGTTATATCCAAAGGCAGGGGTTGTTATTCAATAGGTGTAGACAGTAGGGGAAACTAGACCCCCCAAATGACCCCCCAACCCCCCCAAATGACCCCCCAACCCCCCAGTTCTTCCCAAGAAGTGGGGTCACCCCCCAGTATACCCCCCAATTAAAGACCCCCCACCCAGTAGACCCCCCAAATGACCCCCCAACCCCCCCAAATCTCCCAGTAGACCCCCCAATTCTCCAGTACACCCCCCAGTAGACCCCCCAAATGACCCCCAGTAGACCCCCCCCCAGACAAAATATGTCACTCCCCAATTCGTCCATAGGTTCAGGCTTTCATACCTCCGAGTTATATCCAAAGGCACGGGTGCTTATTCAATAGGTGTAGACAGTAGGGGAAACTAGACCCCCCAAATGACCCCCCAACCCCCCCAAATGACCCCCCAACCCCCCAGTTCTTCCCAAGAAGTGGGGTCACCCCCCAGTATACCCCCCAATTAAAGACCCCCCACCCAGTAGACCCCCCAAATGACCCCCCAACCCCCCCAAATCTCCCAGTAGACCCCCCAATTCTCCAGTACACCCCCCAGTAGACCCCCCAAATGACCCCCAGTAGACCCCCCCCCCCAGACAAAATATGTCACTCCCCAATTCGTCCATAGGTTCAGGCTTTCATACCTCCGAGTTATATCCAAAGGCATGGGTTCTTATTCAATAGGTGTAGACAGTAGGGTAATTAAGACCCCCCCTGATTAGAACCCCCCTCCCCCCCCTCCCCCCTCCCCCCCCTCCCCCCCTCCCCCCCCTTAGTATACCCCCCAATTAGAGACCCCCCCCAAGTAGACCCCCCAATTACCCCCCAAATTACACCAAATCTCCCAGTAGACCCCCCAATCTCCCAGTATACCCCCCAGTAGACCCCCCAAATGACCCCCAGTAGACCCCCCCCCCAGACAAAATATGTCACTCCCCAATTCGTCCATAGGTTCAGGCTTTCATACCTCCGAGTTATATCCAAAGGCATGGGTGCTTATTCAATAGGTGTAGACAGTAGGGGAAACTAGACCCCCCAAATGACCCCCCAACCCCCCCAAATGACCCCCCAACCCCCCAGTTCTTCCCAAGAAGTGGGGTCACCCCCCAGTATACCCCCCAATTAAAGACCCCCCACCCAGTAGACCCCCCAAATGACCCCCCAACCCCCCCAAATCTCCCAGTAGACCCCCCAATTCTCCAGTACACCCCCCAGTAGACCCCCCAAATGACCCCCAGTAGACCCCCCCCCAGACAAAATATGTCACTCCCCAATTCGTCCATAGGTTCAGGCTTTCATACCTCCGAGTTATATCCAAAGGCATGGGTTGTTATTCAATAGGTGTAGACAGTAGGGTAATTAAGACCCCCCCTGATTAGAACCCCCCTCCCCCCCCTCCCCCCTCCCCCCCTCCCCCCCTCCCCCCCCTTAGTATACCCCCCAATTAGAGACCCCCCCCAAGTAGACCCCCCAATTACCCCCCAAATTACACCAAATCTCCCAGTAGACCCCCCAATCTCCCAGTATACCCCCCAGTAGACCCCCCAAATCACCCCCAGTAGACCCCCCCCCAGACAAAATATGTCACTCCCCAATTCGTCCATAGGTTCAGGCTTTCATACCTCCGAGTTATATCCAAAGGCACGGGTGCTTATTCAATAGGTGTAGACAGTAGGGGAAACTAGACCCCCCAAATGACCCCCCAACCCCCCCAAATGACCCCCCCAACCCCCCAGTTCTTCCCAAGAAGTGGGGTCACCCCCCAGTATACCCCCAATTAAAGACCCCCCACCCAGTAGAACCCCCCAAATGACCCCCCAACCCCCCAAATCTCCCAGTAGACCCCCCAATTCTCCAGTACACCCCCCAGTAGACCCCCCAAATGACCCCCAGTAGACCCCCCCCCCAGACAAAATATGTCACTCCCCAATTCGTCCATAGGTTCAGGCTTTCATACCTCCGAGTTATATCCAAAGGCATGGGTTGTTATTCAATAGGTGTAGACAGTAGGGTAATTAAGACCCCCCCTGATTAGAACCCCCCTCCCCCCCCTCCCCCCCCTCCCCCCCTCCCCCCCCTTAGTATACCCCCCAATTAGAGACCCCCCCCAAGTAGACCCCCCAATTACCCCCCAAATTACACCAAATCTCCCAGTAGACCCCCCAATCTCCCAGTATACCCCCCAGTAGACCCCCCAAATCACCCCCAGTAGACCCCCCCCCAGACAAAATATGTCACTCCCCAATTCGTCCATAGGTTCAGGCTTTCATACCTCCGAGTTATATCCAAAGGCACGGGTGCTTATTCAATAGGTGTAGACAGTAGGGGAAACTAGACCCCCCAAATGACCCCCCAACCCCCCCAAATGACCCCCCAACCCCCCAGTTCTTCCCAAGAAGTGGGGTCACCCCCCAGTATACCCCCCAATTAAAGACCCCCCACCCAGTAGACCCCCCAAATGACCCCCCAACCCCCCAAATCTCCCAGTAGAACCCCCCAATTCTCCAGTACACCCCCCAGTAGACCCCCCAAATGACCCCAGTAGACCCCCCCCCAGACAAAATATGTCACTCCCCAATTCGTCCATAGGTTCAGGCTTTCATACCTCCGAGTTATATCCAAAGGCACGGGTTCATATTCAATAGGTGTAGACAGTAGGGTAATTAAGACCCCCCCTGATTAGAACCCCCCTCCCCCCCCTCCCCCCCCTCCCCCCCCTCCCCCCCCTTAGTATACCCCCCAATTAGAGACCCCCCCCAAGTAGACCCCCCAATTACCCCCCAAATTACACCAAATCTCCCAGTAGACCCCCCAATCTCCCAGTATACCCCCCAGTAGACCCCCCAAATGACCCCCAGTAGACCCCCCCCCCCAGACAAAATATGTCACTCCCCAATTCGTCCATAGGTTCAGGCTTTCATACCTCCGAGTTATATCCAAAGGCACGGGTTCATATTCAATAGGTGTAGACAGTAGGGTAATTAAGACCCCCCCTGATTAGAACCCCCCTCCCCCCCCCTCCCCCCCCTCCCCCCCCTCCCCCCCCAGTATACCCCCCAATTAGAGACCCCCCCCCAAGTAGACCCCCCAATTACCCCCCAAATTACACCAAATCTCCCAGTAGACCCCCCAATCTCCCAGTATACCCCCCAGTAGACCCCCCAAATGACCCCCAGTAGACCCCCCCCCAGACAAAATATGTCACTCCCCAATTCGTCCATAGGTTCAGGCTTTCATACCTCCGAGTTATATCCAAAGGCACGGGTTCATATTCAATAGGTGTAGACAGTAGGGTAATTAAGACCCCCCCTGATTAGAACCCCCCTCCCCCCCCTCCCCCCCCCCCCCCCCCTCCCCCCCCAGTATACCCCCCAATTAGAGACCCCCCCCCAAGTAGACCCCCCAATTACCCCCCAAATTACACCAAATCTCCCAGTAGACCCCCCAATCTCCCAGTATACCCCCCAGTAGACCCCCCAAATGACCCCCAGTAGACCCCCCCCCAGACAAAATATGTCACTCCCCAATTCGTCCATAGGTTCAGGCTTTCATACCTCCGAGTTATATCCAAAGGCACGGGTTCTTATTCAATAGGTGTAGACAGTAGGGTAATTAAGACCCCCCCTGATTAGAACCCCCCACCCCCCCAAATGACCCCCCAACCCCCCAGTTCTTCCCAAGAAGTGGGGTCACCCCCCAGTATACCCCCCAATTAAAGACCCCCCACCCAGTAGACCCCCCAAATGACCCCCCAACCCCCCCAAATCTCCCAGTAGACCCCCCAATTCTCCAGTACACCCCCCAGTAGACCCCCCAAATGACCCCCAGTAGACCCCCCCCAGACAAAATATGTCACTCCCCAATTCGTCCATAGGTTGAGGCTTTCATACCTCCGAGTTATATCCAAAGGCACGGGTTCTTATTCAATAGGTGTAGACAGTAGGGTAATTAAGACCCCCCCTGATTAGAACCCCCCTCCCCCCCCTCCCCCCCCTCCCCCCCTCCCCCCCCTTAGTATACCCCCCAATTAGAGACCCCCCCCAAGTAGACCCCCCAATTACCCCCCAAATTACACCAAATCTCCCAGTAGACCCCCCAATCTCCCAGTATACCCCCCAGTAGACCCCCCAAATGACCCCCAGTAGACCCCCCCCCAGACAAAATATGTCACTCCCCAATTCGTCCATAGGTTGAGGCTTTCATACCTCCGAGTTATATCCAAAGGCACGGGTTCTTATTCAATAGGTGTAGACAGTAGGGTAATTAAGACCCCCCCTGATTAGAACCCCCCTCCCCCCCCTCCCCCCTCCCCCCCCTCCCCCCCTCCCCCCCCTTAGTATACCCCCCAATTAGAGACCCCCCCCAAGTAGACCCCCCAATTACCCCCCAAATTACACCAAATCTCCCAGTAGACCCCCCAATCTCCCAGTATACCCCCCAGTAGACCCCCCAAATGACCCCCAGTAGACCCCCCCCCAGACAAAATATGTCACTCCCCAATTCGTCCATAGGTTCAGGCTTTCATACCTCCGAGTTATATCCAAAGGCATGGGTTCATATTCAATAGGTGTAGACAGTAGGGTAATTAAGACCCCCCCTGATTAGAACCCCCCTCCCCCCCCTCCCCCCTCCCCCCCCTCCCCCCCTCCCCCCCCTTAGTATACCCCCCAATTAGAGACCCCCCCCAAGTAGACCCCCCAATTACCCCCCAAATTACACCAAATCTCCCAGTAGACCCCCCAATCTCCCAGTATACCCCCCAGTAGACCCCCCAAATGACCCCCAGTAGACCCCCCCCCCCAGACAAAATATGTCACTCCCCAATTCGTCCATAGGTTCAGGCTTTCATACCTCCGAGTTATATCCAAAGGCATGGGTTCATATTCAATAGGTGTAGACAGTAGGGTAATTAAGACCCCCCCTGATTAGAACCCCCCTCCCCCCCCTCCCCCCCCTCCCCCCCTCCCCCCCCTTAGTATACCCCCCAATTAGAGACCCCCCCCAAGTAGACCCCCCAATTACCCCCCAAATTACACCAAATCTCCCAGTAGACCCCCCAATCTCCCAGTATACCCCCCAGTAGACCCCCCAAATGACCCCCAGTAGACCCCCCCCCAGACAAAATATGTCACTCCCCAATTCGTCCATAGGTTCAGGCTTTCATACCTCCGAGTTATATCCAAAGGCATGGGTTCATATTCAATAGGTGTAGACAGTAGGGTAATTAAGACCCCCCCTGATTAGAACCCCCCTCCCCCCCCTCCCCCCCCTCCCCCCCTCCCCCCCCTTAGTATACCCCCCAATTAGAGACCCCCCCCAAGTAGACCCCCCAATTACCCCCCAAATTACACCAAATCTCCCAGTAGACCCCCCAATCTCCCAGTATACCCCCCAGTAGACCCCCCAAATGACCCCCAGTAGACCCCCCCCCAGACAAAATATGTCACTCCCCAATTCGTCCATAGGTTCAGGCTTTCATACCTCCGAGTTATATCCAAAGGCACGGGTGCTTATTCAATAGGTGTAGACAGTAGGGTAATTAAGACCCCCCCTGATTAGAACCCCCCTCCCCCCCCTCCCCCCTCCCCCCCCTCCCCCCCTCCCCCCCCTTAGTATACCCCCCAATTAGAGACCCCCCCCAAGTAGACCCCCCAATTACCCCCCAAATTACACCAAATCTCCCAGTAGACCCCCCAATCTCCCAGTATACCCCCCAGTAGACCCCCCAAATGACCCCCAGTAGACCCCCCCCCAGACAAAATATGTCACTCCCCAATTCGTCCATAGGTTCAGGCTTTCATACCTCCGAGTTATATCCAAAGGCACGGGTTCATATTCAATAGGTGTAGACAGTAGGGTAATTAAGACCCCCCCTGATTAGAACCCCCCTCCCCCCCCTCCCCCCCCCCCCCCCCTCCCCCCCCAGTATACCCCCCAATTAGAGACCCCCCCCCAAGTAGACCCCCCAATTACCCCCAAATTACACCAAATCTCCCAGTAGACCCCCCAATCTCCCAGTATACCCCCCAGTAGACCCCCAAATAGACCCCCAGTAGACCCCCCCCAGACAAAATATGTCACTCCCCAATTCGTCCATAGGTTCAGGCTTTCATACCTCCGAGTTATATCCAAAGGCACGGGTGCTTATTCAATAGGTGTAGACAGTAGGGGAAAACTAGACCCCCCAAAATGACCCC